>OZ024748.1:15613526-15648526 GCA_964016885.1 Eledone cirrhosa
TTCTATCTCCAAAAACAGAAGAGTAGGAATGGAATTAACTTGTGCTATTATATAACTGAGCCTCTTTCTTTCCTTCATTCATGTCAGCAAGATCGAATACATCCAAGTACATCGCAGAGAAACCAACTTGATTTTTGTTTATTATATCTAATTAGTCAACTTTACCTTTCAGCCCAGTCCAGTGCAATGGTTGATTCTTCCTCTGTATCTCTTTCTCACTTCCTCTCTCTCATTCTCTGTCCTTCTCGGGAAGAAATCTGCTGTATTTAGGTAGTCCTGGAGAGGAGATGGGCTCTATCAAGTTAAAAACAATGCCCTAGAAATGATGTATGTCAATACACCACCCCTATGACTCCCCCTCTGGAGTTTTGAGACCATGTTATGCTATGCCATGCATGTCTACTTATGGCAGAGTATGAAACATCAGAAATATATTTAAATATATTTCCCATGATAGGCCAGCCTGCTGAGGAAGGGCTCATGACAAAAGACAGAATACAGATCTGAATGAGCAAGATACGAGTCACCTGACCTGACATATTTTATAAGGTGACAACCCATACAGGCATGGAAAAAATAGACATCAATTAGTGGTGATGATGGTGTTAAATATAAAGAAGTTGAACACTTATTCTAATCATTAATTATTTTACCAATCCAACTCTATTGGAGATTAGTACTTGCTTCCTTTTTTAGGGTTGATGAAATAAGTACTGGAGGTGTCAATTTAATTAACTATACTTTCACTCCTCAGCCTTTGAGGTCTTTTGTACATGTAAACTAATTAATATTAAATCTATCACCACATGAAATTGGAGTAAGTTATTTTTTGTCTGAAGTGTATATACCATAATGTTTATGGCATTATATCAACTCACTCATGTTTATATATATAAATATATATATATATATATATATATAAAAATATATATATATATATATATATATATATAAATATAAATATATATATATATATAAATATATATATATAAAAATATATATATATATATATATATATAAATATAAATATATATATATATATATATATAAATATATATATATATATATATATATATAAATATATATATAAATATATAAATATATATATATATAAATATATATAAATATATATATATAGAGAGAGAGAGAATTGATCTATTCCAAATTCCAGAGCAAATACAGATAAGATTTTATGGTTCATAAAAATGTTAATAAGGATTATTTTTACAACAACTCTGTTTTTGAGGAGATTACATGAATTGAAAATAGTAATATATATATTTTGCCTTAATATATAAGCATACAATTTGTGTGTATGCGTTTATATATATACGTATATATATATATACACATGTACATATATACACATACACACATATATATATACACACACATATATATATATATACACCCACACATATATACACCCACACATATATATACACATATACATATACACATATATATAAACATATATATATATATACACATATACACATATACACATATACATACATATATACATATATACATATATAAATGTATATACACATATATACTTATACATACATATTTACATATATATATATATACACATATATACATATATACTTATATATATACATATATACTTATATATAACCCATGCTAGCATGGAAGAACGGGTGTAAAACGGTGATGATTATATATATATATATATACATATATTCATATATATATACAAATATACATATATATGTATATACACACACATGTGTGTGTAGACAGTATGATATAATTGCATTAAGCTAGGAAGAAATGAAGAAACAGAAACATTGAAAGATAAACAACATTGGCATGATGACTAACCATTACAAATTTCTCATGAAAGATTTGGGGGAGGAATTATGAGAAAGAATTAGATATCTTATTCTAAATCAAGTTCTTGGAAACTTTACTATAATATTATTTGGTAGACAAACAAATCTACAGTAATAAATATATAAATGAAAATAATTGAAAAATAAAAGATAAATATAAAAAAAATAAAATAGAAAATAAAATTTGAAAATAAAAGATGAAAAATACAAAAAAAATAATATGGTGCAAGTGTGGTTAAGGTGTTTGCTTCCAAACTATATGGTTCTAGGTTCAATCCTACTACATAGGACCTTAACCCTTTAGCATTTAAACTGGCCATATTCGGCCAGAATTCTCTCACCTCTTTCTGTTCAAACCAGCTGTAAGTGGCCACTCACACTGATGTTAAGGTATTGTTCTCAAAATAAATTATATCAAAATCTCAGAGATTTGATATTATGTGAGATAAAGCCTTAACGGTAAAAATACAATAGTAAATATAGAGTAATGTAAATGCTAAAGAGTTAAAAAAAATGTCTTGTACAATAGCTTTCATCATCATCATCATCACCGTTTTACGTCCGTTCTTCCACGCTAGCATGGGTTAGACGGGTTGTCATGTTGTGTGCAGTGTCTGGTCGGCTGACCATGCCTTGCTCATACAGGAACTGATTTGGCTTGATTTCTACAGCTGGATGCCCTTCCTAACACCAACCTCATTTACAGTGAGTGCTGGGTGCTTTTTTGTGGCGCCTATACGTCCACTTTACAGTGTGGGCTGGGTGCTTTTTTGCCGTGGCACCTCCACGACCACCTTGCGGTGGGGGGTGTGGGGGCATATTGTCTATATGCTTCAGCTTGTATCCATGGGAGGTCGGGTACTCTGTATTACTGCGTAACGCCAGAGGTCACGGTTGTGTGTCATCGCCTTTGAGGGTGTAATTGGGTAAGGTCGGCTTTTATCACCTCATCCCAGGTCATCTTGGGTCTCCCCACTCCGCGGTTTCCATCGACTTCTAGTGCTCTGCACCTTTTTATGCAGCTGTCATCCTTCATACGCATCACATGTCCATACCAGCGCAACCGCCTCTCCTGCACACAGCATTTGATTCCTCTTATGCTCAGTCTCTCTCTCAATTCATTTATGCTTTGTCGTTCACGTATATTCCTGTTACACATCCATCGGAGCATGCAGGCTTCGTTTCTCTCTAATCTACGTAAGTCTTCCACCTTCAGTGCCCAGGTCTCACTACCATGCAACATTGCTGTTCGGATACACGCATCATACTGCCTTTCATTCTGAGGGAGAAGTCTTTTGCAGCTAGCAGTGGTAGTAGTTCTCTAAACTTCTTCCATCCCGTTCTTACCCTAGTTATTGTACTTTCTGAACACCAACCTCCGCTGCTAATTCGGTCACCTAGGTAGCAGAAGCTGTCTACTGTTTCGACAGAGCCCCCCCCCCCCCCCCCCCGAGTACTTGTTTCCTGTGGCTGTTTGCTGCTTGCTGTCCCAGCACAGCTGCTGCATGTGAAGCCTACATTCTTAATTAAGCTTCCTGAGATCCCGCTACATCTCTTGTGTACCCATTGTTTGCATTTGGGGCAGAGAATGGAGTTCCTACCTACACCTTTCCTACATACTGAGCAAGGCCATTTCCCTGAGGGGATCTGGGTTCTGTTTTCTCGTCTACTTACAAGGACCTTAGTCTTTGTCATGTTGACTTTGAGGCCCTTTCTTTCTAGTCCCTGCTTCCAAGTTTGGAATTTATTCTCTAGTTCTACCATAGATTCAGCTATGAGTGCGAGGTCATCAGCATACAGGAGTTCCCATGGGCATCCAGTCTTAAACTCCTCCGTTATTGCCTGCAGGACTATGATGAACAGGAGGGGCTAAGAACAGAGCCCTGGTGGACCCCAACCTTTACGCTAAATTCCTCGCTATACTCATTGCTAATCCTAACTTTGCTGACTGCTCCCCTATACATGGCTTGTACCGCTTGCACAAGCCATTCATCTACTCCTAGTTTTCTAAGAGCCCACCAGATTACAGCACGTGGAACTCTGTCAAAGGCTTTCTCAAGGTCGACAAATGCCAAGTAGAGTGGCTTACTTTTAGCTAGGTACTTTTCCTGTAACTGCCTCACAAGGAAGAGGGCATCAGTGGTGCCTCTTCCTGGTACAAACCCAAATTGCATCTCGTCTATTTTCACCCGGTCCCTAATCAATTGTGCTATAACTCTTTCTGTTACTTTCATGACCTGGTCCATCAACTTTATACCTCTATAGTTTCCTCTATCTAGTGCATCGCCTTTACCTTTGTAGCAGTTGACAATGATGCTACTGTTTGGTATGACACCTTCTAGTATTACCTGGTTAATAATACGTGTGGTTATAGTGTGACCTACAGACCCAGATGCCTTCAGCATCTCGGCAGCTATACCCGATGGACCGGTTGCCTTTCCCATCTTCATATCTTTGATTGCATTACTTACTACGTTGCTGCTGACTTGCACTGCTGGCCCTTCTATAGGGTCTACTTGGGGTAATGTCTCTTCTTCCCATGCATTCTCCTCATTTAGTAATCTATCATAATGACTCTTCCATACGTCTTTCTTCTCGGTACTTGTGAGGGCAAGCTCACCTTTATCATTCCGGATACACTTCTCTCCAATGACATCACAACTATCTCTGACACACTGCCTCGCAATCTCTTTATGTTGATCAATTCTTTGTATGTGGAACTTCATAGAAGCCCTGTGCGTGTGTGTATCTATGTTTGCGTTTATCTCCTGTAACTTAGTGGTCTGGCAAAAGGAGATTGATAAAATAAGAACTTGACATGTAAAAAAATAAAAGCACAATAAAGTACTGATGAGAGGTGAGAGTTGATATATGATCAACTAAATATCTTTTCGAGGGAAGTGCCCCAGCATCACTGCAGAAGTCTAGAGATTGAAACCAGTTAAAGAACGAAAGAACAAAAAAATTGAAGCAAAAAATAAATAAATAACAAATAAAAAATAAAGAAATATAAAATAAAGAAATAAAAGAAAAAATCAACGAAAAATGAAAAAAAAAAAAAATAATAATAAAAAAACGATTTAAAAATAGAAAATAAAAAATAAAAGTGAAGAAAAAAAATCTCCAGAAGAACAGTTTAACGCAAAGAAAAAAAATTCAATGCCAAATATATTTCATTATTTGTTAATATTTTCGTATCCATGATCATTAATTTATCCCAATACCCAGGTAATAGTGTTCAAGCAGAACTTCTTTTTAAAGTTACATTTGTTTTTCTCTTCTCCCTCCCTCATCCTACTTCCATTTCTATCATTTTTCACTTCATCCTACATGAAATACAAATACATACACTTTGTTTTATTTTTATATATATTATCTTTGCTGATTTACTATTCGTTTTTTGTTTGTTTGTGTGTGTATATTTGTTTGTTTGTGTGTGTTTGTGTGTGTATATTTGTGTGTTTGTGTGTGTATTTGTGTGTTTGTGTGTGTGTGTATGTGCGTGTATGTGTGCGTATATATGTATGTGTATGTGTATATGTGCCTGTATGTGTGCGTGTACATGTGTGCGTGTACATGTGTGCGTGTATATGTGTGTGTATGTGTGTGTGTGTATATGTGTGTGATTTTTCAGTGTATTTTCGGTCGTTTTTTTTGTGAATTTTTTATCATTCTGTAGCTTTATTATTTATTTATTCATTTATCAATAGTCATGTGAGTTATTTATTGAAATACAAAGTTTATTATTTAGCAGCAGTCAAAATAAACAAATATTAAATAAAAATAAAATAAAATAAAATAAAATAAAATAAAATAAAATAAAAATACTTTGCATAAAAGTTCTTTGCCAATTCAAAAAGAAAACAAAATGTTGTATAATTTAATATCTTTTTGCAGTAAAATCAGATTCTAGTAAGAGTAGAAGATATCTTGAAGGAATATAAATACTAGATTTTAAACCCTTTTGTGACTGTATTTCTAATGAAATACTCTTAGTTTCAATTAATCAATGAATTTTGATGGATAAACTAAAATCTACTAATTACTGACTAAAATTTACTAACCATGCATATCCTTATAAGAAATTACTAAAGAGTTTAGTGTCAAGCATTCTTCCTTGACATCTGGCTGTAAATCATTGTTTCAAAATGTTCTGTCTAACTCATGACAGTTTGGACATGATGCAAAAATGAATATGATGATGATTTCATTACTAAAATAGTAACTTGACAAGTGATTCTTATATAAAATTATACTATAAATGTATTTGTGAGTGAATAATACTAATATTATAACAACATCATAATATTATTAACATTCGATTTGTTTGCAAGCAAATAACCGCATAATATATAGTTATGGTAGAGCCACACTTAGAATTTGCATCACCAGTCTGGAATCCCCATTTGTTCAGAACATTGACCTCCTGGAAACTGTTCAGAGATGTACAACCAAGTGAATACTCTCCATCAGGTATCTACCATACTCTGAATGCCTTGCTTCCCTGGGCATGAATACATTGAAGCTCCAATGTCTGGCAACTGACTTGGTAAACACCCTCAAAATTATTTATCCTCTTACCAACAACAACCTTGAGCACCTTTTTGAATTCCATGTGTCTAACACACACGGGCATGCCTACAAAGTCAGAAAACAGTACAGCTCCTATGACTTTTGGAAATGAGAAATGAAAAGAATACTAAAGCCATACACAGTAAAAGAAAAAAAAAAAAGCTAGACCCTTTCTTTAGTCATGAATGACCATGGATTTTACACCTAAACAGTTACTCTCTGAGGTACAAGTCGAAGCAAGGTGTATTTGTCGAGGATCAACAGTCACTCGAGCATAAGAGTCAGACCTCTCCACGCCAACGTTGTTTCTAAGGGAAAGGGCAAAGCCAATAAAGCTTGCCCTAAGAGACATCACAATACATTGATGCGGTTGAGTGAACTGGAGCAACATGAAATAAAGTGTCTTTCGCAAGGATAGAAGAGAAGTGAGATAGAGATATAGTACTAGACTGGTAATAATGTTATCGCCCTTGGAAGGATGAAAAGCAAAGTTAACCTCGGTGGGATAGAGAACAAATACCACAAAGCATTATAATGATTCTGCCAGTTCAATGCCTTTATAAATATATAATATAATATCAAGACTAATAATATCTGATTACATAACCACTGTCAGCTAGTCAATATATCAATCAACCTTCTGAAACGATCGTAAAACAATGAACTAATTAAACACCAATTTTTGCCTTTTGTTTTCATTGTCCAGCACACAAACAAACACCCACATGCATAGAGTATACTAAAAACTAAAAATGTATAAGAAATTATTTTCCTTTATATTTCTAGCGAATTTTCAAATATGAAAAGTTATTTAATTCTCTCAGAAATGATGGAAGCAAGCATCAGTCTTTTGATGAAGAATGTAATCCGCATTATGTCCTCTTCAATTAGTATTTAATTATAAAATATAGGGGGATGGTGAAGGTGGTGGTGCTCGGCATGTAAAGTATATATAAAGAATTTGATATCAAACCTATATATTTATGTCCTTTGATGTCGAACGGAATATTAACAAAGACTTATATATATATATATATATATATACATACATACATGTATGCAAGCATACACATATAAGTATGTTTGTGTACATATATATATTCATATATATATATATACACACACACACACCTTATATATATACATAGAGAAAGAGGGAGAGAGAGAGATCTATGTGCATATCTATATATGTAAATATATGTGCTTGTATATATATATATACACAGATACATAAATAGCATATGTAACTCATAGTTAATATGACTTTGATCCTATGCAGATAAACGAAACCTTCTGAAAGAATCAATTTATTTACACCCTAACAGTAATGCTGAAATAATTAGAATGTCAAATATTCATTGCATCACATTTGTCTTGCTTCATATGTACTTATATAGACCTTACAATTTATCTATACGTACATTTAATTTCTATATGTATCCCTTACAATCCATATATGAATACCTTTCATTTCATAGTGATACTATCACTGCCCAGATCGCTTCCATATCAATTCTTTAGTTATATTGTGCTGTACCCAGTAAGGATTACTAAACTAAAGCTTTTATATTTGTTTTGTCTTTTATATTTGCCTTGCATCATGGTCTGATTATGCAAGCTGGCCATAGAAATACGTATTGTGTAATTGTGCAAAGTAATATATTGGAATCTGGCCTTCTATTTTCATTGAAGTACCTTAAATTTTATATGTACTTTCAATATATATATACTTAAGACCTTATATAGACATCATTTTCAATATATACATACTTATCTAAAATTTTAACCCTTTCATTATTATATTTCTAATGAAAGACACTGCCTATATTTTACAATTAATATTTAAAATAATGAAAAATGTGGAGTGATTTAGTAATATAACTAACTTTATCATTATTTAACTAGTATTTTGAGCATAACATTACAAAGTTTCATACATAAAATTATGATGGAAGTTCTTTTTTTTTTAGATGAAAAAATGTTATATCATAGAACCCAGGCAATTTGGTATTAAAATCAGTAAACTGCCATTGCCTACCCAGGTAAACACTACAACCTAATTCTTTTGACAACAAATCATTTGAAAGTGCATTTAGTTCTATACTACAGATCAGTTTATTCGAAAGTGTTTATATTTATTTAATAACCTTCCCTTGTAGTTTTATGTAAAAACCTTTGTATGTTCCAGACAACAACTTAATAATTGTTTCTACTATTGGCACAAGGCCAGCAATTACCCAGTACATTACTGGTACTTTATTTTATCGACCTAATAATGAAAGTTAGCTAACTAAATTGATCCATAATCCTTGATTATTTTTGAAATGATTTGAAAATTATAGGCAACAACTCTAATGAGAAATTTAGTAATGAAAGGGTTAATTTGAAAATTATAGTCAACACCCCTAATGAGAAATATCGTATTGAAAGGGTTAATTTGAAAATGATAGATGACACCCCTAATGAGAGGGTTAATTTGAAAATTATAGTCAACATCCCTAATGTGATATATAGTAATGAGAGGGTTGATTTGAAAAGTATAGGCAACATCCCTAATGAGATATATAGTAATGAAAGGGTTAATTTCATTTGTGATTCACTGACATCCATATGCAGTTTACACTGAAGGCCGATTGCAAACAAGAGCTGTTTATCAATATTTGAAGTTCAAAGTATCTGAAGGGTAAACTGTAAACATCGTCAGTTTCCTAGCTTCCCAGTGACATGGAATTAACAATAGAAATTTTCTGTTTACAAGTTATTTATATTTTCCCCATTTTCTTCACATTTGGGGCATTTGTTTAATAAACAAATTCACATCGACATAACACTTAAGATTTCTAAACTAACAACAGCAAAATAAACAATCAATTATTCAACACAAAAGGTTGGTGACAATCTTTAAACCTTCTAAAGAAGAGAGACTACTTAAAGTGTACAGAATAGGTGAGACAGAAATTGTGAAATGTGTAGCATAGAAAGAAAGTGTAGTGTACCATAGAGAAGAGAGGAATTGTAATTAACCAATATAATTGCTCACATGGAAATTCAAATCCTTTGTGTGGAAAAGGAAATAGCTTTTTAGCTATTTTAACTATCAACCATATATATTCTTCCTTTGATATCAAACTGCATGAAACGACCCATGGTTCTAAAATACAAAGCTGTTTATTTTAAAGAGTTTATATTTATCTAAAAACTTTCCATAGTAATTTTATGTAAGAACCCTTTTGAAGTGATGTTCCAAACACCAGCCTAATAATGAGAAAGTTAATTATATCACTAAATCCTTCCAAATTCTTGATTATTTTCAAAATTATTTGAAAATCATAGGCAATGTTTTTCATTAGAGATATGGTAATTAAAGGGTTAATCAAAAGCGGATTTATCAATAGAAATATTCTAATGAAGGATTTAATTACACGTGAATGACAAGAGCTTTCAATCTACACATAAATTCCTGGCTATTCTGTATAATGATAGAAGAGTTTCTGTGGAGTTATCAATTCCCTTCATATCATTTCTTCGTTATTCTGTAAAAGACTTTCTGATGTGGTATTACTAAAGGTCTACATATGATTTCCTGGCTATTCTGTATAAAGGTAGAAGAGTTTCTGATGTTAAAGCATTAGAAATGGCACATGTTCTGATTATACTTTTCAATACAAGAAAACTTTTCACCAGATCTAAATTTCACCAGCTATAACCTCTAACAACAATATCCTATTTCTACAAAATTATATTACTCATATTTTCTGTTACATTATGAGAATTTCCTACAATAATAATAATAAATATTTCTACTTTAGGCACAAGGCCTGTAATTACTCCAGTACATTTTAGGGTTAGGGCAAAGTCGAGTGAATCGACCCCAGTGCATTACTGGTACATTATGTTATCGATCCCGTAAGGATGAAAGGCAAAGCTAACTTTGGTCGGATTGAACTCTTAAAGGGCCATAACTCTATACTGCAAAGCATATTGTCTGACAATTTAACTATACTGCCAATCCCTCCCCACAAAAAAAAGAAAAATTGTTGGCCTTGTGCCTAAATCAGAAACCATTATTAAGGCATTGGATTGGCAGTATCGATAAAATAAAGTACCGGTAATGTACTGGAATAAGTGTTGGCCTTGTGCCAAAAGTAGAAACAATTATTAAAACACTTATATAAATATAACTTTGATTTTAACAAGTTTTCATAGACTATACAGTAGAATGTGCAATAGAATCTACAGCCATTGTTGAATTACAGCAGATATTCCTGACAAACTATAGATGAAACCATATAATGAAACTGATTAGATGAATTGTGTTTTGTTCAGAGATCTTAATATATATAATTCATATAATAACGATGGCATAAAATCCATATCAATATGAAATGATATATCTTTAATTACAATTTATTTATTTATTTATCTTTGATTTATTTCTAATCTGTTCATCAATATATTGTGGAGGTGATGGGATAGGGTAGTTCTCGCTGAATTTTGGATAAACATTTTGATTCGAAGAAGAAAATACAGTCAAAAGTAAAGATTGGATTAAAGAAATGGTGAATATGGTGAATGTGAAATTTAAACTACAGTTAAGTGGTGGTGAAATGGACGAGGTAGTGAAATGTTAAAATATGATTTGTTCAGGTTCAATCCACATTCAGGTCCAAATACCACAGGTAAGATTAAATTTGATAATTTCAATTTACAGTTTGGTAAACTGACAAACCTAGGTTTTGACACTTCCTGCTATTACAGCATTAAGAAGATTACTAAGCCTGCATTTTCTACTGCACAGTCCACACTACACACTAACATACACCAAATCATCTGACAAGTCATAACATCATATAATCCTCTCTGCTACTTTGGATATTTCCACAATGCTGCCACATGACAAATGTGTTTAGCAACAACAGGGAAAGTGAATGTATGATGATGATGATGATGGTGATGATGACAATAAAGTGCTCTATATATATATATATAACTTACTTATACAAATTTGTATAAAACTATGATCCATTAAGGTTCTGTAATGTACGTCTCTGAAGTATGCACCCTAGGTGGCTGCCTAGTTGGCCTTAATGGTAGCACCAGCCCTGCATAGAACTGATCTTTTAACTTTTTAACATTTACATTACTCTATATTTACTATCATATTTTGAGGATAAAGACTTTACCTCACATATTTATCTCACATAATATCGAATCTATGAGATTTTGATATATATTTTGAAAACAATACCTTAACATCAGTATAATAAGCCGATTACAGTCGGTTTGAACAGAAAGAGTTGAGAGAATTCTGGTCAGTTTAAATGCTAAAGGGTTAAGGTTCAGTAATTCACTTCTCTTATGTCTATGCTCGAGGTGGTTGCCTAGTTGACTTTCATAGCAGCACCATGGCTTGGTGTGCTTGTACTAAACTGGATACCAAAAATGACAAATGAAATATACACTGATGTAAGAAGAAGAAATTAAGATGAAATGAAAAATTCCAGTGAAAGGAGAATTTGAAGGTAAACTTATGTAAGAGATTACAACATGATGCAGACATGTCTTAGAGGAGACAAGATTGTTGTGGTTAAAAATAGTTGAAACTCTGGAATAGCTTTCAATGTTATATGCCGTGAGGAAGGAGAGAAATCTAACATGACAGACACTTGTCTTGCTTCAGATAGAAAGAGAAAATATAAAGGCTTTTTACATCATGATGAGGATGATGATGGTGAGCATGATGATGATGATCATCATTAGGTATTATCTGTTCTCAGCAGGTCAAATACCAAGTATCAACTATCTCAAATTTTCCTTTTCTTTGTTTTGTCTTTTTCATCCTCATTATCTGTCTTTGTCTTCCACTTCTTCGTCTTCTCTCTTCATTGTTGACTTCTTCCTCATCTTTTTTTCTTCATCTTATTTGTCTTTGTCTTCGTCTGTTTTCTTCCCATTCATTTTGCCTTCTCTACCTATAGACTCCTTAAATATTGGTGATTAAAATGTTCATCTCAAACTCATGTAGTACTGGGTTCAATCCTGTGGCTTCACACACTGGGGCAGTGTCAACATCGTATACAGGATTAGCAGCAACACATTGAAGTGTCATGATACACCTAGAGTGCTGTGACACACTAAAGTGTTGTGACACACTAAAGTGTCACGACACACTAAAGTTTTGTGAGATTCAACATTATCAGTGACACACTAAAGTGCTGTGACACATTAAGGTGTTGTGACACACAGACATGAGCGGTGACACACAGACATGAGCTGTGACACACAGACATGTGCTGTGACACATTAAGGTGTTGCGACACACAGACATGAACTGTGACACAAAGTGTTATGAGACACCTAAAGTATTATGACACAGATACCTCTGCCATAAGTAAACAATGAAGTCAATGTATTGTAAAATGGTGTTTGAAGTTTAACCGTTGGAACTCAAAGAAACTGTGATGAATTTTGTAATACAACTAACAAGTACAACCTTGATAATACGATACAGGAAAATCAATAGAAATTAATAAAATAAGTGATGACCATATAAGGAAAAGAAAACAAAGAAACATGAAAGGTTGGTTGTAAATACTTGAGGCAGATAGAGTTAGATAAATGTAAAACTGAAAATAATGTAATTGTGAGAGTACAGATTATATCTTAGCTGAAACAAAAGAGATAAGGTTTTGGATCCCAAGCTCATGTTACAACATTTCATTGTATGTTTAGGTGTAGGGAATAATACAATCAAATAAAGAGAGCAAGTTTGTTGTATAAATAAGATTAAGAAGAGACCTTTTAAATGAGATGTCAATGCAACAAACATGGCTGGGTGTGTGGAAAAGAAGTTTATTTTGTAATCATATGATGTTGGAGTTTGATCTCACAGCATGGCACATCGAGCAAGTGTCTTCTACTATAGATTCAGGTTGATCAATATCTTGTAAGTAGAATTTTTTTGTAGATTTGTCTCATAGAAACAGAGTCAATTTTTTGTCAGGCTTATATGAAATGTGTGAACACTTTTGCGACAATATTTCTAATGAAATATATTCAATTTAAATTTATTAATTAATAAAGAGTTTTGATAGATTTATGAAATTATAATTATTTTATTACAAAGATAGTAACTTAACACAATCAGTTATGATTTGCAGGACATTGCTGAAGAAGGAAACAGAAGTTTCTATTGTGGGACCCAACCAGAGGGTTATACACAAGCTACTGTTGTGGGAATCAACCAGGAAGTTATACACAAATTACTGTTGTGGGAACCAACTCATGGGAGATGCAGTAGAGGAAGACCTATTTGAACATTCATTGATCAACTCCCAGACAATACAAATCTCAGTAGTGAAGAGTTGAAAGGAGCAATGGAAAATTGTGAATTGTGGAGAGACTGTCAGGAATATTCATCTGAGGTTACAATGATGACGAACTTAACATGTGGTTACTATTTAAAATTATTATTTATCATATTGATAAGGGCGGTGGATTGGCAGTATCGGTAGAGGGTCGGACACCATTTTTTCCAGCATAGTTACGTCCCTTTACGATCTGAGTTCAAATCCCGCCGAGGTTGACGTTGCCTTTCATCCTTACGGGGTCGATAAAATAAAGTACCAGTAATGCACTGGGATAATTGCTGGCCTTGTGCCTAAAGTAGAAACAATTATTTATCATAATGATAATATAATAATTTAATATAATATAAAGTTATGTTGGAAGATTTTAATTTAAATAGGTGATATGAATAGGAGCGCAAATCAACTCGCAAAGATCAATCATATTTACTAGCTTGAATCTACAGGTTAGCCTTGTAAATATGTTTCTAATAGATAAGGAAAGAAAGAGCAAATAACATTTAAGTTTCTATGGCAATAAGTTCCGAATGCTTAGTGGAAGAAAAACGAAAAAAAACCTAAGGCGTGGTGCTAATCATATTAAGTATTTATGTTCAAAGAAATCATCATAGGAAGAATATAGAAGAAAGCAATATCCTGTGTGGTTCTTTACCAAAATGTAGACAGTCAATCTGTTGCGTGAGATGTTGCTTCACAAAGCCGGAAATAACAATCACAATAAGCAGAACAGACCAGAGTATTGCAGGATGTCGGATCTACATCTAGCACGATTGATTGAGTAGTGTCGGGCCTTTTGATGTTAATACTGCTGCTACTACTGATGTTACCACTCACTACTAATACTACCAATATTTATAACAATACACATTCACATATTATATTTGTATATATATATAAAATATATATACCATATATATATATATATATATACCATATATATATATATAAATGAATATATATCATATATCATCATCATCATCATCATCACCGTTTTACGTCCGTTCTTCCACGCTAGCATGGGTTAGACGGATTGTCCTGTTGTGGGCAGTGTCTGGTCGGCTGACCATGCCTTGCTCATACAGGAACTGATCTGGCTTGATTTCTACAGCTGGATGCCCTTCCTAACACCAACCTCATTTACAGTGAGTGCTGGGTGCTTTTTCGTGGCGCCTACACGTCCACTTTACAGTGTGGGCTGGGTGCTTTTTTGCCGTGGCACCTCCACGACCACCTTGCGGTGGGGGGGGGGCATATTGTTTATATGCTTCAGCATGTACCCATGGGAGGTCGGGTACCCTGTATTACTGCGTGACGCCAGAAGTCACGGTCGTGTGTCATTGACTTTGAGAGGTGTAGTTGGGTAAGGTCGGCTTTTATCACCTCATCCCAAGTCATCTTGGGTCTCCCCACTCCGCGGTTTCCATCAACTTCTAGTGCTCTGCACCTTTTTATGCAGCTGTCATCCTTCATACGCATCACATGTCCATACCAGCGTAACCGCCTCTCCTGCACGCAGCATTTGATTCCTCTTATGCTCAGTCTCTCTCTCAATTCATTTATGCTTTGTCGTTCACGTATATTACTGTTACACATCCATCGGAGCATGCAGGCTTCGTTTCTCTCTAATCTACGTAAGTCTTCCACCTTCAGCGCCCAGGTCTCACTACCATGCAACATCGCTGTTCGGATACACGCATCATACAGTCTGCCTTTCATTCTGAGGGAGAAGCCTTTTGCAGCTAGCAGTGGTAGTAGTTCCCTAAACTTCTTCCATCCCGTTCTTACCCTAGTTATTGTACTTTCTGAGCACCCACCTCCGTTGCTAATTCGGTCACCTAGGTAGCAGAAGCTGTCTACTGTTTCTACAGGGCCCTCCCAGAGATTGGTGGTACTTGTTTCCTGTGGCTGTTTGCTTGCTGTTTCAGCACAGCTGCTGCATGTGAATCCTACATTCTTAATTAAGCTTCCTGAGATCCCGCTACATCTCTTGTGTACCCATTGTTTGCATTTGGGGCAAAGAATGGAGTTCCTACCTACACCTTTCCTACATACTGTGCAAGGCCATTTCCCTGAGGGGATCTGGGTTCTGTTTTCTCGTCTACTTATAAGGACCTTAGTCTTTGTCATGTTGACTTTGAGGCCCTTTCTCTCTAGTCCCTGCTTCCAGGTTTGGAATTTATTCTCTAGTTCTACCATAGATTCAGCTATGAGTGCGAGGTCATCAGCATACAGGAGTTCCCATGGGCATCCGGTCTTAAACTCCTCCGTTATTGCCTGCAGGACTATGATGAACAGGAGAGGGCTAAGAACAGAGCCCTGGTGGACCCCAACCTGTACGCTAAATTCCTCGCTATACTCATTGCCAATCCTAACTTTGCTGACTGCTCCCCTATACATGGCTTGTACCGCTTTCACAAGCCATTCATCTACTCCTAGTTTTCTAAGAGCCCACCAGATTACTGCACGTGGAACTCTGTCAAAGGCTTTCTCAAGGTCGACAAATGCCAAGTAGAGTGGCTTACTTTTAGCTAGGTACTTTTCCTGTAATTGCCTCACAAGGAAGAGCGCATCAGTGGTGCCTTTCCCTGGAACAAACCCAAATTGCATCTCGTCTATATTCACCCGGTCCCTAATCAGCTGTGCTATAACTCTTTCTGTTACTTTCATGACCTGGTCCATCAACTTTATACCTCTATAGTTTCCTCTATCTAGTGCATCGCCTTTACCTTTGTAGCAGTTGACAATGATGCTACTGCACCAATCTTTTGGTATGGCCCCCTCTAGTATTACCTGGTTAACGATACGTGTGGTTATAGTGTGACCTACAGACCCAGATGCCTTCAGCATCTCGGCAGCTATACCCGATGGACCGGTTGCCTTCCCTATCTTCATATCTCTGATTGCCTTACTTACTACGCTGCCGCTGACTTGTACTGCTGGTCCCTCTATAGGGTCTACGTGGGGTAGGGTCTCTTCTTCCCATGCATTCTCCTCATTTAGTAATCTATCATAATGACTCTTCCATGCATCTTTCTTCTCAGCACTTGTGAGGGCAAGCTCACCTTTATCATTCCGGATACACTTCTCTCCAATGACATCACAACTATCTCTGACACACTGCCTCGCAATCTTGAATACCTCCTGTTTCTGGTCCTCACGTTGTAAAACATGCTTGAATTTTCTATCCTCTGCTTCCCTCCTAGCTAAGTATACTTGTCGCCTAGCTTCCCTATGGTATATATAAAATATATATACCATATATATATATATATATCATATATATATAAAATATATATACCATATATATATATATATATATAAATGAATATATATATATCATATATATAAAATATATATACCATATATATATATAAATGAATATATATATATCATATATATAAAATATATATACCATATATATATATAAAAAATATATATATATATAAAATATATATATATCATATATATATATATATAAAATATATATACCATATATATATATATATCATATATATATATATATAAAATATATATACCATATATATATATCATATATATAAACAAATATATATATATATCATATATATATAAAATATATATATACCATATATATATATATATATAAATGAATATATATATATATCATATATATAAAATATATATACCATATATATATATATCATATATATATACCATATATATATATAAAAATAAATATATATATATATATATCATATATATATAAAATATATATACCATATATATCATATATATAAACAAATATATATATATATCATATATATATATTTATATATATATCATATATATATAAAATATATATACCATATATATCATATATATAAACAAATATATATATATATATCATATATATATATCTATATATATATCATATATATATAAATAAATAAATATATATATCATATATAAATATATCATACATATATCATATATATACACACATATATATATATATATATATATATATCTAAATGAGTTTGATCTGTGCTCTAATTTCCCCAAAATATGGAAGAAAGGCACCACGACAACAAGAAGATGTCTATGTATTTGATCTGACACTATGCTTTAAGAAAGATTTTTCAAAAGCCTTCTTAAGATATTTATGAGGATTGGCAGAACTTCTTTCATCTCTACATTCTCCTACTAAGGATTATTGATGTCATTTTAGTTGCATCTGACTAAATTAGGAGTGAATTCTCCTCACATAGTAGTGGTGGTGGTGGTGGTGAAGGTGGTAGTGTAGGTGGTAGTGGTGGTGGTGGTGGTGAAGGTGGAAGTGTAGGTGGTAGTGGTGGTGGTGGTGGTGAAGGTGGAAGTGTAGGTGGTAGTGGTGGTGGAGGTGGTAGTGTAGGTGGTAGTGGTGGTGGAGGCGGTAGTAGTTGTGGTGGAGGTGGTAGTGGTGGTGGTGGTAGAACTGGTGGTGGTGGTGGTGGTGGTTGTAGAGCTGGTGGTGGTAGAGCTGGTGGTGGTACTAGTGGTGTTGGTGGTGGTGGTAGAGCTGGTGGTGGTGGTAGAGGTGCTGGTGGTAGGGGTGGTGGTGGTGGTGGTGGTAGAGCTGGTGGTGGTAGTAGTGGTATTAGTGGTAGTGGTGGTATTGGTGGTAGTAATAGTGGTGGTGGTACTGCTGCTTAGAGAGCGATAGTAGTATTGGTGGTCGTTGTTGCTGTGTTGGTTGTGAGGTGATAGTGGAAGTGGTGGTGGTGGTACTGTTGCTTGGAGTAATGGTGGTGGTGGTAATAATAGTAGTAGTAGTAGTAATCATAATTTGAAACTGATTTTTCTTCATGTACCTATCTATATCTGTGAGAAGTAAGAGTTAGGGTGGAGGAGAAGATTTCAGTGAAACTACTACTTGTTACTGTTGTTACAATTGTTGTTACTGTTGCTATTGTCACTTGTTATTTATTGTTGTTGTTGTTGTTACTGTTGCTATTGTTGTTGTCACTGTTATTGTTGTTGTTACTGTTGTTACAATTGTTGTTGTTACTGTTGCTATTGTTGTTGTTACTGTTGCTATTGTTGTTGTTAACTGTTGCTGTTGCTATTGTTGTTGTTACTGTTGCTGTTGCTATTGTTGTTGTTACTGTTGCTATTGTTGTTACTGTTGCTATTATTGTTGTTAGTGTTGCTATTGTTGTTGTTACTGTTGCTCTTGATGTTGTTACTGTTGCTATTGTTGTTGTTACTGTTGCTATTGTTGTTACTGTTGCTATTGTTGTTGTTACTGTTGCTATTGTTACTGTTGCTATTGATGGTGTTACTGTTGCTATTGATGTTGTTACTGTTGCTATTGTTGTTGTTACTGTTGCTATTGTTGTTGTTACTGTTGCTATTGTTACTGTTGCTATTGTTGTTGCTATTGTTGTTACTGTTGCTATTGTTGTTGTTGTTACTGTTGCTAGTGTTGTTGTTGTTACTGTTGCTATTGTTGTTACTGTTGCTATTATTGTTTTTGTTACTATTATTGTTACTGTTGTTTCTGTTATTGTTGCTGTTACTGTTATTGTAACTGTTTTTTGTTGTTGTTACTGTTGCCATTGTTATTGATGTTGTTACTGGAAGGATCCATTATAGTGAAATAGTTGACAGCAATATTGGAAATAAATTATGTACAGATATAAATTCAGATTTAATTGTGTCATAGAACCATGTATCAAAATGGCTGTTACTATTGTTACCCTCCCCCTCCTCGTCTGTATATTCTCATGTATAAGAAGAACAATTTTCAACTAAAATTAAGGGGAGATGGAGAAGGGCAGGTGGTATAATACACAAGTACATCTTTTAAGAATGCCTTTTTACTGAGCTTTAACAATACACATTTCAAATGGCAAGATTGCAAATGATGATGATCATCATCATCTTCGTTGTCATCGTTTTAAAGTTCACTATTCCACACTTACATGGTTTGGATGGTTCCTTTTCAGCACAGCATCTCTCCACTCATCGCCTTCCTTCGTCATCTCCTCTGTGAGTTTCAGTGACTTGAGATCAGCTCTTACCACCACTGCCCAGGTCTACATTGGTCAACCTCTACTGCAGCTTCTTTCCACTAGGATTTCCTGGCATTTCTTCAACCAGCAATCATCATCCATGCACACGATATTGGATTTGAGCTCAGAACGTGAAGGGCCGTAACTATATGCTGCAAAGCATGTCATATGCTCTACCAATACTGCCAATCACCCACCCTTAATAATGGTGTCTGATTTAGGCACACGGCCAGCATTTCGGGGAGAGGGGAAAGTCAATTAAATCGACCCCAGTGCATTACTGTTGCTTTATTTTATCGACCTCGTGAGGATGAAAGGCAAAGTCAACCTCGGCGGGATTTGAACTCAGACCATAATGGGCTGTAACTATGCTGGAAAGCAATGCGTCCGACCCTCTACCGGTACTGCCAATCCACTGGCCTTACAACAACAACAACAACAATAATAATAATAATAATAATAATAATAATAATAATAATGATGATGATGATAATAAGGCAGAAGTTGTAATTACATAGATGTTCTGTGAGTAGGTAAGGCAGAATGTTTGAATCAATAAGAACACATTACTGGTAATTACTTCATCAGTTGGAAGAAGGAAACAAAATGGTGGAAGGAGTGGTGGAGACAATGGTGGAGAGAATGGTGGAGAGAATGGCAGAGACAATGGTGGAGGGAATGGCGGAGACAATGGTGGAGGGAATGGCAGAGACAAAAAACAAAGAAACAAGCAGAAAATAATTATATTAAACACATTAAATACACTACATCGTTAAAGAATAGAGTCAAGAATTCTTTCATCTGCACCAACATATTGTAGATAGATAAATAAATAATAAATAATAGATAATGATGGTGATGGTAATGATGATGAAAAAGCTGATGGTAATGGAGATGATGATGATGATGGTAGAGATGCTGATGATGATGGTGCTGATGACTATGGTAATGATAATGAAGATGATAATGATGATGATAATGAAGATGGAGATGATGATGATGGTGATGATAATGGAGATGATGGTAATGAAGATGATTATGGTAATGATGGTGATGATAATGATGATGGTAGTGACAATAATAATAAGGATGGATGTAGTAATGATGATGATAATAATTATGATGGTGACTGGAATGAAGATAATATTGAAGATGGTGGTAATGATAATGATGAAGATGGTGATGGTGGCGATGATGATGATGGTAATAATAAAAATGTTGATGATAGTAATGATGTTAATAATGACAATAACGATGGTGATGATGATGATTACACCTTGGTTGTATTTTTTTCTGAAATAAAAAAATAATCTTAAAAGCAAATGAATAATAATAAAAAAATGAACTAAACAGATTAATTAATTAATTAGATCTGAACTAAATTACACTACCTTTTAAATGTTTATATTTGTAAGATATAAATAACATACAGGGATGTAACTCAATAGATTCAACAGACATGGCTGGTTGTGGATGAGTGATGTGGGCAGGGTGTTTAACCCTTTAGCATTTAAACTGGCTGTATCCGGCCAGAATTTTCTCACCTCTTCCTTTTCAAACTGGCTATAACTGGCTGCTCATACTTATGTTAAGGTATTGTTCTCAATATAAATAATATCAAAGATCGCTGAAGTTCATGGAGAAAATGACGAAGGACCATGACAAGTGGAGAGATGCTGAATAGGACCCATCCCACCCTTGTAAGCAGGGAAAAGCAGACGTAAAATGATGATGATGAGAATAATCTTATAGATTCAATATTATGTAACATTAGGTGAGGTAAAGCTTTTACCATGAAAATATAATAGTAAATATAGAGTAATGTAAATACTAAAGAGTTAAAAATATTGAAACCTGGCAGTTTATTGAGTGAAATTGGGGTTAGCAGAAACAGCGTAGAACCCCATCAGATAGATTCTACTGGTAATTCAAAAGTTAAGATTTGCATTTTGTGTCATGCTGATTCAACTTGGGAATTACTATATATACTTGTATATATAGTAAGGAAGGGCATTCAGTTATAGAAAGCTTGCCAAACAAAGGGTTGGGATGACCCCTCAGTCAAACCAAGGACATGACAACCTCCCTATATGATATATGCACCCAGTACACACTGTAAAGGGGGTTGGTGATAGGAAGGACACCCAGTCATAGACAGCTTGCCAAATAAAGAGTTGGGAGGACTCTTTAGTTGTGTAAAAAAAATGACAACTTCTCCTGTGCACTCAGTAGAACAAGAGACCATGTCTAAGTGAGATAACAGACCCTTGGCTTGTCTTGGATGTCAGAACTGAGCTGGTCTATGTAGACCTGTCCACTCCTTGCAGAGAAAGCAGATGTTAAATCAACGATGATGAAGGTTTTCGCCATAAATTGGTTGATAACAAATGTGTTAACTTTATATTGTTTGTGTTTGGAAACTTTCAACTTTATCAGACAAGATTAAAAGTTTGCTCAGTTCCTGAATTTGTGTTTCTATGAAAGTAGTTCCAGGGCAAATAAAATAAATTATATACTAAAAACAATTGTTTAATAGAAATACTGCTGTCAGCTTTAATCATATATTCAATATTTATTTTTCATAACCAGTGAAATACCTTATTAGTTGTAGTAGTATGTCTTGTTTAGCTCCAGGTCAGCTCTCACTTAGAAAACTTTTGATCTAAGTCTTCTAACCTTGTCTATCACATCTTTACTTGAGACATAGTACATCTAGAAGTACTTTAAATAAAGTGCATGTCTTTACTTCAGGTATAGTACATCAAGCAGTACATAGAGCAATGTTCAATGCTGTCTTTACTTCAGGTATAGTACATCAAGAAGTACATAGAATAATGTTCAATGTTGTCTTTACTTCAGGTATAGTACATCAAGAAGTACATAGAATAATGTTCAATGCTGTCTTTACTTCAGGTATAGTACATCAAGAAGTACATAGATTAATGTTCAATGTTGTCTTTACTTCAGGTATAGTACATCAAGCAGTACATAGAGTAATGTTCAATGTTGTCTTTACTTCAGGTATAGTACATCAAGAAGTACATAGATTAATGTTCAATGTTGTCTTTACTTCAGGTATAGTACATCAAGAAGTACATAGTGTAATGTTCAATGTTGTCTTTACTTCAGGTATAGTACATCAAGCAGTACATAGAGTAATGTTCAATGTTGTCTTTACTTCAGGTATAGTACATCAAGAAGTACATAGATTAATGTTCAATGTTGTCTTTACTTCAGGTATAGTACATCAAGAAGTACATAGTGTAATGTTCAATGCTGTCTTTACTTCAGGTATAGTACATCAAGAAGTACATAGTGTAATGTTCAATGTTGTCTTTACTTCAGGTATAGTACATCAAGCAGTACATAGAGTAATGTTCAATGTTGTCTTTACTTCAGGTATAGTACATCAAGAAGTACATAGAATAATGTTCAATGTTGTCTTTACTTCAGGTATAGTACATCAAGCAGTACATAGATTAATGTTCAATGTTGTCTTTACTACAGGTATAGTACATCAAGAAGTACATAGTGTAATGTTCAATGTTGTCTTTACTTCAGGTATAGTACATCAAGAAGTACATAGAATAATGTTCAATGTTGTCTTTACTTCAGGTATAGTACATCAAGCAGTACATAGAGTAATGTTCAATGTTGTCTTTACTTCAGGTATAGTACATCAAGAAGTACATAGTGTAATGTTCAATGTTGTCTTTACTTCAGGTATAGTACATCAAGCAGTACATAGAGTAATGTTCAATGTTGTCTTTACTTCAGGTATAGTACATCAAGAAGTACATAGTGTAATGTTCAATGTTGTCTTTACTTCAGGTATAGTACATCAAGAAGTACATAGTGTAATGTTCAATGTTGTCTTTACTTCAGGTATAGTACATCAAGAAGTACATAGTGTAATGTTCAATGTTGTCTTTACTTCAGGTATAGTACATCAAGAAGTACATAGTGTAATGTTCAATGTTGTCTTTACTTCAGGTATAGTACATCAAGAAGTACATAGTGTAATGTTCAATGTTGTCTTTACTTCAGGTATAGTACATCAAGAAGTACATAGTGTAATGTTCAATGTTGTCTTTACTTCAGGTATAGTACATCAAGAAGTACATAGTGTAATGTTCAATGTTGTCTTTACTTCAGGTATAGTACATCAAGAAGTACATAGTGTAATGTTCAATGTTGTCTTTACTTCAGGTATAGTACATCAAGCAGTACATAGAGTAATGTTCAATGTTGTCTTTACTTCAGGTATAGTACATCAAGAAGTACATAGTGTAATGTTCAATGTTGTCTTTACTTCAGGTATAGTACATCAAGAAGTACATAGTGTAATGTTCAATGTTGTCTTTACTTCAGGTATAGTACATCAAGAAGTACATAGTGTAATGTTCAATGTTGTCTTTACTTCAGGTATAGTACATCAAGCAGTACATAGAGTAATGTTCAATGTTGTCTTTACTTCAGGTATAGTACATCAAGAAGTACATAGTGTAATGTTCAATGTTGTCTTTACTTCAGGTATAGTACATCAAGAAGTACATAGTGTAATGTTCAATGTTGTCTTTACTTCAGGTATAGTACATCAAGCAGTACATAGAGTAATGTTCAATGTTGTCTTTACTTCAGGTATAGTACATCAAGAAGTACATAGGGTAATGTTCAATGTTGTCTTTACTTCAGGTATAGTACATCAAGCAGTACATAGAGTAATGTTCAATGTTGTCTTTACTTCAGGTATAGTACATCAAGAAGTACATAGTGTAATGTTCAATGTTGTCTTTACTACAGGTATAGTACATCAAGAAGTACATAGAGTAATGTTCAATGTTGTCTTTACTTCAGGTATAGTACATCAAGCAGTACATAGATTAATGTTCAATGTTGTCTTTACTTCAGGTATAGTACATCAAGAAGTACATAGAGTAATGTTCAATGCTGTCTTTACTTCAGGTATAGTACATCAAGCAGTACATAGAATAATGTTCAATGCTGTCTTTACTTCAGGTATAGTACATCAAGAAGTACATAGTGTAATGTTCAATGTTGTCTTTACTACAGGTATAGTACATCAAGAAGTACATAGAGTAATGTTCAATGTTGTCTTTACTTCAGGTATAGTACATCAAGCAGTACATAGATTAATGTTCAATGTTGTCTTTACTTCAGGTATAGTACATCAAGAAGTACATAGTGTAATGCTCAATGTTGTCTTTACTTCAGGTATAGTACATGAAGAAGTACATAGATTAATGTTCAATGTTGTCTTTACTTCAGGTATAAGTGTGCATGTCGCCACTTCAGGTATAATACATCTCGAAGTACATTATTTAAAATGCTTGTTGCTTTGCTAGTATATGATATGAGGAAGGTTTGACTACTATGTTGAGCAGGTAAAGCGATTATGTAGAGGCAAAAATCCTTTCCTCTAAACTATCTTAATTTAACTATGAGCTGAAGTGGTGGAAATGGTGGAAGACATGGGTTGAAGACATGGGTGGAAACATGGGTGGAAAACAGGGGTAGGAATGGTGAAAGTAATGGGGAGAAGTGGTGGCAGACATGGGTGGAATTGATAGAAGACATGGGTGGAATTGGTGGCAGACATGGGTGGAATTGGTAGAAGACATGGGTGGAATTGGTGGCAGACATGGGTGGAATTGGTAGAAGACACGGGTGGAATTGGTGGAATACAGGGGCAGAAGTGGGGAAAGCTGATCTCAGAATACTGGAACTAACAAAGGAGATGACAAATCCAAGGTGTAAGACAAACATGGATGACTGGATGTAAAAATAGTGCTGCTGCTGATGATGATGATAATGGT
The DNA here is from genome assembly GCA_964016885.1 of Eledone cirrhosa. Taxonomy (NCBI): domain Eukaryota; kingdom Metazoa; phylum Mollusca; class Cephalopoda; order Octopoda; family Eledonidae; genus Eledone; species Eledone cirrhosa. Next base: position 15,639,194 of record OZ024748.1, read on the forward strand.
AATTGTGATTATCATAATGGTAATTATGATGGTGATGAATGTGAAGATACTGATGATGGTGATGATAGTGATGGTGAATGTGATGATGATGGTGATGATAAAGATGGTAATTATGATGATGATGATGATGATGAGAGTAATCATGATTATTATGATAATTATGATGGTGAGGGTGATGATGATGATGACGATGATGATGATGATGATGATGGTAATGATAATGATGGTAATTATAATGATGATGATGAGGGTTATTGTGATGATGATGGTAGTGGTGGTGATGATGATGGTGATGATAACAATGGTAACCGATTATGGTGATGGTAATTGTGATGATGACGATGATGATGGTAACTGATGATGATGATGATGATGATGATGATGACTGATGATGATGGTAGTGGTGGTGGCAATTGTGACGATGATAATGATGGTAATTATAATGATGATAATGGTGACGAGGATGGTAATTGTAATGGTGGTGGTGGTGATGATGATGATGATGATCTAGAGAGAACATTAAAATGGTGCATGCCTCATAAGTTTAGTGTTGTATATATGTAATAGTTTAGAATTCCTTAGTTTTGATTCAGGATATTATCCCTTTGGCATAATATATAAATTAATCACTACTTCAAACAGAGATGATAAAATGTGATAAATTGAATAAATAAATACCTCAACAAGAGAATAAAACAGAACAGACAAATATGAATGAATAAGGCAGGATATATTGAAATATTATAGAATAACATGAAAAATGTAAAATAATTACAGCAGGAGGGGTATCATAAACAAACATTGTACTGTAGGGATCAATGACTGGAATAGTTATAAATTGATGCAGCGTCTTGTGTGTATGTGTCTCTCATTATATCTATGTATCTATACCTATCTCTCTTTCTCTCTGTGTCTGTCTCTTTCTATCTATATCTACCTATCTCTCTCTCTCTCTCTCTGTTTTTCCATTTTTCTATGTGTCTATTTATCTGTGTCTGTCTCTTTTTATATCTATCTATCTATCTCACTCTGGCTGTGTCTACCTCTTTCTTTCTATATCTATCTCAATCTCAGTGTCTGCCTCTCTCTCTCTCTCTCTCTCTCTCTCTCTCTCTGTGTTTGACTATCTATCTATTGCTTTCTCTCTTTCCTTGTCTATATCTATCTCTCTTTCCCTCTTTCTCTGTGTGCGTGTCTCTCCTCTCTCTCTCTCTTTCTCTCTCTCTCTCTCTATGTCTGTGTGTGTGTCTGTATATGTGTATTTATTTATATATAAAGTATTCTATAGATTTACTTTCATGCTATAATAACTAATATTAAAAATAAAATCCATTCACAAATTAAACATGCTCTGAATCACATATAGTAAACAAAGTAACACACACACAAATAAATCTATGGAATGATATACATGTGTATTTAGTCTTGCTGTGAAGTGAATCCCAACATGAAACCACTTCATAGGCTGACTATGAAGGAGTGATACTAGAGCTGTGAAATTTTGTATACATTAATTTCAACCCTTCTTATTAATAACTGCATTGTTTCTTCTGAGGGTCTATTTTGAAAAATAAACCTCATTTTGTCATTCCATGAGAGTATCTTGGTCTGCCTATGACCCTTTCAGCTGACCCTCATATGTATATTTGTGTGTGTATATATGTAGCGACAATCCATTGACTTTCGCCAAATCGGACCGAGGAAATAATGTTTCCATTGGTCTTTCCAATTGCTAATAGTATCTATCAGTCACAACTCCAGGTATAAGGTGTCTTGCTCAAGGACATAACGCATCAATCGGAATCAAAGTCACTCCTGGAATCAAAGTCACAACCTCATGATTGTGAATCCAATTCTCTAATCACACAGTCATGTGCCTTAACTATATATATATATATATATATATATATATATATAATGAAGGAGTGCAGATTAACATGTATAAGCTATACTGTATAGCTTATAAGTGTTATTCTTTACTTCTTCATTATTAATACTCCAGGAACAACATACCGAGGAACTATCTGGAATCAGCCACCCGAACACCACAACTAGGTAAACATCTTGTCGTGTCAAACAACGGCAAACATTAGAATCATACATTGCTCATAACCTCTACTTGGATTACCTTAAGCGATACTCGTTTACTTAAATATCTATATGTATATATCAATATATATATCAAAGTAGTTAAGATGGGATTATTTCACCATAATTGTTTATTGCATGATATATATTTCTGTTAGATGGTTATGCATGTGACTTTATCAGATGCATATGCAATCGTAGGTGCAGTTATGCAATGTTGGATATGCTGCTGGCCATGTATAACTATCCTCAAGATGTTACGATGTAACAACTATTTATAGGCAACATATCTTCTGCAATATGTAAGTGTGTATGTATGTGTGTATGTATGTGTATGTATGTGTGTGTATGTATGCGGGGTGGGGGGGTTGCTGAAAAGTTCATAGGCTGACCCATTGTTCATAAATATATTGTTTATTTCAGAAAATAGAGAATAGCTAAGGTACATTCAATTGTGATTTCCATATTTGTGCAGTGACTACGACATATTTTCTTCCTAATTTTTTTCAGTCCAGCAGTTCACCAACAATCAACCCAATACCTGTGTTGACCAGTCCACCTCTGTTACTGCCATTGAGATTGAACTGAACTTGGGCTGTCACAATTTGAAAGCAAAACTCCTTCACCGTTTCAACCATGCCAACATCTAGTGCCATTTTATGATTCAAATTACCTACTCAATATATTATGGCAATATCGAAATATATGCACCAAAGTCAGATATATATTTATTTATTTATTTATTTATTCTTATGCCTGAGAAAATATTCTTAATGAATTCAAAAATATTCATAGAATATAATGATTATTTCATATCAGCAAAGAAATCCACTTCCAAATAATTTTACTGAAAGGATTTTTATTGAGGAAATCTCTTATTTTTTTAGTGTGGTTAGATGAATTCCATTTATATAGATCTCATTTGGTTAGGTATAAGATCAATATTTCAAGAGAAGGGGAAGGAGTGTCCAGTTGAGTAAACTGACCCAAGAATGTCATTAGCACTTCTGATACCAACCTGGTCAAAACCAGCCCTTATTCTATGAAACTAAACATCCATTTTAACCCTCTCAGACCTGTGTCTAACTTCACATTTCCCCTGGGCTCCTGAGCAGAAAAAATAGTTACATACACAGCTCAAGTGTAATGATTGCAAACAAACTAATAGACAAAATCAACATAAAGCACAGTAATGTTTCGCCCTACACTTCATCTAAATTTACATAATTTCCACTAGCCCCATCAGTATCAGCTGTGTGGGGGTCACATTGAATTTGTTCACCCAAATCGCTACTTTCCTCACATCACACTTTCACAAGTTTCATTGTTCAAATCACTCCTGCTGTCTGCGTAAGCGTAAACTTGTTGAAATTATTGCTTACTCTCATCCATAGACTAAATGTCATCAATAATTTCCTGAACTATGAAGAGCCTAGACATTGGTCACTTACCAGTGGAAGTGCTGGGTTCATCATACACTTGTTTCATCACAAAAACCCCAAAAAATCCCTTTTTGCAATAAAAAAAACGAAAGTAAACAACAACTATAGGGGACACCATTAATGACAAGTCCATAAACACATAACTACAAAGCTGCAATTTGATCAGTTGTCTATTTTTAGTATCTTATCTTCTTTTTCTACATGTGTTATTCATTATCGCGTTAACAGGAATCCAGTAGAGGTTACATTCAGGCTATTACCACCTCAACAGGGACATGGTGTGATAGGGTTAAAGCTTCTTAGTTGTCTTTAATTGTAGCACCATCCCTGGTCAAAGAGAATACATTGCAATAATTGTTCCATCTCTCTGCATTTAAATCTCACCAAGATCTACTTTCATCCTTTCAAGATCAATAAATAATTTGATAAAGCAAGCAGTAGTTATGTATTTTATTGACGTTTGCGCTGGAGATTTATAAAATCAATACTACCCTCTGGCCAAAATGTGTGTACTTTTTCTTAAGTTAATAATTTAATTACTACATTTCTAATTAAAAAAAGAACATGCTTACGATTTTCAATTTATTTTGTAAATAATCATGAATCTGGAGTTATTTAGAAAATGCAACTTTCTCATTAATCTACACCCTGTAAGGTGGTTGTAGTTCTGGTGACATGACAAATAACAGACCCAGTTTACTCAGTAAGGTGGCCATGCTGGTGGCATTTAAAATACACCCAATCCTGCCTGTATGTGGTCTTGATGGTACCACAATGAAAAGTCCACCAGTCCAACCAGTTAGATGGTCATTTTTGGTGCTGCTATAAAAAGCATACTATAATGGGGTTGGCATTAAGAAAGATATCCAGCCATAGAAACCAAGCCAGAGACAAATCTCTATGAGTAGGACATAGTCATCTGACCTGACTTTGAAACATAACATAACATAAAGACTCATATAAAATGATGATGCTTAACTTTAAAACTGAGCTGCTTCTTTGTTGAATTGAGAGACCACAGCTCTGAAATGGGGTTAGGATGTCTCAGAAAAGAATCATTGGACAGATTTTACAAACAATAACCAACCAGCAGAAGACCCAGGGCAAAATGGTTAGATAACATTTATGAGCTTGGATGGTCTTGCTCGAGGATCCAGCAGGATCAATTGGAGATGGTTCTTTCTAACAGGACCTGCTGGAAGGAGTAGCTGAGGACTCCCCCCCCCCATGACTCTCCCATGAATAATTTGGCAAAGGAGAAGAGCTTTTAGATAAATATAAAATGTACAATTTTTTAATGTAGGAGTAGGGTCCTGTATCAAGCAGATTGGAATTAAAAGGGTAAAAAAAAAAAAAAAAAAAAAAAAAAAAAATCAATATTGTTTTTGAGGTTTACTTTATAAGAAGTTATTTACATGAATTACTGAGATAGCAGCCTACCAAAGTAAGGGTAGTATTGTTTACTTCAATATTAACTACTTAAATGTGTTAAGACAGTTTAAATACTCAGTACCTTGATGTCAAGATAATGTAAAATTTAAAATATTTAGATGTGTTCAGACAAATTTGAATATGTTAAGACAAATTTGAATCCTCAGTATCTGTCAAGATAATTTAAATATTTAGATGTGTGAAGACAAATTTGAATATTTAGATGGGTTTAAGACATTAAAACAAATTTAAATACAGAGATGTGATAAGACAAATTAAATAGATAGATTTGTTCAGAGAATTTAGATACATATATGTATTATGAGAATTTGAATTCTCAGATGTGTTAAAAGAATCTAGATAATGAGATGTGTGAAGAGAATTAAGAGAATTATATATAAATCAATGTCAAACCTTTTAAATTTTTCTATATCCAGCAATACAGCTGAAATTGCTTTATATTAGTTGAACTTATATATGTATATTTGATGAAAAGAATTACCTTACATGACCATAACACAGACATGAATGCTCACACATACTTTTAGGTGTTGTGACAAAAAGTACCTAGTACACACTGTAAATGTGGTTGGTGTTAGGAAGGGCATGTTAGGGAGTTCATCAGACTTCTGTTAGTTTAATTCCATCATTAAGCTAACAGAAGTCTGATGAGCTTTTGATTCTAGCATTGGGTCCAATCAACAGAGATCAAACCTTGTGTTGATCAATTGCAAAACGCACGTCAAACCGGAATAAATGTAATGAAAATTCCATCATTAACCCTTTAGCATTTACATTACTCTATATATACTATTATATTTTCACGGTACAGGCTTTATCTCACATAATATTGAATCTATGAGATTTTGATATTATTTATGTTGAGAACAATACCTTAACATAAGTATCAGTGGCCAATTATGGCCGGTTTGAACAGAAGTGAGAGAATTCTGGCCAGATATGGCCAGTTTAAATGCTAAAGGGTTAAAAAAATGTCTGATGTGGTTTTGATTCCAGAGTCGGTCCTTATCGATAGAGATCGAACCTCTAGCTGATCAATCTCAAAACACGCGTCACACCTGAATGAATGTAGAGAAAATTGGACACCTCATGCATGCTTATTATTATTATTATTATTATTAAGGGCGGTGGATTGGCAGTATCCGTAGAGAGTCGGACACCATGCTTTCCAGCATAGTTACGTCCCTTTGCGGTCTGAGTTCAAATCCCGCCAAGGTTAACTTTGCCTTTCATCCTTACGGGGTCGATAAAATAAAGTACCAGTAATATACTGGGTAATTATTGGCCTTGTGCCAACAGTAGAAACAATTATTATTATTATCCTTAAATAATGCACGAGTAATGTACTGGGTAATTGCTGGCCTTGTGCCAAAAGTAGAAACAATTATTATTATTATCCTTAAATAAAGTACCAGTAATGTACTGGGTAATTGCTGGCCTTGTGCCAAAAGTAGAAACAATTATTATTAGCCTTCCATTCTGCTTAGTACAACATCAAAGTGCATACTGGAGATTTTGCATAAATTGCTCACTTTGGTGAAGCAAGAGTAACTTGACATTACAAGCCCTAAAATACATAGTTATATATATGTGTGTATGTGTATATATGAATATATATATGTATATATGAATATATATATATCTGTGTGTGTGTGTGTGTGTGTGTGTGCATGTGCATAAATGACTTTCAAAATAATCTCTAATAATCCCTGTTAATCTTAGTGTAAGTTGTCAAGGAATTAACACTACATTTCACAAAAATACAAAAATCAACACCTAAACTGGTTAAAATGCTTCAATTTACAATTTTAAAAGCAAACGCAAGGACCCCCAAAAGAAATATCTGCAGTTTATATCTTAAAACACATTTTATTGTCAACACCTTCCATTTTGGGTAGATTTTTAATGTAAATATCATGTCCAACTGTAAAAAGCCAAAGAGAAAAAAAATATATAGAAAAATTCAAGAACTAAACACAAAAAATACATCACAAATTTAAGCAATCTTTAATTCCTAGAGACAACCATTAGATCTTGTCATGAGTTTGATGTGTGTGTATGAATATATATATATGTACACACACACACATGTATACATATCTATATACATATATATATATATGTATACACATACACACACATATATATATATGTATATAAATACATATATATATATACACATATATACCCTATATATATATATACATACACATATATACACTATATATATATATACATACACATATATATATATATACATATATACATACACATATATACACATACACATATATATATATATACATATATACATACACATACACATATATATATATATACATATATACATACACATATATACACTATATACATATATACATACACATATATACACTATATATATATACATACACATATATACACTATATATATATACATACACATATATACACTATATATATATAGACATACACATATATATATATACATATATACATACACATATATATATATACATATATACATACACATATATATACATACATATATATACACTATATATGTATATATATATATCCCCACCCCCACTCTCAAGCGTGAAACTAATATTAACATTTTATACTGCCTCTTCGCTTCCTTGTTTTTTTGTTTTCTGTTTCAACTATAATATATATATATATATATATATATATACATACATATATATACATACATACACACACATACCTATATGTACTGTATTAATCTTTTGGTGACAAACTTCTGGAACTGGATCTAAATTTATTTTTATTAATTGAATGTGAAGATCTGAAAATGCTCTTAAATAAACTTAAAATTTTTAAAGAGACTGACATGACAAAACTATTGATTAAACTAAGAAAAATAAGAAATCTCACCACACAAGTTTTTACATAGTATTACAGATTAAATCCCCAATAATGTCGAAGCTAGCATTAGCAGACAAGAGATGTATGGACATATATATATATATACATATGTATATATCATCATCATTTCATTTTACGTCCGCTTTTTCCCTGCTTGCAAGGGTGGGACGGGAACTGATGCTGGCTTGATTTCTACAGCTGGATGCCCTTCCTAACACCAACCTCATTTACAGTGAGTGCTGGGTGCTTTTTTGCCGTGGCACCTCCACGACCACTTTGCAGTGGTATGATATGGACCCCAGTCCCTATCATCTCATTTCTACAGCTGAGTAAACTGGAGCAATGTGAAATAAAGTGTCTTGCTCAAGGAAACAACACATCACCCGGTCTGAGAATTGAACTCACAACCTTTCGATTGCAAAGCCAATGCTCTAACCACTAAGCCACGTGCCTCCACACATATATATATATATATATAAAAAATAGAGGAGTAACACACGAGTTGTGATATATTAGTAAAAGGTAAAGAAAATGCTGACAAATTTTTCCCAGTGAAAAATAGTTTAACTAGGAATAAGTATAAATTAGTAATAAGTATTGGTTAGTATTCTGTTTTAGTTTTTACCGGTTGTGCATTTCTAATGCTTTTCAAAAATAATTTTGAGATAGAGCGCTCGTGATGTTTGCTTTAATCTAAAGCAAACATCACGAGCGCTCTATCTCAAAATTATTTTTGAAAAGCATTAGAAATGCGCAACCGGTAAAAACTTAAAACTAAAACTGAATACTAACCAATACTTATTACTAATTTATACTTATTCCTAATTAAACTATTTTTCACTGGGAAAAATTTGTCAGCATTTCTTTTTCCTTTTACTAATATATATATGTTTCCAAATCAATCGAATATTATTATTCAGTAGAGCGTCCGACGCCATGCTTTGAAGTTACAGCCTTTTATGGTCTGAGTTCAAATCCCTCCAAGGTTAACTTTGCCTTTCATCCTTACGGGGTCGATAAAATAAAGTACCAGTAATGTACTGGGGTTGATTTAATCGATTTTCCCCTCCCCAAATTACTTGATTTGTGCCTATACTAGAAATGATTATTATTATTTGATATAGGGCGGTGGATTGGCAGTATCAGTAGAGGGTCGGACCCCATGCTTTGCAGCACAGTTACGTCCCTTTACTGACTGAGTTCAAATCCCGCCTTTCATCCTTACGGGGTCAATAAAATAAAGTACCAGTAATAGACAGGGATAATATCTGGCATTGTGCCAAAAGTAGAAACTATTATTATTTGATATAAAGATCACGAATACATATATATACATATATATACATATATATATATATATATATATATATATACAGTTGTCCCCCATTATTCACGGGGGTTACATTTCTAGAGCACCTGTGAAGAGTGAAAAACCACAAATATTGAACATAATCAATAAAAAT
>OZ024748.1:15653526-15661026 GCA_964016885.1 Eledone cirrhosa
TGGAAAAAGATGAGTATTGACGGATTTAGCTTCATGCATAGCTGTATACAGATATGTATTAGAATTTTGTATTTCTAAAGAACTCTGCCTGCAGATTCATTGAGACGTTTAACATGCCTTGCTAATGCGAGCCTCGTACTTCTTATGATGTCAGAAAAGCTAAGGTGTGAGCAGTAGAGCGATTTACATGCTGCGTGTGTTCTCCAGGATATGTTCTGGACCTTTATCAGCATTAGCGTCAATATACCATTAATCCTCTTAGTGGGTGTTTTTGTTAGTGTCCATGATTCAGGTCTGTAATCGAGAATGTGTGTAGATGAATTGGGAGAGACCAACTACCACGCTGAAGGATGTTCTTGAAGATAACACCAGGTTGAATGCAATGGAAATTCAAACAGGATGAGCTGGAGGAGGAGCTCCGTCATAGCACCAGTAACAGATGTAGAGGAGGAGGAGGAGGAGGAAATGATATTTAACTGAAGAAAAAAGAAAAAAGAAGAAAAGAAGAAAAGAAGAAAAAGAAGAAAAAGAAGAAAAAAGAAAAGAAGAAAAAGAAGAAAAAGAAGAAAAAGGAAAAAATATTTACTGGGAATGTAACTCAAATTATTAAAACTATTCACCAAACATTGAACAACAGGTATACTCATTTGACTATTTTCTACTCATTTATCAACATTACAGAGAAGCATGACAAATTTTGAATCGAGTACACAACAATAAAGATTTCATATTCCAGCAATATTTTCAAAAGCCTTTTAAAACTGTCATGAGATAATTAATTGCTAAAATAGCAAAGGTAGATAGATGTCAATTATTATAGTTGTAATCATTTATATTTATTTCTATCATGCAACAGAAACAAATTGAGATGGAATATCTATCTAGAAGACAAATCAAAATTCCCCTTATTATTTCATATTTTTAAACATTCTGCCAACGTAAATCTCTTTCAAAACTTTCAAATTCCCATTTCAACTCCTAAATATCATACCAAGAATTCAGAAGGATATTGTCAACCAATCTGCTAAAAATTGGAAACAAAAATCACCATCGTCATCAAACGCCCATCTTCCTTGCTAGCAAGAGTTGGCTGACTCATTACAGACTGAGTCAGTACCCAGGTGGAACTAATCTACTGACCTCTCAGATGGACTAGAGTTGGGGAGCTTGCCTACTGACCTCTCAGATGGACTAGAGTTGGGGAGCTTGCATCTTGTTTAATTATGTAGCCAAACACAGCTGAATGCTTGGGTGGGCTTGTGGGCGCCAAATCTTGCTTATATAATTACATACAATCCTGTACTCTACTGAGTGCATTTGATCATGGTTTTTACATATATATCTGTAGGCAGTAGAGTCTTCTGAAGTTAAAAACGATGTGCTGTTGCATATTTTATCATTATTTTCCTTGGTGTGGAGGAGAGAAGGAGAGAAGACAAAGGATAATAAAATAAGGAAGCAATAATTAGAAAGGGAAATAAAAAATATATTATGTCATAATTCTTTTATCATTTGTATCATTTTTATTTTAAAAAAAATAACCAGACGATGTGTCATTTATCTATAAATCACTTTTGTTTTATATTCATCAGTTAATTTTTGATTTAGTTAAAACCAAGGATAGAGGCATTTTTTATGAAGAACCATCTTTTGTCATCATTATCCTATCATCATCATTATCATTGTTAATATTATCACTACTACTACCATTATTGCTATTATTATTATTATCATTATTATTATTATTATAATTTCCACATTGTCTAGCAATCACAAAGAAATCTTCTTCGAATTTTGTTGTAAAGCCACTCTCTCTGTCTTTTATGACATTTTATATAAACCGAAGGAATATGTCAATATTCTCAGCAATTATTCTGCCAGTCTTTTGTTTTACGGCATTACCATCTATACTCATAAATTCTGAGATTGATTTTCCCTTCATTTTCATTATTATCACCCTTGATATTATTATCATCACCATCATCATCATCATTATTATTATTATTATTTCAAGATCAGATTTACTTTTTAATCAAAAACTAACTTGAACAATTTTATTTTTTAATTTCATTTTAAATTTAGTAGTTATTTGAAAAAAAGTAATCTTTTTTTCTGGAGAGGGGTGGGCTGGGTGGGGTGGTGACAATTTAAATAATAACAACAACAACAATAATAATGCTTTCTTTATTAACCACAAGTGTTGACATAAAGTATAACATTAAGGACAGCATAGGATGGTTCAGGACGCAACAATAATGGTTTCTTTATAGAGGCACAAGGCCAGCAATTTTGGGGGAAAGGAAAGTCGATTAAATCGACACCAGTGCATTACTGGTGCTTTATTTTTTCGACCCCATAAGGATGAAAGGCAAAGCTAACCTCGGTGGGATTTGAACTCAGATCATAAAGGGGTGTAACTATGCTGCTGTCCGACGCTCTACCGATACTGCCAAGCCACCGCCCTCAACAATAATAAATCTCATTAAAATATATCTTAAATATCAATTGTTTAGTGTGAGTTTAGTGCTGGTAACTATGAAAGAAATGCCATTAATATGAAACAAAATTACAATTTTCAATTATCTCTCCTATTGGGTCAAGCAAATTTGTAAAATAAATTCCTTATTTTTGTTATAGCCTATTTTTTATACACACACAACAATCCACACTGTATCAGCCTGTACAGTCTCTATTGTTTGCTTAATGTCAGCCCTGTATGATTAATAAAGAAACCTTTGTTATTCGCCCTATTGAAGAATTTGTACTGTTATAATTATATTGTTTATTAATGTTTTTTATATTGTCTACTCGGGGGGGGGGGGGGGGGTTCTGTAAAATCCCCCACTGCCCCTGCCTTGTCCCCTATATGTCGACCGCTTGTGGCCAATAAAGAAATTATAGTTATTGGGTCAAATATGAAATTCGTAGAAATTTGTAGAAATTTGTAGAAATTTGTACAAGAATAAATCAAATGTCTACAAATTTCATACTTGACGACACAATATTATTCAGTATTTTCTTTATTACATAGCTCTGTGTGCCTTGGGTATGTGCAGTGTTGTTTTAGGTGGCGGTGTTTCTGTTGTCTCGTGAGTACACTTCATATGTGTACAGTACATAGTAGTGCTATTTTCTATATGCTGATATATATTGATAAGTACTGGAGTTTTTAATTTTTTAGCTTTCTTGAAGAATCATTAGAATGCTGGGAAAATGTTTTGAGATATTTCTTCCATCTCTACATCTTGAATTCAAATCCTACTATGGTCAATATTGACTTTTGTCCTTCACAGTGCTATAAAATAAACTACCAGTCATGCACTAAGGTTGATGTATTCAATTTTCACCTATACCTAAAGCTGCAGTATCGGTAGAGCGTCAGACGCCATGCTTTGCAAGCATAGAGTTATGGCCCTTTATGGTCCGAGTTCAAATCCCGCTGAGATTAACTCTGCCTTTCATCCTTACTGGGTCGATAAAATAAAGTACCAGTAATGCACTGGGATAATTGCTGGCCTTGTGCCAAAAGTAGAAACAATTATATATATATATATGTGTCTAGTAAGAACTTAGATATATTTAAGCCGTAGAGAATCTGAAGCACGTGGTGCGAGTTTTATATATATATGTATATATATAAATCGACAGTCGATCGACCGTCAAATTGGACCAAGGAAACAATGTTTCCGTTGGTCTTTCCAATTGCTGAAACTATCCATCGGTCGCAACTCCAGGTAGAAGGAGCAACGTAAAATAAAGTGTCTTGCTCAAGGACATAACGCATCGCAAGGTCCAGGAATCGAACTCACAACCTCACGATTGGGAATCCAATTCTCTAACCACCCAGCTATGCGCCTTCAACCCTTTTACTCCCTCCCATATATTGGGATGCCGCGGTAAATGTGAGGGTCACTGTTTCCCTTGTGGAACATTATATATATATATATATATATATATATATATCCCTCACTCTCAAGCGTGAAACTAAAAACCTACCATCTGTACTGCCTCTCTGTTTTTTTGTTCTCTGTTCATTTATATATATATATATATATATATATATATATATATATATATAAACTATAATAAAGGAAGGTCTGCGGGACTGCGTACAGTTTTTTTGTTTTTTTATCCCGTTTGTAAAATAAGTTGGATTACTTTGAATAAATTATTGTTTCTACTTTTGGCACAAGGCCACCAATTGCCCAGTGTATTACTGGTACTTTATTTTATCGACCCCGTAAGGATGAAAGGCAAAGTTAACCTCGGCGGGATTTGAACTCAGAATGGCAAGGGCCGTAACTCTATGCGTCAAAGCATGGCGTCCGACCCTCTACCGATACTGCCAATCCACATAAATAATGAATGAATATTACATAATTTATCTACTAAATTTCGTGGCTGTTCATTAAGTATATTTTGTTTATTTAAAGATTAACTTCTTTAAAATTTCTGAAATGTCAACACTTCCGGTGGCGATCGCTTAAATAAACATACTAATTTTACGTCACTAATTTTCTCCTAATGCAGTTTATATATATAATGTCTTTTTTAATGTATCATGGATTACGTTACTGATTAAAGAAGACAGTGTAACTCAGTCTTCGTTCAATTTCTATGTATTATATATTGTCAATTACGATTTTATTTGATGTATCATATCTACATGTATATATACCCGCGTATAATATTAATATACACACTACACAAGAGTGGTTTTTCTGCTAGTATATATAAACATGTAAAATTAATCGTAAAAATGATGATAAATTCTGTGACACACACACACACACAAGTGTGTGCGAGGCCGCCATTAATGTCATTGTTGTCAACGATATCTGCAACAACTTTCCTCTTTTTTTCGTTTGTCTAGTTTCTTCTTTTTTTTCCTTTGACAACGGTCGTTGTTTTTGTTTGCTTTTTTTTTTTCGTTTTTATAACATATTTAATGGGTTTAGTTAAAATGAAATTATAACTATGACATACCAAAACAACATAAGTGATAGACCAATAAAACATCAAAGCTCTTCCTTCAAAAGAACGTTGTCCACATACTATAATATATATATATCACATGTTGTTTAAACCCAGATCAGCCTGATCAAACAGAACTATGATCAAAAGCACTTTTTTTATTTTTTGCAGACAGTGCATCTCTTAACCCTTTTGCATTTAAACCGGCCATATCCGGCCAGAATTCTCTCACTTCTTTCTGTTTATACTGGCCAATCATACTGATGTTAAGGTATTCTCAAAATAAATAATTGTTTCTAGTTTTGGCACAAGCCCAGCAATTATCCCAGTGCGTGACTAGTACTTTATTTTTTGAACCCCCGTAAGAATGAAAGGCAAAATTAACCTCAACGGGATTTGAACTCAGACCGTAAAGGGACGTAACTCTATGCTGCTAAGGATGGCGTCCGACCCTCCACCGATACTGCCAATCCACCGCCCTTGCCAATTCACCAGATTCGATATTATGTGAGGTAAAGACTTTACCGTGAAAATACAATAGTATATATAGAATAATGTAAATGGTAAAGGGTTAATGAATTATTCTTTTTTCTCCTTTTGAGATAGCCGAATTTCCTTCATATTACACTCTTCTACTATTTCTAGCCTTGTCAAACGACTATGTACATCAGGGTTCTCAAAACATGCGACCCGCAAGCCACCTTTCTACGGTACGCAGTAGAACAAAGTTTGTGACTAATATTTTTCTAAAATTTGTTGATTTGCCCTGTTTTAATAATGGTTTCTACTTTTGGCACATAGCCAACAATTTTTGTGTGTGTGTGTGGGGGGGGGGGTCGATGAAACCGACTCCAGTCCATTACTGGTACTTTATGATTTTACATAAAATTATGATAGAAATGTTTTAGATAAATGTTTTAAAACAAACATACTTTTGTTTTAAATCATAGAACCAGGGTAAGTTTCTTTTCGTTCGCTATCAAAAGGGTTAAAATAAAACGGCCATATTCAGATTGGAACAATGTATTCCATTAAAGCAAATATTGCTAACAGAAAGTGTGTAAGTTAGAGTTAGAACTATGTTGTCAAATCTACTTTGTTAGAGCTTATTTTCGCATGTTTAGTCATATCTCAAATAATAATTGTAGTATTCACAAGTGTCTTTCATAGGATTTTGTAGTCTAAATATATATATTATAGGTTGAAGCGCGACAGAAGATAATGAAACCCTTTTTATGAAACAATGAAATTACTTCTTACTAAGAGGGTCTATGTTATGAATAGAGAGATATTAGTAAGCATGTAACAATTCAGTTAACACGTAGAATATGAAAACAGGAACTGCTACAATGAAAAGGGTGTAAAAGTTCAAAAGAACTGGTGAAAACTTGTAGAAGGAAATACGATAAAAGGGATTGAAAGGTTATTTATATTAACCAAGATGGATTTCCATGGAAATGGAAAGCGGTGGACTACAGAAGTTTTAAGTTTTCATACAATCAGTCAGTTACCATTCAAAGGGAAAGGAAACTAAAAAGAACACAAACCCACCAATCGCTTTCAACTACTCGTAAGACATAGAAGAAGTTAAAGGGTGAAGATCAAAGGTCCCCCCTTGTAACAATGACTCTATAGAAATGAATACAGAATAAAAGTAGCGATGACTTCCAATTAAGTTCTTACAGACTTATGATATAGCAAAAGCCGACTGAACAAAGCATTCAATTAGCATTTCATTTGCAAACTTTCAAAATTCAATGATAATAATAACCATGATAATAATAATAACAGTAATAATAATATCAGACAAGAACAGGAATGAAATAAATATCAATAGTTAGTGAGCCAAAACATTCGTAGGAGGATCAAATTAAATTAACGCGTTGGTCTGTATATAAGACACACTTCTTTTTTAACCACCAAATGCGACGTCAAAGTCTGCTTCTGTCATATACATTAAAGGTGTATATATTATACGTGTATTGGGCGGTGGATTGGTAGAGAACGTTAGGTAGACAAATGCTTAGCAGTATTTGTTGCGGGTCTTTACGTCCTGAGTGCAAATCCCGCTGAGGTTAGCTTTGCCTTTCGTCCTTACAGGGTGGATAAAATAAAGTACCAGTAACACACTGGAGTCGATTTAATCGACTTTCACCCCAGACCTCGAAATTACAGGCCTAGTGCCAAATCAGAAACCATTATCAGATTGCAGTAATCGGTAGAGCGTCGGACACCATGCTTTGCAGCACCGAGTTATGGCCCTTTACATTCTGAGTTCAAATCCCGCCGAGGTTAGCTTTGTCTTTCGTCCTTACAAGATCGATAAAATAAAGTACCAGTAACGTGCTGGGGTCAATTTAATCGACTTTCTCCCCACGGCCCCGAATTGCTGGCCTTGTGCCTGAATCAGAAACCATTATTATAAATATTATTTCCCCTTTGGCAGTATCGGTAGAGGGTCGGATGCCATACTTTGACGTATAGAGTTACGGCCCTTGCCAATCTGAGTTCAAATCCCGCCGAGGT
>OZ024748.1:15671026-15672205 GCA_964016885.1 Eledone cirrhosa
GATATTGTATTTCATCAATAGCATAATATAATTATATGCAAATAGAAATCAAAATTAATACGCATACATATACATATACATACACATACATATATACATATATATACACACATATATATATATATATACACATATATACACATATACATACACACACACACATACACATACACATATACATATACATATCTTTTTCAAAAAATTGCATAGAATATATTAACTAGGTATATATCCAAAACACATCCCATTCTATGATTACATGACATTCTGCAATTCGTCTGTATAAGGATACTAATTTTAAGCAAATTAAAATTAAAATTTTTAGGTTGATTAAAACTAAAACCAAATTATAAATATATTTCTAAAATGTATATTAATTAGGTCTATAATACTAAAAATTATTTCTCTGTCATTGGATGCACGATATTATTTTGTTATATTTTATCTGTAAAAGAATTATAATAAAAGGTTTAAATAAATTAAAATTAATCTATAAATTAAATTATTAAGTATATATTAGTAATATTTAAAGGTTTTTCACAATTTATGATTACATAATATTTTATATTCTCATCTGTAATAAAATTTTAATTAAATTAAATTTATAGGTTAACTAACGTTTAAATTAAATTAATTTCTAAAATAATGTTATTAATTAGGTTTATAATATTTAAATGTTTTTTTTAGTTTATGATTACACGATATAATTAATTCCTGTCGTTTATTTAATAAGATATCCTTAGACTTCATTATTTCAAATAGTTCTTGGGAACATAATCTACATTCATTTCTATTATTTTGATAAGGGGTGGCTCTTTTGAGCACACTCCAGGTCAAATCATATTTTATATTCTTATTTTTATAACTATTGATTTTTTCTGCTAGAGATGTTGTATTAGCCAGTGCGGCATTTTTAAAACTATGCTTGTGGGTATTAAACCTTGTCTTAAAATTGTTAGAGGTAGCTCCTATATATGAGCAAATAGAATCTTTAGTTTTAACATTACATTTATAGACTATGTTGTTAACAAGACAATTCCCTTTTAATGGGCAGTTTGCTTTGTTTCTACAGTTACATCCTTTCGTTAATTCTGTATTTGAGGAGATATTATGGTTAATTTGATGTACTGGTGGTATACTTATGGTTTTCTTACATTTATATGCATTATATGCACTTAT
>OZ024748.1:15684905-15709905 GCA_964016885.1 Eledone cirrhosa
ATAAATATAGTTTTCCATTTATTTAATATTGTATATATATATATATATATATATATATATATATCGCTTTCATTCTTCGATATCTGCCAAGAAGTACTTTTGATTGACATGATGGGAATAAATTTGTCCCGTGACTTGGTCTATAAATTTGTCCTGAATATAGGTAAAGTCATGTCAGGGAAACTGTGGTTGCTCTGTTGGGCTAAAATATACTTTAGACTTTAGAAATTACTAGCTCTTCTATACACAATACCATATATTATTCTATGGGAGATCCCCTCCTCTATTTCAAACTTAACGTCATCAATAACATCCTGATAACCTAAACCCATTTATTTGATTATAAAAGTTGTCTTAGTAATTAATTGTTTCTACTTTTGGCACAAGGCCAGCAATTATTCCAGTGTATTACTGGTACTTTATTTTATCGACCCCGTAAGGATGAAAGGCGGAGTTAATCTTTTTCTCACTCTATTCTCTCACTTTCTATTCTACACTGGAAAAACGACTGTATTCATACCTGTAGAGATGTGCTCTGTCAGGTTTTAAAATGCCCTAGAAGTGCCACGCCGTATGACAATATGGCGCCCCTAGCACTTCCTCGGGTGTTATATGTCCATACATATGATCAACATGTGTACAATTGTGATTTCAATTTCCTCTGAGCTAACGTACTTGAGTTATGAGTTCTCATACATTTAGACATTTTACAAGCATTCTGTAACGGACAGTAAGTAGCACTGCATGGATAAAAAGAGGACCAAATTTAATTATGCATTAATATGCTTGGTTGATACACTAGATTTTAAATTCCCCAAAGATCATCGTAGCTAAATTAAGTTTGGGGTTGTTAAAGGAAATCGAAAATAAAATAGAATTCAAGGAATGGAGTCGAAGACAGAGACATACAGCAAGAATTGGTAATAAAATATATAGAAATATGTATTTAGAATAAATGGTGAATTTGAAAATGTCAAGAAAGTCACAATAGTTAAGTAATAACTTCTCTTAACCCTTTCAACACCAACCGACCCAAAACCACCTCTATTAAAGTGCTTAAATTGAAATTCAAACTTTCAACTGAAATCTCATTATTACATGACAGATAGTATTAGATTTCACTAGTTTAGATATTTGTCTTATATTATTAAGTTGAAAGTATATACTCTGTGTATCCAGTTTAAATAAATACATTGTATCCCTAGGTGTTGTAAGACATGTCTAAATATATTGATACATTGCTGTGCTTATGCAGCTTAGAACAGGCACCCCATATCACTGTGTATCCTATGAGGCAAAATAAAGTTGCTGTCAGGTAGATTTTATGGGCAAAACCAACCAACACGAGATCCAGGGGTAGACCACAAGCAAGTTGGTTGGATAACATTCATGTGTTCGGCTGGTCTGCTTTGGGAATCTAGCCAGATCAATTGGAGATGGCTGATTCTGACAGGATATGCTGGAAGGCGTGCTTGGAACCTCTGCCCTAACGACCCTCTCAGGAATAAGTGAAAGAAGAAGATTACTTTTTTTTAAAACACAAATGCAGTATATTCATCAACATCGTTTTATGCCCGTTCTTCTATGCTTGCATCAGTTGAAAGGGTCCTTCTCAGCACAGCAGATCTCCACTCACTGCATTTATTCGTCATCTTTTTTGTGAGTTTCAGTCATTTGAGGTCAGCTCTCACCACACCACCTTTGCCCAGGGTTTTCTTGGTCTACCTCAACTGCGACTTCCTTCCACTGGAATTTTCTGGCACTTCTTCAGCCATCAATCATCTTTCTTACAAAAGTGTTAATTGAATTATATGTCATTTTGGTAGTAGCCATAGCTCAATTTCCAATAAAACTGTTGATTTCAATGTTGAGATTCCATAGCAAAACTCTTGGAGATTAGTGAGAAGCAGATATTAGTAACATTTACTAAGAACGCATGGTTCTTATTAAATAAATTGTGGAAATTAATGTTAACATGACACAAACGAGAATTCATTATCAAATTAGGTTTCAAAATTAGACGAAAATTAAGTAAACCACATGAGATTCCTATAAAGTCTGATGTAAAGGAATGTTAGTTAATTAAGTGCCAAGTGAAATACTGCCAGTAAAACTAATTATTCTGTGCCACTGTTAAGATAGTTAAAGCTTGGTTCAGTTAGTTAACTAACTACTGAACCAGTTCTAATGTCCAGAGCATTAGTAAGTTACACCTTTTGTGACACCTAAACCCAGACTTAACCCAGCTCCCATAGGACTGTCTTATCTGTGTTAATTGCTTGTTCAAAACAACAACAACTACCCGCTTCACAAAGTCAATAAAGGAGAATATGTGATTACTTGATCTGTTAAAAATAGTAGCAAAATCTCCTTCAAATCAGATACCAAGCTAAAACTTCAACTACTTCTTCCCTAATAGCTGCGTGGAGAAGTTTATCATATGATGTTATAATCTGTCACATGATTGGACATGGGTGAGTGTGGACTGTGTAGTAGAAAATGCAGGCTTAGTAATTTCTTTACTGTGGTCAGAGAAAGAAGTGTCAAAATCTTGGATCATCAGCTTATGAAATCTTAATATGAAGTTATTTCATTTAGAAGAATGGAGGTGAATATATGAGAGACAGAAGTGTACATTTTAGAGCTAGCCTAGGCTGTTAACTACCAAGTTATTGGCTATGATTTCACTCGATAGTTCTTCCCCAAAAGCTATGAACAGTGATGCCTGCAGGAATCCAACCTCACATCTGCTCTATATTGGACAGCTGCAATAGATATTACACTATATGACTATTTTATTGTTAATATAGGAATTGTAGCAGCTTTTCACAATAAAAGAAAATGAATTTCCAATTTTACATAAATACACACACATACACACACATATATATACATATATACACACACAAATATATACATATATACACACACAAATATACACACATATATATACACACACACACGCACACAAACATACACAAACATATATACACACACACATCTATACACACACACACACATATCTATATACACACACATACATACACAGATATATATGCTTCGGTCCAGCTAACTTTTTAAATTAACTCCACAGTAAGTTATCTTCACCTTATATTTCTTTCATTAGTATAACTTCAAGTGAAGACAACTTACAAATACTTCGCTAATTATATAAAATTGTTTGTACTGAAATATGATGGTAATACTAATAATACCTACTATAACTATAAATAGTTACTTTAGTATTAGTAACACCATTCAAATAACAGATTCGTTTCTTAGAAAAATTTTTTTTTTAACATATTTCTTTGTTCCTCAAAGAGAGAGTAAAACTCTAAAAGTTTGACAAATGTTTGAAGTAATGATAAGGTCCCGTAAATTGTACAACTTAATCTAATGAGTATCACTGGGTCATGAAAGATAGATTTAAAATCAAACATTAGTTGCTTGTCATCTTATACCACACCCCCACAACCTATCCATCACTCTACACCAGCTCCCTGGACATTTTTTTATTTTTTTTATTTCTTTAGCTTCACCCTGTAGTAATAATCAATAATTTTATCCTAGTTTGATTTACCTCTGATAACAGTTTTATTTTATAGACAATTTCAAACATTAATGTAGGTCAGTTTCCTTAAAAACTTTAACTATCTCTTGAAGATAAAAATATATCCGAGGATATATTTCGTAGATATTAATTAAATGTCTTTGATAAGTGTTTTGCTGCTTTCTCTCATTAAATCTTATTCACTGTCTTATAAATATAGTTAAATATTTTGACATTTTATATTTGTTAATAACTTTATTAATATATATAAAGATGTTTATTTTTAAAATAAAATTTAGTAAGAAAAAGGGGGGGGGGGACAAAAGGAAAGAAAGAATATGGAAATAGAAAAAAGAGAAAGAAGAAAAAAGAACGGGAAGGGGAGGGGATGGCAAGAGCTCTGGTGTCGCAGAAGAGAAGGTAGGGTGGGGGTGATTGGGCCTTGGACCTAGGACAAGAGGGTAGAAGTGCTGTGCCTCGCTGACAAGATGGCAAAAGCATCCCCCCAGTTGATGGCCAGTGCAACAGCCACCCAACCTCATGGGGCTCCCTCCTCAGACGGGCTGCCGACGCTCCGATCTTGCAGAGGAGTTCTGCAGTACGGGATGTTTTCAAACCATTTCAACTTGTCCCTAACTCTTTTGATGGACTGATACCTGACGGAGTCGTAGGGGCACCACAGTGGCATATGATGTGTCTTAGGGTCTTTAAACCTAACAGAGCCCTTCCCCTCTTAATGTCTGAACAGTTGATTTCTTCCAGAGAGAGAAGACAGAATGAGAAAGAGATATAGAGGAAGAATCAACACCAATACTGAGATATAGAGAAGACAGAATGAGAAAGAGATATAGGGGAAGAATCAACACCAATACTGAGATATAGAGAAGACAGAATGAGAAAGAGATATAGAGGAAGAATCAACACCAATACTGAGCTAGTACTTTTTTTTGTCGATCCCTCAAACGGATGTAAAGCAAAGTTGGTCACACAGGTTTCGAACTCAGAACACAGTGAACCAGAAGAAATACCATAAAGCATTCTATCTGATATTTTAACACCAGTCAATTCATCAGCCATTTAAATTATTAAACCTTTACTAAAATAAACATAAGGTATCAGTCAGTTGCAGTACAATCTAGTTAGGGTGTTGTATATTTCTTAACTAACTGTTACAATTATTCTGGGGGGCAAATGTCTGCTCACAATTATGGAAGGCACTTCATCAGATACAACGATGAGTGTTCCAATTAATCCTATCAACAGAACAGCCTGCTCATGAAATTAACGTGCAAGTGATTGAGCATTCCACAAACATGAGTACCCTTAATGTAGTTCTCAGGGAGATTCGGCATGACTCAGAATGTAACAAGGCTGGCTCTTCGAATTACAGGTACAACTCACTTTTGCCAGCTGAGTGAACTGATACAACGTGAAATAAAGTGTCTTGCTCAAGGACACAACACATTATGTCTGAAAATTGAACTCACAACCTCCTGATTGCAAGCCCAATGCTCTAACCACAAAGCCATGTGCCTTCACAATTATAGGGACACCTAAAACCCATAGCAAAATTAGGATACATACCACCAAGTCATACTCGATTGTTGCGCGATGGCCTGTGTAAGGCCAGGATAAGCAGGTGCCCAGGCACCCCCTTGTGAAACAGAGCCCCCTCTAAGAACAGGCTCTCTCCTATTCTCTTCAAACAGGGCCCCTGCTAACTTTTAATAACAGAGCTAAAAAGGGACCCTTAAAAGAAAGTATTTGCTGTTGCTATATGAAGGGTCCACAAACCCTGAAATGCCCTGGACCCTCAAATTCTAAACATAGCCATGTGTGTGTTGTGTAGACCTCTCTCTCTCTAGTCCTCACATCCTGATTGTTCAACTGAGCCAAAGAAAGGAGGGGGTTCAAAGAGCAGCTATGTTTGTATATGCATAAGTACCTAAAGCTTTTAGCAAAAGAAGAGGGTAGAGGCTACCAACTCACACTCTATTACAACTGGTGGCTGTAGTTAGTCATTTAGTTAGGAGTTGGTTAGAACTTCAGAATTGTTTTGAAGCAAAACTAGAAATATTTTTTTGGATGGGAGTGTTTCTAAAATATCATATTACTTCATTTCCTTACTAATTTGAATAATTGAGTTTGAATATATTAATTATTATTTTGATAGTAATTACAGCAGCATAGTAAATTGATATAAAAATTGGATATCTGTTTAATGTGATCTGTTTTATTTCGTTAGAATAATATGTTCTGATCGTAATTTTTCCTTTTTTTTTCTGCCTGAAATAACCGAATTATCATATTGTCTGTCAGAATGTTTTAAAAATTTCTTTGCGTTTTTATGTAAAGACCCTTCCCCCATTTATGTAAAGACCCTTCCTCCATTTATGTAAAGACCCTTCCCTCATTTATGCAACTTCTACACATTCGTGGGTATGTAAATTTGATCACTGATGACCTTATGATGCACTATTTGTTGTCTGGATTTCATTTGCTTAAAAATCAATGCCAGCCAGATTATTACAGCATTTGTTGCAGCTTCAGCTAGAAAATATGAACTACATGCTCATTGTAAGTAGAATAAAAGAATGTAATTCCTTGAGATCTAACCAAACACCCTGTCTATCTATTTAATGTCACATAGGTCCTATTTCTTGTTCGTGTTTATCCCTAGGTCGGCCCTGATTAAATATACCTAATCAATGTTCCCTCTAAATTTTTCCCAACAGCTGATCAGAACTTATAAATTTCTGAGTAAAAGTTCAAAGTATTTTAAAAGCAAAGCTACTACACAGCAACATTTCAAAGTATTTGAATGGTAACATTTTGATGTGCATGATAACAATACAATGAAACCTTGACAATACATCTGCACACCTTTCTGATGTGCATAGTAGCCATACAATGAAACTGTGGCAATGCATCTGCACACCTTTTTGATGTGCATGGTAGCCTTACAATGAAACTGTGGCAATGCATCTGCACACCTTTTTGATGTGCATGGTAGCCTTACAATGAAACCTTGGCAATGCATCTGCACACCTTTTTGATGTGCATGGTAGCCTTACAATGAAACTGTGGCAATGCATCTGCACACCTTTTTGATGTGCATGGTAGCCTTACAATGAAACTGTGGCAATGCATCTGCACACCTTTTTGATGTGCATGGTAGCCTTACAATGAAACCTTGGCAATGCACCTGCAGAACTTTTTGATGTGCATGGTAGCCTTACAATGAAACCTTGGCAATGCACCTGCAGAACATTTTGATGTGCATGGTAGCCTTACAATGAAACCTTGGCAATGCACCTGCAGAACATTTTGATGTGCATGGTAGCCTGACAATGAAAGGCTTTCATTGTAAGGCTACCATGGCTTTGCACCTGCACAGTTTAAAGGGAATGTTGCCTGTTATTAAAGGTATTCCAGTCATTTTAGAAGTATCTATATGACATTATCTAATGTCTACTTAAAGGGCAAGTGGATCAACAGAATCGTTAACCCATCTGATGAAATACATTTGAATATTTCGTTATGGCCCTCTCTGTTCTGGTTTCAGGTCTCACTGAGGTCAACTTTGCCTTTTATTCTTTTAAGTTTCATAAAATAAAGTACTATCCGAGAACGAGGGTTGATAAAATCAATGTTCCCATCCTTCCCAAATTGCTGGCTTTGTCCCTCTTTTGGAAATCATTATCTAATGTGCACTTTGTTTTCTTTTATTTTGTAAGACATAAATGTCTTGAGGGCTATTTTGCTGTTGCTTCTAGCAGATCAAGAGACTTGACACCTTCACACACACACACACACACATATATAAGCCTTAGTTTATTGATGTAGTAAACTTTCACTTCTCAAACAACCACCATTTGTCTATGCAGTATAGATATAGGGACAACTTGTATTGCATGGAAGATCAGGTGCAGCTGACTATTAACTCAGTCAATGGCTTTTATCAATGACCATCACAGCAATATCATCCTATTGTTGGCTCACCTTTATTGGCTGCCCAAGTCAAGAGATCAGAATAATAATTCAATTGTATAGTTTCTGCAACAATAAGGAATTTTAACAAGAATATTCATTCATAAGAAGAAACTCACGTTGGAGATAAAAACATTAGGGATTAGAGAGTCACAGCTGTAGAAATGGGTTGAATTCTTACTGGTGATTAAGTTGAAGATGAAATGAGAATGAAGGAGAAAATAAAACCTTTCCATCATCAAAAGGTTTGAAAGCAAGAATACATAAATAATAAATAATTTCAATTGAAATTGTGTGAACAATTTAGAAGGCAACAAATTGACTTACCTAGGGACATGAGTCAAACATAGGTAACAACCTGTTTTAAATGCTGAGAAGATAGCTGGCTATCAATTAGATTATTATTGCCAGAAAATAGGGATACAGGAAAATACAGTATAATACTGAAACTATGTTACAATTTCTGTACAGGGATGGGATCTGGTGAGGTTTAACCCTTTAGTATTTATATAATGTAGATTTTATATGTGGCCGATGCTCAGGGACAGTAAATGTGGTTGGCGTTAGGAAGGGCATCCAGCTGTAGATAACCAGCCAGTAAGTGTCCTATACAAGCAAGACATAGTCACCCGACTCAACTTGCCTCCAATGAGATAAACCCGTCTAACCCATGCTAGCATGGAAGATAGACGTTAAATTATGATGATGATGATGACTATTTATTATTGTATTTTCTTAGTAAAGGCTTTACCTCACATAATCATTTAACATAATATCGAATCTATGAAATTTTTATATTTATTTTGAGAACAATACCTTAATATCAGTATGAGGGGGCCAGTTATGGTTGGTTTGAACAGAAAGAGGTGAGAGAATTCAGGTCAGATATGGCCGGTTTAAATGCTAAAAGGTTAAATTGCTTTACGTCATGACAGCAACATTACAACTCCATGAGGAGTTAAGAGCCCATAGATGGTTAGCTGTCTAACTGGCTGGCTTATATGTGGGTGGCTGGCTGGGTGGATACATAAATGGCTGGCTGGCTGCCTGCATGGATGAATGGATAGATGGCTGGCTGCTTGCATGGCTGGCTGCCTGTCTGCATGGATGAATGAATGGATGGATGAATGGGTGGCTGGGAAAATAGATGGATGACTGCCTGCCTGCATAATTGGATGGATGGTTGGATAGCTGAATGGAACAAGTGATTAACTAAAACATAAGCTGCTACATCAAAAGAGAAATAAATGATTTGTAGAATAAACTAACTATTGTAGAATATAGAAAATGTGGTAAAACAGCAAAACCTAAAGCAGGAACAACTAGTAAGCTACTAATTAGGCTACCAACTAGTCTACAAATTAGGCTACCAATTAGTCTACTAATTAGAATTATATTGGTGATGCCAAATTTCATTTAACCCTTTTGGTACCAAACTGCATGAATCAGCCCCTGGTTCTACGATATAAAACTGTTTCTTAGATAATGTAGAAAACCTATAGCCACAGTAGATTTCTAGATGGAGAAGTAGACTCAAGGTGATTCATGCCAATAGTATGTTATGATGATGATGATGATGATCAATCAAATTTTCACCAGAAAATATGGATTCAGAAAAATATAATATATTACTGAAAATATGTAAATATCCATCCAAGTTCCAGCCCCTTAACTCTAGATGAAGTCAAAAGGGAGCCATTGTGACCTATGGTGTACCATGGACAGGGCCCATGAGAGGGGTGGTCCAGCTGATACTTTGTTCCAAGACTCAACAGCTAAGAAGGCCCCACAGCAACCATGCAACATCCATTTTGAGAAAAAAATCTTTGCCTGCTTCAGGCCCCAAAGGGGTCTTGTACCACCTTGAAAAATTTCTCTTGGAGGCCCTGAACATGGGTATCTATACCTGGTAGAAATTGTCCCTTTACAGCTGAATAATGAAAAGGTTAGTTATCTTACTAAATCAATCCACTTAATTATGATTTTCAAGTTGTTTTTTTTAATAAACAATTAAAAATGTAATAATGGGAGGTTTAAAGTTAATTAAAATAAGATTTATGTAGGTTTATCCTAATTATGATACAACAGATCTCAACCAATTAATTAAATATTTTAACAGTCTATAATTACAATAAAATAACAATTTTTTTTATTCCATTTTTATATTTTACTTCTCGAAATCAGTTGAAAATAAAATCTGTATGAACTCAAAATATCAAAACGTTTTCCCTTATAAACAATAATTATTGACATTTGGGAATATTCTGCCAAAATATAGTTCAGAGAAAAAAATGATCGTTAAACTTTTCTTGAGGCAAAATAAATTTAAAGGAATCTAAAAATGTCTTCTTAGAAAACAAATAAATGGAAATATAGAGAAATATATTCCCCTGGATGTAACTCTGTAAAAATAGGTTGTATTTATTGAAATACCTTTTCATATTCAGACAAATACACCTACTGTCTTCTTCTGTGTGAATAGATGCCCTCATATCCCAGTGATAGTGAGTGAGTGAGAGAGAGAGAGAGAGAGTGTGTGTGTGTGTGTGTGTGTTTTCATCTTTATGTGAGAGTGTTTGCATGTGTCTATGAGAGAGTATTTCCATGTGTGCGTGAGAGTGTTTTCGTGTGTGTGTGTGTGTGTGAGAGAGAGAGAGAGAATGTGTGTGTGAGAGTGTTTTCATGTGTGTGTGTGAGTACGTTTTCATGTGGTTATGAGAGAGTGTTTTCATGTGTGTGTGTGTTTGTGAGAGAGAGACCGTTTTCATGTGTATGTGTGTGCATGCCTTGAGATAAACATATTTCAGTGAGTGTGTGTGTGTGTGTGTGCATATTTGCATGAGTGTGTGTGCATGTGGGTGCGAGTGTATGTGAGTATTTATGCCGTGAGATAACAGCTTTTGTAAATTGAGTCGGTATTTCAGATATATAATATTAATTGTATATAAACTCAATAAAAATGCACCACATTTCAACAATAGCTCATTATATTATCGTATTGAATTCTATTACATTTGTATAAAGATTGTCTTAAACTCGCTTTTGTAAGATTTTTCAAACTGAAGTTGATCAATTGTGGTTTTCTTGCTTCCTATCAAATACATTGGAGAACTTGAAAGAAGTAGAGGAAAGGCTGACAAAATAAATATTTTAATGAAGTTTTCATATTTTATATTAAATATGCTTGATTATTCCAGCGTCATAGTCTTGTTATCACCTGCGGCAATGCCATGACTTGCCTAAAAAATAATTTGAGGTAAACTAATGCCCACAGCTGTGCCATGTAATTGAATGCGCATGTTTTATACCACTTTTTCTTTATGTTTTCTTTCTGTAAATTATTAACCTCAATATTGAAGCCAGAGAGAGAAATGTGGGCAATTTAAGAATAAAGGAAGCCTTGTTTATAGCTAGGCTCAACCTAGAAATCAATAACAGAATGGAACTCAGCACACAATACTCGACATAAAGGGACACACCCACACACAAACTAAACACAATTTACACAAGAAATTTGATTATATACAGAAATTGATGTCATCCTCTTGCTTCTTGTGAATACTTAAGCAAACATCAAACAACACTTGAAAACAGTTTATAGATTTTCAATTCAAATCTAATTTCAAAGAAGAGACCGGAATTTTTTTTTTTCCTTAAGAGTTTGTTAACCTCTGACAAAGGGAATTTTAAGTCACAAAATATTAGAATGAAAGAAATAAAAAGAAAAAAACAAAAACAAAACAAATATAACCAGGTAACTAACTTTTTTCATTGCCTTCATCTTACCATCCATTTTACATTGTTTAGACTTATTACATATATCACTTTCCCTCACACTCCCTTTATAGTTATGCTATTTACCATATTTCCCAGCGTCCTCGAGGATGCACCCTAATTTTGTCAACCAAAAATTTGAAAAAAAATAATATACAACTTTCGGCCTCCAGGACGCATGGTAGATTTTTGAGACTTATTTTAGGAAATACGGTAATAAATTTTTTGTCTACACTAAATGACATCTGACTCAGACAGTCTTATTATTGGTCACTCCTCTCAGGACAAGCTTAACTTGACAGCTAGTTTTACTAATTTCAGGAATTGAGTTAACAGTTTCAGATATTAAAATCTTGACCATTTCTTTCACACGTTTAATGCCAAACTGCCTGAACCATAGTAAGAATTTCTGCCAGTGGTATTTGAATTCAGAATGCACAGAGCCAGATCAGAAACTGCAAAGTATCGCATCCAACACTTTAACAATTCCATCAATCCACCAACCCAAAACTGGTAAATTATTTATGGAAATAAATTATATCTTTATTAATACCTGTAAACTAGATTAATTGGTAAGGTGGTATTGGCAAGATTATCTCAAGTTAAGATAAGAAAAAAAAAGAAAAAAAAAACAAAGTAAAGAAATAAGAATGATAGGAATGTTGCTCTATTAATTCTAGAGAGAGAGCAGATATAAAATGTCTTCTATGATATTGGAATAATGTTGCCAAGATTTTATTGTTTTCATCTTCCTAGATAGTATTTAATTTTGGCCATATTCTTATGCAGTTTTACCAATAGTATTAGGAGATAAACTGAATGATCTGTTCTATAAGACATTCAGGAAAACCACTATAAAGTTAGATGACAAAGAATTTATACATTAATACAGGCTGATTTTAATGGTCAGGCCAACAACAACAGCACTCAGTACTGTATTGTCATGTAAGAATTCTATCCCATGATATTAGCAATGATGTTTACACATTAGCTTTCTTGGTTCTTGAAATACTAATCAATTTATTATCTATTTCACATGCTTTAGAAAACCAGTTATCTAACAGACTTAAAGTCGGTTTATTTGGGAAATCAATGGAGTGCAAGACAGATAAATGGTAAACTATACAAATTCCTTGCAATCTGAAGGATATTTACAGCATAGGTAAGTACTGAGTTTAGATTAAGAACAATGAAAGTTGAAGGATGTTAATCTGTAGAAAGAGCATGGCATTTGATATAGATACTTTGGTAAATAACATCCAATAAAAAGGATGTATATAAATGGTCAAGGAATTAGAGACAGTTTAAATTGTAGAAGATTTGACATTAACTTTTAAAATCCTGGAATGATTTAATAGAAAATGTCTGAAAACAAAACAAGATCACAAATACAAGGGGCCGAAATGGGTTTCCTTTGAAGGGTCTTTGGAGTAACGTTACTCAATGAAGTGCGTAGCTCGGAGTTCAGATTATCACTCCAGGTAAAGCTGCTACTTCTCTGAATTGAGAGATCACAGCTCTAATACTAAGGGCATGTGGCTAGAATGTCTTAGGAAAGAAATGCTGGTCAGATTTTACAGGCAAAACCAACTGGCTGGAGACCCAGGGATAGATCCCAAGGAAGATGGTTGGATAACATCCATGAGCTTGGCTGGTCTTGGAAATCCAGCCAGATCAATTAGAGATAGTTGCTTCTGACAGGACCCACTGGAAGAAGTGTTTGAGGGCTCTGCCGCCTCGGCCCTCTCAGAAATAAGTGGATGAAAAAGAAGAAAATGTAGGAAAACAGGTTTGTTAAATTGAATATTTGTAGTATCCTTTAGCAGTAGTTAAATAATTTTGAAAATTTGCAGTATTAAAAGTAATGAATTTAATTCTTAATGTGATGTGGCCGTCGTGCTGTTCTATAATTTTCAAGAATGTCTTGTTCGTGTAGTTTCATGTGTTTTGTTAATCCAAATGTATATAACATCTTTATTAGTGGGCAGATGGTTGTGAAAATTTGCAGTTTTTGAGCAAAAGCTTCAATTTTTAGTGTAATATTGTCATAGTGGTGTTTTATACTTTCTGAGCATGCTTTGCTAATGTAATTTCAGGCAGTACAGGATGTTAAGGGTTAATTTACAATTTGCTGCAAAGCTGTAGGTAATGAGAGATGAAATATATAAAGAGGAACCATGTTTGAAACGAATAATAAATTATATAGATAACATGATGATAAATTCATGGAAATAAGGAACTGTATAAGAATTTGTAGTTAAATATTTGACAATGAATTAGACATTAAACATGCCTGTTTAGAAAGAAGTTGATTTTCTGTAATGTGTTATTACTGGGCCAGAGTTTAATGGTAGTTAGTCATGATGAAATAAGATTCCACTGGAGAACTTTGTCTTTAATGATATGGCTGTACCTGCATTCTGTAAGTATAAACAGAAAGCAACAAGAAAATAGTTTAACAAGGAAACTCAGTAGGAAAATAAGAAGCTACTACTGTAAGCTGAGAATACACTAGCGCAAGGATTCTTAAATAGAAGAAGGCATTGCCTTTCAGGAGAGGAATATTGGTTAAGGGAGTAATGTTAGTTAGTGGATTAGGAATCCAAACTAGGAAAGAATTGTGTACATTGTGTATACATTAAGTGAAATAGCAATATACTCAACTATAATATTGATCACAAATTAATTTCTTCTTCACCCACTTATTCCTGAGAGGCTCATGGTGGCAGAGTCCTCAAACACTCTTTCCAGTGGGTCCTGTCAGAAGCAACCATCTCCATCCCCAAGCATGACCAGCTAAGCTCATGGATGTTATCCAACCATGTTGCTCAGGGTCTACTCATGTGTCTCCTTCCAGTTGCTTTTGCCATTAAAATTTGTCCAGCGATTCTTTCCCCGAGACGTTCTAACCACATGGCCATAGTATCAGAGCTGTGATCTCTCAATTCAGAGAAGTAGCAGTTCTACCTGGAGTGACTTGCTGATCTCTGAGCTATGCACTTTATCAAGTAACGTTACTACAAAGAGCCTTTGGAGAAAACCCATTTCGGCCCCTTGTAATCAAATTAGCTGTTCGCAAAAAATAAATAATAAACAAAGTTTGAAAATTGAAATAGGAAATAGAAAGCTTTGCGGTCATATTTGACTGAATAAAAGTCTTAATAATAGACCTTATAAATCAACTGAAGGGAAAAAGATGAGTAATCCCATTTTTCCATTCAGTGGATTTATATGCTCCATTATTAGACTATTTTATTTAGTCAAATGTTACAGTGAAGCCTTCTATTTTTTCATTTCAAGTTTTATTTTTTTATTTTCTGAGAACAATTAGTTTGTGATTAATATAGTTGAATATAGTGCTATTTCACTTAATGTATACACAATGTACACAATTGGTATTTCACTTAATATATACACAATGTACATGATTGCTATTTCACTTAATGTATACCAACTCCACACTGAAAAATGGTGACAAGTATTCAAAAAGATGAACAGATAAACATCATTGCCTGACATCAAGTCACAGGTTTTACATCAGTTTTCCTCCTAGAATGATGTCAAAACAAGGACCAGGGGTCTCATTCCTGGTGGACTAACCACGCACTTGGACACTCACCCTTTTATTTTCATATCACCACATATACATACATACAGAAAGTATACTAATATATTAGTTACCGGATGTAATAGAGAATATACTCCACTAGAAACACCTAACACAATATTAGTAGATAGCTGTGGTGTAAAAGATAGAATTGTAGAATATAATAAATAAAGGCAAGTTAAGGAAGGATTGGTTCGGAAGTGAAGAGCTAAGAAACATTATTATACTTCACAGGTGAAGATGGCATGGCATAGATAGGAATAAATTGATTAATTAATCTAGTATTTCCACCTGTACAAACTACGGATATGTAAAAACAAATGAAAAAATTGATTTCTTTAAAACTTATTAGGATGTTAAGTAAGGGAAGTTTTTATAGGTTATCTGATAGAAGACGTTGTGTGATACCATCGATAGTGACAGAATATTATATTATGTTAAGTTAAATTACTGATAAATGCTAGCAAGTCATCTTAGTTGTTAACGTTAACACATACACACACCATCATCATCATCATCATCTTTTCTACGTCTTTTTCTATTGCTGCATATATATCATCATCATCACTGTTTAACATCCATTCTTCCTTGCTAGAATGGGTTAGATAGGACGACTGTGTCTTACCCATACAGAACTGTTTCTGGCTTCATTTCTATGACTGGATACCCTTCTTAACGCCAACCCCATTTACACTGTGGACTGTATATGTATTATATATGTCGTTCTCAGTCTAATTGATTGACAAGATCCCGGACCTCATTTGCTTGCCAAGTGGAGGAGGACCTCATCAAATTGGACCAAGGAAACAATGTTACCATTGGTCTTTCCATTGCTGATATTATCTACCAGTCACAACTGGCAGAAAGAGCAACATGAAATAAAGTGTCTTGCTCAAGGACACAATGCATCACCCGTGTGTGTGTATGTGTATTTATGTGTGTGTATATGTGTATATAAACTATGTAATACAATGACTGCAGTCTGATTACGTCGATGATTCCATCGCTGCCTTCACAAACAATTGTAGTGGAATGATGGCTGGGGTATGGTTTTAAAGGATGTATTTGAATTTTGTTTATGGCTTGTATGGTATGTGTCTGGTGGGTGTGAGGGGTTGATTGTAGGGTTATATGGTTTGTGGTTATTTGTGGTTGTGGATAACACGAGTTTGGTTTAGATGTGCATACATTCAAGTTAAGGCAAATGATGGTCTTAGTTATGTATCATCATCATCATCGTCATCATCGTTTAACGGCCATATTCCACGGTTGCATGGGTTTGGATGGGAGTTTTCCTACTTGAGGCAAGAGTGGTTGTCTTGCTCGCATAGGACTGTCTGGCGGGTTTTCTACGGCTGGATGCCCTTCCTAACACCAACCACATTTACAGTGTGGAACTGGGAGGTTTTTACCGTGATACCTACATGGCCACATTACAGCGTGGACTGTGTGTTTTTTTGTCGTGACGCCTACACGACCTCATTTGATTCGGGCTGGGTGTTGTAGTACCAACATAACTTTACATCGAAAGGGGTGGTGTGGATGGGGGTGGGGGTAGTGGGACGGGGGTGTATTTTTGTTAGAGGTGCCTACTGACTGTAGTAGGTTTCACTTTGTACTTAGGTAAGGTATATATTTATATATACATATATTTATATGATGAAACATACCAGGAAGATGAGGTCTCTCTTTGATCTATCAAGTTTCGGGGTATGACCATCTATCCAAACCCATGCCAGTATAAATAGTAGATGATGCAGGTGATAGTAATGATGGTGGTGGTGGTGACAGTGACAACGATGGTGACAATGAGGGTGACAATGACAATGAGGGTGACAATACTGCTGCTGATGCAGTTACTGTCCAACCAATTTCTATTCACTAGGCATCAGTCAATTAGTCATCTGAATGCAGGCTACTGTAGAAGACATGAAAATACTTGACTAATAGCCACCAAAGATGCTGTACATCAGGACCAAACCCAAACCACAGAACCACAGAACAGTATAAATGTAAAAGCAAACTCCTTCACCACACAGCCATGCCTGAAACTCAGAAATCTTATCAGGCAAATAACAGAAGAAAGTATAATATATTTCTTGGAATTTAGTTATATAGAATTTCTAGTGCTTTAGTCGATATATTCAATGACTATTATAGTTTATGAAAGTAACAGTAAATGTTTGCTATCTCTCTCATAGTATTGTTTACCATGTATGTTGAATACTGCAATATACACTGTGTATATTAGATCTTTATTTGATTTGCTATCTTTAAGTAGCTTCATTAATGTCTGTATTTGTCATAAGCAATCAGCAATGCTTTTATTGTATATATATATATATATATATATATATATATATATATATATATATATATATACATACACACATACATACAGACATATATATATAAACACACACACACACATACGTATATATAAACACACACACACACACACACACGTATATATAAACACACACATACATATATAAACACACACACACACATACATATATATATATATAAACACATATACATATATATATACACATACAAAATGATGAAATGAAATGATACATATATACACACATACATACATATACCCTTACAAGCATGGAATATATATATATATATATATATATATATATATATATATATTGCCATGTTGAATTCTTCAAACATCCTGTCAGATGGAATTTACACCATATCCTAACTGTTTACATTTGTATTGTTGTCAGTGCTCTCTCAGAACAGATTTTTCTTTTATTGGACATATTTTGTTCTAGGTGATCAACATTATTAAAATTGCTGCTGTGAGTGAGTGAGTGAGAGAGAGAGAGAGTGAGAGAGAGAGAGAGAGAGATGGAAAGGAAGAGGCAGACAGGGAAGAATGTTCTCTTGTTTTCTTTCGGGTTTTGTTTTTTTTCAATGTTTGATCAGTAGGTAACAAAAGGCCACAGCAACAACTAACATATTTCATTTCATTTGTTATTGAATTTGATTAATTGGAAAAAAATAATTACAATTTTTTTATTTGTAAAAATGTTATGCTTTATTTAAGCTTGTATCTCTTTAGATCTAGTGCTGACGATGGCCCAGCTATCACATAAAATTATCATTTCTTTTTTTTATGTCTTATTTTCTTTCGGGCTTGCTAATGTCTTCACTATAAACACTTCAAATTGGTTTTGCTCTTCATTCAGGATTAGCCTGAGATAGTAAATACATACCCATGTTTATTGTCCTCTGATGACCTGTCCTCTGTATGCTAGTAAGGAAGGTAGATGTATGTGTATGTGTGTGTGTATGTGTGTGTGTGTGTGTGTGTATGTGTATGTGTGTGTGTGTGTGTGTGTGTGTGCATGTGTGTGTGTCTGTGCGTGTGTGTGTGTGTATGTGTGCGTGTGTATGCGTGTGTGTGTATGTGTGTGTGTGAGTGTATGTGTGTGTGCGTGTGTATGCGTGTGTGTGTGTGTGTGTGCGTGCATGTGTGAGTGTGCGTGTGCGTATGTGAGTGTGTATGTGTGTATATATATATGTGTGTGTATGTGTAGCTGTGTTTATATCCAGTGACTTAACAGTTCATCAAAAGGAGATCAATAACCTAAGTACTGGGGTAGAAATATTCAAGTAAATCTCTTGAAGGCTGTGCTCCAGTATGGTCATACTCAAATAACTGAAACCAGTAAAACAATAAAAGAATATCAAGCAATAAAATATATAGCTATAATATGAAGGTGCATAGCGTAGTGGTAAGGATGTTAGTCTCACAATAGTAACTTCAAGAGCAAAATACTGTTTCATGTTGCTCATTTTACCAGGAGTTGTGAATAGCAGATAGTATCAGCAATGGAAAGTCCAATGGAAAAATTGCTGCTTTGGTCGGATCTGATGATCTGCTCCTTTCTGCGTCCAGCAGTTGTGAACAGCAGATAGTATCAGCAATGGAAAGACCAATGGAAACATTATTGCCTTCGTCTGATCTGACGATCAGCTCCTTTCTTCTGCCAGGGAGTTATGACCATTAGATAGTATCAGCAATGGAAAGACCAATGGAAATATGGATTGATCTAATGATCAGCTCCTTTCTTCTTTCCTTTAATATATGCATTCTGATTATATGCTGCTTGATATAAGAAATACATTTTTCATTCCAGTTACATTTACTAAGTATATCATTAACAAGATTTTTAAATTATTAGCTAAGATTTTGTTTATATTTGCTATACATATATGTTAGACTTATTTGATAATCTAGAAATAAAAGCAAACTACATTAACCTCTGAGGATTTTTCAGCTTGGAAAATATTTCCACTTACACATTTCTTAAGTAGTAAACTTCTTACATGGTAAAATGTAGAAGTTATATTCTTTTATTTTTATTGTTTGTTATAAGATATGATATCATCTGTAGGTGAAATTTATGTTAAGCTACTCAACTTCTTTGCATTTATAATTGCTTCTACTTTTGGCACAAGTTCAGCAATTTGTAGGGAAGGAGAAAGTCAAATAAATTTTATTGACCTCTGTAAGGATAAAAAGCAAAATTAACCTTTGCAGGATTTGAACTCATCTTTGCATTTATAATGAGATCAAATTCAAAATTTGTCATAAAAATGATTAAAATCCAAGGAAGAAAAGTTGGTAGGATATAGAAGCAGTGATGAATGTTGTAATGAGGAATTGAACAACATGGTTGGGTCATGTGTTGAAGAAGGTTAAAAGTAACAGTACGGAAAGGAATAGAACAAATGGTGGATGATGTAAAGAGAAATTGAATGAAATAACTGGGTCATATGTTGAAAGATGAAAGTGACTGGCTAAGAGGAATAATACCAGTGATGAATGTTGTGATGAGAAATTAAATGAGATGGTTGGATCATGTGTTGAGGAAGGGTGAAAGTGGCTGCATGTGAGGAATAGAGCCAGTGTTGAACGTGAAGCAAAATGGAATGAGATGAATGGGACATGTGTTGAGAAAGTAAGAGGATTAGGAGCAGTATGGAATGTGAAGAGCAATGGAATGAGATGGTTGGTTCATGTGTTGAGGAAGGATGAATGTGGCAGAGTGAAAGATTGATGGAAACAAACATGGAGGAATTAGAAGAAGGGGAAGATGAAGAAATACGTGGCTAAAGATGATGGAGAAGGAAATCTAAGTAAGGGAGTTAATGAGAGGGGTTGAAAATGATGGAGGTCAAAATGGAGAAATGATCGTAGATAACATCAACATTATATAGTATAGTAAAAGGTAAAGGCCCCCTTCAGTTATGAAGGGCCATGGGATTTGCACCTTGAAAGTTCCCCTCCGAGGCACAAGTCCAGGCTAGGTTGTTTGTGGAAGACCAGCAGTCGTCCATACATACCAGTCTCCCTTCTCCACACCACTGATGTTTCCAAGGGAAAGGCAATGGCTGATAGTCACAACTATTTCTACAACTGAGTGAACAAGCAGCATGAAATAAAGAGCTTTGCTCAAGAATACAACACAAAGCATGGTCCGAGAATTGAACTCACAACCTCACAATTATAAGCCTGATGTTCTAACCACTAAGCCATGCACCTTCACATAGAGTATAGAGAGCTAGAAATATATTTCAGAACTGATAACAGTGAATACATTGTTTAAATATAGATGATTTTGTTTCTTGTTTCTGATGAAGAATATATAAACTAGCCTCTTGATTTTTAGAAAGATTAGTTACCAAACATGGCTTGATGGTGCCATTAACTTTTTGAGAGTATAATTTAACATGAAAGGCAGTGAGTGAATCTCATCTATGCAATTACTCATACTGTCTGTTTATTTGGTATATCTCAACCAACTTTAATAACAACATCACTATGATACTGAAATAATTGTAATTTATTTATTTAAAAAAATAAATAAATCGAATAAATAAATTATTTGGCATAAAATTATATAAACTAATTCTGTTTATACTTCAATAAATTATATGCTTATAGAATTTTATCACTTAAATAGAATTTTTGATTGAATTAAAATTCCATTATCGAATAGTGCTTTGTTGTCAGCAAATTAACTTTTAAGGTCAGTTTAGTACAGATGCAATGCACAGAAATGTTTCAACAATTGAGTTTTGGATTGTAAAATAATGTAGTTGTATATATTTCAGTGGTGATGATGGTGTTGGTGGTGGTGGTGGTGTGTGGTGGTGGTGGCGACGGTAGTGGTAATAGTTTGTGTAATGGTGATGGGTGGTGATAGTGGTAGTGGAGTGTGTGGTGGATGGTGGTAGTGGAGTGTGTGGTGGATGGTGGTAGTGGAGTGGGTGAGGGTTGTGGGTGGTGATAGTTGGTGAGGGTTGTGGTGGTGGTGCAGTGTGTATAATGGTGATGGGTGGTGGCAGTGTGTGTGTGTGTGTGTCATGGTGGTAGTGGTGATGGCGTGTGTGTGATAATGATAGTGGTGTGTGTGTGTGTGTTTGATTATGAAAGTGGTGGTGGTGATGGTCTGTGTGTGTGTGTTATGGTAGTGATGGTATGTGTTGGTGGTGACGGTGTTGGTGATAGTGTATGTGTGTGTGTATTGGTTATAGTAGTGGTAATGATGGTGGATTTAAGATATTCACCAACTATGTTATATACAATAAACCATACAGGAAAATATGGTTAGATATGATAATTGTTAGTCAAGTGTAGAACAATGAAAATATTGAATATTGTTTGAAGAAATAATAACAATAACAACAGTAATAACAATAATGCTGCTTCTACTTTTGGCACAAGGCCAGCAATTATCCCAGTGCATTACTGGTACTGTATTTTATCGACCCCGTAAGGATGAAAGACAAAGTTAACCTCAGCGGATTTCAGCTCAGAACGTAAAGGGTCATAACTATGCTGCAAAGCATGGTTTAGTAATAAATGTTTCTACATGTGGCACAAGGCCAGCAATTTGAAGGGGAGGGGGGAAAGTCGATTAAATCTACCCCAAAATATTACTGGTGCTTTATTTTATTGACCCCCGTAAGGATGAAAGGCAACGCTAACCTCGGCAGGATTTGCACTTAGAACAAAGGGCTGTAACTATATGCCACAAAGCATGTTGTCCAATGCTC
Organism: Eledone cirrhosa; assembly: GCA_964016885.1. Classification (NCBI taxonomy): domain Eukaryota; kingdom Metazoa; phylum Mollusca; class Cephalopoda; order Octopoda; family Eledonidae; genus Eledone; species Eledone cirrhosa. The sequence goes on from OZ024748.1 coordinate 15,706,913, forward strand.
CACTGATTCTGCCAATCCACTGCACTATAATTATGATTTCTAGTATAGGCCAGTAATTTGTGGGGAGGGTAAGTTGATTAAATCGACCTCAGTACGTTACTGGTGCTTTATTTTATTGACCCCGTAAGGATGAATGGTAAAGTTAACCTCGGCAGGATTTGAACTCAGATCATTAAAGGGTTGTAACTATGCTGCAAAGCATAGTGTTCGATACTGCCAATCCACCACCCTCCACCGTCCTACAATAATAATAGTAGTAACAACAATAATAATAATTGTTTCTACTTTAGGCAGGCACAAGGCCAGCAATTACCCAGTGCATTACTGGTACTTTATTTTATCGACCCCGTAAGGATGAAAGGCAAAGTCAACCTCGGCGGGATTTGAACTCAGATCGTAAAGGGACATAACTATGCTGGGAAGCATGGCGTCCGACCCTCTACCAATACTGCCAATCCACCGCCCTTATAATAATAATAATGATAATATAACAATCATTTTACATCAGCTTTTTCATGCTTGCATCATAATATAATAATAATATATAAAATAACAACAATAATAATAATAATAAATAAAATTATTTGAAGAAAAATAATAAATTCAAGGAAAATAAATCTTTTTAAATTAATGTTAAATGAAATAGTTTAAATTAAATGAAAGAATAATGTTGTGAATGTTAATGACATTAATAAAATATTGTTTCTTGATTACTTATTATATAACCTTGAAAGTTGACATATAAGAATCTTTTGGAAGCAACAGAGAAACTGAAACATTTATATATTTCTGAATGTCATTAGAAATATATAGGGCTTGAGTGGTTATATAATCATTTGGCTAATACTCAGTAGGTTGCTAGGGATAGGTGAAAACAATATAGCTTGAAAAATGTCATTAAAACCCTCAAGCCATAGTCACTGCACAAATATTGAAATAAAAATGCAATGTACCTTAGCTGATCAGAGAAAACTCACATGTGGCCCTCATCTGTCAACCGTCTATATGTTAGTACCACCTTAGCTGTGCAGAGAAGACATACCTTTGGTCCTAATCTGTCAACAGTCTATATGTTATATTTCCTTAGCTGAGCAAGGAAAACACTCCTTTGGCTCTTAGCTGTCAACAGTCTATCAGTATCACCTTAACTGAAGAGTGAAAACACACCTCAGGTCCTCAGCAGTCTGTTAGTGTCAACTTAACTTAGCAGTGAAAACACACTTCTGGTCTTCAGCAGTCTGTTAGTCAGTGTCACTTTAAATTAGCAATGAAAACACACCTCTGGTCCTTAGGAGTTAGTCTGTGTTGCTCATGCTGGGTTTATGACCCTGTCAACTTGTAGGAGTGCTTTGAAATATAAATAATCAATCTTCTTATATATATGTTTCTACTTTAGGCACAAGGCCAGCAATTACCCAGTGCATTACTGGTACTTTATTTTATCGACCCCGTAAGGAAGAAAGGCAAAGTCAATCTTCTTATATAATTGTTTCTACTTTAGGCACAAGGCCAGCAATTACCCAGTACATTACTGGTACTTTATTTTATCGACCCCGTAAGGATGAAAGGCAAAGTCAACCTCGGCGGGATTTGAACTCAGATCGTAAAGGGACGTAACTATGCTGGAAAGCATGGCGTCCGACCCGCTACCGATACTGCCAATCCACCACCAATCTTCTTATATAATGATACTACATCAGACACGCATCTTGTTCAAAGAAGGTTCTGAAACAATTGCTTAATCCTATACTTAACACCAACCTGTTTTACATATACTAGAAAAGAAATAGTTCTCTTTTTTTAATTTTTAATTTTTTTTTTTTTTTTTTCAAAACCTATATTTTAATATCAACAGTTACTTTTCCTGTTTCTCCTTTGAGTAATGAAAGGTAAAAATTGGAAGATTAAGTCTCAAAATTCCAATTCCAACAGAATATGTGAGAAATATTACTCCATGCAACTATCATATTTTTTTAGTGTGTGTGTATGATGTATATATACACATATATATACACATATATATACACATATATATATGTATACATATATAAATATAATGTATGTATATGCATATATATGTATACATATATAAATATAATGTATGTATATGCATATATTTATATAGATATATATGTATACATATATAATGCATGCATATGAGTGATATACATCGCTCTCTCTCTCTATATACATATATATATATATATATATATATATATGAACTGAGAGAGATAATTTATATAGGTATATCACTCACTCTCTAGAAAGTACAACTTATGAAGCAATTTCCACCCATCTTTTCTCTTTAACTCAAATTGGGTTCATTTCAAATGATATCCGCCATTAGAACAATTGATTTAAACAAAATTCAGACAATTTAATAATAAAAAAATCCCCCACAAAACAGAAAAAACAAAAGGAAGGCATTCAATTTTTTTAATCTTTTTTACTAAAGAGTTTTAATCTGTCTCCTGGTAATTTATTTCCCATCATTAATCATTTAGGCATTTTATATTCCATAGTGTAGCAGAACACGACAATCATCCCATTTTGTCTTCATTACTATATATTATTATTATTGTTATTATTTCCAATTCTTCTTCTAACATACCATGTTAGCATTGGTCACAGTTATATATATATATATACACACACACACATATATACATGCACACATATAAACACACACATATATACGCATACATTATATATATATATATATATATTTGCAATAATATTTATCTCTTCCACTTGTAATTCCACAATTCCACTCCTATGAGCAATTTTATGATAGCAAAATCATATTTTCTTTGCTCTTACTGCTAAGAATAATCATATTTGAAACTAATCAAAAAGAAACTTTTCAGCAATGATAATTTTGGCTGAACTTTCCATAGACATTTCTATTTTCTCATGTTGTTAGACAAAGTTTTCTCTTTTCTAATAAAAAAAAAAATTCTTCTGCCAAACATCTGCCTGTGTTATATTTCTAA
>OZ024748.1:15719905-15767405 GCA_964016885.1 Eledone cirrhosa
AAGAAAGAAAGAAAGGGAAGGATGAGCTAAAAGCTATTTATCAAGATTCCTTAAATTTCTAAATAATTAATTCCAAGATATTCGTTCTTACTCAAAACGCAGAGGAAACTGTATATATACACACACACACATATACACACACAGATACACATATATACACACACACTTTGTTAGTTTCAGAAGATCCCGTTAAGGGTGAAAGCAGCGATTCTTTGCTTAAACTTTAATCTGTTATTTTAATAAATACACACACACATATATATATATATATATATACACGCACACACACACATATATATATACACACACACGGTGTCTGAACAAATGTATACACACTTGTTAGAACGCTGTTGAAGTGTGTATACATTTTTGGGGACACCTTGTGTGTGTCCGTGTGTGTGTATATACATACACATATGTATATTAAAATAACAGATTAAAGCTTAAGCAAATAATCGCTGCTTTCAGCCTTAACGGGATCTTTGGATTTTAGCCTTCACATTTATTATTATATATATACATATATATATAATAGACAAAAATTAAATATACAGAAGATCTGAACTGGTTACTGTAACAGTATATAACTTACAACTCGGATTTAATTATTAAATTATATTTTTTTATGATACATTCTTAACCCTTTCAATACCAATATTTCTAATAAAACACAATGCCTATGATTTTCAAATAATTTTTCGAAATATACAACAATTTGAAAGGATTTAGTAATTTAACTAACTTTCTTGTTATTCCTAGAAAATACGTCTTATCATTAATTATATGTTAATCGTGCAAATAACAAGTGAATTATACAAAGCAAATAAATAAATTTACAATAGAATAACATAACAAATATGTTTTAAATATATACATAAATAACATTACAAATGCTTAGGTAACATTATAAATAGCTCGCGATTCTTCCAGAAGGATATATTCTTTTAATGTTGCAATATTAAAGAAAAGGATGAGGTGAACAACTAAGCCAACACCAAAGCAAAAGACAGCAGAGTCGTGAGGGTTAAACAGCATATTCAAGAAGACATCTATCATCATCATTTTTATGTCTGCTTATCCATGCTTGAACGGGTTGGACTATATATGTGTGTGTGTGTGTGTATATATATGGAGAGAGAGAGAGGGAGAGAGAAAGAGAGAGAGAGAGAGAGATACACCTCCATCAATGAAACGAACTACACATACAGAGAGAGAAAGAGAGACACAGAAGCAATAATGCATACCTATGATATGCATTCCATCTTTTCATCTCCACTCACAGCACCACCACCCATGACACATCTGGACCACTCTGCACACTGGACTACTTTCCTTCTCACTCACCTTTTTAAGAGGGGGATGAGGAGAAAGGAGAGAGAAAGAGAGAGAATGCGTTTATATTTGTCTATAGCATTGACTAAAACTAAAACCTAGATGTAAGAAACTCTCAGGAGAGCTGGGCAGCAGCAGGTCTTCATGGAAAAACGCCCTCCCACCTCAAGCAAGTGTTTTGGTCCTTAACTTTGTTAGTAAAAAACAGCTTTGCAACAAAACACTTAATAGACCAATCATTTATTTAAATGATTATAAAACATACACTAGGACGAATCAGATAAAAACCTAACTTTTATTATAGAAACTTTTATAAGCATGTAATAAAATATAAATTTTTCATGTGAATTTAATTGATAATATGAGTAGTAAAAATATTTTAAACTGGTAACCATGGTGATCAAAGTAATTTGAGTTGGTAAGTATAGCATTTAAAAACACTCTCTATCAAAACATTTAAGAGCAGATCAAAGAGCAAAGTTTTAAAGGAATTGATCTACCACCACCCCCAACAACAACACCCTTACAACCACTAAGAACCTCTGACCCACATTAGCCCTCTGCTACTACTACAACAGCATCACCCCCATGCATACTCCACCTTCACCAAAAACCCCTAATCTCCATTACCACTCGAACAGCATCACCCCCATCCACACTCCACCTTCATCAAAACCCCTAAACCCTATTACCACTGCAACAGCATCACCCCCATTCACACTCCACCTTCACCAAAAACCCTAATCTCCATTACCACTCGAACAGCATCACCCCCATTCACACTCCACCTTCACTAAAAACCCTTAAACCCCATTACCACTCCAACAGCATCACCCCCATCCATACTCCACCTTCACCAAAAAACCCTTAAACCCCATTACCACTCCAACAGCATCATCCACACTCCACCTTCACCAAAAAACCCTAACCCCCACTACCACTTCGACAACATCACCCCCATCCACACTCCACCTTCACCAAAAAACCCTTAAACCCCATTACCACTCCAACAGCATCACCCCCATCCACACTCCACCTTCACCAAAAAACTCTTAATCCCCATTACCACTCCAACAGCATCACCCCCATCCACACTCCACCTTCACCAAAAAACCCTAACCCCCACTACCACTTCGACAACATCATTCCCATCCACCACCTCCTCAAGTATGTTTAGTAATTATTTTATCAATTCCTCTTTTGTTGAACTGCTAAGTTACAGGACATAAACATGAACATTACTGAATCTTAAACGATCACAGTTTTACTCAAGTTTGTATAATTTAATTGAATGAGAAATAATTTTATGTGAACAAGAAAAAAATAATACTAAACATTTTTCTTGTGGCAAATTCGTGCATATTGTAGTTTTGGCCTACAGGTCTCTGTGTTGGACTTACAATCATAATTAATTTCATGTTGCACCAGTATACTCAGCTGAAAATGAGTAGTACCAGTAATAGCCAGGGGATTAACCATACGATGGACTGGCGTCCTGTCCAAAGGGAGTTGTGTGCTCTCAGTCGCGTAATACCATAGAAACCAGGATAAGCACCAGCCTGATGAGCCTCCCAGCTCACGACAGGCTTTAGAATTTTTTCTAGGCCTAGGGGTCTAATTACACAGACACCAGCACTACTGTTATCTCTATGGAAATATGAGTAACTATAGCCCTATTATTTCTGGCCTAGGTGTCTAAATACCTAGCAATTAGCTACAACCCAGTTAATTCTGGCCTAGGTGTCTAAATACCCAGAGTTTACCTACAACCCAATTAATTCTAGCCTAGGTGTTTAAATACCCAGAGTTTACCTACAACCCAAATAATTCTAGCCTAGATGTCTAAATACCCAGAGTTTACCTACAACCCAATTAATTCTAGCCTAGGCGTCTAAATACCCAGAGTTTACATACAACCCAATTAATTCTAGCCTAGGTGTCTAAATACCCAGAGTTTACCTACAACCCAATTAATTCTAGCCTAGGTGTTTAAATACCTAGAGTTTACATACAACACAATTAATTCTAGCCAAGGTGTTTAAATAGCCAGAGTTTACCTACAACCCAATTAATTCTAGCTTAGGTGTTTAAATACCCAGAGTTTACATACGACACAATTAATTCTAGCCTAGGTGTTTAAATACCCAGAGTTTACTTATAACGCAATTAATTCTGGCCGAGGGGTCTAAATACCAAGAGTTTACCTACAACCCAGTTAATTCTGGCCGACAAGTCTAAATATACAGGCATCAGCTGTGCAGTTATCTCTATGGAAATAGGAGTTTAACCATAGCCGAATGTTATGTAAAGGGATTAGCTGTAGTATACTGAGTTGTTTAGATTTTAAAATCAGCTTCCCAAAAGAAGGATTAACAGTTATGTCATTTAGTCCAGATATTGACTGTTCATTTAATATATATTGGAGTTCGGTTGATATAAACAAAACCTGGCAGTAAACAAACTACTTAGAAGGATTTAATTTTACTTTTGAAAAACAATCTTCAATAAACACACACAGATACATACGTATGTATATATATATATACACACATAGACACATGTGAGTGTGTATGTGTGTGTATATGAGAAAGTTTACCCTTTATATATTTCTACCCCATTGTACGGGCTTTCTGAAACTTAGTCATTTATTACATATTTCACAATACTTCATATTAACTCTACTACTTTATAATTTATTATATATATATATATATATATATATATATATATATATATATATATATATAAGGTGTCACGACAAAAAAACACACAGTCCACGCTGTAATGTGGCCGTGTAGGCAACACGGTAAAAACCTCCCAGCCCCACACTGTAAACGTGGTTGGTGTTAGGAAGGGCATCCAGCTGTAGAAAACCCGCCAGACAGTCCTATGCGAACAAGACAATCACTCTTGCCTCAAGTGGGAAAACCCCCGTCCAAACCCATGCAAGCGTGGAACACGGACGTTAAACGTTGATGATGATGATGATGATGATATATATATATGTATGTATGCAAAAGGTTCAGTAAGTCCGAAGAAAACTGTTCAGTAAGTCTGGAGAAAACTGGTCAGTAAGTCTGGAGAAAACTGGTCAGTAAGTCTGGAGAAAACTGGTCAGTAAGTCTGGAGTAAACTGGTCAGTAAGTCTGGAGAAAACTGGTCAGTAAGTCTGGAGAAAACTGGTCAGTAAGTCTGGAGAAAACTGGTCAGTAAGTCTGGAGAAAACTGGTCAGTAAGTCTGGAGAAAACTGGTCAGTAAGTCTGGAGAAAACTGGTCAGTAAGTCTGGAGAAAACTGGTCAGTAAGTCTGGAGAAAACGGGTCAGTAAGTCTGGAGAAAACTGGTCAGTAAGTCTGGAGAAAACTGGTCAGTAAGTCTGGAGTAAACTGGTCAGAGTACCAATGTACCAATGTACTCAATGCAGAGTAGAGTGTGTTGCATATGAGATTTATTGCTTAACTCAGTTACAAATGTTTCCCAGGTAGATGGGTTGTGATCTGGGGTCATCATCTCCGACCAGACTCCAAGTCTGCCTGATCCTCAGACCAGTGTCAACACAGCAAAAATCACATGAAATCTGAAGATGAACCGGCCAGACACAAACAAGCCTATATCATGATTAATCATGCGCCTAAATAAGTTGGTGTAATGTAACATCCTACACAGGTAAGTGTTGTCCTCAGAAGAAGATGCACAGGTAGACCTCTCCATGGTACTCAGCTGTCAGTGCTCTACCCAAGGGGGAACAATATACATGCAAAAGGTTTAGTGAATCCGGAGAAAACTGGTGAGATTACCAATGTCAGCACTCGATGCAGAGCAGAGTGTATAGTGCTTATATTGTTATATACATCTCTCTCACTCACTCACTCTTTCTCTCTCTATATATATATACACACACAATAAATGTGGTTGGTGTTTAGAAGGGAATCCAGCTGTAAAAACCCCAGCCAAATTTACAGTCTCATCAGAAGTAAGGTACAGCATGGTCAATTTTGGCCAGACTTGTTTCTCGACGTTGGACAACCCATCTAACCCACGCAAGTATGGAAAATGGACATGAAACAATGATGATGATATATATATATATATCATCATTTCATTTTATGTCCGCTTTTCCCTGCTTGCAGGGGTAGGACGGGAACTGATTCTGGCTTGATTTCTACAGCTGGATGCCCTTCCTAACACCAACCTCATTTACAATGAGTGCTGGGTGCTTTTTTGCCGTGGCACCTCCACGACCACTTTGCAGTGGAATGATATGGACCCCAGTCGCTATCATCTCATTTCTACAGCAGAGTAAACTGGAGCAATGTGAAATAAAGTGTCTTGCTCAAGGAAACAACACATCACCCGGCCTGAGAATCGAACTCACAACCTTTCGATTGCAAGGCCAATGCTCTAACCACTAAGCCATGTGCCTCCATGTATAGAGAGAGAGAGAGAGAGAGAAAGAAAGAGAAAAGAGAGAGTGAGATAAGAGAGAGAGAGAAAGAGAGAAGAGAGAGAGAGAGAGAGAGAGAGAGAGAGAGAGAGAGAGAGAGAGAGAGAGAGAGAGAGAGAATGTACTTGCGTATAGCCTGTATTAGAAATATTTAACTCATTCATAAATGACCTATTTATCTAGTTTACAGCCACTCTTATGAAATAATCATTCAGTTGGTGGCAAAGATGGTGTTTCTGTAGAATCAGGCAAAAAATACTGTTCATAACAAATGATTTGGTTAAAAAATAAGATAAAAAAAAAAAAAAAAAATAAGATAAAATAAAACAAAAAAAAAACCCCTCCCACAAGAAATTGAAAGATGAAACAGATGTATTTGTAATGCTGCTCACTTATTATGAAGCAATTAATTTCATTTCCATATGCTGTCTGTCATGTGAGAGATTCACATTATTCAGTGCCCACCCAAAGGGAGATAAGAAATGCAACTGCTATGTTCATTCTATTACTGCTGCTATTCTTGTTGTTGTTCTTGTTGTTGTTCTTGTTACTACTGTTGCTACCATCTCTATGAAACCTCATGAGAAATATATGGCATGATAGCATGATGGAAAAAAAGTTTTATTGCAAATGTATATAGGCTAAACTAATCCAAAACAAAAAATATATATATATATATATGTGTATATATGTGTGTGTATGTATATATATATATATGTGTGTGTGTATGTATATAAATATATATATATAAATATATATATGTATATAAATATATATGTGTATATATATATATATGTATATAAATATATATATATGTATATAAATATATATATATATGTATATAAATATATATATATATGTATGTAAATATATATATATATGTATATAAATATATATATATATATATGTATATAAATATATATATATATGTATATAAATATATATATATATGTATATAAATATATATATATATGTATATAAATATATATATATATGTATGTATATAAATATATATATATGTATATAAATATATATATATATAAATATATATATATATATGTATATAAATATATATATATATATATATATGTATATAAATATATATATATATATTTATATAAATATATATGTATATAATATATATATGTATATAAATATGTATATAAATATATATATATATATGTATATAAATATATATATATAAATATATATATATGTATATATATATATATATATATATGTATATAAATATATATATATAAATATATATATATGTATATATATATATATATATATATATAAATATATATATATAAATATATATATATGTATATATATATATATATATGTATAAAAATATATATATATATATAAGTATATATATAAATATATATATATATATATATATATATATAAATATATAAATATATATATAAATATATATATATAAATATATAAATATATATATATAAATATAAATATATAAATATATATATATATATATATAAATATATAAATATATATATATATAAATATATAAATATATATAGAATAGAACAGAAGAGATGAGCAATCAAAATAAGTTATATGTTTTTAAGATATTGTAATATATCAACAAAAATATGCAACAGAAGTACAGATTCACTTTAATCTATTAGTAATACATCATAAAACATAAGATGTTTGTTACAGCTCCTGTAATATATAATATGTTATAAATATTGTATTGTATAATCGAGTAGACCACACACTGCACACAATAACATCATGGCTGCATTAGATGTAATATGTTATAAATACATATTTAATGCCATTTCTAAATATTGTATTGTATAATCTTGCACACTGCACACTACCTGGCACACAGTGCACATAGCATCAGGACAGCATTTGACAAATGCTGTATAAATGATTTGTTTATGTAATACCTCAAAAATATTCATTGAAATTTTTATGCTGAATATTATTATCATTATATGCTGCATGTAATTTGTGCTGTCATCACATGGCCTGTTTTTATTGCATAAATCAAAATATATAGATTTATATCCAAATACATGTTGTTATGAGAAAGACAAGATGGAGTAAAATGATTTAACCAAAAAGAAGAGAAGACACGGAGAAGGACAACAAATGTCATTGAGGAGGTCATAGAATGTTTGACGAAAAAGGTTTTACAAACTAACTAATAATTAGTAATAAAGCTGAAGGGAAAATCGAATAGTGCGTGTACCATCCCCAAATATAACAAATATTGCTGACTATTAAGAGAATTACATAAAGAGAGGAAATCATATATTTAATTCATGAATTTCACTGCAGGAAGGGTTACACCGAAATACTACTCTGAAGGGCTGCTCTAAAGGCCTACTCTGGAAGGGCTGCTCGTGAATGACTACTCTGAATCATCATCACTATTTAACGTCCATTTTTCCAAGCTAGCATGGGTGGCTACACCAAAGCATGACTCTAAACTGCCACTCTAAAGGGCCACACAAAAGGACCACACTAAAGGACCACACTAAAGGACTACACTAAAGGACCACACAAAAGGACCACACAAAAGGACCACACTAAAGGACCACACTAAAGGACCACACTAAAGGACCACACTAAAGGACCACTCTAAAGGACCACACTAAAGGACCACACTAAAGGACCACACTAAAGGACCACACTAAAGGACCACACTAAAGGACCACACAAAAGGACCACACAAAAGGACCACTCTAAAGGACCACACTAAAGGACCACACTAAAGGGCCACACAAAAGGATCACACTAAAGGACCACTCTAAAGGACCACACTAAAGGACCATACTAAAGGACTACACTAAAGGACCACACAAAAGGACCACACAAAAGGACCACAATAAAGGACCACACTAAAGGACCACACTAAAGGACCACACTAAAAGACCACTCTAAAGGACCACACTAAAGGACCACACTAAAGGACTACACAAAAGGACCACTCTAAAGGACCACACAAAAGGACCACACTAAAGGACCACACTAAAGGACCACACTAAAGGACCACACTAAAGGACCGCACTAAAGGACCACACTAAAGGACCACTCTAAAGGACCACTCTAAAGGACCACACTAAAGGACCATACTAAAGGACCACACTAAAGGACCACACTAAAGGACCACACTAAAGGACCACACTAAAGGACCACTCTAAAGGACCACACTAAAGGACCACACTAAAGGACCACACTAAAGGATCACACTAAAGGACCACACAAAAGGACCACACAAAAGGACCACACAAAAGGACCACTCTAAAGGACCACTCTAAAGGACCACACTAAAGGACCACACAAAAGGTCCACACTAAAGGACTACACTAAAGGACTACACTAAAGGACCACACAAAAGGACCACTCTAAAGGACCACACTAAAGGACCACACTAAAGGACCACACTAAAGGATCACACTAAAGGACCACACAAAAGGACCACACAAAAGGACCACACAAAAGGACCACTCTAAAGGACCACTCTAAAGGACCACACTAAAGGACCACACAAAAGGTCCACACTAAAGGACTACACTAAAGGACTACACTAAAGGACCACACAAAAGGTCCACACTAAAGGACTACACTAAAGGACTACACTAAAGGACCACACAAAAGGTCCACACTAAAGGACTACACTAAAGGACTACACTAAAGGACCACACAAAAGGACCACTCTAAAGGACAAAGTATTGAAGTGTGACAATGAACCCAATCACTGTCAACCTGAAAGGTAGACATAAAATGATGATGGGGACGATGATGATGATGATGGGGAGGTTGATGGGGACTGTGATGATGATGACATTGATGATGCTGACGACAATGTTGACAATGATGATGAAGACAACAATGACGATAACAACAATGACGATGACAACAACAATGACGATGACAACAACAATGACGATGACAACAACAATGACGATGACAACAACAATGATGATGACAACAACAATGATGATGACAACAACAATGACGATGACAACAACAATGACGATGACAACAACAATGATGATGACAACAACAATGACGATGACAACAACAATGACGATGACAACAACAATGACGATGACAACAACAATGATGATGACAACAACAATGATGATGACAACAACAATGACGATGACAACAACAATGACGATGACAACAACAATGATGATGACAACAACAATGACGATGACAACAACAATGACGATGACAACAACAATGACGATGACAACAACAATGACGATGACAACAACAATGACGATAATGAAGATGACAATGAGAATGATGACAATACGGAAGACGATGATGTCAATGACAATGAAGACAATAAGGAAGACGATAGTGATGACAATGATGATGACAATGATGATGATGATAATGACGATAATGATAATGATGATGGTGATGATGATGGTCATGGTGATGATGGTGACGGTGACGATGATGATGATGGTGATGACAATGATGATAAAATGGTGATGACGACAATGATGATAATGATGACGGCGATGACGATGATGATGACGATGAAGACAATAAGGAAGACGATGATGATGACTGACAATGCTGCTGACGATGATGACAACGACAACAATGATGACAGTGTTACAGCTGATCATCAACTTTGAATATCATGTTCACTCTGTCTTGACAGGTTTTAATATATGGAGGCACATGGCTTAGTGGTTAGAGCATTGGCCTTGCAATCGAAAGGTTGTGAGTTCAATTCTCAGACCAGGTGATGTGTTGTTTCCTTGAGCAAGACACTTTATTTCACATTGCTCCAGTTCACTCAGCTGTAGAAATGAGATGATAGGGACTGATGCCCCTATCATTCCACTGCAAAGTGGTCGTGGAGGTGCCACGGCAAAAAAGCACCCAGCACTCACTGTAAATGAGGTTGGTGTTAGGAAGGGCATCCAGCTGTAGAAATCAAGCCAGAATCAGTTCCCGTCCCACCCTTGCAAGCAGGGAAAAGCGGACGTAAAATGATGATGATGATGATGATATCATTACAGTTTTCTGATTTTTCGACTTTCTAACAGGATAATCACAGTTGAAATTTAAAAATAATAATAATCATAATAATAATAATGATAATGATAATAATAATAATAATAATAATAATAATAATGATAATAATAATAAAGAACAACAAAGCAATCGTACAAAATATGGTTTAAGAATGTTGAAATTAGAGAAAATTTAGGACTTCAAATAATTGAATTATAAATATTTATAATAATGTTAGATTACGTTAATAATCCAATATGAAATATTTATAATATAAATTATCTATACAATCCGTAACTGGTTCTGATGCCGAAATATGTAATTATATATATCATATATATATGTGTGTGTGTGTGTATGCATATAGATATATATATCTTTATGTATGTATGTATGTGTGTTTGTATATACATATGTATGTGTATATATATATATATATATGTGTGTGTGTATGAGTGTGTGTATGCATATAAATATATATATCTATGTGTGTATGTATGTGTGTGTGTTTGTATATACATATGTATGTGTATATATATATATATGTGTGTGTGTGTATGAGTGTATGCACGTGTGTGTTTGTGTGGCATGAAACCTCAGAACTTTTGAAGATAGCCAAAGTGATTTGTGACAAACATATCTTTTTCCAAGATATATTAAGTAAGATGTATGAAATGTAACCAAAACAAAGTTGTAGATTTAAGTTAACTAAGCAAAATCTTAGCTATCTAAATATCATCATTATTATTATTTGAGTTACGGCCCTTGCCATTCTGAGTTCAAATCCCGCCGAGGTTAACTTTGCCTTTCATCCTTACGGGGTCGATAAAATAAAGTACCAGTAATGCACTGGGATAATTGCTGGCCTTGTGCCAAAAGTAGAAACAATTATTTGACGTATAGAGTTACGGCCCTTGCCATTCTGAGTTCAAATCCCGCCGAGGTCAACTTTGTTTTCATCCTTACGGGGTCGATAAAATAAAGTACCAGTAATGCACTGGGATAATTGCTGGCCTTGTGCCAAAAGTAGAAACAATTATTTGACGTATAGAGTTACGGCCCTTGCCATTCTGAGTTCAAATCCCGCCGAGGTCAACTTTGTCTTTCATCCTTACGGGGTCGATAAAATAAAGTACCAGTAATGCACTGGGATAATTGCTGGCCTTGTGCCAAAAGTAGAAACAATTATTTGACGTATAGAGTTACGGCCCTTGCCATTCTGAGTTCAAATCCCGCCGAGGTTAACTTTGCCTTTCATCCTTACGGGGTCGATAAAATAAAGTACCAGTAATACACTGGATAATTGCTGGCCTTGTGCCAAAAGTAGAAACAATTATTTGACGTATAGAGTTACGGCCCTTGCCATTCTGAGTTCAAATCCTGCCGAGGTTAACTTTGCCTTTCATCCTTACGGGGTCGATAAAATAAAGTACCAGTAATGCACTGGGATAATTGCTGGCCTTGTGCCAAAAGAAGAAACAATTATTTGACATATAGAGTTACGGCCCTTGCCATTCTGAGTTCAAATCCCGCTGAGGTTAACTTTGCCTTTCATCCTTACGGGGTTGATAAAATAAAGTACCAGTAATACACTGGATAATTGCTGGCCTTGTGCCAAAACTAGAAACAATTATTATTAGGTGAATTGACAGTATCGGTAGAGAGTCGGACGCCATGCTTTCCAGCATAGAGTTACGTCCCTTAACGGTCTGAGTTCAAATCCCGCCGAGGTTGACTTTGCCTTTCATCCTTACGGGGTCAATAAAATAAAGTACCAGTAATGCACTTGGATAATTGCTGGCCTTGTGCCAAACGTAGAAACAATTATTATCACTACTAACAGATGAAGAGTTAGTCATAGCAAAGCACCAGATTAAATGTTGACAGCATTTCATCGCATTTATTACATTTCTTTTGAATGACAAAGGCTATGATAAACAACAACAGTACAATCATCACTAGCAACAACAGCAACAACAACAGCAGCATCACAACTACCCCACCAACAACACAAGCAACAACAGCAGCATCATCATCACAACTACCGCCACCAACAACACAAGCAACAACAGCAACACAAGTAACAACAACAACACCAGCAACAGCAACAACAATAGCACCAACAACAACAGCACCACCAACAACAACAGCACCAACAGCAACACCAACACCAACACCAATAGCACCTACACCACCACCACCTGCAGCAATACTAACAACAGCACCCCCAGCAACACTAAGAACAACAATGAGAACAAAAATGACAACAACGACAACACAAGTAGCCCCACAGCAACAATAACACCACCATCACCAACAAGAGCAAGCTCCTCACAACAACTACACTAACAACAACAATAACAACAACACCAACACAAGTAGCACCTCAACAACAACAGCAGCACCATCACCAACAAGAACAACCTCCTTACAAAAACAACAGCAGTACTCCCAACAAAATCATTTCTAAATACTGACACAGGCTGGACATGTTTTGAAGAATGTGTTCCTCAATTGGATATTTTCCACTTCATTCATATTCTGTATTCTGCTTCTAAATTGGTTCTCATGAAGTAGGAACAATAGTTATTAGTGTAAATATATGTATATTACATTCCTTTAAGATGTATTTATATTGCAGGACATTTAGATAGGAAAACATGGTTTCCTTTTAATTTTAATTTTTTGGCAAGAGATCATAGTTGATCTGTATCCACAGCCAAGATAAATTTATAGCTATTGAGCAATTTATCATAAAAGAATACAGGACATAACAATTAGTGATGATACAGGCATTGATATTCTTGTCATTCAGAGCGTATGAAAGAGTGGACTGCATGGGGCATCCTTCAGATCTTAGGAAAAAAACAATGTTTGCATAGAATGAACACTAGCATTTTGAATGCATATTTTTGGACAAGTGAGAAAAATGAGTTTTTAGAATCAGAGACATTTAGTCTCCTAGGCTAGCTCTGCAATTTGTGCCTCCCCCCTTCTAGTTATGTGCCCAAATAAATAATTTTAACTTACAGTTTGGAAAGCTTACAAATCAAATTTAGTGTACTGGGTACAATTTATTGTGACACAAGCACTATCACTTTACAGAGTGTATAAGGTGCAATTTATTGTTGAACAGGTATTACCACTTTACAGAGTCTACTGGGTGTAATTTATTATGGCACAGGTACTACCAGTGTACTGAGTGTAATTTGTGGCATAGGTACTAACACTTTACAGAGTAACAAAAAAGCCAAACATAAAACACACTTTAATCCTAAAAAGTCAAATTTACAAATTTGCACAAAAATGATTTATTGGTCTTTTTTTCAATAAATTTAAACCACTAACTATAATATGTGTGTAATTTATAAAATCAATCCTACCAATTTACGAAGTGTACAGGGTGCATTTTTATTGTGGCACCAGCACTACCACTTACCAAGTGCACTAGGTGCAATTTATCATAGCACCAGTGCCACCACTTTACTGACTGGATTGAGTTAATTTAATTGTGGCATAAGCAGTACGCACCACTCACAAAATGCATGGGATGCAATTTATCAGAACCAGCATTAATGCTTACAGAATGGATTGGGTGCATTTTATTATGACACTAGCACTATAACTTAGAGTGCACTGGGTGCATTTTATCATGGTGCTAGCATTACCAGTTACAGAGTGCACTAAGTGAATATTTAGCACAAGCACTACTAATTTAAAGAATGTAGTGGGTGCATTTTATTGTGGCATCAGCACTACCAAATATTATATTCAAATAGCTACAACAACAATAATAAAATGATTGAAATTTCCTGTGATGTATAAAAAACAAAAAGGACAAAAAAAAATGAAAAAAGAAAAAAGAAAAAAGAAAATAGAAAAAAAAAAGAACATTATTCTTACTGAAGTTTCTTCCCTCCTTTTGTCAAAAATTTCAGTCTATAGTTCTTAATTCATTTTGAAATTAATTATCAAATGCAAATCTTTGAGTTATATGTAAGTGTAATTACAAATTTAAAGTGATATATTTTACAGAAACATTACACGACTACAGAACATTTTTCTATAACACACAAAAATGTATTTCCTATAGTTATATAAAAAAAACAACACAAAAGAAAAGAACAAAAAATAATAAAATAATAAATAACCCTATTTCCATAACGAGTAGTGAAATTTGCAATGACAATTTCAATAGTCTTTCATTTCGGTAATTATTAAATAGAAAGAATTTTATTATTATTATTTCTATGCACATGCAAAATGATCACATGCCAATAAATTTTAAGTATTCATTTACATTCTTTGCTACTAATGGAAAATAAGCATAATTTTATTTCCTCTTTCTGCATTAAATATCTAAGACTGCTGTCATATTTCTTCAATTTCAGTGTTATTATACTGTCAGTTTAAAAAAAAAAAACTATTATTAATATCATTTATAAAAGAAAAGATTGGGAATATGAAGGAAATTATTTCTGTTATGTGATGATAGGTGTAAACTTTTAATCTGTGCAGAATGGAGTTTAATTGGTCTCTGAGGACATCATTTCAAAAATTGTTTCAATTGAAAACTAAATGAAAAGACTATATGTATTGTTTTTCAAATTTCTATCATTTGAATATTCTTAAGACATTTATATTTCTGATTTGAAGTAATCAATTTCCTATTTTAAACATGATTTTTCTTCCATAATAGACCAGATAAATGTTCAGAGAAAGATATGGTGCAACGCTGAAGAACAGGTTACATAAAACAGACATTTAATTGATCAGAAAATTAATATTGCCTTTCTTTCTTTTCAATTACTAACAGTCTATAAAGTAAAATCAAATTCAGCAAATTTGCCAGAAAATTATCCTTTTTCAGCAGACAGTTGCAAAGAAATCAACCCCACCCTACACAAAAAACCAAGAAAAAAAACAAAGGAAATTTCAGATCTATAACTGTAATACATGTTTCTCTTTTACGCGTTTCAGCCAACAGGCTGATGCCATGCTGGAGCACTGCCATTATTGGTGAAATCTTTGATTTCAGTTAACCATTTCATGACAACATTTCTTATAAAAAACACACCCTTCTCTTCTCATGTTCCTCATTATTCCTAGGAGGATTGTGTAGAGAGAGCGGCAGAAGCAGAGTCCTCAAACATGCCTTCCAGCAGATCCTATTAGAAGCAACCATCTCCAAAAATTCCAGCTGGATACCCAAGCAAGACCAGCTAAGCTCATAGATGTTATCCAACTATCTTGCTCAATAGGAGCTTACCTGTGGGTCTCTAGGTGATTGGTTTATGCCATTAAAATCTGTCCAGTGATTATTTATTGAGACATTCTAACTACATGTCCATAGTATTGGAGCTGTGATCTCTCAATTTCAACTAATTGATGAAGAATTCTGATAGATTTACTAAGATAAGATTTTAATACTAAGATAATTATTTAACATATGATTCTTATATAAAGTTATGTTGGAAGATTTTAATTTAAACAAGAACCCTTTAAAATGGGGGTGGGGGATTTCATAAACAAGCGGCGGTATTCTGAAATATTCTAATTAATTTGAATACTGACCGTATATATGCAAATATAAGCCGTCCGTCTCCCTATTTTGTCTGAAAAATAGGTGAAAATCCAAACCCTGTTTATAAATTATCCCTCTAGCATTTACATTACTCTATATATACTATTGTATTTTGTAGTAAAGGCTTTACCTCAAATAATTATTTCATATAATATCAAATCTACGAGATTTTGATATTTATTTTGAGAACAATACCTTAACATCAGTATGAATGGACAGTTACAGCTGGTTTGAACAGAAAGTGATGAGAGAATTCTGGCCGGATACAGCCAGTTTCAATGCTAAAGGATTAAGGCAGATAATCAATATATTTTTTAATAAATTTCTTTATTTCCGACAGACCTCCCCCCCCCCCGGGAAAAAACTCCCAGTTGATGGATGTGAATCCGAAATATATAGGGACAATTAAATCTCTCCCAAGGTAACTCTTTCTCGTGTTGTTATTTTTATTTTTATCCTTTACACTCATTCCTTCATTCCTCTATACGTTATAGTCTTATACACGCCACACTTCTCAAGGTACACCCACTTACATCTCTCTCTCCACCACCGGATCTTGTTACCCGGAGATTTACCTATCTGCATTGTCGAGGCTTCCAAACTTAAATCAATATATTGTTTAAATGATGTATATAAGCCAACCTCCTCCATTTTACCATATTTTTTTTTTATTGGTGAGAAGTCACATATTCCTCAACTTATATACAAATATGTAAGGTATTTCTTCCTACAATCGTTTTTTTTTACTGTTTACTCACAGACGAAAGGGCAGTGTCCATGGTTCCTTTTGGGGACCTCTGAGGTTATTGAAAGGTGGAGGGAGAGCAAAAGCAGTTGTGTTACTAGGGTTGGTGTCACTCAGTGCAGTAACTATTCATCTCATCACCACTTGAATGGTAGGGTTATTCTGTTACCTGGTTTAATACTATCACTTGATACTAGAGTGTCTTTAGTGGTGTTTACTCTGTAGCAAGCATTTCGTCCATATTACTGATTTAAGGATTTCTTCAGCCCTCTCTCCTTCCCAAAAGCCTTGAAAGCCCTGAGAAAGGGCATGGGCACTCCCCTTCCCTCCCTAATTAAACCCTATAGATAAAATATATGTATGTCAGTATATAAATATATATATATATATACACACACACTCACAAATAATATATATATATACACACAAAAACACACCCACACGATTATATATATATATATATATATGCACACACACATACACCTACAAAGCAATTATCATATTAAAAGCATGTGCAAATACTGTTTTGTTTTTCTTCAATAATTAATATTTGTAAATAGTCAGTCTGGAACCTGACAATAATAAAATATTTTAATCTCTTGAGAAAAATAAATGTTGAATTTTTTTCAATGCCCTATTTTTCTGATTATATACACACACACACACATATATATCATCATCATCATCATTTTACGTCCGCTTTTCCCTGCTTGCAAGGGTGGGATGGGAACTGATTCTGGCTTGATATATTATATATATATATATATTAGGATGTTAAAGGGTGACGATGATGATTATATATATATATATAAACAAGCAGATATCTCAGCAAATATTGATGATTATAGGAAGAAGAGAATATCTTATAATCATTATTTAATACATTAATTTTTTAATACATTAATTTTTTACTAATTGTAAAGGGCAGATAACTCTGTCAAACTATCATCTTGATAGATTATTCAACACAGCAGAGCCTCAAATATTTCATATCCAGCCAAAACCTTCCTCCCTGGTGACTGCACAATAGTGTTCCAGGAGAGTTCACCTAAATTCCCAGCAACAACTGAAGAAGCTTAAAAAAGCAACAACAATAACAACAACAGGCAGTCAATGAAGAAAAGCTAGATGGTACTTAGCGTATGATATTGTATATGTAGTACAAGTTGATTCTAAGACTTCTAAGATAGAAATATTTTGTATAAATGTGTACATGAACTGATACAGTATCTGTTTATCTTTTATTGTTTAACCATTTGCCATTCTGAGTTCAAATCCCGCCGAGGTTTACTTTGCCTTTCATCCTTACCGGGTCGATAAAATAAAGTACCAGTAATGCACTGGGTATTTACTGGCCTTGTGCCAAAAGTAGAAGCAATTATTTAACCATTTCATGACTATGTCTAAAAAATATTCTATTTCAATTAATGAAGTATTTTGAGGCATTTCCTAAAATTATTTATTTCATTACTAAAATATGTACCATATTTCCCGGCGTCAAAGATGTATATCCTGAGCTCAAATCTTCTTTAAATTAAAAAATGCAATATGTCCATGTATAATAAACATACATTTAGTGTCAGTGGGAGTCTTTTAAACTGTGATCATATAGCTACCTCTTTATTGAGATAAGAGTAGCATATACATGTAATTTAGAGTTGAGTTGTTGCTCTTCATCAGCATAAAACAGATGTATACTGTGCGCTTACCCTGATATAGCTGGGGTAGAATTTCAGTCAGTATAATCATCACTTATATTAACACACATTAATAAGTTAGAGAATTGGATTCACAATCAAAAGGTTGCAAGTTTGATTCCCAGGCTGGGCGATATGGAGGTCCTTAAGCAAGACAGTTTATTTCACATTCTTTCTGCCAGGAGTTGCAATCAGTAGATAGTATCAGCAATTGGAAAGCCCAATGTATAGCTTGTTTCCTCAGTCCATTTTCACAAGATACCCACTACTTTGTATGTGAATGAAGTCTGGGATCTTGTCGATCAATTTCCTGTATTAACAGATGTCCCAAACATATACACATTTATGATTTTTCAAGGGAGTTCTGACAGAATTCCAAATGAAATAATGTCCAAATCAAATTCAGCACTAAATATTTTAAGGCCATATTTCCTGCTAAAGTAAAGGCTATCTGGTAAGCTTCTCCATTTTGCCCATCTACATCCCCTCATTAACCTAGATTTCATTTTCTCTTCCATTATCATTCTGCAATAATTCATTGTTTGTTTTCCTATATCTGACTGAGGATATTCTCATTTCCTTTCAATTCATCTATCTATGTGGCTCCACATTCATCATTCATGTCTTGCTCCCATAAAGCATGACCCTTCTCACACATACACCTTCCATTTCAGTTTCCATGACACTTCTTTCCTCATTAGCATGCCACTCAACCACTCTGAAAATGAAATGGCACCCAGTAGGATTATCAGCTTTAATTCTTTTGATACCAAACTGCCTGAAACCAGCCATGGTTCTATGATACAAAACTATATTTCATAATATTTTCATTTATCTAAAGACTAATGATGATAAATTTATGTAAGAAACTTTGGTAAGTTATGTTTGAATGACCAACTTAATAATGAGAAAGTTAGTTCTATTACCGAATCCATCTATATTCTTGATTATTTTGAAAATTATTTCAAAATCATTAACAGTGTCTTTCATTAAAAATACAGTAATGAAAGGTTTAAATATTCATAAGTATAAATTCTAGGTTAAAATATATACCATTTCCTCTTTCTTTTGTCCTTACCCACCCTGTCACTCCTTAATTGTATTGAACTTGTATTTATCTTTGCTAAAACCATGAAAGCAAGATTAGTGAATTCAATAAATGTCTATAAATTTTCTTTTAAAACAATTTCCAGCTTCTCTCCACACTCTGCTGGCGCTTACCAATAGCTAAACTTACGTCTAAGTTACTACTACAGTGTTGTAGAGCAGAATAAAGTGAAGCTTAGTGATTTATATGTCCACATTCAGATGTGTTTATAGCTTGTAATATGTTTCAGTTGAGCTATTAGCATTTAGACTACACTCGTAAATTTATATATTTCTTTGCAAACAAATTTCAAGTAGTAATAAATTGTCAACACACAACCCACTTATGAATCTATCTGTAAACACACACATACAACTGTGTATATACCTGTGCGTACACACATGTATATATGCAGTATACATGCATGCAAGTATGCATCTGTGTTTATATATATATATATATATATGCAAAAGTTCTATTTAAAATTGTTGGGATACAACAAGTAAATATTTTTATAACTGATATAAAGCACTCGACAAGTATTTGGAGTATATATACGATATTAATAAATGGAAACTATATTTATAAAACCATATTTATTTCATTATACATATTTCAGGGATACCAAATTAAATTATGGTATGCCTTCATCAGACAAAATACAATATATTGTAAATGCAACCATTGTTTTTGGAAGCCATCCGGATGGCTTCCAAAAACAATGGTTGCATTTTAATAGGGTACGTCAAAGCTTATTTGTAAAACTGTTATATATTGTATTTTGTCTGATTAAGGCATACCATAATTTAATTTTGTATCCCTGAAATATGTATAATGAAATAAATATGGTTTTATAAATATAGTTTCCATTTATTAATATCGTATATATATATATATATATCATCATCATCATCATTTTACGTCCACTTTTCCCTGCTTGCAAGGGTGGGACGGGAACTGATTGTGGTTTGATTTCTACAGCTGGATGCCCTTCCTAACACCAACCTCATTTACAGTGAGTGCTGGGTGCTTTTTTGCCGTGGCACCTCCACGACCACTTTGCAGTGGAATTATAGGGACCCCAGTCCCTATCATCTCATTTCTACAGCTGAGTAAATTGGAGCAATATATATATATATATATATAGCATAAGCATATACAATTGTGTATATACTTGTACACACATGTATATATATATACATACAAGTATATATACATACAAGTATGCATGCATATATATATACAGCATTAACACAATTATGCATATACCTCTACACATATGTATACATGCATGTAAGTATGCATATATATATATATATATATACAGCATAAACACAAATATATGCATACACCTATGCACACATGCATATACCTACATACACACATATATAGCACACACAACTCATGAATACATGTACAAATACCCTCACTCACACACATGCATGTAGTTTAGTCATTTACGAATATACATATGATCACACACACACACATGCATGCATTTATGCTTATGAAGTGTACCTATTTACAAACATGTATGCATGCACACTCTCACTCGCACAGACACTCTCTCACACACACACACACTCGCACACTCTCTCACACACACACTCGCACACACACACGCACCCCCCCCCCACACACACACTCTCGCACACACACTCGCACACACACTCGCACACTCGCACACACACACTCGCACACACACACACACACACAGTCTCACACAAACTCGCACACCCACACACTCACACACACACACTCTCACACACACACTCGCACCCACACACTCACACACACACTCTCAAACACACACGCACGCACACACACGTACACTCGCACACATGCACACACATGTAGCAGCCAGTTCATCATGCAGGTTTGGGCAGAGATGAAGACAAGGTGAAGACAACACCAACAAGATCAGGGTTTTTTTTTAGCAAAGGAACAAAAATAGACTTGTTTTATGAGAAAATGAGTGAAGCTACTAAATGTAATTTGGTTGGAAATAGTTTTTGTTTATTAAAGGTAAGATTCAAGTGAAGGGGAGGGGTTTATAGTGGTGCGGAGCGGAGTATAGAGAGGTTAAGTGGTGTGGTGTGAATTAGAGTAGATATGTTGATTACACTGTTGTTACATAAGTTAAAGTCACTGGAACCAAAAGGTGAGGATGTGTGTATGGAGATAAATGAATAGGAATAATAGGACGTAATAAAAGACTGATGACCTTACACTCATGAGCCCCACACAATGTGTGTGTGTGTGTGGGGGGGGGCTAGCTGAATACACACGTTCCTTCCTTTTATCACTCTTTAACTTTCTATTTTAACTTTTGTTTCTCATTCTTTTTTCTGATGAAGGACTATTGTCCGAAACCTAAATCCTCTTTTCCCACTATATCAAGTGCTAAATAATTTGTATCTCTTCATTATACTGTGTTGTTTGCTTTGTATTTGTGTATTTCTTCCACACATACATATAATCATTCTTACATCCGTTTTTCCATATCTTTATAAGTTGGACTATATATATATATATATCTCTATCTAAGGCGGGTAAAATTCTCGAGATCCATGGACGAGTTCTCTCCAGCGGTCTCTGTCCCTCATTATCGCTGCCATATCCTGCATCTCCAACAGACCAGTGTCTGTCCTTAGGGCATCAACATATGTTAACCTTGGTCTTCCTCTTCTAGTGTGTCCATATATATATGATAGATCCACATAAACCAATCACACAAAAATGTAGAAAAATAAATGTTAAACAATCAAAGAGGATGGGATCTGTGAAAGAAGGAGAAGCTAGAAAGACATAAGTAGTCTGATTTGAACCACATAAAGGAATTGACACAGGACTACAACAAATGTTGATATTCTATACAAAAGAAGATCCATCCAACCCACACAAAAATGGAAAAATGGCGTTGGTGATGATGATGGTGAATTGTATATACAATTATTTTCCATTGTTGCTTTTATGTTTGTAATTCAGGTGTCAATAAGGAACATACATTTTAAATAATTGTTTCTACTTTTTGGCACAAGGCCAGCAATTAACCCAGTGTATTACTGGTACTTTATTTTATCGACCCCGTAAGGATGAAAGGCAAAGTTAACCTCGGCGGGATTTGAACTCAGTCCGTAAAGGGACGTAACTGTGCTGCATACATACATACATTTTTAATAATATCGTTAAATATAACCGAATATAACATTACTTTTTAAAATAGATATACATGTATATATATACACACACATCCACACACATATACACGTACACACACACATACATACATTCATATACATACATACACATATCTGTGTGCGTGTTTTTGTGTATATGTATTTATATACATATATATATATTATGTTTATCTGAGAGAAAGAGAGAGAGAGAGAGAAACAATAAATTGCCACATAATATATAACGATTCCCAGTTGAGCTATAAGCTGTTTGAAGTTATGATTTCCATGTAATTTAAATGCCTCCCTGCTTTATATATTTCAAAGTTAAATGCTAAAGCCACACTGATCAGGTCGTACTCATCAAGTCTCTACAATTAAAATCCCAAGAGAGAATCCACACAAATGCTTTCGACATCTTTTCTTCGCTCTTTGAAAGAATTTCAAGAATCTGTTTAATCATCATCAGCATCATTTAACCCTTTAGCATTTAAACCGACCATATCCGGGCAGAATTCTCTCACCACTTTCTGTTCAAACCAGCATTTTCCGGCCACTAATTCTGATATTAAGGTATTGTTCTCAAAATAAATAACAAAATCTCATAGATTCGTTATTATGACAGAAAATAATGTGAAGTAAAGACTTTGCCGTGCAAATATAACAATATATAGAGAGTAATGTAAATGCTAAAGGGTTAATGTCTGGTCCCCTCCACTACCACCGCTGCTAACAAGGTTTGGATGGTTTGTTAAACACCTAGTTAACCCTTTATCAGAATACCAGATCTGACACTTGCAAATTGGGCCACTGCTCATTTCCATATGTTCTTGGATAATGTGGTGTTTGATAGGTGCATTTTATCATGGTATAAGTACTAAGGAGGTTGTCATATTGTCATATCATTGACAACTAAAGAGTAGGCTTGATCTTTTGTTTGGCAGCAAGTTTTCTATGACTGGATGCCTTTCCTATCACCAACCACATTACAGAATGTACTGGATGAGCTTTGTGTCATCAAATCTAAAGAGTTTGTCATGCACTTGCAGTCTTTGCAACACTTTTTAAGCATGTTTTCTACATGAGAACATTTATGCACATTCGAATATTTTGACATTTTGTACATCATAGTTTAATCTTTTAGCATTTAAACCAGCCGTATCTGGCCTGAATTCTCTCACTCTCTCTGTACAAACCATTGGCTGCTCATACTGATGTTAAAGTATTCTTCTCAAAATAAATAATATCAAAATCTCATAGATTTGATATTATGTATAATAATTTTATGAGGTAAAGACTTTACCACAAAAATATGATATAATATATATAGTAATGTAAATGATAAAGTGTTAAACTTTTAAAATGAAATTCATTGCTCTTGTGTTTCAATTATTTCTCAAAATAATCAAGATTTTTGCAAGAATCTAATAAATATTTAAATTATTAACTCCTAACTTTTCCCCTTCTATAATAATAGTGAAAGTCATTGTTTATAATTTGCAAATTATTTTGTAAATAATCAAGAATCCGGGTTTACTTAGTAATTTAATCAACTTTCTTATTATTAAACTGGCAGAACCAATGGAAGTCTAACTTACACACATACACACACTACCCATTTTAAAATGCTCATAGTTATATAATTCAAAAAACAAAACGCTACATAATTTTATGAACCCTTTGTTCAGTTACGTTCCAAATATCAGCTTAAATATGAAACATGTTTAGATTAATTCCTGAAAATATTTCATCTTTTTCTCCCACTTATTCCTGAGAGGGTTATGGTGGCAGAGTCCTCAAACACTCCTCCCAGCAGACCCTGTCAGAAGCAACAATCTCCAACTGATCCGGCTGGATCCCCAAGTAAGACCAGCAAGCTCATGGATGTTATCCAACCATCTTGCTCAAGGACTTCCCCTGGGTCTCCTGCTGGATCTATCCAGATACATTGTAACCACATTCCCATAGTATCAAAGCTGTGATCTCTCACTTCGGAGAAGTAGCAACTCTACCTGGAGTGATTCTCTGATCTACACACTATCAACTAATGTTACTCCAAAGACCAGTGGAAGGAACCCCATTTGTTTCATTATTTTCAAAATTATTTGAAACACCTCTGCTACATATTTCTTAAGGTACCAAAATAGTTTAAGTGTAATATACAGATTGTTACATATTTTTAAGCAGAAGTAATTGAATTTTTTACTATTACCTTCAGTATGTAGTTACAAATTTCCTAACTCTGTCATTTCTCCATATCCTATTAAGCAACCAAATTCTTCAAAATGAGGACATTTAATAGTTTCTTTCTGCAGCTCTAGTCATTCTTTTGGCTTCCTTTGGAATGGATCCAAGTAAAATATTATCCCCGCTCCTTCACCAGCATCAGCACAATGTAGTCTTCCATATGAAGGCTTCAAAGAATAAAATATATTTCAAAAAACCTTAGTAATATTTATTAAATCTGCATTTCCTCATGCTGTATGTCCATAAATTTGGATATTAGTTTTGAGGTAAAGTATCAAACCAGCTAAAACTGCTCCTACTTTTGTGATATACAACTTTAGTTTAAAGTATTTATATTATTCTAGAAACCTTCAATTACAATTTTATGTAGGAACATTTCATTACAATTTTATGTATGTATTTTTGCTAAGTTATATTCCAAAATACAGCTTAGTAATAACAAGAAAGATATGTTACTAAATCCCTTCAAATTCTTGATAATTTTCAAAATCCACCACCTGGCCCTTGGGTGGTAGGCTTAATCCATTACCCCTTTTAACACCACCACCTAGTCCTTGGATGTAAGACTTAACCCTTTAGCATTTCTCTATATATACTATTGTATTTTTGTGGTAAAGGCTTTATCTTACATAATCTCACATAATATCAAATCTACGAGATTTTAATGTTATTTATTTTGAGAACAATACCTTAACGCCAGTACGAGCAGTCAGTTACAGCTGGTTTCAACAGAAAGAGCTGAGAGAATTCTGGCCGAATACGGCCAGTTTAAATGCTAAAGGATTAATCTGTCACCTAGTTTTTCACCACCACCTTGGGTGGTAGATTGAATCCATTACCTAGTTTAACACCACCACATAATATTTAGGTGTTTTAGTGGAGTTCACTTTGTTTTTAGCAATCAGAGTAGATCAATATGAAAACTGGTTTCAATATCTGATCTTTCTCTTTTTCCTGCACCTGACATGGGCCCCTGAAATGTTAAGGGCTGGTGCATACTATTGTTTTCCCCCTGATTAAATGGTAAAACAATAACAGAAAAAAAAAATCTAGCCGCTACCATATTTTGCCAATAAAAACATACCAATTTGTAGATCAATATTATACTTATTGAAAATTATTTTAAAAAACCCTTAAATTTTTATAAATTATATAGCTTTGATAACCAGCATCTTCTGCAGAAATAACTGCTTTCTTCTCATATTGAAATAATTCATGCAGAGGCCTCTTGTTCAATATTACTCTAACCAATTATTATGTGTTATTACTATAGTGATTTGGTGTATAATTAAAACAGGAAAGTGATATATAATTAGATAAGAACTAATGTAATTTGTTATATGAATAATCAAACTAAGTGACCACTTAAAAAGTGTAAAGTGTTATTGTTTTTAAACGTTTTTTAAAAATGCAAAATATCTTTTAGAAATGTTTAGTATGTTGAAAAATATGACTGTATGGTTAAGAAGTTTTCATTGGAACCGAATGGGTTAGGATTCTATTTCACAGTGAAGAAAATGCTTCAAATAGTGCCCCTGGTTAACAAAACCCTTATGAGTGAATTTGGTAGTCAGAAACTGTATAAAAGTCCAAGTATATATGTGTGTGTGTGCGCGCGTTAATGTTCGAGTTTACTTTTGTGTGTGTCTTAAGTATGTTTAACCCTTTAGTATTTAAACTAGCTGTAACCGGCCAGAATTCTCTCACATTTTCTGTTCAAATCAGCCATAACTGGCCACTCATAATGATATTAAGGTACTTTTATCAAAATAAATAACATCAAAATCTCGTAGATTTAATAATATGTGAGATAATTATATGAGGTAAAGCCTTTACCATAAAATACAATAGTATATATGGAGTAATGTAAATACTAAAGGGTTAAAAATGGAGAGATTTTTGAGTATGAAGAGCAGTGTTTCTTGACAAATTTCTGTTGTTTTGTGATATAAAATGTCTTTTACGTATTTACTGATTGTTCATTTTGTTTTGAACTGTTTTCATTTTACATTTGAAAAGAGGCCTGAAATATATTGGGTAAAATATTGATTTGTTTTATTATACCATATTTTGCCCTTTATATACTCCTACTATATTGTACCGACTTTCTGAAACTGATCTCAAATTTATTACATTTCATTCTTTCATGAATACATGCTCTCTTTAAAACAATATGCATCTTATTAAAATTGGGGTAGTGGAGATTGTTTGTAAAATATAGCTGTGGGTTCTGTGATCTTAGAAAAATCATAGAAGGGTTCTGATATTTAATGTGTATGGAGGATGAGGGTTGAGTAAGGTGGGACCAAGTAATTCAAATGGAAGGACCTACAGAAGGGGAAGACCAAGGAAGACGTGGGAAGTAATGGTGGAAGCTGTTCCTAGGAGGTTGGTCCCCTTCAAGGAAATGACAAGGGATCACAACAAATGACAAGAGCCCCTCCCTATAAAATAAGAGCATGAAGAAACAAAAACAAAACCAACAAAGAAAAATAGACATGTAAAAGTGATGGTGCTGTGGAGGATGATGATGGCATTGTGGATGAAGATAACAATGATGATAGTGGTGATGGTTGTAACAATGATGACCGACAACGTTGAAGGTGATGATGATAGTGATGGCGCAAATGATAACGATGGTGGTGGTGGTGGGGATAGTGGTGGTAGGAATGATGGTTATAATGATGGTGATGATGATAGGGATGGTGGGGATGATGGTAGTGGTGGTGGGGATGGTGGGGATGATGGTAGTGGTGGAGATGGTGATGATGGTGGTGATAATAGTGGTAATGACGATGGTGATGATGATGGTGACGATAATGATGATGATAATGATGGTGATGATAATGATGGTGATGATTATGATGGTAACTCAGAGGAAAAAAAAGGTAAAAAAAAAACTGACAAGTGAAGCCAAAGGGCATAAATCTTTTCACCTCGAGGATTATATCACAGAGCAGTGGGTTAAATTTCAGATTTATCATCTGAAGAACTTCTCTATTTCCTTTATCTATTTTACTGGGGATTCCTGATAAGAAATTTACCAATTCAAAGAGAACACTTAAAAGATAAACAAACAAAAATAAGCAGCCAACAAACAAACAAAGCTGAGCTTAATGAATTGGTTTAATGTTTCAAAATGTCTTATAAAAGATAAACTTTCAGCCGCTCTATCATAATACAGTTACAACTATTGATAGGAGTCGTTTTCTTCGCTAAACACTGATAAAGACAGTTCTTTTGTGAGAATTAAATTATCTTTCAATTAGAAATTAATTCCATTTTATTGGAAATTCTTCGTTCTTTCTTTTTTTTAAACAATAAATAAAGAAAAAAAATACCATAAGGAATAAATAAATAAAAACATTTAGTAGTCAAGAATTGAACCCACTATACCTTATTGAGGAGTCTGTGAGGTTTATTTGGGACTTTTTTATATTCTGTATAACACTATGTGTGAGTGTGTGTATGTGTGTGAGAAAGAGTGTGTGATTTTACAGAATTTATGTATTTTATATGAATCTTGAAAATGAATGTTCCGTTTTCCTGTTGGGAAGCCATCACAATCCAGATAACTATAAATAATAATTGGATAAATTGAGTAACGAACCCCTGAAGATAGAAAATTGGACAGAAATGCCAGCATAATCAAACTATGAAAAATAGAATTATTTATTTTACCAACACTTGTATTTTATTTAAATTCTTTTGTTCTAGTTTATAACATTTTAAATTAACCCTTTTCACAGGAAATAAGACACATAAAGAGGATGATTTTCTTAACTTTAAATATCACTGCTAGCAGAGAAAAAACTGAGTCCAACCCTTGGCAGCATTTTAGAATTGTGAGAGTCATACTTGTTTAGCAAATGACTTGATCTGAAACTATGTTGAAACTGAAGCAATTATATCATAGAAGAGTTATTTTAGACATTATTTAAAAAAGAAAACAAATAAAAAAAGGTCATTATTTTTCATTTATTCCTAGGTTTCAAAATTCCCAATAGAAATGTTGACACTTCAGAAATGGAAATTAATCTAACAGTTTTTATGTTTTTTAAAATGGCTAAACTAATTCTTCGATGATGTAGGTGCTTGTTTTAAATTTTATTTACCATTCTCTAGTGCTAAAGATATGATAAAAAATTCATACAGTACACTCTGTAAAGTGTTAGTCCTACTGACACGATAAAATGCACCCAGCACACACTCTAAAGTGGTAGTGTTGGTACCACAATAAAATACATCCAGTACACTCTGTAAAGTGTTAGTCCTATGGACATGGTAAAATGCACTCAGCACCCCATCAAATTCTGTGAAGTGGTAGCACTGGTGCCATGTTAAAATTCCCCGAGTACACTCCATAAAATGTTAGTCCTATGGACAAGATAAAATGTACCAAGCACCCCAACACATTCTGTGAAATAGTAGCATGGGTGCCATGTTAAAATTCCCCTTTGTAAAGTGGTCAACATCAGGAAGGGCATTCAGTCATAGAAATCAAGCCAAAAATAGTGCATAAGAGCAAGATGAGGGTCTCCAACCAGACTGTGATGACTCATCCAACCCATGCCAGTAAAATGGTGATGTTAAACTTTTACATTTGTAAGTTTTTGAAATCTTCCCCACTTAAGATATTGCTAGATTTCAATAGTTTCCAATTTCTTTTCTGAAGTATCGTATCCATTTCAAAAGAGAGCAGATTAGACTGACACGTGCAGGTGATAAGATATATTGTGGTAGTTTCTCATTATATTTTCTAGATAGATATGAAAACTGAAGTATTTAAATGAAGAAGGATCTTTCAGAGTTATGTCATTCAAGTCTTTCTCAAGAGTATTATCAGTTTTGAAGAAGATGAAACCATTTTCAACAAGAAAGAGTAATGTGACTGCTAACTTAGAGAAAGGATAATCTACCTCCATTTTACAGCATACACACACTATTTCCAATTGTAAACCAAAATTGACATTACATTTAAGTCACTGAAATGAGCTATGCTTCAACTATCATCAAGGGGAACACATTTGTATTCAATAAGATATATAATTTGGAAACATAAGGTTTGCTAAATAATTGTTTCTACTTTAGGCACAAGGCCAGCAATTACCCAGTGCATTACTGTTACTTTATTTTATCGACCCCGTAAGGATGAAAGGCAAAGTCAACCTCGGCGGGATTTGAACTCAGATCGTAAAGGGACGTAACTATGCTGGAAAGCATGGCATCCGACATTCTACCGATACTGCCAATCCACCACCTAGGTTTGTTAAATAATGAACAAATATTGCATGTGAAAAATGTACTGATGCTGATTAAAACCAAATATAGTTAGAATATTTAAATATCTATGTGGAAACTTGTTTAATAATATTTCTGAAATATTTCATTGAATTCTGAACAAGATTTGGTAGGCTTATGAAGCAACAGGAAATAAAAATTGTAAATATAATTGCCTCAATACAGATAATTATAATAGTTAATATCTATCATATCAATAAAATTTATACAAACTTCAGATTTGAATACAATAAGTGGAATAGTGATTAGAATACAACAATCTAAACTTAAGTATAGTTATACTGTGTATCTGAGTGTCACCAGAGGTGATTAAAATGGTTGGCAACAAACAGCAAGGGCATCTGGCCATAATACACTGCTCCAGAAAAATCTGTCCAACCCATGCTAACATTGTTAAATAAGACGTGAAATGATAGAGATGAATAATCAGTTTAAAATTCATTAAAGATGCCACAAACTTTCTTATTAACAGATACATGGAAAAAACAAGCAAAAAAACCCCCAACAAATAACGATGATGGTGATGGTAATGATGGTGATGGTAATGGTGGTGATGGTGATGGTGGTGATGGTAATGGTGATGATGGTAATGATGGTGGTAATGATAGTGTTGATGGTGATGATGGTGATGTTGGTGGTCATGGTGGTTACTGTAATGAAGGAGGTGATGGTAATGAAGATGATGGTGCTGATGGTGATGTTGGTGGTGGTAATAATGAAGCAATTTCACACCACTTACAATTTAATGTGTCTTTGTTAAGCTAATATTCCTATCATAAATTGGAAACTAAGCAAACAAAAAAATAAAAATAAAAAAAACCAACGACTTTTCATCATCAACATTCTTTTTTTAATTATCTGGACACTCAACTTTAATCATCATCATTACTTCTTTAGAGTAATGTTACTCAATAAACTTCATAGCTCAGAAATCTGAGAGTCACTCCAGGTAGCGCCACTACGTCTCCGAATTGAGAGATCACAGCTTTGATACTATAGGCTTGTGGTTAGAATGTCTCAGAAAAGAATCACTGGACAGATTTTATGGGCAAAACCAACCGGCAAGAGACCCAGGGGTAGACCCCAAGCAAGATGGTTGGATAACATCCATGAGGTTGGCTGGTCCCGCTCGGGGATCCAGTCAGATCAGTGAGAGATGGTTGCTTCTGACAGCACCCGCTGGAAGAAGTGTTTAAGGACTGCCCCCCACAACCCTCTCAAGAAGAAGATCATCATTGTTTAACATCCAGTTTATAGACTATCGTCATCATCATCATTCTGTTTTCCATGACAAGATAGGTTGGATAGCAGCTTCAGCTTGAATCTATATTCAGAGTTACAATACTTCTAAACCAATTAGAGGACCTTGTTTCACTCATATGCTCATTTTGTGGCATGATGTATATAGTTGGATGCCCTTCTTTAACACGAACCACCCTATAGCGGGTACTGCTGGTTTTATTGTAGCCCCAGTACTAGAGAAGTTACCATCACCTTGACATAACTACAGAATCATGTCGATACTACTTTATCTTTACTTCACCACCAACCCATTTACAGAGTGTACTGGGTGCATTTGAAGTTTATAAAGTCCTCAACATGACTACAGCGTCTTTATGATACGTTATCTCCACCAGAGCACCAACCACTTTAGAGAGTGTACTGGGTACATTTACCAAAGTACCAGCATAAGAAAGGGTATCAAATCCTCAACATGACTACAGAGTCCCTCTCCATGATACTTGATTCCCATTTGATTGCCAACCACTTTACAGAGTGTACTTGGTGCATTTATCATGGTATCTTTTATCATGGTAGCATTTATCATGGTAGCATTTATCATGGTAGCATTTATCATGGTAGCTCTAGAAATGTTGCCTTGTCCTCTGCGATAATATTTTTCTAATGTACTTTTAATTCCCATTGCCAGAAATATATAATATACATGGATATATTAGAAGCATTCCTTGTCTTTATTGATATAATGTAATGGCAGTGATCCTGGTTGAACAGTCTTAAAGGTTTTCTTCCTAAGAAACAACAACAAGACAATGAAACTTTATTTAATTCAGTTCAGTTCAGGATATAAAAACAATATCTGAACTCTACAATTTCTTTTTCATTCTCACATACTGTGATGATTGTAGTTTAAACTAGCCCATTATTTATTTATTAGCGTTTTAGTATTCTATGTACTGTAACACTATGTAAATCATCATAGCAGGTTCAATAATGCAAATAAATAGAAATAGTCATTATCAAATAAAATATTAATAGGAAAGAAAAGACACCATAGAAATTTCCATTGAAGCAAATGTGTCTGACAATTATCCAAATGAAGCTTAGTAAAATAAATGATTCTTTATATTTTATTGGTATTGGCATTCTAGGCTAAATTATAGCCAACATACAATGTAATAAGATTCTTCAACTGTTCCACTGAATTACCATTTGACACTTCATTCTTAAATTACAGTCTTCACAGATCAAAAAGTAGCGAGGAGAGTAGGATAGAACTGTTTAAATTTATTAAAACATTAAATGTTCAAATCTAACCTATTCCTTTTAATGTTTAGAACCTCAATTTAAACTATAGTACCAGTATAAAATCTAATAAGATTCTTCAAACGTTATTTTTTTCCTGTGGGCGGTGGATTGGCAGTATCGGTAGAGGGTCGGACGCCATGCTTTGACGCATAGAGTTACGGCCCTTGCCATTCTGAGTTCAAATCCCGCCGAGGTTAACTTTGCCTTTCATCCTTACGGGGTCGATAAAATAAAGTACCAGTAATGTACTGGGTAATTTCTGGCCTTGTGCTAATAGTAGAAACAGTTATTTTTTTCCTGTTATTTTCTTTGTCATTTTTTCAATTATCATTTAGCATGTCTTTAACTCTTTTAATACCTAACTGCCTGAAATTACCTCTGGTTCTTCACCCACGTATTCCCAGGAGGGTCATGTAGGCAGAGTCCTCAAACACTCCTTCCAGCAGGTCTTGTCAGAAGCAATCATCTACAACAGATGGATCCCCAAGCAAGACCAGTTGAACTCATGAATGTTATCCAGCCATCTTGCTCGGGCTCTATCTCTGGGCCTCCTGCAAGTTGGTTAACCCTGTAAAATCTGTCCAGTAGTTCTTTCCTGAGACATGTCCATAATGTTAAAGCTGTGTTCAATCAATTGGTTCTATGAGATAAAACTATATATTTTAATGTGTTTTTTTTTTATTTATCTAAAAGCCTTCCATCAAATCTGTACGCCAAAATAATCCTTTGTTATGCAGTGTCATTCATTAGAAATATGGCAATGAAACGGTTAAATTGCAGTTTTTGCAGACCAAAAAGTACTAAAATGTACCTAGTACACTCTGTAAAGTGGTTGAAGTTAAAGTAATTGAGCTGGCTGTAGAAATCAGGACAAAATATGGAACATATGAGCAAGATATAGTTATCAGAATGTAATGTCTCAGCCAATCCATGCTAGCATGAAATGTGGACATGAAATGATGATGATGATGAATTCAAATTTCATTTCTCCAAGAAAACCCTGGTTATTACACATTACACATGTTTGATTCCTAGTTTTCTAGTCTTGGTCAATAAACTCTCTATTAGCAAACACAATTATTGGTCTTAACTAGCTAATAATCTGTTATTCATGGTCATTAACAGATTATAACATGGATAACGGCTTCAAAATTGATGGAGACATCAAAGAATGATGGCATTTCCTTGAGCTGGGTGAGGAATCTCACATCAAACATTAGCTTGAAGAAATTTGCTGACAGGCAACAGGCAGCAAGAACATTAAAGAATGCTTTGAATAAAACTTCCTACATCATCTTCATCATCTTCTCCCTTATTGTCATTGTCATCATTTTCGTCATCATTGTCATCATCATC
Source organism: Eledone cirrhosa (assembly GCA_964016885.1). Classification (NCBI taxonomy): domain Eukaryota; kingdom Metazoa; phylum Mollusca; class Cephalopoda; order Octopoda; family Eledonidae; genus Eledone; species Eledone cirrhosa. The sequence continues at coordinate 15,754,456 of OZ024748.1, forward strand.
ATCCTCATCATTATCATCATCCTCATCATTGTCATCATCATCAAGCAAGGAGCAAGGACTCTCTTCAGTGATGACAAGCTCTGGGCCATGCATACTGACTGACTATGGCTTTGACTCCCTGAGGTTCAAGCTTGGACAGGGTGTTTTCTGGAAGGGAAGGTTTAGTCCATGCATGCCCATCTCTCCTCTCCATGACACTGATGATGTTCACAGGAAAATCATAAGTTAATACAGCTCGACACTGGTGTTATAACTCAGATATTCACTATATATATAGGCTATGTATACCCCATATATAGACTATGTACACTATATATACACCATATATACACTATATATACACCATATATACACATCATATATACACCATATATACACATCATATATACACTATATATACACCATATATACACATCATATATACACTATATATACACTATATATAGACTATGTATACACCATATGTAGACTATGTATACACCATATATAGACTATGTATACACCATATATAGACTATGTATACACCATATATAGACTATATATACACCATATGTAGACTATATATACACCATATGTAGACTATGTATACACCATATGTAGACTATGTATACACCATATATAGACTATGTATACACCATATGTAGACGATATACACCATATATAGACTATACATACACCATATATAGACTATGTATACACCATATATAGACTATGTATACACCATATATAGACTATGTATACACCTTATGTAGACTATGTATACACCATATATAGACTATGTATACACCATATATAGACTATATATACACCATATATAGACTATACATACACCATATGTAGACTATACATACACCATATGTAGACTATGTATACACCATATATAGACTATGTATACACCATATATAGACTATGTATACACCATATATAGACTATATATACACCATATGTAGACTATGTATACACCATATGTAGACTATGTATACACCATATATAGACTATGTATACACCATATATAGACTATGTATACACCATATATAGACTATATATACACCATATATAGACTATACATACACCATATGTAGACTATACATACACCATATGTAGACTATACATACACCATATGTAGACTATGTATACACCATATATAGACTATGTATACACCATATATAGACTATGTATACACCATATATAGACTATGTAGACACCATATATAGACTATGTATACACCATATATAGACTATGTATACACCATATATAGACTATGTATACACCATATGTAGACTATATATACACCATATATAGACTATACATACACCATATATAGACTATGTATACACCATATATAGACTATGTATACACCATATATACACCATATTTACACCATATATACACCATATATACACATCATATATACACTATATATACACCATATATAGACTATGTATACACCATATGTAGACTATGTATACACCATATATTGACTATGTATACACCATATATAGACTATGTATACACCATATATAGACTATGTATACACCATATATAGACTATGTATATACCATATATAGACTATATATACACCATATATAGCCTATACATACACCATATATAGACTATGTATACACCATATATAGACTATGTATACACCATATATAGACTATGTATACACCATATATAGACTATGTATACACCTTATGTAGACTATGTATACACCATATATAGACTATGTATACACCATATATAGACTATGTATACACCATATATAGACTATGTATATACCATATATAGACTATATATACACCATATATAGACTATACATACACCATATGTAGACTATGTATACACCATATATACACTATATATACACCATATATACACATCATATATACACTATATATACACCATATATACACTATATATACACCATATATACACATCATATATACACTATATATACACCATATACAGACTATGTATACACCATATATAGACTATATATACACCATATGTAGACTATGTATACACCATATGTAGACTATGTATACACCATATATAGACTATGTATACACCATATATAGACTATGTATACACCATATATAGACTATATATACACCATATATAGACTATATATACACCATATATAGACTATACATACACCATATGTAGACTATACATACACCATATGTAGACTATGTATACACCATATATAGACTATGTATACACCATATATAGACTATGTATACACCATATATAGACTATGTATACATCATATATAGACTATGTATACACCATATATAGACTATGTATACACCATATATAGACTATGTATACACCATATGTAGACTATATATACACCATATATAGACTATACATACACCATATATAGACTATGTATACACCATATATAGACTATGTATACACCATATATACATATATACACCATATATACACCATATATACACTATATATACACCATATATACACATCATATATACACTATATATACACCATATATAGACTATGTATACACCATATGTAGACTATGTATACACCATATATCGACTATGTATACACCATATATAGACTATATATACACCATATATAGACTATACATACACCATATATAGACTATGTATACACCATATATAGACTATCTATACACCATATGTAGACTATGTATACACCATATATAGACTATATATACACCATATATAGACTATGTATACACCATATGTAGACTATGTATACACCATATGTAGACTATATATACACCATATATAGACTATGTATACACCATATATAGACTATGTATACACCATATGTAGACTATGTATACACCATATATAGACTATATATACACCATATATAGACTATGTATACACCATATATAGACTATATATACACCATATATAGACTATGTATACACCATATATAGACTATGTATACACCATATATAGACTATGTATACACCATATGTAGACTATATATACACCATATATAGACTATGTATACACCATATGTAGACTATATATACACCATATATAGACTATGTATACAACATATATACATTTGTCCAATCCAATCCAATCCTTCTCACTCCTGTTGGAGGAACCCCTCTCTTGTTGACCTCCACTGTTTTCTGTTTGGTTTTGGTCATGACAGGGATATAGCCATACTCACCTCACCTTGGCCAATTACAGGTTGGGGTGGATATATACATTATATATTATTTCGTTCAAGAGTAAAGCAAAGGTCGATAAACCTTGATATGTGTGTTGTCGCAACTCAGATATACACTATATACTATATATACACAGTATATACACTTTGTATACACAATATTTATGCACCATGATATCTAAGAGAAGGAGAAAAAAGGGATACAGGGTGGCATTTGTGTTGTTGCAACATATTCTTTCCAGCTGAGTGAGCTGGAGCAATGTGAAATAAAGTTTCTTGTTCAAGAACACAACTCACCACCTGATCTGGGAATCCAACTCAGAACCTTGATCAACATCATCCTCATCCCTAGCCCCTCCTTCTCTTTTGCATTGTTGCTGGATAACATGAGAAGATATGGTGAGAACTGATCTCAGAGTACAGAATATCACAGAGGAAATGATGAAGGAATGTGGCAGATGGAGGGAAGCTGTAAAGGAGGAAGACCAAGGAAAACCTGAGCAGATAGGGCTGAGAGGTAATCTCATGTTGTGAACTTCACAGAAGATAGGACAAAGGAATGCAACAAGTGTAGGTATTTTGTGATAGGGAAGAGGCATCACATCCATGCAAACATGGAATAAAAATACATAAATTGATAATGGTAATGATGATGATGATGGTGGTGGTGGTGGTGGTGGTGGTGATGAGAGAGATGGTGGTGGTGATGATAATGGTGATGATAATGGTGATGATGGCGATAATGATAATGACGGTAATGATGATGATGATGGTAATGATAATAATGACGATGGTAATGATGATGATGATGATGATGAGGATGATGATGATGACGACGATAAATTTAGCTTTTGTAGAAACACACAAAGTATAGTCTCAAGGGCAAAAGCCAAAACAGCAATGGAAACAAAGGAAAAGAAACTGACCATGTTGAAAACATTGCTAGCACTGCCTGAGGGTTAATTAACTTGTTTAAGATCAGATGTTAAAGAAATCACTGACAAATACGACTCAGAAAACTATGTGCGCATTTAGTAAAAAGAAATTTAAAACATGAAAATGACTAATATCATTTGAGAGACTAATAATGAATAAGATGAACACTGTAACATTGTCTAAAAAATAAAAGTTATTTTTAATATGAATTGCCTAAGGCTAAATAAAATATAATTTCTATTAAACCTTTGGGGGGAAGTCTTATACAATGTGATTGTCTCTTAGAGATTATAGAAGCAATTTTTAATTAAAATTGATTATGTTTCATTAGAGTAATTCTTATTTTCAAAGTTAGTGAATGTTTAATGTGCCAAATGAGAATAGTTGTAAAAATTGAGTCGAAATTGTAACTGTCATAATTTCAGTGCTTTATAGTTTAGTTTTCTATCTGCTAAAAAGACTTAGACATGGTCTAGTGGTCTAAGGGGTCTTGGGTCAGAGTGGATTGTCTAGTGGTTTAAGGGCATTTGGGCAATTACTGGAGGATCAGCTGGATACTGGACTGAGTTTTAAAAAAACATCTGCAATAAATGTCATGGAAACTAAGTCATAATTGCTGTACAAGGAGTGAAATAAAATTGAAAAATGCTTTATTTGAGCAGTAAACATCTCTGGCCCTTGGTAGCCTGTTAGTCAGTGTCACATCATTAGAGCAGTGAAACACACATCCAACCAGTACCCACTGAGTAACTGAATAGGGAAAGCATCCCTCTGGTTCTCAGGAATCAGTCAGTGTCTGCTTAGCTGAGCCATGAGCTCACACCTCTGGTCCACAGCAGTTTGGTAGTCAGTGTCACCTTAGCCATGAAATCACATCTCTGGTCCTCAGCACTCTGTTAATGTTGCCCAAATGCCTTGGCCAGTTTTAAGACCCAGTCAGCTTCTGGAGTTAAGTTTACAACCATAAGGCTTCATTCACAGATTGGGTGACTCACTGTGACTTTCGGCAAGGTATTTTATTTTATGTTGCTCCAGTTCACTTGGTTGAAATATAAATTACCTAAAACCAAAACTGCAGTCACCATGTATTTCTGATTTGCAGCCAGTGATGATGATAACTGGATGTTCAACATTGTAACCAAATTGTAGTTGATATCCATTTAAAAAATCTTTTGACATGAGAAAAGTTGGATATCGCATGTGTGTGTGTGTGTGTGTGTGTGTGTGTGTGTGTGTGTGTGTGTGTGTGTGTGTGTGTGTGTGTGTGTGTGTGTGTGTGTGTGTGTGTGTGTGTGTGTGTGTGTGTGTGTGTGTGTGTGTGTGTGTGTGTGTGTGTGTGTGTGTGTGTGTGTGTTTGGACCTCCATCAATTTTGACAATGAGTGTTCAGGTTGTTTTACAAATGAAACATCCTACTCATGAAATTAGCATGCAAGTGACTGAGCATTCCACAGACATGTGTACCCTTATGTAGTTCTCAGTATGTGACAATGCTTTTGAAATACAGGTACCACTATATTTCCTATTTTTCCAAGGATACAACATGTCAATATGAAGAATCAAGCTCAACATCTTACAATTTGTGAGTCAACCAACTTCACCCTGAAGCCATCTGTTTCCAATACTTTTTGTAGTGCCCTTTTCAAGAACACATCATGACACTACCAAGAATCAAACTCAACACCTTGCAATTTATGAGTCCAGCAACTTCACCTCTAAGCCATGTGTCTCCAATACATCTTGTAATGCCTGTTATAACATGTAACCAAGTCTTGGGCTCAGTTCCAAATCTCAGCAAAAATGCTGGGAAATACATTAAAAAAAATTGTTGACAAGTAATTTTATTGGTTAATTCATGTAAACAACATTTACTGAACTGCTTTGAATAAATTATTGATGTCTTTTGATCTCTTTTGTCACAGACTGTACAAGAGAATTAAATGGCTGATACATACTATGAAGAGGTGTTAACATTCCCTGTCTTCCCAGAAATAATGTGAAGCTAGCTGGCTTTCTACAACACTGGCTATATTATATATATTAAAATTAAACTAGTGTTGCAAGTATGGCTGTGTGGTTAAGGAGTTTGCTTTGCAGCAAACATGATTTTAAGTTTGATTGCAGTTGTTAGACACCTTTGACAAATGTCTTATACTTGATGTCATCGCAGGAGTCTTTATCTGGTCACTTGACATGGTAGAAATAACAGCCAAATATACAACTTCTTTCATTGACCAGACACTGTATATCTATTAATTATTGCAGAATTTGGAGGATCTACTCAATTATTTCATTATTAAGATTGTATTTGTAACACTGCATTTGTAATGCTGTTTAAAGGCTTCAGTCATTAAATTGTGGCTATGCTGGGGCACTAACCTGATTTAGTCGATCATACTGACAAGAGATAAGTCAACATAGAGCTACTGTAGAAGATACAAGCCCAAAGTGTCATGAAGTGTCATGAAGCAGAAGTAAACTCTTTAACCACACAGATTTATTTTTAAACATACTTTACTATATCCAGTTCAAGCGTTGGTAGAAGTTGATAGAAGATAGAAGGTAGTATAAAGTTGTAGAAGGTAGTATAAAGTTGTAGAAGGTGGTATATGTTAGTAGAAGGTGGTAGATGTTAGTAGAAGGTGGTAGATGTTAGTAGAAGGTGGTAGATGTTAGTAGAAGGTGGTAGATGTTAGTAGAAGGTGGTAGATGTTAGTAGAAGGTGGTAGATGTTAGTAGAAAGTGGTAGATGTTAGTAGAAAGTGGTAGATGTTAGTAGAAGGTGGTAGATGTTAGTAGAAAGTGGTAGATGTTAGTAGAAAGTGGTAGATGTTAGTAGAAAGTGGTAGATGTTAGTAGAAGGTGGTAGATGTTAGTAGAAAGTGGTAGATGTTAGTAGAAAGTGGTAGATGTTAGTAGAAAGTGGTAGATGTTAGTAGAAAGTGGTAGATGTTAGTAGAAGGTGGTAGATGTTAGTAGAAAGTGGTAGATGTTAGTAGAAAGTGGTAGATGTTAGTAGAAAGTGGTAGATGTTAGTAGAAAGTGGTAGATGTTAGTAGAAGGTGGTAGATGTTAGTAGAAAGTGGTAGATGTTAGTAGAAAGTGGTAGATGTTAGTAGAAAGTGGTAGATGTTAGTAGAAAGTGGTAGATGTTAGTAGAAGGTGGTAGATGTTAGTAGAAGGTGGTAGATGTTAGTAGAAGGTGGTAGAACCTGGTAGACAGTTGCAGAATATATTAGGTGGAAGAAGGTAGATAGTAGAAGATGGTAGAAGATGGTAGAAGGTGGTAGGTGACATGCTGAACCTTTCTGTGAACTACATTAAGAGTGCATGTGTCTGGAATGCTCAGTCACTGACATCATTTTCCAAGCAGGTTGTTGCATTGATTTAACCACTGGAACACTTGTCATTAAAACCAACGAAGGTCCCACACAGACACAACTAGCTATATCCATTAGAACAGCTTTATTATCAGTCAAATAACATTAATACACTTGCTTGCATATGTTCATATATTCTTCATAAAGAGTGATGTGATCATGCACAGAGATGCCATGAAATAGCTTATAAAATAGGATGGAAAAAGAAGATTCCATTGGCTACTAGAAGGAATCGAACCTTGTATCTCTCAGATACCTGCTACATGCTTTCAATTATTAAATTTGAGAAGCCATTTAAAAGAAACAACTACAACAAAACAACCTCTCCCCAATGACAAACATTATTATAAAGCTATACCTTTATGAATGCATGTATGGAATACTCCAGAGATATGATGCAGTTAAACTGACTCACTATTATTGTGGAAGCACATGCATGTCACACACCAAGGGACTGCCAATAATCTTTTGAACTATTCTTTTATTCTATCTTTGTTTGCTTCAAAGAATTTATTCTTTTGTAAATTTCCATTTTACTTTAGAAATAATTAAATGAACAAGAAAGAAATAGAAGAAGAAGTATATATAAAGTATACATATGAAATAGAAATGCTATTTTCTATATGTATTTAAATATTTTCCATAAATATATAACTAGATTTTGAAAATATGCATGTCTACTTATATTTAAAAAGCGCACTTGCATTAAATTATGTATTAATATCATGCATTTAATTCCTAGACTGGGTTGTGTTGTGTTCTTGAGCAAAACACTTCATTTCATATTGCTCCAGTATACTCAACTGAAAATGAGTACCAGTAATAGCTGGGGGTTTAACCCTGTAATGGTTTAACCCTGTAGTGTCCTGTCCAGTGGAGGAGTCTTGTAATCTGTTACTACATTCCATGGAAACCGGGATGAGTCTCCAGGCTCGAAATAGATTTTATTATTTTTTTATATATATACTACAGATAAACTGCTTTGCAGTATTTGTTCTAATATTCTGAGTTCAACTTCTGCTAAGGTCAATTTTACCTTTTATCCTTTCAAGTTTCATTTATGCTTTTTCTGCCTTCCATTGGTCTTCCCTATTTAAATTTTTATTTTCATTTTATATTCACTTATCTCTGTGTATCTTATTTATGTTTTGTGTCTCAACTGTAAAGGTACTAGATACTCCCCCATGTTTGTCATGGCCTACTAGCTCTATACAGACATTCAAATTGATTAAATGAATAGATAAATATATAACATTCCAGTTCAGTACTGGGGTTGATACTTCCTCTGCAAAAAATCGACTGTTTTGAGACTAGGAGAGGGATTGACTCCTCCAGGTTTAAAATACCAGAGACGGAGCCCCTAAGACTCGATAAGAAATTAAAACATGGAGGTACATGTAAATACACATATTACATGCAAGTAGTGTTAATATTTTTACCTTATAATATTTAATAAATAACAGCAAAATTATTTAATTTATTTTAAAATGTTACATATACAATCTGTTTAGTAATAATTGTTTCTACTTTTGGCACAAGGCCAGCAATTACCCAGTGTATTACTGGTACTTTATTTTATCGACCCCGTAAGGATGAAAGGCAAAGTTAACCTCGGCGGGATTTGAACTCAGATCATAAAGGGCCATAACTCTTTGCTGTTTAGTAATAATCTTTAAATAATATGGTTTCTGATTTAGACACGTGACCAATAATTTTTTTTTGGTGAGGAAGAGAGAATCGAATAAATTGACCTTACTGGTGCATTACTGGTACTTTATTTTATCGACACTGTAAGTATTAAAGGTAAAGCTAACCATGGCAGAATTTGAACTCAGAACACAAAGGGATGTAACTATATGCTGCAAAACATGTCTGACACTCTACCAATAATAATGGTTTTTGATTTAGGTAAAGGCCAACAATTTTGGAAGAAGGGAGAATCGATTAAATTGACCTCAGTGTGTAACTGGTACTTTATTTTATTGGTGCCATAAGTTTGAAAGATAAAGCTAATCTTGGTGAGATTTGAACTCACTCAGAACGTAAAGGACCATAACCATTGAGGAAATAATGACAAAAGTCTACAGGAAGACAGCTTGATATTCAGTAATCCAAATATTGGAAGAAGTACAATGAAATGTTGGGGAAATAAAAGAAATAATACTGATAACATGATGATGATGATAATAATAATAATAATATTGTAGGAGGTTAGGCAAAGTATGTTGATATCAAAAGGAATCATCTATTAGAAATTACATCTTTTGGTTTAGCAGTCATCTTCATGGCATCAGTCTTTAAGTAATATCATCATAGACTTACTAGGGTTATGGAAAGAAGTTTTTTTTTTTTTTTCTAAATTAAGAAAACCAAAAAATAACCATTAAAAAAAAAAAATCCAATGTTATTAAAAGATAAATATCTGAAACAGGTACATTATTCTAGTAGCCGAGAAAAGAAGGCAAAGAATTAGTACAATAATTACAGTTAATTTCCCAAGACAAAACTTAATCTGCGATTATATATTTTAGATGATTTCCAGATAAGAAATACTGGCACATTTTTTTTAGTTTTCCTTACAGATTTTCTAGTATAATAATAATAATGATTGTTAAAAGACTGTCGACAATTCTATAGAAGGAGGTTTGATTTATGTGACCTGCTTTGTTAAAATACAAAATAAATATTCAAATAACAATTATTAAAGATTTATGTTCTCGTTAAAGGTTTTCACTTTATCTTTCCCTGCCTTCTTCACACAGGCACACACACAGATGCAAACATACACACACAGGTGTACACATACACACTTACAGACATTCTCACACACACAGATGAAATCATACACACACAGGTGCACACACACAAATGCTTTCACAAAGCCACACACATGCAGATGCAAACCTACACACATTTTCACATGTAGGAGAAGGTGTAGAAGATAATAGAAAAATTACTTGTACAATGAAGTTTTATAGAGAAATTGAAGGTGTACTTTTGTTACATGTGTCAGTATAGTGGAGAAGTTCAGAACTTGACTTCACAATCATAAAGTCCTAGCTTTGATCCCACTGCATGGCATTTGGGACAAGTATCATTTATCTTAACCTTGGGTTAACCATAGCTCTGTGATTGGTTCTTGAATCTGAATAAATGGAAGCAGTTTCGAAGCCAATTTAATGTATTTCAAGAAGCCAGGTTTGTAACACAGTCATGCTGAATCTCCCTGAGAATTATTTTAAAGGTGCACGAGTCAGTTGAATGCCCAACTACATACACTATATAATATAAGTTGGACTGGAACTCGAATTCAAAGGGGCAACTTCATCACTTAGGTTGTCATGCTGGTGTCATCAGTGTTAAGTGACAAAGTGCAAGACATCCCTCTGGACAGGATGCCAGTCCATCACAAGGTTACATCCCAGCTATCGCCAGTCCTCATTTTAAGACAAGTGTACTACAGCAACATAAGTTGTTTTGTTCAAGAATGCAACACTTCATTAATTTCAGGAATCAAACATTCAACATTCTAATCATAGTCCCACATCCTAACCCCCAGGTCAAACACCTTCACACATTCGTTTATATACCATGATATACAACAACACAAGATATAGTATATGAGAAAGATAAACAGCAGTAACACAAGATATAGTATATGAGAGACATAAACAACAGTGAGTACATGCTGTAAAGTGTTGATATGATGTTTGGAACAACTGGCATATGCACACACACAAATACATGTTCTTTACAGCTTCCCATCTTTTCTTTATTTTTGTTTTATGTTTATTTTTCATCTTGTTGGCCTTCCGTATTTAAATATTTTATTTATAAAATGTTTTAAATTTATATTTTTATTCTTATATTTACTTGTCTTTGTATATAATTTTCTTTTTCTTCTAAACTAAGAAATACTAGCTGCTCTTCCTAGTCTACTATGGCTTACTAGCTTTATATGGAAGCTTAGATTGTTTAGGTAAGTATATACATATATAATTGATGGGATTAATAGTTTTCATCGAACAATTAAATAGATATATGCATATATAATAGGTGGACTTAATAGAGTTTCCATCTAGCAAATTCATTTGTAAGGCATTGGTCCACCCAGGGCTATAGTAAATGACACTTGTCCCAAAAAGCCATGCAGCTGGAGCAAAACTGATCTTGAAACCCTATAGTTCCATTCTAAATCCTTAACAACACAACCATGTATATCTTGCTGAACTCATGTAAGTTTGGAAAACTTGCATAAAATGATGATTGTATTAGAGACTGGTGTTGACTTAATCTTAGTATTGTAAGAAGTCTAATAACAATAGTTATAGTAGTGTTGAAAATTTACCAATATTTTGATTCCAAACTTATTAAATTCAAACCAATTTAGTAAATATATGTTGTTCTGTTGTATGTTACATTTCTTCTATATTTTTTCCAACAAATATTTCATTAAAGACTAGATTTATAAACCAAACGGGGGATATTTTCATTACAGAACATAATTATTTAACTCCAGACTCCATTATACTAAGACATGCAATGTAAATTTATCAAAAAAAAAATGTTTTTAAATAATAGTAAGAATGGTTTCTGATTTAGGCACAAGGCCAACAATTTTTTGAGAAAGGAAAAGTTGATTAACTCGACCCTAGTGTGTTACTAGTACTTTATTTTATCGACCGCATAAGGATGAAAGGCAAAGCCAACCGCAGTGGGATTTGAACTCAGACCACAAAGGACCAAAACTATGCTGCAAAGCATGGTGTCCAATGCTCTACCGATACTACCAATCCACCGCCCTATCAATAATAATAATAATGATTTCTGATTTAGGCACAAGGCCAGTATTTTATGGCACACACACACTAGAGAGATAGCTATGAAGTTGGCAAGACTAAAGAGTCCTTTATCCCCTATAGCATCTCTCATCATCAGCCACTTTACAGAATGTACAAGTTGCATTTTATCATAAAACAGGCACTAGAGAAACTGCCATGCATTTGGCAAAACTAAAGAATCCTTTCTCCTCTATATCGTCTCTCATCACCAACCACTTTACAGAGTGTACTAGGTGCATTTTATTCACTTGGCAAGACTAAAGAATCCTTTCTGCTCTATATCGTCTCATCACCAACCACTTTACAGAGTGTACTAGGTGCATTTTATCAAATTACAGCCACTAAAGAAACTGGCGTTCACTTGGCAAAACTAAAGAATCCTTTCTATGCTATATCATCTACATTTGATCACCAACCACTTTAAAATTCATTAATAACATATTCAATCTAAGTTATAAATTCCTAAGTTTTGATGGATGAATAAAATAGAAATATTTATTCACTTTCTGGTACATTTGAACTGATTCTTGAAGCAGAGCAATGCAAGTCATTAAAATATTTATATATTCATGAGGTGCCAAACTGAAAACTGGAAAAAAAAAAAATATGATGCA
>OZ024748.1:15772405-15794905 GCA_964016885.1 Eledone cirrhosa
GCAAGTTGAAAAGCTAACTGTTGGCTTTTTGACAGCTGATGTCTGAGAATTTTTGATTCAATGTTGAATATGTCAAATATTTAAAAAGTGACTTTAAACTTATCATATAATTGAACACGGAAACCATTTAGCTGTGCAGTTTATATCACAACATAACAGAGATACTGACAGCAAGATTTTCAAGTTCACAACATTTTCTAATTTCATTTTCTCAGCTATTTTCTCTTTTTTTTTTTATTGCCCCCGCCCTCTCATCCCCCACCACCCCACAGAGATAACTACCTCTCTAATATGAGATCAACTTAAAGAAATAGACATTCAAAATGACGGAAACCAAATAAATTTCATATAACAAAAAGCAAAAATTTCATCTTGGAAAGCTTTTAAATTCATCTCAAACTAAATGTTTAATCTTTTCACAAATATATCTCTAACAAAATACATTGTCCATAAGTTTCAATTAATTTTGAAAATAATTAAGAATTTCGAGAAATTTAGTAAACTAACTAATTTCTACATTATGAAACTGCTGTCTGGAACACAAAAGTTTTGCATAAAAGTTTGGAAAACAGGTTTAAATCTCCTGTAGCTCGGCGACCTGGACCTGCCAGTTTTGGGGGCTTCTTTGGTGACCCAGGGGTAGATCCCAAGCAAAATGGTTGGATAACATCCATGAGCTTGGCTGGTCTCACTTGGGGGATCTAGCTGGATCAATTGATGGGAGCTGCTGGAACTAGCTAGTAAGGACACTACCCCCACAACCCTGCCAAGAATAAGTGAGCAAAGAAGAAAAAAAGATTTAAATCTTAATAAAATATTTTGAAACTAGAGGTTTTGAATCAGAGAGTGAGTGGAGTCTCAGGAAGATTTGGTATCAAAAGAATGTATTTAATCCTATTACATAGTCTTAATGAGGTTTAATGAGTAGTTTGCTAGTATATCATATACATGAGTGTCTGTCTATGAAACACATACATATACACCAGGTCCGAACACAAAAAAAACAAACTCCAACTGTCACTGACCCCGTCGCTCCTGCTCTCCTAATATTTCATATACACCAGGACTGAACACAAAAGAACTCCCCCGTCACTGCCTCCATCTCACCTGCTCTCCTAATCTCTCACTATTATAAGTAAATGGGTGGTGGATTGGCAGTATTGGTAGAGGGTTGGACGCCATGCTTTGCAGCAAAGAGTTACGGCCCTTTATGGTCTGAGTTCAAATCCCGCCTACGTTAACTTTACCCTTCATCCTTACGAGGTCGATAAAATAAAGTACCAATAATGCAGTGGGATAATTGCCGGCCTTGTGCCAAAAGTAGAAATAATTATGAGTAAATGGGGGCCCATACACTAGCCACCCTGTGGCCCAGACAGTATAGAGAAGGCATTTCCCTGGAGGGTGCTGATGGAGTGTGTATATAGCAATATGATGCTTGTTTGTCATCTGATAAACTGTTAAAAAATAAAAAGGCTGCTTCAAAATTGTTTTGGGTCCATTTATGAAGAGTTGTTTTATGGTTAGCACCCTTTTGTGGAGCCAACCCTTTGGCAACATAAAACATTGCCTCCAAAACAAACCCCATGAGTGCTTTTCATACCTTATCCAAAGTTCTGAAACTTTAAGCAACGTTAAGCAATGATGTTGATGATGATATATATATATATGTGTGTGTGTGTGTTTGTATATATGTTGTATATATCTATGTGTGTGTGCATGAGTGTGTGTATGTACAAGCTATTTATCTTAAACATTGCAGATGTCAAGATTATGATGAACTTTGCATAGAAATAACCAATTATAGAGAGATCAATTTAAAATATATACATGTATATATATTTCTTCTTTACTAGTGACAGTGTAATTCGTTTTGTGGAACAGGGATTGATGGCATCTCAACAGAATAATGTGGAATATCTGCCAGAAGATTCAGCTAACCATTATTCAAAGATTCATGAAGAAAAAATTATAAAGCTTAAAAATCTAAGTGACAGATAAAAATTTTAAGAATTCCGTTATATTTCGAGTTTACAAAGTGGAAGCAATGCTCATAAATTTTTCTTAAGATATTTACATTCTTTAGGGATCATGTTAACTCAAAGATATACCATTTAGAGAGAAAAAAATGAAGAAAACAAAAAAAACTCTAAAAGGTAGAGTATTATATATTAAAGCAGAATTGGAAAATGAGTTCCCTATTCCATTTAAATTTTTTTTTTAAATATGTAAAGAAGGTTGTCCATATGTGTATGTATGTGTCTGTATGTGTGTGTGTACATGAAAGTAATATAGCTGTGTAAAAATTGCCTCCTGTGTTTTGTTTGTTCATTTTTCCAACTATGTGTGTGTATGTGTGTATATATATATATATATAGACATATATATATATATATATATAAGCATGGAAGAATGAATGTAAAATCTTGATGGTATACATATATGCATACATACATACATATATATATATAGACACATGTACATATACACATATATACACATCATCATCATCATCATTTTACATCCGCTTTTCCCTGCTTGCAAGGGTGGGACGGGAACCGATTCTGGCTTGATTTCTACAGCTGGATGCCCTTCCTAACACCAACCTCATTTACAGTGAGTGCTGGGTGTTTTTTTGCCATGGCACCTCCACGACCACTTTGCAGTGGAATGATAGGGATCCCAGTCCTATCATCTCATTTCTACAGCTGAGTAAACTGGAGCAATGTGAAATAAAGTGTCTTGCTCAAGGAAACAACACATCACCCGGTCTGAGAATTGAACTCACAACCTTTTGATTGCAAGCCCAATGATCTAACCACGAGCCATGTGCCTCCAATCATCATCATCATCATCATCATCATCATCGTTTAACGTCCATATTCCACGCTTACATCATATATACATATGATGGCTGCAAATCGATTTCAAGTAATGTCATTGCTTGATACTTAAGCATGAGCATCATGGACGTGGCTTTTAATCCTGCTAGGGACTTGCCTAGAACCAGCAATACTATGCGTTGCAAAAAAATGTCACATATCAAGCGATGCCTGTGCTTGAAGCTTTTTTAAGTGAGGAAAGACTTTGCACAGGGCCAATCCCACTCTCTGAACATCAAATGAATTTAACCAAAAAGTAGAACTAGTCTACATCATTGGATGCAAACGAAGTCACAGGTTTTATAACAGAGTGACCTTCTGCTAGTCAGATGTCTTAACCCTTTAGCATTTAAACCGTCCATATCTGGCCAGAAATCTCTCACCTCTTTCTGTTCAAACTGCTGTAACTAGCTATTCATAAAGAAATTAAGGTATTTCTCTTGAAATAAATAATATCAAAATCTCATATATTTGATATTATGTGAGATAATTATACAAGGTAAAGCCTTTAACGTAAAAATACAATAGTAAATATAGAGTAATGCAAATGCTAAAGGGTTAATGAAGACTAGGAGTCTCTCACTCCACAAAAAAAATAAAAACAGAAGAAAAAATACATTGTGGTACCAGCACTACAAAGGCTGTCATATCTTTGACAAAACTGGAGGGTTCTATCAACCTTTTGTTTGACAAACTTTCCATGGCTGAATGACCTTCCTATCACCAACCACTATAAAGTTGTACTAGGCACTTTTAGAACAGACCCTTTGTTTTGCAAGTTTTCTATGGCCACATGCCCTTTCTAATACCAACCACTTTACAGTGAGTACTGTGTGTTTTGATCATGTAGATCACCAAACACCAGGGAGGTTATGTCTTTGACATAACTGGGAGGTCGAATCAACTTTTTGTTTAGCAAGGTTTGTTTGGCAAGTTTTCTACAGTCGGATGATCTTCATGACACTTTACAGCATGTACTGGGTGTGTTTAGCATGTACATCAACAACACTAGAGAGGCTGTCAGGTCCTTGACACAAGAGAAGGGTCCTCTCTCTCTCTATATATATATCTATCATCCTCTTTTAACATCCATCTTCCACACTAGCATGGGTTATATATATATATATATATATATATATATATATATATATCATCCTCATCACTGTTTAACGTCTATTTTTCCAAGCTTGTGTATGTTAGACAGGTTGTCCACATTATGAGACAAGTCTGGCATTGGGTGCACCATACCTTGCTCAAATGGAACTGTATTATGGCAGGGATTCTTACAGCTGGATGCGCTTCCTAACACCAACCATGTTTATAGTGTGGAACTATATATATATATATATATATGATACTAATGCCTAATCTGAGCACTGGTAATATATATAAGGACAAAGATCAACGGCTTGATGTGAGTTGGCTTGAAAGAAGAAAGAGAAGATTTCGAGCCAACTCACATCAAGCCGCTGATCTCTGTCCTTCGAGGTAATATTTTACCCAATGCCGCTTTGACAGTATTTTGCTTTTTTAACAGCTTCCACGCGCCAAGTTTTCCTGAGAATCCCAATACAACGCATCTCAAAACTCTATTTTTGAGTTAATTTGTTTATACATGTATATGTTTTAAAAAACTATTCACAGACATTAAAGGAACTATTTGTTCAACATGACTGTTTGTTACATCTGTCTTACAATAGTAAGGTGGAGAAAGTAAATATTGATGTTCTTAACATACAACTGATTACATATTTTACTATCATCCTCTTCATTATCATCATTATTAGTCTTTTCATTATGTTGTCATTCTTCTTTGCGACCAACTTTTTTCTTCCCCATAATACCTTATTATCAACATTAATGTTAGCACAATTATTAATATTTTATATATATATATATATACACACATAATGTATACATACATATACAAACATATGCACCCAAAATATACATATATACATACACATATATGTACATATACACATATATACATACACATATGTACATATACATATGTACATATACATATGTACATATACATATGTACATATACATATATACATATACATATATACATATACATACATGTACATATACACACATATGTACATACACACATGTACATACACACATGTACATACACACATATGTACATACACACATATGTACATACACACATATGTACATACACACATATGTACATAAACACATATGTACATACACACATATGTACATACACACATATGTACATACACACATATGTACATACACACATATGTACATACACACATATGTACATACACACATATGTACATACACACATATGTACATATACATATATGTACATATACATATATGTACATATACATATATGTACATATACATATATGTACATATACATATATGTACATATACATATATGTACATACACATATATATGTACATATACAAATATGTACATACACATATGTATATACACATATGTACATATACACATATGTACATATACACATATGTACATACACACATATGTACATACACACATATGTACATACACACATATGTACATACACACATATGTACATATACACATATGTACATACACACATATGTACATACACACATATGTACATACACATATATGTACATATACACATATGTACATATACACATATGTACATACCTATATACATATATATATATATACATACAGTAGTTGTTTTTTTTCATTTACGGTTTCCTTTCTGTGTTTCCTATTCTATATTCTATTATATTTTTTTTGTTTTCAATAAAAATTAATGTAATAACAGAAATATAATGTTTTTAAACGAGAGTTAGAGAGAAAGAAGGAGGAAAAAACCCATTTCTTAGACAAATCTTGCTCAAATCATGACTGCCTGGAGACAACACAAATGTAACGACCCCCACCCCCACCCCCCAATGATAAAGAAAACAATAAAACAACAAAAAATAACAAAGTAATGACAACTAGAATAATAATAATAATTTTAAAAAAATGATTATTTACTTATTACTTTTATTGGGGTTTTTTTGTAAAGAAACTGATTTCCTTCTGACATGTTTTTGAAGCAACAATTAAAGTGCATTATAGTAGTGGTGGTGGTAGTGGTGGTATAATGGTGATGGTGGTGGTAATGGTGATAGTGGTGGCAGTAGTGGTGGCGGTAGTGGTGGTGGTGGTGGTGGTGGTGGCAGTAGTGGTGGCGGTTGTCGTGGTGGTGGTAGTGGTAGTGGTGTTGGTGATGGTGGTAGTAGTAGTAGCAGTGGTAGTGGTGGTAGTAGCAGTATTAGTATGAGGAGAGGAGTGAGATATATAACCTGTGCATGGTCGGGTTGTCGGCAACTAAACCGACAACCCCACCAAGCTTGCTTGTTGAGGAGGGTGATTTTGGACACCTTGCGAAATGAAAAACAAAGCCCCTCAAAGGGCAGCGGAACTCATGAGAGTCAACAGCCATCCAATAAAGTATTCCTATTTTTTTGTGGAGCGTGAGACTCCTAGTCTTCTTCATTAAGACATCTCTCTAGCAGGAGGCCACTCTGATGTAAAACCTGAGACTTCATTTGCATCTAATGATGTAGACCAGTTTTACTTTTGGGGCAAATGCATTTGATGTTCAGAGATTGGGATTGACCTTGTAACGGGCACGTCTGGGTCACCAATGTGACAGGACCAGTAAAGTGAAATCAGTTATGAGCCAGTGCTCGGCCAACACTATCCTTGTGGCTTCGGCATAGGAGTTCAGTGTATTGACATCTGTGTGATCTCGTGGTCCAAAGGCTGTCTGCTGTTTCATGGTACAAAGGCCGTCTGCTGTTTGCTGTCTCCGTGGCTTGTCTGAGAAAGTAATACTGCTGCTTACTTAAATAGTGTTCTCAACCAGGGGGAGACAACTAGGCCTGGTTCATTATCCGACAGGGGAGCATAAGGCGTCTTACTACAACCTCATGCAAAGCCTTTCCTCACTTAAAAACGTTTCAAGGACAGGCATCACTTGATATTCAGTATTTTTTGCAATGCATGGCATGGCTGGCCATAGGCAAGTCCCTAGCAGAACTAAAAAGCAACATCAGTGATGCTCATGCTTAAGTATCAAGTGATGGCATTACTCATAATTGAATTGCAGCCATCTCACACATACACACACATTATATATATATAGACAGTCCTATACGAGCAGGACAACCAATCTTGCCTCAAGTGGGAAAACTCCCGTCCAAACCCATGCAAGCGTGGAAGATGGACGTTCAACGATGATAATGATGATGATGACGATGATGATATATATATATTACATACACACACACACAATCATCATCATCATCATCATCTTCGTTTAACGTCCATTTTCCACGCTAGCATGGGTTACATACACACACACACACATAAATCAGGATAGAACCAGTTTAAAACTAGTTAGACCATTACACAGAGTACTCAATACTTGGGGTAGTAGAATATGGCGATATTATAAAGAGTCGGGAGTGAACTCTTCATATATATATATATATATATATATAAATATATATATATATATATATATATAAATATATATATATAATTATTATTTCAAAGTAAAGGGTGTCATGAATGATACAATCTAACATATGTCTTGTCTCTAAAAACAGCTGAAGATAGAATTCAGAGAATAAAATCGAGCCTTAATCATTATCAGAAAGTGAATGAAACTGCAGTAAAGATGAAATTAATTGTTTCTACTTTTGGCACAAGGCCAGCAATTACCCAGTGCATTACTGGTACTTTATTTTATCGACCCCGTAAGGATGAAAGGCAAAGTCAACCTCGGCGGGATTTGAACTCAGATCGTAAAGGGACGTAACTATGCTGGAAAGCATGGCGTCCGACCCTCTACCGATACTGCCAATCCACCGCCCAGTAAAGATGAAATTAATGGTGAAGCTTTCTTGTTTTAGGATGCTTTACTAGGAATCTACTCATAATTAACTGTGCAGAAGTTATTCTATATTTATATTTACGTACATATTTATATATGTGTGAGAATGTATGAAGGAATGTGGTCAACTGATTATAGTGTGCTGACCTCTAAAAACCCACACAAGGAGTACCATAAAAAAGAGTGGCCCAAAACATGGAGAATTTAGCCAAAATGGGTGGGGGGTTACATAATGAAAGCTATATCCATTTTCACAAGAGAAGATGTCGCTCACCCACTCCAAATTGGGTGGGAGATATCCACCATCAGAAGGGAAAGTCGACAGGTCTGCTTATAATCATAAAGAGAAAGGTTTAACTCCATTACTGAGTTATATATATATATATATATATATATATATACACACACACACATATATAGGTTTCGGCCAGTATTAGCCTAGGTCATGTCTAACTTAATCGCACCACCTGGTAACGTCTTTCAAATCAGGATTTGGACACCATAGCTCACTCAGAATTATTGTTTACAGAGATATATCCTGGTTTAGGGGCTTCATCTGGGATCTCTTGGAGGAATTTCTCCAAAGACTATATATATATATATATATTTACTAAATATTCTTCTAAATTATACATATATATATATACATACACACACCCACATACATACACACACACATATACACACACACACATATATACACATACACACATACATTCACAAATATATATATAGAGAGATATATGTACACTATATATATATATATTCTGGGTGTTATTAATATGTCTCAGTTGTGTAAGAAATATTTAATCTCCAGTGGATTATATATATTTTCTAAGCTGATTAGGAAGCCTTCAGTTATATAGCCAATGTATTAACATATCTTCTACTTGCATCAATATTGCATTAAAGAGGGTGTTTGGTTTTCTTGTAGCTGTAAATAGTATACGAGACATTGATGAAAATAACACGTGTGTCTGTGTGTCTATGTGTATATATATAGATATTCACACATATATATATATATATACATATATACAAACATATATATATATACATAGATATGTGTGTGTGTGTGTATACATATATAGACACACACACATATAGACATACATAGATATTCACATATTTGTATATACACATATTCACACATATTTGTATATATACATATATACACACATATTCACACATATTTGTATATATACATATATATACATATAGATATTCACACATTTATATATATACATATATACACATATTTGTATATACACATATATACACATATATTCACACATATTTGTATATATACATATAGATATTCACACATTTGTATATATACATATATACACATACATACACATATATATATACCCGTACACACATACATACACACACACATACTTATTAGTGTGCTTATCAGATAAATCAATAGACATTAAAATGAAAACAAAGTAAAAAAGACAAAAACACAGGAAATTTAAGTGTCTTTCATTTCTAGATTTGTTATTTTTTTCTATTAAGATTAGGTTATTGTTTTGAAAGTGTTTATGTAAGATGGTTGAATGCTTTGTTTCATTCTTCAGTATGTGTGTGTGTGTATAATAATAATAATGAAATTGTGTAAAGTGCATATGTATGTGTATATACATATATATATATAAATGTATATATAATCCGCCAATATTTTACACAAAGAAACACATACATATATTTACATGTGTGTATATATAAGTATATACATTGTGTGTATGTGTAAGTAAAGATATATTTTGTCTGACACATAAATTTTATATTACCAGCTATCATTATTTTCAGACAAATTTTCTGGAAAATAAAAATAAAAATTTAAAAAAATATAATAAAAAAAGGAAATTATTCCCTTCCTTCAGAATGTAATTGAATAACAAAGCATTGTAATATAAACCTATAAAATATGATAAGGTATTTTTATATTAACATAAAATACGAAAAGAAAACTGGTCTCCCTTCTTTAACTCTTAACCCTTTAGCATTTACATTACCCTATGTTTACTATTATATTTTCACAGTAAAGCTTTTATCTCACATAAAATCGAATCTATGAGATTTTGATATTTATTTTGAGAACAATACCTTAACATCAGTATGAGTGGCTAGTTATAGCCACTTTAAACAAAAAGGGGTGAGAGAATTTTGACCGGATACAGCCAGTTTAAATGCTAAAGTGTTAATATATTCTACTGTATGAAACCACATTAGTGACACATTCTTGTAAAGTACAACAGTACAAAACAATATGCCTTCTCATAAAATATTAAAAACATTTGAATTAACAAACCACATGAAACTACATAAAGATATTCTTGAAAAGTACAAAACATTACTGAACTATTGACTGAAATATTCACAACAATCCGTCTAGATACTAGTAACATGCTATAAACATTTGAATTAAACCACATGAAACTGCATTAGCAAAATATTCTTGAAAAGTAGAAAACAGCACTATGTGGGCATTGCAGTCCACATTCAACAAATTTTCCCAATGATCTAGCAATCGACTAGTAATAATTAAAGATACTATAAACATTTGAATCGACAAACCTATTTTTAGATATTCTATTATTAAAGAGTAAATAGATACTTGAAGTATATAGATATGAAGGTGTGTGGCTGAGTGGTTAGAGAATTTGATTTGCAATCGTGAGGTTGTGAGTTCAATTCCCAGACCGGGCAATGTGGTATGTCCTTGAGCAAGACATTTTATTTCACGTTGCTCCTTCTACCTGGAGTTGCGACCAATAGATAGTATTAGCAATTGGAAAGACCAATGGAAACATTGTGTCCTCAGTCCGATTTCACAAAAGTCAATCGTTCCTTTTGTAGATACTTTTGTTTTCTTGTATATGGCTTGTTGAATAAACATTTTCAAAACAAGAAAATAAAATAATGGTTTCTGATTTAGGCACAAAACCAACAAATTTGGGGGAGGATAATGTTAATTAAATCAACCCCAATGCATTACTGGTACATTATTTTATCAACCCCCATAAGGAGGACATGCAAAGCTAACCTCGGGAGTATTTGAATTAAGAATGTAGAAAAATTGAAAATTGTTTTCATCAATCTACACAACATCATATTCAGTGAAATTTCCTCTATATCTATCTCTATCTCTATCTATATATATATATAACCTGTCTGGAGGCACATGGCTTAGTGGTTAGAGCATTGGGCTTGCAATCGAAAGGTTGTAAGTTCAATTCTCAGACCGGGTGATGTGTTGTTTCCTTGAGCAAGACACTTTATTTCACACTGCTCCAGTTTACTCAGCTGTAGAAATGAGATGATAGGGACTGAGGTCCCTATCATTCCACTGAAAAGTGGTCTTGGAGGTTCCACGGCAAAAAAACACCCAGCACTCACTGTAAATGAGGTTGGTGTTAGGAAGGGCATCCAGCTGTAGAAGTCAAGCCAGAATTAGTCCCGTCCCACCCTTGCATGCAGGGAAAAATCGGACGTAAAAATGGTGATGATGATATATATATATATATATATAACTAAATTCAAGATTACCTACCCTTAGAAACCTCTCCTATATTTTCTAAAAGCCCATCTATGTGGGGTAGTCATCTGTTTATATAATAGGCTGAATGGGTTGGTGTGTATAATTCAACAAAACTTAAGTACCTGTATATGCCACTGTTGTAACTAATTATTTATATATATATAAGGATTGTAGATACATTTTTATACACACACCTGTGTGTGTTTATATATATATATTACTCAGCTGTAGAAATGAATTGTAATGTCACTGGTGCCAAGCTGCATCACCTTAGCCTTTCCCTTGGACAACATCAGTAGCATGGAGAGAGGAGACTGTTGGTCTTCCACAAACAAGCTTGCCCAAGCTTGCACCTCAAAAGGAGAGCTTTATAAGTGAAAATCATATGGTCATTCGTGACCAAAGGTGATCTTTACATTCACACACACACATTATATATATATACTCTAGACATTTCTGCCTCTCAATATCTAAAATATTTGTGGTTCATTTTTATAGTCATTTGTTTTCACTTTTTTTTTTTAAAAAGTGGACTAATTTTAATTAATATTCCGATAATAATTCATTAAGAAGTGGGGGAAAAAATGTTTTAATTTGGTATTTCAACTGATAATTAAGTAAATCAACTCCAATAAATATTAATTACAAATAAATAAATTGAATTTGTCCAACTGATTCTTCATCATACTAAAAGATACTGCACTTTGCTGCATTTTGAAATGATGATGATAATAATAATAAAATAACAATAATAAAAATAACAATAATAAATTCATAAGTTATGATGGAAGAAATGAGATACCATTTCGAAAATGGGAATGAGGGCTGTTTCTATATTTAATTATGAAGTCATAGAGAATAAATTCAAGAGAAAAATCTATGAAAACTATCTTTGAGAGACTCATTTATGAAAATTGCTCTAATTACTTATAAATTAATTCCCTTCTATCTATTAATATAATTCCTTTGTATCTTCTAAACTATGCAGTCTTGCCTACACCTCTGGATATATGTGAATGTTTGATGTATATATATATGTGTGAATGTGTGCTGCATATATGTGTGATATATTTTCTGTGTGATCTATGTGTATATGCATTTATGTACGTATGATGAGTATATGTACGTATTTATGTGCGTATTTATGTACATATGATGAGTATAAATATGTATATATTTATGTACAAATGTACATAAATATGTACATTTGTATGTATTTATCTATGTAAGTAAGTATGTAAGAATGTGTGATGTATGTAAGTACATATATGTATATATGTATTAAAGTTAAGGTATTACACACTTTATATCTGTACTTATCTATGGATTAGATAATATGACCTGGTTTGCAAACATCTTCAAATATTGATGTTTTACAAAACCATGTCATAATATTTATTACTGGTAAACAGCTAACAGTCAAAATATTACATCTACAAGAAATGACCCAACAAACATTAATTTTTAATAAAATTAAAATCAACTCAAATTGTTTGGCCACATCAAATGCTCAAATTGTGGCCTCCCTAAAAACCTTGTGGTCTAGTAGTAAGGGTGTTGGGCTTACAATCATAATGTGATGGGTTCGATTCTTCGACAGGATTGTGTGGTGTTCTTGAGAAAAATACTTCATTTCCTGTTGCTCCAGTATACCCAGATGAAAATGAGATACACCAGCAGTAGCTGGGGGGTTAACCCTGCAACGGACTGGCATCCTGTTCAGGGAGGGAGTGTTGTCATCTCAGTCACTTAATACCACGGAAACCAAGATAAGCATGTGCCTGATGAGCCTTTGGCCTTAAGACATTCTTTAACCCAGCATTGGACTGGCCTCCTGTTCTGAGCTGAGTCTTGTACTCTCAGCCACTAAATGCTATGGAAAGCGGGGTAAGCACTGACCTGAGCTTAAGAGAGACTTTAACCCTATGTTGGTCTGGCCTCTAGTGCTCTCAGTCACTTAACACAATGGAAAGCTGGATAAGCACTGACCTGAGCTTAAGAGAGACTTTAACCCTGTGTTGGTCTGGCCTCTAGTGCTCTCAGCCACTTAACACAATGGAAAGCTGGATAAGCACTGACCTGAGCTTAAGAGAGACTTTAACCCTGTGTTGGTCTGGCCTCTAGTGCTCTCAGCCACTTAACACAATGGAAAGCTGGATAAGCACTGACCTGAGCTTAAGAGAGACTTTAACCCTGTGTTGGTCTGGCCTCTAGTGCTCTCAGTCACTTAACACAATGGAAAGCTGGATAAGCACTGACCTGAGCTTAAGAGAGACTTTAACCCTATGTTGGTCTGGCCTCTAGTGCTCTCAGTCACTTAACACAATGGAAAGCTGGATAAGCACTGACCTGAGCTTAAGAGAGACTTTAACCCTGTGTTGGTCTGGCCTCTAGTGCTCTCAGCCACTTAACACAATGGAAAGCTGGATAAGCACTGGGCTGTTGAACCTTCAGAGTCAAGGCACTTTAGACATTTAATCCCTGCTAAGAAAATTTAAGGATCACTCAATGTTAAATAGAGGGATCTGATCCTAAAATTCTCTAAGTCATGGGGTCAACTCAATGTAATAACAATATATAGGAATAAAATGAGAGAATATGTACATGACATTTAATACTCTGTTGTAGGCAGATCCAATAACTGAGAGAGAGAGAGAGAGAGAGAGAGAGAGAGAGAGAGAGAGAGAGAGAGAGAGAGAGAGTGTGTGTGTGTGTGGGTGTGTGTGTGTGCGCGTGTGCGTGTGCGTGTGTGTTTGTGTGTGTTTGTGTGTGTGTGCGCGCGCGCGCGCACGTGCGTGTCAAAGTCATTTCTATATATATATGCACACACACACATACACACACACACATACACACACACATATATTCCCTTTTCCATATAAAGCATGAAACTAATAATACTTCTAATGTCTCCTTGAACTATATACATTTATACATAATATATATAATACACACACATATATATATACATACATATATATATATACATACAAACACATATATACACACATACATATATATATACATACACACTCATATATACACATATATATATATACACACACTCATATATACACACATATATATATACACACACTCATATATACACACATATATATATACACATACACACATATACACACACATATATATATATATATACCACACACACATATATATATATATACACACACATACATACACACACATATATACATACACTCTCACACGTCAGCAATGCTAAATAAGATGCCACTTCCTCCATTTTCAACATTTTTAATATCAATTCTATTCAATAATCCTTAATAGTTCCATTGTAAATTTCCTTTAATTTTCTCCTAAAATCCTCTCAAACTCACATCCTTCAGTTATACTTTCTGCTATTCGCTTCTCTTCTCCATCAATCTTAGTTTTATCAATGCTTGTTTAATAAAGACTAATAATGATGCTATTGTTGTTTCTTGGTCACCTTTTCTCATCAAGTGTTCATACATTTTTCTTTTTTCCTTCAAAGTGCCATTTCTATCTAGTAATCCATTAATTTACCTCGTTACATTATCACATAACCTAGGCATTTCCTTATGGCTGCTGATGTTGGATCTGTTGATATTGGATTTGCTGATGTTGGATCTGCTGATCCTGGATCAGTCAAATCAGTTAACAGCATGTAAACATATAAAGTTGACTGATCTGAGCAGACATTCAAAATTTAATAAATGTTTATTAAATATACATTTCCCACCTGTTGCATGACCAGTCCATAATGTTTTATATTAGACATGTGGTAAAATATTTTAATTACCCTTTTAATTTAAAACTACCCAAATCTGCTCCTGTTTCTAACATTTCTTTTACCTCATGGAAGAATGACTGTAAAAGATGAAAATGATGATAACCTTTTTAATTTGACATAAGAACCTTTGATACGTTATTTTCCAAAAGCCAGCTAAGTAAAAAAGAAAGATATATTACTAAATCCATCTAAATTTGTGATAATTTCTAATGTTTTTTTTAATATCATAGGCAGTGTCTTTCATTAGAAATATGATAACGAAATAGTTAGGGATTAACTCTTGACAAAAAACTGCCTAAAACTGACACTCGTTTTACAATACAAAACTAATTGTTTAAATATGTTTATATCTATGTAAAAACCTTCCATCATAATTTTATTTAAGAACCTTTAAGTTATATTTCCAAACACCATTTTCAAATTTTATGGCTTCAAACTATAATTTTAAAATATAATATCTCTGACAATCAAATAAAATACTTATCCATCTATCTAATTGTCTTCCTGCAGACAATTTCTCAGTCTTTTATAAATCTGAATTCTTTATATAAAAGTTAAAACATTTTAAAAAAAACAACAGCATTATTTTTATTGATTTTTGCAGATTTTCTAAACATTAATTAAATTAAATTGCTAAAAGGACAAAAATTATTCCAACGAAATTTCTTTAGAAACCCAAAAGAAATTAAATTTACTTTGGTTTAAAAAAGATTTGTCACCAGGGGGAATATTTGATGTCTGCAATTATTGGAATTACCAAAGTGAAATGTTACCTTCCATCTTGTGTGATTAAACAAAAATAGAATGCTTCAATTACATGATTATAGTTTTTGAAAACTGATAGAAAATAGATCAATCATACAGCATAGTGAAAATAGCAATGTGAAAGATGGGACTTGGCGCTGCGGTCGGGATTTCACATATATATATATATATATATATATATATATATATATATATATATATATATATAGTAATAATAATAAAATTGAAGACTAAAATCACAGCTTCAAATTTAGCTAAACTACCTAGCCGTAGGAACACGTGCAACCCTGTAGTTAGTACTAACTGTAATTGTAGGAATCGGCTGATTGCCCCCTATCCGGGAAATGCCTCTCTAGTAACATTGTCTACAAATGTAAGGTTGTAACACCCACGTCCCGTAGGGCCTACATAGGGTTAACCGCCAATAGTTTCAAGCAGCGTCTTTACATGCATACCCATTCTTTTCGTTACCCTTTAAGAATGAATATGACGTCACTTTCAGCTTATATCTGGAGTCTAAAAGACAACCACACCCAATATAAGTTACACTGGGAGATCCTAGCTAGGGCTAGATCGTATAATGGAAATAAAAGACCATGTGACCTCTGCGCCGCTGAGGCCCTGGAAATACTCTACGCCACAGACCACATCTTAAACAAAAAATCTGAGGCAATTTCGGCTTGTAAACATAAATTGCACAAAACTTTCCTGTATTACAGCCCCACGTGATACCCTAACGGATAGCACGATCTATACGTGGATATTTTACGTCTTGATGTGGGAGCTAAGTATATGTTTTGTTTATTCCTTTACTTATTTGCATAGGTAAGTATATATTACCCGTATGTTTTGTGAAGGTATGTATACCTTCTCGTACGTATATTTGACTGTTCTGGCGTATCATTTTTACATATTCTGGTATTTAGGGTTTGGCTATGTGTATACGAGAGTTTTGCGTCCGCGTGAGTATGCAGGTTCGTACGTATGGTGGGTGTGTGTATATGTGTACTTCTTGTTTTAGTTGACTTACGTCTCCGAACATTCGTGTATTTATATGTAGGTATGCGTGTGCGCTTGTTATATACGTATTTATTTACTTATATACGTTTATATAATTATTTATTTATTTGTACACAAGCATACACACACACACATATTTATATGTGCGTGGTTTTGTATACCTATGGTAAGGTTTTGCGTATGCTTGTGTATGTACGTATCTGTTTGCGTGTATGTATTTATTTGTTTCTATTACTTCTGTATTGTATTTATTTACTTTGTTCTTAACTCTGTAGCGGAGATTCATTTGGTCTCCTAGTTAGAATTTTAGTCTACGACTTCTGCTATACCATTTACGTGGTTTTGTCTT
The DNA here is from genome assembly GCA_964016885.1 of Eledone cirrhosa. Lineage (NCBI taxonomy): Eukaryota > Metazoa > Mollusca > Cephalopoda > Octopoda > Eledonidae > Eledone > Eledone cirrhosa. Next base: position 15,789,699 of record OZ024748.1, read on the forward strand.
TGTGTGCTATTGTTCTCCACGCTCCACATATGACTTATTATCTTCGTTTTTTCGTTCATTGCCAGAGAACGTCTCTATGCACCACCTAAGAGAACATTCGTCTACGACCTCTTTTATACCATAAACGTGGTTTTGTCTTTGCGCGTAATTGTTTTTCACCGCTCCTATTAATGACGTATTATTCGTTTTTCCCGTTCTTTACCAGCGAACGTTACCACGTACCAAAGTATCGTCTTCCTGTCTTCCTCCGGTTGCAACGTTTTTTGAAATATCCAGTTCTGCGTTTACAGATTGACTTTGTGAGTTTCAGAAGATCCCGTTAAGGGTGAAAGCAGCGATTCTTTGCTTAAACTTTAATCTGTTATTTTAATAAATATATATATATATATATATATATATGTATATATATGTGTGTGTGTGTGTGTGTGTATATATACACACACACACACGTGTGTGTGTGTGTGTGTGTGTGTACACACACACACACATACAGATATATACATATACATATATATATATATATATATATATATATATATGTGTGAAATCCCGACAGACTTTAGACACACACACACATATATATGTGTGTGTGTGTGTGTGTCTAAAGTCTGTCTCAAGCCAAGAGGATCATCAGGCCGTTGCTTATCCAAGTTTCCATGGCATTAAGGGATTGGGAGTACAATGCCCATAGTCAATCGCAGGGTTAAACTCCCAGCTATTTGCTGGTACTCATTTTCAGTTGGGTATACTGGAGCAACGTGAAATGAAGTGTTTTGCTCAAGAACACCTCACACAACCCTGTCCAAGAGTTGAACCCACAACATTGTGGTCATAAGTCCAACACCCTTACACAGAGCTTTGTGGTGAAACTTTTCTTCACACTCATGTACTTCTGGTGGTTTGGGGGTCAGTCCTGCTATACACTACCTTGGGTATGTGTGTCTTCTACTATAGCCTCAACTTAATTAATGCTATGTGATAGTGGAATTTGAGAGATGGAAACTATAGAAGCTTGTTATCATCATCCTCATCACCATTTAACATCCATATTTTCCACACTAGCATGGATTAGATGAGTTGTCCTATTATGAGACGAGCCACGTCAGATGACCGTGTCTTGCTCATACAGAACAGTTTCTGGCTTAGTTTCTATGACATGTTGCCATTCCTAATGCCAACCACATTTATAATGCAAGCTGGGTGCTTCTTTTTGTGACTCATACATGACAATTTTACAGTGTGGGCTGGGTGCTTTTTGTCATGACACCTACATGCATAAACTGGACACTGTCATAATCATCATCATTTTACGTCAATGTTTCCATGGTAGCAAGGATTAGACGAGTTGTCCTGTTCTGGGCAATAGAATAAGAAAATAAATAAATATATATATATATATAACATCATCATCGTTGTTTTTTCGTCCACTTTTCTTTGCTAGCAAGGGTTGGATATAAATATATATCATAATAGAAATGATTTCTACAGGACTAGAACTATCTAATTCATAAAAAATCACTTTTAAAATGAAATAAAAATGCCTATACTTTACTATATAGAGTACATTTATATTGAGTACGTTTATTTAACTGGTCACTCCCAATATACATCAAGAATCCACACACACACATATATATATATATACATACACACATACATGCATACTTTACAGCAAAATATTCTAACAACAACTGAAGTAAAATAAGATTAAAACTGACAATATAGAAATATAGTTCTATTTTTCAGAGTCACATTGATATAGTTAAACTGTTTAAGTGCACATTTAAACACTGATGAATCCATTCTCATAATATTGTTACAACTGTCAATGCGTGCAATGAAACTTGCGAGAATTTGAAATTAGCTCCATTCCAAAATTCTCTCATAAATATCGCAGTGTTTTTCAATTATATTTTCTTGCCTTAAGGAACTTAAATCGCATTCTGTGAAAATAAGTGCTCTAAATTTTGCCAATTCTCTTTCTTTGCTTAGAGAAATTCAATCAACAAAATACTTTTTACTATTTTGTTTCTCCTCAGCTTTCTAAATATTAAGAAAAGAAACTTATGTCCATAAATAGATTTCAGCAAGTTATATCCATATCTTGTATTAACATATAATACCTTAGAAGAAACAACGCAGCTAAGAAGACATATCACCTACATATGTAAAGAAATGTGTAAACACTGGATTTTATATATTTATTAATATATTTACTGGTTCCAGTTATTGGGCTTCCTCAAGGGCTTTTGTTAATTTTATTGACCCCAATATTAGAAGGTATTATAAAGATAAACACACACAGAAACACATATATACATTCATATCTAGGGAAAGAATGGGCTCTGCCAAATTAAAAATACCCTATGTCAACACCACCAGGAGGTACAAATCCAATATACACATATAGACATCATTTAACATCAGCTCTCCCTGCTAACAATATACAAACATACACAAATATATATATATATACATACACAAATATATACATATATACATATATGCATACACAAATATATACACACATATATATATATATGCATACACAAATATAGATATATATATACATAAATACATACACAAATATATACACACAGATATATATATATATGCATACGCAAATATATATATATATATATACATACACAAATATATACACATACACATATATATATGCATACGCAAATATAGATATATATATACATATATGCATACACAAATATAGATATATATATACATATATGCATACACAAATATATACACACACACATATATATATATATGCATACGCAAATATATATATATATATATATATATATATATATATATATATATGCATACACAAATATATACACACACATATATATATATGCATACGCAAATATAGATATATATATACATATATGCATACACAAATATATACACACACATATATATATATATGCATATGCAAATATATATATATATATATGCATACACAAATATATATATATATATATATATATACATACACAAATATATATCCCATCCTCTCCAAGGACTCCCCCCCCCCGGCTCACATCCCTGTTTTCATCCCCACTGTAACACCTGTCCCTTCATTTTTAACCTTACCACTTTCACAAGCACCAATAGTTCCTTCCGTATCTGCCACAGTCTATTCCCTCCCGTGTTCTCTTTGTGGGTCCTTATACATCGGACAAACAGGACAACATTTGGCAGACCATTTTGAGAGGCATACGGCTCAGTATAGGTACTTCTGTCACTCGGCATTTCCGTTCCCCAGGTTACTCTTCCCTACATGTCTGAGTCCTAGGTTTCCTTTTACATCATTCTGAGTATTCTTCAAGCATATATACACCATTCTAAGTATTTCTCAAATATACACTCTTAACATAAATTCTTTGGGAGATTGAGCATAACACAGTCACGCAGTAATACAGAGTACCCGACCTCCCATGGGTACAAGCTGAAGCATATAGACAATATGCCCCCACAGCAAGGTGGTCGTGGAGGTGCCACGGCAAAAAAGCACCCAGCCCACACTGTAAAGTGGACGTGTAGGCGCCACAAAAAAGCACCCAGCACTCACTGTAAATGAGGTTGGTGTTAGGAAGGGCATCCAGCTGTAGAAATCAAGCCAAATCAGTTCCTGTATGAGCAAGGCATGGTCAGCCGACCGGACACTGCCCACAACAGGACAACCCGTCTAACCCATGCTAGCGTGGAAGAATGGACGTAAAACGGTGATGATGATGATGATGGCACATTGAATTACAGGTTAAAGTCCATCTTACAGGCTTCCAAACAGTTTCAATTTGCCAAATTTCAATCACAAAGCTTGGGGGAGGAGGGGGTGTAATTGAAGTTATGACAAAAGACACCTGCTCATGGTGACACACTGTGGAATTGAACCCAGAATCTTATTATTGTGAAGCATGTTATGTAACCACTTTACCATGCTGCACCTATAGCCACACCCTTATTACTACCAATTAATATTAAGTGGTTCATTTGATTATGTTAACGATTTCAAATCAATAATTTAAAGTACATAAAGTTAATGACTAGTACTAATAAAAGAATAAAATAGAGTGACAGTTACTTGTTTGACAGGAAACAGAAAAAGAGAGATATGTTTACATAAAAGTAAATGGAGAGAAAGAGAGTGGGAGGAGGAGAGGGGAAGAGGAGGAGGAGCGGGGGTAGGACGGATGGGGTGGGGATGGGGGAGAGGGGGATGGGGGAAAGGGGAGAGAGGAGGAGGAATAAAAGAGAGAGAGGAAGAAGGAGAGGAGAGAGAGAGAGAGACAGAGAGAGAGAGGAAGCGAGAGAGAGAGAGACTGAGGAGAGAGAGGAGGAGAGAGACTGAGGAGAGAGAGGAGGAGAGAGACTGAGGAGAGAGAGGCAGAGCAAGAAGAGTGAGAGAGATAATTAACATTTAAGGAAATTACTTTTGCAGTTAAAACATTGCTTAAATAATTCATTTTATATTTGAAAAGATTACGAGAGAGAGCCTTTTATGTAAAAAAATTAGGTTAAAAAGTACAATTTTAACAACCAATATTTGACCTAACATAAAAGATAACTTGAAAAATTGGAAAGAAATCTGCACCGATACAAACTAGTATTTAAACAAAAAAATTATACCATCAATTTTTAAATGACATTAAAGAAAGTGATTCCCTAACAAGCAATTAAAAGTGCTACTTAATCATTCTATATGACCTTCCCCCACACCTCACCCACACACACACACACTAATAAACAAAACTATTATGCCATCTAAAAGAAATTTTCTGTTTCCAATAACAGCCGAAACCCTTTAACCAATTTGATACCAACCTAGCTAAATCCAGCTTTGGTTTGTCAAATCGAATCATCCATTTTAAAAAAGGCTCCTATTCAAGTTAAAATGTTCCAACAAATTTTTTACATAAGAAACACATGTTAAATAGCTGTCTTAGCATAATGAAATAATTCTAGAAAATCTCTTGAAATTCTTCATGAATTAAAATAGAGTATTTCATTTGAAATTCAGTCATAAAAGGGTTAAAAACTAAATAAATGAAGTTTTCCTGTTCCTTTAGTCTTTCTCTGTGTATTGAAAAATGACACATGCACCCTAGGGGTTGTATTGAACTTTTCTATTCTTATATTCTTTCTCCCTGTATTGAAAAATGACATGCAGCCTTAGGGCTGTATCA
>OZ024748.1:15807405-15824905 GCA_964016885.1 Eledone cirrhosa
CTTAGTGGTTAGAGCATTGGCTTTGCAATCGAAAGGTTGTGAGTTCAATTCTCAGACCGGGTGATGTGTTGTTTCCTTGAGCAAGACACTTTATTTCACGTTGCTCCAGTTTACTCAGCTGTAGAAATGAGATTATAGGGACTGGGATCCCGATCATTCGTGGAGGTGCCACAGCAAAAAAGCACCCAGCACTCACTGTAAATGAGGTTGGTGTTAGGAAGGGCATCCAGCTGTAGAAATCAAGCCAGAATCAGTTCCCGTCCCACCCTTGCAAGCAGGGAAAAGTGGACGTAAAATGAAATGATGATGATATATATCCTTCACAAAATCATAATCCATGTAATTTTGCCAACCAAATTACTTCTGAAAATCAATAAAACTTCCCAGAAAACACAAACACACAGTTTTCTTAGTTATTTGGAATATGGAAAAAAAAACAAAAAAAACAATCCTTTTTTTTACAATACAGAGTTAAACCGTAATTAGAAAACTACTTGAAGGGAAATTTTGAGAATTTATTTATCACAAATATAGTACATATAAACTAAAAGACCCAGTTTTCAGCAAAACAACAGAGGATATGAATAATAGTAACAAATTGTGCTAATAATGCAAAAAACAAAATGGATGAAATTTCTTTTGTTTTTACTGTTCAGTGAGGAAAAAATGAAACTCAGGACAAATTTTCCGGGCCTCCAAAACTTGTAGAATGAGGGTGGGGGAGATCCTTAAATTGGAAACCTTATCCAAAATGCTTGCAACAGAACCGACTCTCTTATAAATTCTTAATAGTTAATTTCATAACATTTACAATGACCAAAGTCAATGGGTGTAATGTATACACTAAATACTGTTTCATATATCTAGTTGTCTAGAATTAATTCTAATAAACATTCTGTATACATTGAGACTGAAACTTATATCTCAGTGCCTATCTAAGTTAAAGGTCAATAACATTTATAGGAAAATACTCCATTATTAAACACAACATTTACTAACGTCTATCATGACACGTAATTACAGGTAAATTATCTCATAACCTATAAGGTCGTCGCAGTAACTTATTTAATTTAGAGACCTAACACTAAAATTTCCCATATGTGAATATCAAAGTGGAATTTTCAGGTTAAGTAATATTATTTAAGATTTAAAGTAATTATCTAAATGTTCAGCTCAAGCAAAGCCAGGTAAGAAAACCAAATTTTAAAATATCTTTCATTGATAACAGATAAAAATATATATATATTAATGGATCCGTGATTTAGCTTGCTTGAAACATAATAAAATGTGAAGAAATTAATTGTATATGTCATTATAATAGATATATAATAAAGGTTTCTACTTCAGGCACAAGGCCAGCAATTACCCAGTGCATTACTGGTACTTTATTTTATCGACCCTGTATGTCACTATAATGGATATATAATAATTGTTTCTATTTTAGGCACAAGGCCAGCAATTATCGCAGTGTATTACTGGTATTTATGTTATCGACCCCGTAAGGATGAAAGGCAAAGTGAACCTTGGCGGGATTTGAACTCAGACCATAAAGAGCCGTAACTCTTTGCTGCAAAGCATGGAGTCCGACCCTCTACCGATACTGCCAATCCGATATATAATTGTTTCTATTTTCGGCGAGATTTGAACTCAGAATGGCAAGGGCCGTAACTCTATGTGTCAAAGCATGGTGTCCGACTCTCTACCGATACTGTCAATCCACCGCCCTTATATAATAATTGTTTTTACTTTAGGCACAAGGCCAGCAATTAACCAGTGCATTACTGGTACTTTATTTTATCGACCCCGTAAGGATGAAAGGCAAAGTCAACCTCGGCGGGATTTGAACTCAGATCGTAAAGGGATGTAACTATGCTGGAAAGCATGGCGTCCGACCCTCTACCGATACTGCCAATCCACCGCCCTTATATAATAATGGTTTCAAATTTAGACATAAGTCCAACAATTTTGGAGGAGGGGAAAGTCAATTAAATAAACCCCAATACATTACTGGTACTTTATTTTATCAACCCTGTAATGATGAAGGGCAAAACTAACATTGACTGAACTTGAAATCAGAAGGTAAGGGGACATAACTATATGCCGCTAATCATGTCCAACATTCTACCAATCTACCACCCTTAACGACTATAATAGTGGTTTCTGATTTAGACAAGGCCAACCACTGGATGAATGGAATCTTGATTATAATTGGTGCTGGTACTTTATTTTATCGACCCCGTAAGGATGAAAGGCAAAGTTAACGTCGGCGGGATTTGAATTCAGAATGGCAAAGGCCGTAACTCTATGCATCAAAGCATGGCGTCCGACCCTCTACCGACACTGCTAATCCAGTATAATAATGGTTCCTGATTTAGACACAAGGCCAACAATTTTAGGGGAGGGGAAAGTCAATTAAAATCGACGCCAGTGCATAACTGGTGCTTTATGTTATCAACCCCTGTAAGGATATAAGGCAAAGCTGACCTCGCATATTTAAATTCAGATCATAAAGGACTGCAACTATGCTGCAAAGCATGGTATCCGACGCTCTACCAATTCTGCAAATCCACTGCCATAAATAATGGATGTATAATAATCACGTCTTTCCTTTTCTCTTAACACCTTTGAAAAAGAATATTTTACCCAAAATATTTCAAAGCCAATTAAATATTTCTAATCTAATATTTCATCACAATCTTTATTATTGATATTTTTTATATTTGATATTCAAGTTGCATTGCTGTAGCTCTGTATAAAAGTATTTTCTACTTACAATAAGTTTCTCTTGTGCTGATGCCATGATAACATGCACCCAGTACACTCTGTAAACTGATTGTCATTAAAAAGGGCAACCAACTGTAGAAACCATACCAAAAGGCCATGTCAAGTGTATACAACCACTCTAGTGCTAGTTCCATGATAAAATGGACCCAGAAAATGCAGTTAAGTGATTGACATTAGACAGAATATCCAACGAAAGAAACCACACCAAAAGAGTTAAGAACGGCCCTTCAACAATATCAAGGATATGACAACCTCTCTAGAGCTGGTGTCACAATAAAAGGTGCCCAGTACAATCTGTTAAAAATGAGTCTCCAGCTGTAAAAATAATGTTAAAAATGAAACATATTAAGTCAGATATGGCTACCAAGCAGACTAGGAAGGCAGTAACTGATTAAGTATTTAACTGCCTGACTCATAAAGACTTGTCTAGCCTATGACAGTATGAAATACTGATGTAAAATGATGATAATCATTATCATCATCATAAATAAAATATTTAAAAATTAATTTATCATCCTCCAAAATATTTACTGCAATGAAATTACAGAAAAAAATGCATATTTTGTACAGAATACAACATTTTCTTCCAATGTATTTAGAACGTAAGTGTAAGAGCTTGTATGATATCCACCTTTAGATTTATGATTATCAAAAGAAATTCAGTATTTAATCACGTGTGAAGCAATGATAGTGGAATTGGTGCCATACTGGACATGTCTTTGGACAATCAAAAGAACACCAGATGAATATTCATTGAAGAATTTAGCAAGAAACTGTCAAAACAAAATCTCTAATAATCTCCAGAGAATACCCTGTCTTTCTTTCGAAAATAAATGATCCACTTCACGCCGGGTTTTGCATAAAAGCTTTGCTTTCACATTTGACTCTAATGAAACTTCTGACAATATCTAGTACTATAGTTTATATATATATATATATATATATATATAATATATATATATATATATATATATATATATATATATATATATATAGAAAGGATAAAAAGGACGATTGATTATTCCTTCATTGCATTTATTGATAGGTGACGCGCATTTCGCCACTGATCAGCTCAAGGTTCGATCTATATCGATCCTACCCGACTCAATACCACTGGGTATATATATGTATATATATATATATAAATATATATATATATATATATAGATAGATAGATAGATAGATGGAGAGAGACAGAGAGAGAGAGACAGAGAGAGAGATTTTTATGGGGTTTGGCCCTATCATTAGAATTATTGGAAACAGCAGAGCATCAAACAAAAGCTTTAAAGTATTTATAGGTTTTTTTTTACATTCTGAGTTCAAATACCACCAAGGTCAATTTTGCCTTCAATCCTTCCAGGATTGATAAAATACCAGTCAAGTACTGGAGTCAATGGAATTGACTTCCCTCCCACCAACTTGCTAACTTTGTGCATAAATTATAAGCCATTGTGAAGGAGTAAAGACCCCCTTCAGTCACAAATGACCATGGGATTTGCACTTAAAAGGTTCCCCTTCGAGACAAGTATGGGCAAGGTTGTTTGTCGAAGACCAGCAGTCAGCCATGCATACCGATCTCCCTCTACATGACACCGATGTTGTCCTAGGAAAAGGCAATGCTCAATAAAGCTTGGGACCAGTGACATCACAACTTATTTCTAGAGCTGAGTAAATTGGAGTCCCATGAAATGCTCAAGGGAACAATGCATCGCCTGGGCCAGCAATCGAACTCACAACCTTACAATTACAAGCTCTATGCACTAAACCATACACCTTCACAGAAACCATTCTATATTGTATATAAAATACTCCAGCATTTCTATAGTATTCACCAATGATATTCTTACAGGGATACGGATGAAAGGATTTAGACAACCATATCAGTTGCAGACCTTTATCAAGTCTGGTACTTAATAAAATGTATAGTTTTCCTTTGCAGGATTTGAACCCTGAATATAAAGAGCCAGCTGTAATAAATACTGTAAATAATATATATTTGCTGAAAGAAAATCTATGAAAATTATTACTTTAAAAAAAATGTTTTCCTTTAAAAAATATACAAGTCAGTTATTGAAAATCAGTAATTACTATAAACCTACATAATACTGCTGGTACAACATGTTGGGAAATATAATCTAATTCCTTGATTCTTGGTGACAATTCCAGGTGTCAATGCTTAATTGATAAAGCAATATTTGCAAGGAATTTACTTCCAATATCTCCTGACACATTATCAACTTGTGAAAATGTTTCCATTTTTGGAAATTTTCTGCTGTGAAAAATTGATTATGGACTCCACTGAGTCAAAAGATATTGAAGAATATTGTCTCAGTTTTTAATCTCATTAAATTTTATTACATAAATATCGTTACTGTAATTAAGTTGTCTTTGTTAAGAAATGAAATACATGAAATACTCATATATAAATATATATGTATATATATAAATATATATATATATATATATATATTTACAGTCACTTACAGTCTTTAACATTACTATACATCACTTATGTTTGTAGAAAAACGGATATATTTTGAACACAACAGATCGTCAACTGTTAAATTAAGCACAAAAGAATTTCTACTTTCGGTAAATAACACACACACACACACACACACATACACACACACACACACATTCACTCATATAGACACACATACACCATATACAAAAGACTCTTCTATTGGTTCTTTGATATACTAATGTGTTGTTCTCGGAAGCTGTTCTTCCATTATTTTGACTTGGTCTCAATTAATTACATACATAAATATATACGTTACATACATACATAATTACATATCACCTTTTAACGCGTATTTTCTTTGCTTGCATTGGTTAAATGGGTTGTTGCATGGTGAGGCCAGGGAGATCAAGTGTCATAGGCATGGTCTTGAAGCAAGTTATTGGTGTGAGTGGTTTTTACCCTTAACTTAAATATATGTAGGGAGGTAGAGTGCAGTCTATGTGCAACTTGCAGTGAAGAAACTCACTGTGACTTCCTATAATAGCCTGGGTTAGGTGAGAAAAGTATCTGGGGGAGCAAGAGCTCAGCGAGGAAGGTGAATCAGTTAAGGTTTCTTCTAACTTTCTATGCAAGCATAGGTTGGGTAGGAAGTCAGGAATATACTGGCAGGTAGGGGGCAGAGAACCTGATTGTTATACTATGTCTCTGCTTCTTCAACTTTAGGGTGGAGGAAGGTAGGAGGGCATGAGCATACTGGCAGGGGGTGGGCCATCATTGTTATGCACATTTCATGTGATATATAAAGTATGTATGTGGTATATTTACTTCCAACATGCTTGGCCTTCGAAGTCACTTCCACATTTTTCTTCAAAAAGTAATATTGTATGTGTGTGTGTATATCATCATCATCATCATCATCACCGTTTTATTCCGTTCTACCACGCTAGCATGGGTTAGACGGGTTGTCCTGTTGTGGGCAGTGTCTGGTTGGCTGACCATGCCTTGCTCATACAGGAACTGATTTGGCTTGATTTCTACAGCTGGATGCCCTTCCTAACACCAACCTCATTTACAGTGAGTGCTGGGTGCTTTTTCGTGGCGCCTACACATCCACTTTACAGTGTGGGCTGGGTGCTTTTTTGCCGTGGCACCTCCACGACCACCTTGTATATATATATATATATATATATATATAACGAAGGAAATGTGGTAAGGAACCAGATGGACCATAACGCACCAAAGTACTCAATACTTAGGGTAGTAGAGTGGGTAATAGGAACGAGTAGGACCCCGACGGCTGAGCTCAAGCCGTTTCGATGGCTAATTCTGATATATAGGAATAAAAAAAATGGCGTGCTGTGTTGTCGAAAATGGGATATACAAATTAAAATGAAAAATTAGAAATAGGACTATCCATCATCAGTGATCTACTAACCATCATTGGTATTTCTTCGCATTAAAGACCAATATATATATATATATATACATACATACATACACACCAACCATAACCCAATAACATGTATATGAAATGAATACGGGACATATGTCAACAATCTGGATAGGACGACCCATGTCAACTCTCATAAATGAAGAAGTGTCAAGAGTCGAGATCTGATCGCATGATCGAACCTGAGCTGATCAATATAGAAACAATTGAAATATAAAGTTGCACAAAAAGCTACAATTCTTATTGTCACACACACACACACACACACACACACACATACATACATACATACATACATACATACATATATGAATATTTATACATACATATAGGCTTTCTAATGATCATGTCACCAAATAGAACATTACTAGTCCTGTAAGATTCAATCTAAATGTAATAAGATTATGTGATGTATTGAGTAGCTTATTTTAATTATGGTTCTAGTCCACTCTTTAGCAGAACACAATTCTTATATATATATCATCATCATCATCATCGTTTAACGTCCATATTCCACGCTTGCATGGGTTTGGATGGGAGTTTTCCCACTTGAGGCAAGAGTGGTTGTCTTGCTCGTATAGGACTGTCTGGCGGGTTTTCTATGGCTGGATGCCCTTCCTAACACCAACCACATTTACAGTGTGGAACTGGGAGGTTTTTACCGTGTTACCTACACGGCCACATTACAGCGTGGACTGTGTGTTTTTTTGTCGTGACACCTACACGACCTCATTTGTTTCGGCCTGGATGTTGTGGTACCAACATAACTTTACATTGAAAGGGGCGGTGTGGATGGGGTGGGGGTAGTGGGACGGGGGTATATTTTGTTAGAGGTGCCTACTGACTGTAGTAGGTTTTATTTTGTATTTAGGTAAGGCGGGTCTTCTCTATTACTGAGTATATATATATATATATATATAGCAGTAACAAATAGGAAGATTAAAGTCCAGAGAGGATTCGATAAGATATGTGTGTGCACGTGCGTGTGTATGTGCGTGTGTATATATATACATATATATATATATAGTTATATATAAACCTGTAAAGCAATTATTTATTATTTAGGTTGGAAGCAGAAAATCATTGCTGAAATTTTAATCTGAGCTAATGATAATATATATATATATATATATATATATATACACACATATATATATAAGAAAATGAGGTTTTACAATGAGGTTTTTAATAGATTAGGCCCAGTTACAAACATTTCACAGATGAGTGGCTCAAGAACCATATTTGCATTATAGACCTGACTGCAGGACCAATCTGCTCACCAGATCACAAGTAAACACACACATATCTGTATGTATCACACACACACATATTTATATATATCACACACATGCACACAAGCTTATATTTATGTGTATCTCATATACACCAAATCATTGTGGGTGGGAAGATATTACAAACTCAACTAAAACCGCCAATATAACAAGTTAACCATACATCAATTTCTCTATATTGAATCCTACAACCACATATTGCAAAGGTTTATAAATCATATTTCGACAAAACTTTACCTTATTCTCATTTCACCATTCAAACATTAACAAAACCAAACAAAAAAAAATAGTTTTATGTAATATATTCCTATATCAATTGAGATCAATAAAAGATTTTAAAATCTGTCTCAAATAGTTTCCTTGTAACTTATCTACTCACACCAGTGTACACACACACACACACAATTACATGTGTGTGTGTATGTATATATATATAATCCATGCCAGTGTGGAAAATGGACAGTTAAATGATGATGAATAGAGAGAGAGAGAGAGAGAGGCAGAGAGACAGAGAGAGAGAGGCAGAGAGACAGAGAGGAGAGAGAGAGAGAGAGAGACAGAGAGACAGAGAGACAGAGAGAGACAGACAGAGACAGACAGACAGACAGACAGACAGACAGAGAGAGAGAGACAGACAGAGAGAGAGCGCGAAAGAAAGAGCGAAAGAAAGAGCGAAAGAAAGAGACAAAGAAAGAGAGAGAGAAAGAGAGAGAGAAAGAGAGAAAGAAAGAGAAAAAGAAAGAGAAAAAGAAAGAGAAAAAGAAAGAGAAAAAGAAAGAGAAAAAGAAAGAGAAAAAGAAAGAGGGAAAGAAAGAGAAAAAGAAAGAGGGAAAGAAAGAGAAAAAGAAAGAGGGAAAGAAAGAGAAAAAGAAAGAGGGAAAGAAAGAGGGAAAGAAAGAGGGAAAGAAAGAGGGAAAGAAAGAAAGAGAGACAGAAAGAGAAACATACATATATACACACAAAGAGAGGGGGAAAGAGGGCGGAGAGGGAGAGAGGGGGGGGGGTTATTTGGTCAATGGTCTTGCGGCATATATCCCATACATGATGTAAAAAGAACTTACAGAAAAAAGAAAACATAAGTTTGCCTGGAAGTAATCAATCTTTTCTATTGTCAGCTGTTCCTGGTGTATTGAGAGGGGGGGGGGGGGTTAGAGAGAGCTAGAGAGAGAGGGGTGAGCTTGAGAGAGAGTTAGCTAGAGAGGGGGGGTTAGACAGAGCTAGAGAGAGAGAGGGGTGAGCTTGAGAGAGAGTTAGCTAGAGAGAGTTAGCTAGAGAGGGGGGGGGGGGGTTAGACAGAGCTAGAGAGAGAGGGGTGAGCTTGAGAGAGAGTTAGCTAGAGAGGGGGGGGGGTTAGACAGAGCTAGAGAGAGAGGGGTGAGCTTGAGAGAGAGTTAGCTAGAGAGGGGGGGGGGGTTAGACAGAGCTAGAGAGAGAGCTAGAGAGAGGGGTGAGCCTGAGAGCGAGCTAGAGAGAGGGGTGAGCCTGAGAGAGAGCTAGAGAGAGGGGTGAGCCTGAGAGAGAGAGCTAGAGAGAGGGGTGAGCCTGAGAGAGAGAGCTAGAGAGAGGGGTGAGCCTGAGAGAGAGAGCTAGAGAGAGGGGTGAGCCTGAGAGAGAGCTAGAGAGAGGGGTGAGCCTGAGAGAGAGCTAGAGAGAGGGGTGAGCCTGAGAGAGAGCTAGAGAGAGGGGTGAGCCTGAGAGAGAGCTAGAGAGAGGTGTGAGCTAGAGAGAGAGCTAGAGAGAGGTGTGAGCTAGAGAGAGGTGTGAGCTAGAGAGAGAGCTAGAGAGAGAGAGAGGTGAGCCTGAGAGAGAGAGAGGGGGTAAGGTTGAGTGAGAAGGAAGTAGGGAAAACCTAAAAGTAAAAGTAAGCAAGTATTGGCCATAGTTTTCTAATATACAATATATTATATAATTGTTTCTACTTTAGGCACAAGGCCAGCAATTATCCCAGTGCATTACTGGTACTTTATTTTTATCGACCCCGTAAGGATGAAAGGCAAAGTCAACCTCGGCGGGATTTGAACTAAGATCGTAAAGGGACGTAACTATGCTGGAAAGCATGGCGTCCGACCCTCTACCGATACTGCCAATCCACCGCCCTTAACAATAATAATAATAATGGTTTCTTATTTAGGCACAAGGCCAGCAATTTCGGGGGGGGGGGGGGGGGGTTCGATGAAATTCACACCAGTGCGTGACTGGTACTTTATTTTATCGACCCCGTAAGGATGAAAGGCAAAGTCAACCTCGGCGGGATTTGAACTCAGATCGTAATATATTATATAATATCGTATGGCTTCTTTCCATGCTGGCTGGATACTGGATACAATATAAATTTCTGGGTTACAGAGGCGTCAAATAATTGCGAACAGTGATAATAGATATAGCAAATGAAAACATACACATATCTACATATACATCTCTCTCTTTATATATATATACACATATACATACATACATACACATATATATGCACACACACATATATATGTAACCATACACGTGCACACACACATATATACATGTAACCATACACACACACACACACACACACAGATATAACCATACACACATACATGTAACCATACACACACATATATCAACATACATATTTATATACACACACATTTCTGTGTTAGGAAGGCGTCAGATAATTATGAACAAAGATTATGGGAAGAGTAAAAAAGAAAAAAACTATGTATATATATATATATATATATAAATATATATATATATATATAAATATATATTTGCTGATTAATGGCTGCAGTCTGTAAAAATATTTGCCAATCGAAAGTTTTTTTTTTTCCCTATGATAGCTGATCAATAAAATCCATATATTGGAAATAATATCTGAGCCAATAATAATATCCAGCTTGGGTAGTTTCAATCCTTAAAACTCCATCCATTATATTTACCTGTTATCTAAGAAAAGTTTGAAATAAATCTAGTTTATTTGGTGGTATGGTATGGCATTGTATTGTCTCATAACTCTTGGAGTCATACTGAAAACATATTGTCTTATGGCATTTCTTGGGCATTTTAAGCCTTGGCAGAGCTCACCCCCTCTGCCAACTTTATTTATTTAAGACAATATAAAACGAATATTTTATAATTAAGAGAAAACGTTCATTTATGACATAGAACTTTTGGTTTGAAATTTGAAATTTAGTATTTCATTGTCTGTGCCGTCTTCACCATCACCACCACCGTCGCCACCACCATCGCCAGCACCATTTTACGTCTTCCTTCTCTGATAGCATGGGTTGGAAGACTTGTCACAGTCTGAGACCAGATTGGTTAAAACAACCTCACCTTGTTCATGTGTTCCATATTTGGTTTGGGTTCTATGGCTGGATGTCATTCCTCACACCAACCACCTTCCAGAGTGTAGTGAATGTGTTGTTTTTTTTTATTCATAGCAACAGTACTACCAATTTACAGAGTGAACTGGGTGTATTTTATCAAAGCACATTGGATGTATTTTATCAAAGCACTTTACATAATGTATTGAGTACATTTTATGGTGGCACTAGCACAATAGAGATATTGTCACATGTTTGTCCAGGCTGAAGAATCCTTTCAAATTCTATATTGTTTCTGTTCAATCAGCAACACTAACCTCAAGTCTCCCAGCATCTTTACTTCTATCTACTTTAGAATAGCTACACTGTCTTACTTCCTATATATCAGTGCTTCTCAAAGACTCAATTTACCTTCCTACTCTTGGGATCCTACAATTCCTAACTTCCCTCCCTATTATATTAAATTGTCTTCTAGTCATGTTTCCACCATTACACTTTTATCATGTTAATTATTACAATTTTGATATTACAGAAATCTAGTTAGAAAGTCTCAGCAGAGAATCACTGGACAGCTTTTACAGGCGAAACAATGTTTCATTGTTCATACACACTCTAACATCATAATCCAGGTATCTTCTATAAACACTCGACTCATCTATATATAAGTTGCAGTCTTTCTATACCAGATACTGGTATCACTGTTGTTTTCTCATGTAGAGCATCTATTTCTTATATCTAGCTTCTCCCACAGCTTATTTGTGTTTCGTTGTTCATGCAAACACTAGCATTATACATCTAGCAGAGCATGCATGCTTAATTTCCTTTCTACTGCCACAGATCTTGCCACTACACAGCATTGATCTTGCTATACAATCATCATGCAATCTGCCCTTTATTTTGAAAGACAAACCCTTTGTTGCCAGGAGAAATAATAGCTCCCCTCAACATTTTCAACTTCACTAAATCGTGTACATATTCATATATATGTACACACACACAAACACATGTATCATCATCATCATCACCGTTTTACGTCCATTCTTTCACACTAGCATGTGTGTGTGCGTGCGCGTGCGCGTGCGCGTGCATGTGTGCGCGCGCGTGTGCGTGTGCGTGTGTGTATACAAAGAGAGAAAGCTTCAAAATCTTTCACTGACATTTACTGGAGAGAAATATAAATTTACTGCATTGTGTACCAAAACTAAATATAAAACATTACCGTTAGTAATACTAGAAATACTTTAAGGGAACATGGAAGACAAATTGTCTGGAATATGACTCAAAGAAGGAATTACAGAAACCCACTATATTATGAAAAGGTCATATTTATAACTTCAAGACATAACTTCTTTATATATTCTTTCCATACATTTATTTCGTTAATTTTAGTATTATTTGAAATTATATATATATATATATATATATATATATATATATATATATATATATATATAAGTATTTCTGAAGAAAAAGCAAAGGAAAGAAGAGTGCTCTATGTATAATACAGAGCCTTCTATCTGATGAGTGAACTACACATATGTTAATATTGTCTAGGGCCCTGAAACCTTTGGTAATGAAGTAGTTATATATTGTCTATTCACTTCCTAATATATATATTAATTGTTTCTACTTTTGGCACAAGGCCAGCAATTACCCAGTACATTACTGGTACTTTATTTTATCGACCCCGTAAGGATGAAAGGCAAAGTTAACCTCGGCAGGATTTGAACTCAGACCGTAAAGAGACGTAACTATACTGGAAAGCATGGCGTCCGACTCTCCACCAATACTGCCAATTCACCGCCCTATATATATATATTAATAAAAGGAATTCTAACTTTGTCTGATTTACTCGTTTTATTTACAATCCTTTAAAATTATAATGATATGATAATGAAATAGTATGATAGAATATTAAATGTTAAATGTTAATTGAACAAGTACTTTCATGCTTTCGCAATCTTTATATTCAGTGGTGACAGTCAAGTTTGCAATTTTCAACTGTCATTTCATCATTTCATTTTACGTCCACTTTTCCCTGCTTGCAAGGGTGGGACGGGAACTGATTCTGGCTTGATTTCTACAGTTGGATGCTCTTCCTAAAACCAACCTCATTTACAGTGAGTTCTGGGTGCTTTTTTTCCGTGGCGCCTACACGTCCACTTTACAGTGTGAGCTGGGTGCTTTTTTGCCATGGCACCTCCAAGACCACTCTACAGTGGAATGATATGGACCCCAGTCCCTATCATCTCATTTCTACAGCTGAGTAAACTGGAGCAATGTGAAATAAAGTGTCTTGTTCAAGGAAACAACACATTACCCGGTCTGAGAATTGAACTCACAACCTTTTGATTGCAAGGCCATCGCCATAGTCACAGTTGAAAATTGCAAACTTGACTGTCACCACTGAATATAAAGATTGCGAAAGCATGAAAGAACTTGTTCATTTAACATTTAACATTTAATATTCTACCATAATATTTCATTATAATATCATTATAATGTTATAGGATTGTAAATAAAACGAGTAAATCAGACAAAGTTGGAATTCCTTTTGTTAATATAATCTTCTATACACAATATATAAATATATATAACAACCGTAGAGTTTCAGAAGATCCCGTTAGAGGTGAAATCAGCGATTCTTTGCTTAAACTTTAATCTGTTATTTTAATAAATAAATAAATATCTATCTATATCTAGGGTGGGTAAAATTGCCGAGATCCATGGTCGAGTTCTCTCCCGCGGTCTCTATCCCTCATTATTGCTGCCATGTCCTGCATCTCCAAGAGACCAGTGTCTGTCCTTAGAGCATCAACATATGTTAACCTTGGTATACCACTTCCAGTGTGTCCATGCAGGGGCTCCCACAGGAGCACTGAGTGCATTGTCAACTCTGGATGTCGGTGAGCAAATCCAGCTAACCTCAGTCGCCTCTGTGTCGTTTTTGAGCTGACTTTTGGGAGAGTCCCATACAGCTGAATTCTTCATCCTCAGTGTATACTGATTAATGTTCAGAGCCATCCTCAGCATTCTCGTGTAGCACCCATACACCCTCTGATGGATTTGATGCAGGAGGTGGAGACTGTGTCGATGAGTGTGTATGAGATTAAGACGAAATATCTGATAGAGATTACTAATGTAGAAGCCAGAGATTACTAACGTAGGCGGGAAGCCGCTAGAATTGGTTGAGGACTTCCTGTATTTGGGAGCAAAGATTTGGAATATGGAAGATGATGTGGTCGAGAGGAAGAGCAAAGCCTGGGTGGTGTGCCATAGCTTGAGATCAGTGTGGAAGTCGGACCTTCGTAAAGACCTGAAGATCCGCCTCTTCATTGCTGTAATGGAGTCTGTGCTGCTGTACGGGTCTGAGACTTTGACACTGACCAAGAAATATATATATATATATTTAATGTATATATATATATATATATATACACACACATATTTATGCACAACAAAGTGTATATTGGAATTGGAAAATATAAGATGAATTTCATGTAGATAAAACTACAGCTTTTCTTTTATAAGCCTTCTTGTGAAAATAAACATTTTGTTATCCCACACACCATACATAGGAAATCGTTTTTACATGTTTCACAGTTTATTGGATGTTCATTATATGAGAAATATCCTTAACTTTTTACTAACCAGGCCAAAACTGGCTCTGGTTCTAAGAAACAAAACCACCCATTTTAAAGGTTTCCAATTCATATTTAAATCTTCCAACATAATTTTATAAGAACATTACATTAAGATACTATCTTAGTAATGAAATAATAATTTCAGTAAATTCCTCAAAATTCTTCATTAATTAATTAAAATAGAGTGTATTTCATTAGAAATGCAGTCATTAAAGGGTTCAGCACTGGATTTTATGTAATCAACTTTCCTCTCCTCACAAAATTGCTGGCCTTGTGACTAAACTTGAAACAGCTAGGATTATATTTTCCAAATTCATTTATGATTATTATTATTATTCATATAACTACAGGATACAAGAATTAATTCTCCTAGATCTCCCGCCCCCCCAAAAAAAGAAAATCTAAAATCCACAGAAATATATTTCAAAATATCACTAAATATATATTTTTATATAGAAATATATATTTTGAATATTTTCTAACCAAAAGGTAGGTTAGAATTATCACTTTAGAATGGGAAATTTTCTATACATAAATGCCAGCCTTAGAAAAGTACATTTAAAAATAATAACCATGAAATTTTTGAGATACATATATCGTTTTAGTTTTTAATATTCTTGTATTGCTGATTTTTTCTTCTTTTTTTATGGGGGGAGAGGGGGTCATGTTTTGCTACTAGCGATAGTTTTCGTGACACTCACATAACTTTGTTGCAGATAAAATAGAAAATAATTTAAAACAAGACGCTTCAACAAACTCAATGATGTTAAATAATTTCTTCAAGGTTGTAGCATGGAAAAAATATAAAAAAATATATAGAAATAAACTAACAAACAAGGACAAAAAAACAAAAAACTAAAAAAAATGTAAATTGTTTTATCATTCCTATGTTATTCTATTCATGAGACAATCATTAAATTTGATGTCAGTCAGAAGAGACAGGTGGTGGTGTGGTGGTGGAAATCAATCAGAAAATATTAGAACGAGAGAGAGAGAAAAATCCACAATCCTTTATTTTCCTAAGCAATAAGAAAATAAAATAAAAAATAAAATAAAAAGTTTAAAAAAATAAAATAAAAAATAAAAGAAAAAATAAAAGAAAAAATAAAAGAAAAAATAAAAGAAAAAATAAAAGAAAAAATAAAAGAAAAAAGAAAAAATAAAAGAAAAAATAAAATAAAAAATAAAAGAAAAAGAAACGAAAAAAAAAATAAAAAATAAAAGAAAAAATAAAAGAAAAAATAAAAGAAAAAATAAAAGAAAAAAAAGAAAAAATAAAAGAAAAAATAAAAGAAAAAATAAAAGAAAAAATAAAAAAAAATAAAAGAAAAAATAAAAGAAAAAATAAAAGAAAAAATAAAAGAAAAAATAAAAGAAAAAATAAAAGAAAAAATAAAAGAAAAAATAAAAGAAAAAATAAAAGAAAAAAATAAAAGAAAAAATAAAAGAAAAAATAAAAGAAAAAATAAAAGAAAAAATAAAAGAAAAAATAAAAGAAAAAATAAAAGAAAAAATAAAAGAAAAAAAAAATAATAATAAATAAAAATAAATAAAATAAAAAAAAAGAAAAGAGAAAAAGACAAGAGAAAAAGACAAGAAAAAAGAAAAGAAAAGAAAACTAGTTGAAAAACTAGATGAAAAAGTAAATGAAAAAGTAAATGAACAAGTAAATGAAAAAGTAAATGAAAAAGTAAATGAAAAAGTAAATGAAAAAGTAAATGAAAAAGTAAATGAAAAGGTAGATGAAAGTAGAGGAAATTAGATGAAAAACTAGATGAATGTAGATGGAAAACTAGATGAAAGTAAATGAAAGTAGCAGAAAGTAGAGGAAAGTATATTCTGATGAAAGACAAACATCTGAAACATTAAGACTTTTCCTACTATATCAAACAAACTAATATATCTTCATATTGTACACTCATTTCCATGTGTTATTTATTCATTCAGTCTGTGTACACACATGTGTATGATTTCATCCTTGTGTAAGTTTATATGTGTTTTTATTTTGTTCAGGACAGCTAAATTGCTTGATTTAAAAACAAAGAGTACTGGGATTGACAAGAGTGACTAAAATCAAAATGGTGCCCCAGCATGGCAACAGAAACCAGTAAATGAACAAATATAAGAACAACACTACTTTACCTTTAATTAATTCATAAATGATTCAGATATGTTAATAATTTAGGGAAGATTGATTTAAAACGCTATCTATTAAAAGGCATTAAAAGTCAGCTCTGTATAAAAAATGACATGGAATCTGAATAAATATCTCTTTTACATTTTATTCTATGTAATGATTGGTTGTTGTAGGGAGTGGGACAGGGGAATTATCTTCAGTAGGTCTATGTAATGATTGGTTGTTGTAGGGAGTGGGACAGGGGAATTATCTTCAGTAGGGTTTCAGTTTGAAGAAAGAAAAAATAAAAAAAGGAAATGAAGGAAAAGACGAAATAGAATTAATTAGTTTTACATCATGTAAGAAGAGTTTATCATTTTTAAAGGTCATTATGTTCCTCATTTATCTTTATATATATGTCTGTGTGCATATATATATATATATA
>OZ024748.1:15827405-15849905 GCA_964016885.1 Eledone cirrhosa
TTAAATAGTTGAAGTGTGTATTTAATATTAAGTGATTTCTAAATATATTTCATATCAATTACTGACGATGCAATAATTCTACCTCAACTTCTACCTCAAGTATTTTATCACTAAATGTAATTACAATATGCTAACAATTTTATGTTAATGTTCCAGCTTATTCATTCTCAAAGTCGTTATTTAACAGAAGTGGAGAAGGTTTTTTTCTTGTTTGATTTTTACCCTCTCTCTTCCTCTAAATCTTTATCTATCTCTTCCCCCTATCTCTCTCTTTCTCTCCCCCTATCTATCTCTCTATATATATCTCTTTCTCTCCCCCTATCTCTCTCCTATCTAACTCTCCTATCTCTCTCCCTCTGTTTATCTCTATCTCTCCCCCTATCTCTCTCCCTATCTCTCTCTCCTATCTCTCTCCCTCTGTTTATCTCTATCTCTCCCCCTATCTCTCTCTTTCTCTCCCCTATCTCTCTCTCTATATATATATCTTTCTCTCCCCTATCTAACTCTCCTATCTCTCTCCCTCTGTTTATCTCTATCTCTCCCCCTATCTCTCTCTTTCTCTCCCCAATCTCTCTCTCTATATATATCTTTCTTTCTCTCCCCCTATCTCTCTCCTATCTAACTCTCCTATCTCTCTCCCTCTGTTTATCTCTAGCTCTCCCCCTATCTCTCTCTTTCTCTCCCCTATCTCTCTTTCTCTCCCCCTATCTCTCTCCTATCTAACTCTCCCATCTCTTTCCCTCTGTTTATCTCTATCTATCTCTCTCCCTCTATGACAGACAGGATCAGACCACATCTCATATATGCTTACCTTTGTTTCTCTCTCTCACTCACTACCTCTGCCTATCTACCTCTATATCACTCTTTCTATTCTTCTCTATTTTCCTCTCCTTCAGACCATAATTTCCTTATAAACATTTATCTCACTATTGCTGATCACAAATCAATGAAGTGGAGGGGTGAGGACTCTGTGTGGTGGCTTCACATAGTAACCATATCTCCTTCAAATCTAATCCTACCATTGTGAACACACACACACACACATATGTATATATATACACACACACACACAACAATATATAACTATATATAGAATTATATTGAATCCTTGTCAACAGTTAGGATTCTATCATTTCATAAACTAAACATCAAATCATACCCTACCATTGCTAACACACACACACACGCATATATCCATATCTATCTATATATCTACACACACACACACACACACACACACACACACAATCATAGCTCAGAACACATACCACATGACCCATTCATCACTTCCTGTTTTAAAAAACAAACACCACATTTAGATATTAAAATGCCTATATAACAACTCAAGATGTCATGCTATTTTGATGAAGGGAATTTATGCCGAAATATTAAGGACCAATTACATACTTACAAGGTAACATTTCAAGAACTGTTATCAATGCATCAGACAACTTGTTTTGTGGTATAAAGCAATGGCCCTTTACATTCTGAGTTCAAATCCCGCCAAAGTTAGCTTTGCCTTTCATCCTTATAGGGTTGATAAAGTACCAGTAATGTATTGGGGTCGACTTAATCGACTTTCTCCTCTATCAAAATAGTTGACCTTGTCCCTAAACCAGAAACCATTATTATTAATGTTCGGTGGATTGGCAGTATCGGTAGAGGGTCGGACGCCATGCTTTCCAGCATAGTTACGTCCCTTTACGATCTGAGTTCAAATCCCGCCGAGGTTGACTGCCTTTCATCCTTACGGGGTCGATAAAATAAAGTACCAGTAATGCACTGGGTAATTGCTGGCCTTGTGCCTAAAGTAGAAACAATTATTCTATTTTCATTGATGGACAGTAGTAATTTCAATGTCCAAATGTCAGCCGCCAATGGAATATGTTGCACACACCTGCTGTAGATGATCACAATAGCTTGGACGATAAAAAATCTTCAAGACTCCTTTGCCTACATATTTCTGTGAGGGTCAAACACTTCTTTCAGCATGTCCTGTCAGAAGCAACCATCTCCAATTCAGCTGGCTGGATCACCATGCGAGACTATCCAAGCTCATGGATGTTATCCAGGCATCTTGCTTGGAGCCTACCCCTGGGTCTCCAGCCAGTTGGAACAAAAATTTGCTAATCTTCTTCTTTGCCCACTTATTCCTGGGACAGTCATGAGAGCAGAGTCTTCAAACACCCTGTCCCATCAGAAGTAACCATCTCCAATAGATCAAGTTGGATCAATGCGAGACTAGTCAAACTCATGGATGTTAACCAACCATCTTGCTCTCCTGCCAGTTGGTTTTTGCCTGGAAAATCTGTCCAGCAATTCTTTCCTGGGACATTCTAACGACACGTCCATTGTATCTGTGCTGTGATCTCTCAATTCAGAGAAGCAGCAACAGCTCTACTTGGAGTGACCTTTTGTTTTTAAATTTAAAGGGTGAATGGTTGTGCAAAGGATAACAAAGAAAACAAGACATCCTTTTCTTTAAATAAATAAACATTTTTTTTTACACATTTGTCAAAATATACAGTAAAATCACACACACACACACACACACACACACACACACTTATTTAAATCCGAGCACACGACATGGAAAAATCGCTATATCCTTGGTTGTCCGCTGGAGAGCACCACAATCTCTGTGATATGTATATAATATGCAAATACACACACACATATATATATATGTATTATAAGTGGGTTTGTGTACATTGAGACACACACATGCATACACATACACACACACACACATATATATATATATATATGCCGTCTAACCCATGCTAGCGTGGAAGAACGGACGTAAAACGGTGATGATGATGATGATATATAATACTAAGTCATTGATGGAAAAGAATATTAGTTTTCATGTGTTCAGGGGTCTGATATATGCAAATAAGCCATTAAGTAGGCAACATATAACAACAACAACATAGTGTTTAAGAGATTTGGTTGTGTTAGTAATAAGTAGTACATTACCAAATAAGAGAGATGACTAGAGAGAGGGAAAGAGAGAGAGATGACTAGAGAGAGGGAAAGAGAGAGAGATGACTAGAGAGAGGGAAAGAGAGAGAGAGAGATGACTAGAGAGAGAGAGATGACGAGAGAGGGGGAAAGAGAGAGAGAGCTGACTAGAGACGGAAAGAGGGAGAGGGAAAGAGAGAGAGACGGCTAGAGAGAGGGAAAGAGAGAGACGGCTAGAGAGAGTGAGAGAGAGGGAGTGAGGGAGAAGGAGTGAGTGACAGCAATGATGAAAGAGAGAGAGAGTGAGGGAGAGGGAGTGAGTGACAGCAATGGTGAGAGTGAGGGAGAGAGAGTGAGGGAGAAGGAGTGAGTGACAGCAATGGTGAGAGAGAGTGAGGGAGAGGGAGTGACAGCAATGATGAGAGAGAGAGAGTGAGGGAGAGGGAGTGAGTGACAGCAATGATGAGAGAGAGGGAGAGGGAGAGGGAGTGACAGCAATGGTGAGAGAGTGAGGGAGAGGGAGTAAGTGACAGAAATGGTGAGAGAGTGAGGGAGAGGGAGTGAGTGACAGCAATGATGAGAGGGAGAGGGAGTGAGTGACAGCAATGGTGAGAGAGTGAGGGAGAGGGAGTAAGTGACAGCAATGGTGAGAGAGAGGGAGAGAGAGTGAGGTAGAGGGAGTGAGTGACAGCAATGGTGAGAGAGAGTGTGAGGGAGAGGGCGTGAGTGACAGCAATGGTGAGAGAGAGAGAGAGAAAGAGCTATTAATGCTAAAAACTGCTTGAAACCAATTATTAGTCAGTCTAAGTAAGTATTAAAAAATCCTTTTAACTGAATAACATTAATATTAGAGCTGGAAGGATAGATATTAGGAGAGTTTGTATTTATTATTTGATGTTATACCAAGCTTATTTATCATCATCACCACCATCAGCATCATTATTGTAAGTCTATTTTTCATGCTTGCATGGGTTAGATGGGTTGTCGTATTCTGAGACTAAACAGGTAAAATGACTATGTGTTGCTCGTATGTCCCATTTTGACATGGTCCTTCCCAACACCACATGGTCCTTCCAAACACCACCACAGCACAATCCTTCTAAACACCACAGTACCATCCTTCCAAACACCACAGTACCATCCTTCCAAACACCACAGTACCATCCTTCCAAACACCACAGTACCATCCTTCCAAACACCACAGTACCATCCTTCCAAACACCACAGTACCATCCTTCCAAACACCACAGTACGATCCTTCCAAACACCACAGTACCATCCTTCCAAACACCACAGTACGATCCTTCCAAACACCACAGTACCATCCTTCCAAACACCACAGTACCATCCTTCCAAACACCACAGTACCATCCTTCCAAACACCACCGTGCCATCCTTCCAAACACCACCGTGCCATCCTTCCAAACACCACCGTGCCATCCTTCCAAACACCACCGTACCATCCTTCCAAACACCACCGTACCATCCTTCCAAACACCACAGTACCATCCTTCCAAACACCACAGTACCATCCTTCCAAACACCACAGTACCATCCTTCCAAACACCACAGTACCATCCTTCCAAACACCACAGTACGATCCTTCCAAACACCACAGTACCATCCTTCCAAACACCACAGTACCATCCTTCCAAACACCACAGTACGATCCTTCCAAACACCACAGTACCATCCTTCCAAACACCACAGTACCATCCTTCCAAACACCACAGTACCATCCTTCCAAACACCACAGTACCATCCTTCCAAACACCACAGTACCATCCTTCCAAACACCACAGTACCATCCTTCCAAACACCACAGTACCATCCTTCCAAACACCACAGTACGATCCTTCCAAACACCACAGTACCATCCTTCCAAACACCACAGTACCATCCTTCCAAACACCACAGTACCATCCTTCCAAACACCACAGTACCATCCTTCCAAACACCACAGTACCATCCTTCCAAACACCACAGTACGATCCTTCCAAACACCACAGTACGATCCTTCCAAACACCACAGTACCATCCTTCCAAACACCACAGTACGATCCTTCCAAACACCACAGTACGATCCTTCCAAACACCACAGTACCATCCTTCCAAACACCACAGTACCATCCTTCCAAACACCACAGTACCATCCTTCCAAACACCACCGTGCCATCCTTCCAAACACCACCGTGCCATCCTTCCAAACACCACCGTGCCATCCTTCCAAACACCACCGTACCATCCTTCCAAACACCACAGTACCATCCTTCCAAACACCACAGTACCATCCTTCCAAACACCACAGTACCATCCTTCCAAATACCACAGTACCATCCTTCCAAACACCACAGTACGATCCTTCCAAACACCACAGTACCATCCTTCCAAACACCACAGTACCATCCTTCCAAACACCACAGTACCATCCTTCCAAACACCACAGTACCATCCTTCCAAACACCACAGTACCATCCTTCCAAACACCACCATGCCATCCTTCCAAACACCACCGTGCCATCCTTCCAAACACCACAGTACCATCCTTCCAAACACCACAGTACCATCCTTCCAAACACCACAGTACCATCCTTCCAAACACCACCGTGCCATCCTTCCAAACACCACAGTACCATCCTTCCAAACACCACAGTACCATCCTTCTAAATACCACAGTACGATCCTTCCAAACACCACAGTACCATCCTTCCAAACACCACAGTACCATCCTTCCAAACACCACAGTACCATCCTTCCAAACACCACAGTACCATCCTTCCAAACACCACAGTACCATCCTTCCAAATACCACAGTACGATTCTTCCAAACACCACAGTACGATTCTTCCAAACACCACAGTACCATCCTTCCAAACACCACAGTACCATCCTTCCAAACACCACAGTACCATCCTTCCAAACACCACAGTACCATCCTTCCAAACACCACAGTACCATCCTTCCAAACACCACAGTACCATCCTTCCAAACACCACAGTACCATCCTTCCAAACACCACAGTACCATCCTTCCAAACACCACAGTACCATCCTTCCAAACACCACAGTACGATCCTTCCAAACACCACAGTACGATCCTTCCAAACACCACAGTACCATCCTTCCAAACACCACAGTACCATCCTTCCAAACACCACAGTACCATCCTTCCAAACACCACCGTGCCATCCTTCCAAACACCACCGTGCCATCCTTCCAAACACCACCGTACCATCCTTCCAAACACCACAGTACCATCCTTCCAAACACCACAGTACCATCCTTCCAAACACCACAGTACCATCCTTCCAAATACCACAGTACCATCCTTCCAAACACCACAGTACCATCCTTCCAAACACCACAGTACCATCCTTCCAAACACCACAGTACCATCCTTCCAAACACCACAGTACCATCCTTCCAAACACCACAGTACCATCCTTCCAAACACCACCATGCCATCCTTCCAAACACCACCGTGCCATCCTTCCAAACACCACAGTACCATCCTTCCAAACACCACAGTACCATCCTTCCAAACACCACAGTACCATCCTTCCAAACACCACCGTGCCATCCTTCCAAACACCACAGTACCATCCTTCCAAACACCACAGTACCATCCTTCTAAATACCACAGTACGATCCTTCCAAACACCACAGTACCATCCTTCCAAACACCACAGTACCATCCTTCCAAACACCACAGTACCATCCTTCCAAACACCACAGTACCATCCTTCCAAACACCACAGTACCATCCTTCTAAATACCACAGTACGATTCTTCCAAACACCACAGTACCATCCTTCCAAACACCACAGTACCATCCTTCCAAACACCACAGTACCATCCTTCCAAACACCACAGTACCATCCTTCCAAACACCACAGTACCATCCTTCCAAACACCACAGTACCATCCTTCCAAACACCACAGTACCATCCTTCCAAACACCACAGTACCATCCTTCCAAACACCACAGTACCATCCTTCCAAACACCACAGTACCATCCTTCTAAATACCACAGTACGATCCTTCCAAACACCACAGTACCATCCTTCCAAACACCACAGTACGATCCTTCCAAACACCACAGTACGATCCTTCCAAACACCACAGTACCATCCTTCCAAACACCACAGTACCATCCTTCCAAACACCACAGTACCATCCTTCCAAACACCACCACACAGTCCTTCCTAACACCACAGAAACTACTTCACAATCTGTACTGGATTAATTTTACCATGGCACCAGCTCTACTACTTTACAGAAAAATTGGGTTAGGTGTATTTTATTGTAGGCCCAGCTAGCTTTGACACTTTACAGGGTGTACCAGGTTCATTTTGTAGCTCTAACTCTACCACTATAGTGAAGATACTCAGTGCTTTCTATGGCACCAGCACTGCCAATGTATAGAGTACTTGGTGCATCATCTTATTGTGGCCCCAGCACCGCCACGTTGTTGAGTGTACTGGGTTCATTTTATGACACCAGCACCACAACTATACAGAATGTACTGGGTACATTTTAATTTTGAAACAACACTAGCATTTTACAGAGTGTACTGGGTGTATTTTATCATAGAACTAGCATCACCACTTTCAAGAGTGCCCTGGGTTTCTTTTGTGGCACCAACACAAACACCTTACAAAGTATACTGTGTGTATTTTAATCACAGCACCAGTACTGAGTACTGTCACTTTACAGAGTGTACTGGGTGTATTTTATCACAGCACCAGCACTTTACAGGGAGTAGTGGGTGCATTTTACCACAGTATCAGCACTACCACTTTACAGAGTGTACTGGGTACATTTTATCATAGCACCAGCACTACCGGGTATATTATATCACAGCACCAGCTTAAGGAATGATACTAAAAATATTTAAAATGCCAGTATTGGCAATACTGGCAATTTTTGATGTCATTCATTCTTTATTATTTGGTCATTTATTTTTCTTTGTAAGAAAGACCTGAATGAGAGAAATGGTAAAAGCTGATTTTGATTTCAAAATGCTGAACTTCACAGGAGAGATGAAAAGGGATGCAACAAGTGGAGACAAATCCATCAAACCCATGAAAAGATGGAAAAAAGAACGAGCATAAAATAATGAGGATGCTGCTGAGAAAACGCTTTTCTTTTTTTCTATGCTTTTTGCTTTCTTTTTTTCTTTTGCATACATGATGATGTTGATATTATTGGCTTACATAATGAAATTTTAAATTTACATTATAAAAAAAATATATATAATGATCAATATTTATAAACTCTCTTCATAGGCAACCCATGAAGGATTTGTATAAATTATTCATCTTTGTAACATCTAAAGGAAAAAAAAACAAAAAAAAAAACAAACAAACGAGTATTTGAATATTTATGCAATCCATGGAATAAAAATAAAAACAATCCCAAAGATGAATAGTGACACAATGTTATATTGACAAATAATTTGCAAGAAGATACACCAAGTTAATAAAAGTATTAACATTAGACAAGGTTATTCTTTTACCCTTTTACTGGTTTCTGTTATTAGACAGTGGCCATGCTGAGGTATCACCTTAAATGGGTTGAGTTGATCATATCAAACTCATTCTATATATTTTTTTTCAAATTCTGGTATATATTTTATTAATCTGTTTTGTCAAACAATGTTAACACTTTAGCATTTAAACCGGCCATATTCGGCAAGAATTCTCTCACCTCTTCCTGTTCAAACTGTCTGTAACCGGCCGCTCATACTGATGTTAAGGTAGTGTTCTCAAAATAATATCAAAATTTCATAGATTCGATATTACGTGAGATAATTATATGAGGTAAAGCCTTTACCGAGAAAATATAATAGTAAATATAGAGTAATGTAAATGCTAAAGGGTTAAATGGATTGAGTTGATCATATCGAACCATTATATATATATTTTCGGTGGATTGGCAGTATCAGTAGAAGGTCGGACGCCATGCTTTCCAGCATAGTTACGTCCCTTTACGATCTGAGTTCAAATCCCGCCGAGGTTGACTTTGCCTTTCATCCTTACGGGGTCGATAAAATAAAGTACCAGTAATGCACTGGGTAATTGCTGGCCTTGTGCCTAAAGTAGAAACAATTAAATATATATTTTTTAATTCTAGTATATATTTGATTAATATCTGTTTAGTCAAATTGCTAAGTTAAAGGACATAAACACACAAGCATAGACGAAGTGAGGACTCTTCACCTGTATCTTGGACATGACAATCTTCCTAGTGTTGGTGCCATCGTAAAATGCATACAATCTGTTGACATGTCCATCCTTTGGAAGCTGAAAAACCTGATGTTGAATGATTGTGTATATATATATAGTTATACTTGGGGAGGGTCATATTGTTATAATATTGTGAGAAATAATAACAGAACACACTCACAGTGAGTGTGTTCTGTTATTATTTCTGGCAATATTATAACAATATGACCCTCTCCAAGTATGACAATATTTGTTTCGACACACGATTTCATATCAAAAACTTTGCAAAACAAATATATATATATATATATATATATATATATAAAAATATATATATATATATATATAATTTAAAATTAAATTAGAAAATTTTGCCATTTCTTTGACTAAATAAAATAGTCTAATAACAAGCTATATAAACCCACTGAACATGAACGTAAATGTGTGTACACATACATACATACACACGCAGACCAAATTAAACTGAAAAGCCATTGGGCACCCTGATGCTATAGTAGAAGACACTTATCCATAGAGCTGTATAGTTGGATCGAACCAAGAACCAGATGTGAAGATAACTCCATGCTTTTAACTAAAGTTGTACAATTATCAAAATTATAAATCATATGTGAAGAAGAGATGAGATCATATTTCAACATGTTTTCACTCACACTTGAAATAAGCAAAGCTGAAAGGAGTCATGATATTCTATAATGCAGACCTATATAACCCATCTTAGCACCCCACCAAAATTGTATAACAAAATAATAATGAAGATGATAAATCAAATTTGATTGGTTTTCAAGTGTCTATTTCTAACATGGTATTCTGTAATACAGATCCATCAAACCCACACCAGCATCAGGAAAATGCACAGCAAAATAATTATATTGATGAATCAAATCAGTTTGTTGTTCAAGCTACCATTTTGGTTGTGATATTTTGTATCACAGATCTATCAAACCCATGTCATTGGTATTAACAAAAATGCACAATAAATTAACAAAGATGATGATTAATTAAATCAGCTTAGTTTTCAAGCTTCTATTTTTATTGTGTTATTCTTTAACACAGATCCATCAAACCTATGTCAGCTTAAAACAAAAATGGGCAGCAAAATAACGATTGGTTTTCAAGCTGCCATTTTTATATTCCTGAATTATTCATTTATAAATACAAAGAAATCCTTCTTCAGTGGAAAACATTCACAGCATTTAGGCACCAGATATTCTCTTCTCAGCAGTCTTGGGCTCTCTTAATAATAACCCCAAATATTTATGCAACCTCCAAGATTATAAAACAAGTGTTCTCTCTGTAACATGATAAATAAATACAACAGCATCTGCTGCATGAAAAGTTGTAAACCAAGATGAAGTAATTACTTTACATGTATGCATATGTGTGTGAGTGTGTGTATTAATTCCTTAGTAATGCTCTGTGATGTGCTCTATAGCATGTGTGTGTATGCGTGCACATATATGTGTTCTATGGTGTGTGTAAGTGTGTGTGAATGGCAGAATCTATAGAGCATAAAAGCCAAAATGTCTTATGTTGTGTTACGTCCCTTTATAATCTGAGTTCAAGCTGTACTAAAGCTCACTTTGCCTTTCTTCCTTCCTAGGTTAATAAAACTATAAAAATGTCTCAGTTTATTTATGTTAGAAACCATCATTTTTTTCTGGGTCCATATTTTTCACATTGCAGTAACGAAACATCATAATATTGTATATTTATTAGTACTGAGATGAAGAACATCACCTATAATATACCATATGGATATCCTGGATTTGAACAGCCCATTGTAAAGCTAGTAATAGGCACAGACTACATGTTAAATGTAGGTTTGGTAAAACGCCCAGGTCAGCTGTGAAATGTAGGCCTCCCAAAGTTGTTAAGCTCAGACCAGATATAAAATGAAGGCTCACATAGCTGCTCATAGGACCCAGTCTGATGTGAAGGCCTTCTTTCAAGCTACTCATTAAGTATTTCAGCAATCAGTACTAAATAAATATGATTTATGTATAGATTAAGTGTATATACGTGTACATGTAGTGGATATGATGTAACAGAACAGAATATATAAGATCTAGGGTTAGAGGTGTGCAAGACCCTTCAAATTAGCAGGGAGGCCCATGCTAACCGAACAGGAATTAGGAAGAGCATCCAGCCAAAAATATTTTTTTGAGCAAGACACGGCCATCTTCTTTGGCTTGGCTCACAACAGGACAACTCATCAAACCCATGCTAATGTGGGAAGAAAATGGATGTTAAACAGTGATGACGATGATATGGTTGATTGTCTAAAATTTCAAGTGGCTGCAACACGTGTAAAGAACTGATGATTGTTCACACACACACACACACACAGACACACACAGACACACACAAAAGGAAGAGCAGCAACAGATGTCTTTCTTTACCTCATGAATTAAAAGTGAGAATATGCAAGGCATGTGTAAGAAGTGCAATACTGTATGACAGGGAAACATGACTTGTGAATACTGATGTTTTACAATGATTGAGCATCAACTGTATTGGCAGATATATATATATACATACATATGTATATATC
Source organism: Eledone cirrhosa (assembly GCA_964016885.1). Lineage (NCBI taxonomy): Eukaryota > Metazoa > Mollusca > Cephalopoda > Octopoda > Eledonidae > Eledone > Eledone cirrhosa. The sequence goes on from OZ024748.1 coordinate 15,839,169, forward strand.
TATATATGTATGTATATATCTCTCTATGTATATACAGACATACGAGTGTGTATGTATATATACACACACACACACACATGTCTGTATATATAGAGAGATATATACATACATACATACATACATAGATATGTATATATCTGTATATGTATTTATGTATATATATCTCTATATATATAGACATATGTGTATGTATATATATATATATATATATATATATATATATATACACACACACACAGACACTCGCACACACACACATACATACATACACATACACAAAGGAAAGGAATGAGAGAGTACATTGTTATCCACATATATAGGTAAAGGAAATATGCAAATTAGTTGACGGCGGGGGAAGATTAGGGAAAATGTGTATATGTATATAATTATGTTTATGTATGTATATACTTATTTATGTGTGTATATATTTATGTATACACATATATATGCATATATGTGTGTCGATGTGTGTATTTATATATTTATAATAACAAAAATATGTAATCAAAACTTGGTATTCTTCATATATACATTCTGCTTGTGTATCAGGTGTTCACAGGGTTAGCACCACCAGTAATTCCCTGAATAACTTATTCTCTCTCAAAGAAAGTGTGGTAAGGGAGCAGGTGGACCATAACGCACCAGAGTACTTGATACTTAGAGGAGTAGAGTGGGTAATAGGAAAAGAGTCAGGACCCCAACAGCTGAGCTCCAGCCGTTTTGACAGCTAGATCTAGCCTGTCAAAACAGCTAGCGTTCAGCAGTCAGGTTCGAGACTTTTTTCCAATATATATATATATATATATATATATATCTACACACACACACACTTATATATATATATCCAGTTATGAATTTCTATGTTCTGAGTTCAAATTTTGCTGAGGTAAACTTTGCTTTTCATCCTTCCAAGTTTCGACACAAACGTTCCAGTTAAATATTGGGGCTGATATAATAAATACAAGAGTCACTATAAATTGATGACCTTGTGCTTAAAATTAGAAACCATTATTCTACCTAGGTTAAACAGAAAAAAAGGAGAGTTTGTCGGCCTAATATTCCACAGCAACTCTGAATCAATATATTCCAGTGATAAATCGGTCATCTACATAAGATGTTCCCAAGAGTATATATTACTGAATATATTTGAATCTTATAAAGAAAACTATCTATGCAAATATATAGTCTGTACAGAGCAGTAGCAGTCTTAATGCAAATATGACTATTGCATTTGTGTTTAGCATGGAAAGTTGATATAATTTGATATTTCTCATACAAGAGCCTCTAAGAACTGCTTCTAAGACGTTCAAGTTGCAATGGCCAGTTATATAGAATGTGAAGTAGAATTTTTCACTTGATGATTTCACAAATATAACTGAACTGACTGTAAAGTTGTAATGTCAGCCATTTGTAATAGCTGGCCAAACTTACTGAAGAAATATTTGCTTTTTCATGGCAGAAAGAAAACATATATACATACATATATATATATAAATACATATACATATGATTTGATATGCACACTTTTAATATCTTTCCAGTAGCATTGTGTATCTATGAATGAACATATCTCTGTGTGTGTGCGTGTGCGCATGTGTTGAGTGTGTGTGCATTGAGTGTGTGCATATGTGTGCATGCGCGTGTGTGATTATGTATATATCATCATTGTTTTCATGTCAGTTTTTCCATGATTGCATGAGTTGGGCAGGTCCTTCTCAGCACAGCATCTTTCCATTCCTTCAGCATTCCTTCAGCAGCTTGAGGTCAGCTCTCACTGCATCTCACCAGATCTTTCTTGGTCTACTCCTACTGCAGCTTCCTTCCACTACTACCATTTCCTGCTACATCTTCATCCCACAATCATCATGTCTATACCAACACAGTCTTCTCTGTTGCACACTACCTTGGATTCCTCGGTGTACCTATACTGCAGCTTCCCTGGCACTTCATCCAGTAATCATCATCCATGGACATCACATGTCCACACCAATGCAGTCTTCTCTCCTAAACACTGCTTCGGATTTCTCTTAAACCCAGTTTCTCCCTCAGCTCATTAAAGCTCTGTCTTTTATCCACACTTACATTGCACATCCAACAAAGTATATTTGTTTCATTTCTCTCCCTTCTACACATGTCCTCTGAAGTAACAGTTCATGTTTCATTATCATTGAGTGGGTATGATGTAGTTTGCCTTTGTTTCTTATTCTGAGTGTGCAATGGAGTGGTGGTCACCCCTATACAAGTATTTACTATAGTTATAACATTGTTATCAATATGCATGGGAGTGTATTTTAGGACATAATTCTGAAGGGCATGATTCGCTTTTTACTGTAGGTGTACTTTGGTATGTATAGAGTAGTTTAGGTCAGGTTCAGGTGTACAGACAATAGTTTGAGTTCTTGGATCGGATTCATATTTTTCAACTTTATGATAGTGTGTGTGTCTGTGTGTGTGTGGCTTCCAGCATATCATGGAAAAATTATACAGCTCAAATGTATTTTGTCTGAAGAGGACGTGCTTTGGTTTATGTTATACATAAAACTTTGCATCTTCGAAATATATATAATAAAATAGAGATGATATAAAGTATATATCTTTTGTTTATTATTATTATTATATATATATATATATATATATATATATATATATATATATATATATGTGTGTAAAGGGTAACCAGGAATAACAACACAATTGGTACAGTATATGGAAGGAATATATTAGGACAACGCTTGATATAGCAGGAAGAGAGTCTTAACGTTTCGGATGCTAGTCCTTCATCAGAAGAAAGAATGAGAAATAAGATAGATTGAGGGGACGGATGGGTTGGAATTGGAAAAAAAAATGTCTTTAGATAAACATAACAAGTCCATTCATGTTGACATCTCTTGCAAGATTATATAATTTTCTAATGTCTGCTCTTTCAGCTAGCAAGGGTTTGACAGGTCTACATACAACAAGCCATTGCTGAAGCAGGGCTACTGACCTAGGTAGGCTGATGGGTCTGTATCTCGCTTATGTTTGGTCATATATTCTATATATCATTTAATGTCTATTTTTCCACACTTGCATTGGTTAGGTATAGATAAATAGATATGAAGTAAATTTCCATTGGATGTGATTACATATACTAACTGGTCCTAACATGAATCAAGTACAACCCTGATTTAGCATCTTTGTGGTGTCCATGACATGAACACTTCATATATATATATATATATATATATATATATATATATATATATTGTAAGTACTTTAAACAGATATGTATCATGGAACCAAGGGCAATTTCAGATGGTTTGCTATCAAAAAGGTTTATAACTAACTCTGGAACTATGAGTTCGGATCTAGCTGTCGAAACGGCTAGAGCTCAGCCGTCGCGGTTCCGACTCTTTTCCTATTACCCACTCTACTACCCTAAGTATTGAGTACTCTGGTGCGTTATGGTCCACTTGGTATCTTACCACACCCTCTTTGTTTTATATATATATATATATACACACACACACACACCTATACACATATATACATGTGTGTATAGGTGTGTGTGTGTGTGTATATATATATATATATACACACACACACACACACACCTATATACACATATATGTGTGCATGTCTATACCCATATCTCTTTATATCCTATAATTTAGCTTTAACACACAGCTTGTTGAAATATATATTAAGTTAAAATGAATACCTTTAAGTCACCTCACATGACATGCTGGAATAGAATATACCTATTCTCAAAACTGGGAATCACATCAGTGAATACAGATAATTAAATGTTTGATTCAAATAATTTGAGGATTTATGAGTCTCAGTATTTTTTTAGATGTACTAACAAACGAATTAGACTTGGCTTGATACATTTTATTTTGCAAATCATTTTCAGTATTTAAATTGCAGTTGACCGATTGGCTGAAATCTAAAATAACAGGTGTCAATGCAATTCTCTCTTACCTTACAAACAATTAACATGACATGGAAGCATCTACTACTGCTCTAGGTGACAGAAATAATCAACTGTCTTTTTCAAAAGATAGAAGTAGTGGCGTAAGATTGGTTTGTAGAGGTGATTTTATAAAGGTACTAGCAGAGAGAGAGAGAGAGAGAGAGAGAGAGAGAGAGAATTGAAGTAGCAAATGATGCAACAGTGAGTGAGATAATAAGCACTTGAGAAAAGCTTTCTGCTGTCTGTGAAGACTAGCAATGTTAAAAGTAATAATAATAGGATGATTCTGATGCTGCTGAAGAATCTACTGTGTCATTTCAAAGTGGTTATACACTGCTAGAGATTGCTGCTGTCATTGATAAAGGTGAGGAGAGGGGACTAGATGAGATAGATAGGGGAGGAGAGGAGACTAGATGAGAGAGATAGGAGAGGAGAGGGAAAGGAAGGGACATATAGGTGATGCTTCAATGCTGTTTGGTATTGTTGCTGCAACAAAGCTGACATACTTGTTTAACATGTCATGGCAGGTGTTGATGGTGAGGAGGTTATGGCATTTAGAAATCCAACAAGTGAACCAGTGCGTCACATAATGGTTGGGAATGTGTGTTGTGTGAATACTTAAGAACAGTTGAGAAAACATTTAACTGTTTATGTACCAAAACCGCCTGAAGCTGCCCTTCGTTTCATGATATGAAGCTATTTTGTTTAAAGTGTTTATATTTATCTAAAAAAATAGCTTCCATCTTTTTTTCTTTTTCATGTAGCAACCTTTAAGTTATATTCCAAATAGCTTTATAATGAAAATGTTAGTTATATTACTAAATCCTTCCAACTTCTTTATTTTCAAAATTATTTGAAAATTATAGAAGTCTATGTTTTATTAGCAACTTCATAATGGCATCTAAGAATCCAATAACTGAATGGGTCGTTGAGAAAACCTTTCATTTGGAGGGCTCTGTTTCCATATCTGTCTTGACCAGAGATAGTTATAAATACTGTTGATAGCAAACCATCTGAAATTGCCCTTGGTTCCATGATTCAAAACTGTTTAAATTACTTACAATATATTCGTGAATATAAACCGAGGAATGTGTGAAAAAAAACAAACTCTGTGGTAAAATGAAGGGGGTGAGTCTTACACTTACCATCTAAACATAATATGGTTGATTAGTTGCCATGGTTTATAAACAGGGTTTGGATTTTTGCCCATTCCTCAAATACTGTGGTCGTGATGGCGATGTGACTAAAAGCACCAAGTCCACACTGTAAAGTGGTCAAGATCGTGACATGACAAAAAGCACCCAGTCTACATTGTAAAGTGGTTGTGTAGGCGTCATGAAAAAAAGCACCCATTACACACTGCTAATGAGGTTGGCGTTAGGAAGGGCAAGCCAGACTCAGTTCTGTATGAACAAAACATGGTCACCTGACCGGGCATTGCTCACAACAGGACAACTCATGTAACACATACAAGCTTGGAAAAATGGACATTAGTGATGATGATGATGATGTAAGACAATTCAACTTTGCCTTTCATTCTTCTGGGGTTGATATAATCAACTATCTCGTCTCACAAATTGCTGGCCTTGTGCGAATGTTAGAAAAAATTATTAAATGCTATAAAGCACAGAAGCCGTTTCCGATCCCAGATTTTTATGTGATTTTAAGTATAGCCATTTACCAACCATCTGTATAATGTTGGAGAGTAATATTATAGTAAATAGCAAATAAAATACAAATATATCCTGGCAAGAATTCAACACTTCCATTTGCAGAATAGAAAATTTGTTTATATTAAAAGATACATATTTTTTTTAATATACATGCATATATTTATAACTGCGTAAGCAAACACATGTGGTGGGATGTGTTGTGTAACTGGGTATATATTTTAACATAGATTAAATTTTCACAATGAATACAACAATGGGAAATACAGATAGTAAAAGGCCCTTGATGCCTTGGAAAAAAAAAATGAATTCAATTTTTATTTATTTATATATTTTGCAAACAGGTTTTCTCAACAAATTTCCAGTTGGAAAGAAATTTTTCCCAAATAACTTAAGTGAGTGTTTAAAGTAGAAATCGATAGAAATACATGCATATATACACACACGTGTGTATGTGTGTATTTGTAAGAGTGTATGTAAAACTATATATATACATATAACTTGATAAAAAAAAACATTGAAGGTAAATAAAATGCATTTATACTTATACCAAACCAAATACATATGTACTAATTTTTACATATTTAAAGTGTTTATCTTACACATATATATATATATATATATATATATATATAAGAAATATAAGATCCTTCATACATATATATATACACCCACACACCCATTATATATATATATATATATACACACACACACATATATATATATAATTCTTGTATGTTTATTTAACATGCTTATATAAGATACTACCTACATAGATATACATCCACACATCCATTATATATATATATATATGTATATAATATTAGTATGTTTGTTTAGCATGGATATATACAATATAAGGTCCTACATACATACACATAAATACAAACACACACACACACACATATATATATATATATATATATACATACATATACATACACATATATACACACACATATATATATGTAAAATTTTAGTATGTTTCAATATATTGGAAGTGCTAGAAATATTCCCTGAGCTGTGTAAAAGTTCAGAAATGCTGCCATTGCAGAATATGTGAAACATACATTTCTAGTTTCTTTCCATGGAACTTGGTTTTTTTAAGTATGGCAAATTTTAAAAATATTTATTGATTTCAACACTAATGTGATTAATTTCTGTTTAATCAAACATCATCATACAAATATTTATATCTAGAATCTTCTTGTCATCAAATAAAATATTATATGTGAGTATCTGTGTGAGTATATGTATGCGAGCACATATCTATATATACATACATAACATCACACACCCACGTATATGTGTCTACATACAAACATACATACATACATACATATTTATGTAGGTAGAAACATTTATTGCCAACTGTGCTTCGTTAACCATTCAGCCATGCCTGAGATTGATCCCAAGACCTCATGGTTATGAAGCGACATTAAACACTCAGCCATGCCGGAGTCTATTTATGTAGGTATATTGTAACAGTCAAGAGAAAAATACTTTCAGTACATATAAAGTGGTGGTCATTAGGAAGGGCATTCAGCAATACAAACCAAGCCAAAACTGGAGTATATAACCACTCACACATGTTTAACAATGTTTAATTTGCATTGTGGAAGTTAAGTTAGTGAAAGTTTGTTCTAAGATGAAGTCTTATCAAGCCACTCCTTATGCTCGGTTTCCTTGGTGTTAAGCGACAGAGTACAAGACTCTGTCCTGAATAGGATGCCAGTCTACCAAAGGTTTAACTCTCTAGCTACTGCTGGTATTCACTCATCTAAGCTGAATGTACTTGAGCAACATGAAATAAAGTGTTTTGCTCTAGAACACAGCAGCCTATCTGTGATAGATCCTACATTAAGCTTCCTCACCATTAGACCATGAGCCTTCACATTGTGGAAGCCCTCTAATAAACACTATAATTTACACTTTACACAATGCTTCAAGCAAACTACACCCCACCCCCCACACACACATTTGAAAGGGTTCCTTTTTCCTCTCAACATCCTGTAATGATTTAGTAGGAAATACCTAAAAACAAGTTTGTCAATTCAAATGTTTATACAGTGAAATTCTGTTATAACAAAATTCACAGGGTATAAAAAAAAAAATTGTTATAACGAAAATTCCTTATGAGTATCGACCGAAACAAATCGAGCGTTTGTTTTTATTATCTCTAGGATTGAAAAAAAATGTTATACTGAATAATTTGTTATAATGGTATTCATTATAACAGAATTTTACCTGTAGTGTCTTTTTTGGTGGACAGATTGCTAAACTTGCTGGAAACTAAAGCAAAGACCTCAGTTTTTAATACTATATACAGCTTTGTATTTTTCAAAACGTTTTGTGGAATGTAAGATGTTCCAATATAATTTAACAATTTAGTATTTAAACTGGCCATATCCAGCCAGAATTCTCTCACCCCTTTCTTTTCAAACCAGCTGTAACTAGCTGCTCATACTAATGTTAAGATATTCTCAAAATAATATCAAAATCTCAGAGTCAATACTATGTGAGATAATTATGTAAGATAAAGCATTTACCATGAAAATACTATAGTAAATATAGAGTAATGTAAATGCTAAAGGGTTAATATAAGAACCTTTTGTTATGATATTTTACAAATACCAACATAGTGAAATCATTAATAATTTCAGGAAATCCCTCCTAATTCTTTTCTTCGCTCACTTATTCCTGAAAAGGTTGTTGGAGCAGAGTTCTCACAAACTCCTTCCAGCCAGTCCTGTCAGAAGCAAAAGTCTCCAATTTATCTGGCTAGATCCCCAAGCAAGAACAGCCAAGCTCACGAATGTTATTTAACAATTTTGCTAGGGATCTATCCTTGGGTTTCCTCCCAGTTGGTGTTGCCCGTAAAATCTGTCCAGTAATTATTTCCTGAAATATTCTAACCACATGTCCATAATACCAGAACTGTTATCTTTCAATTGAGAGAAGTAGCAGCTTTAGCTAGAGCAACTCTCTGATATCCAAACTACACACTATTGAGTTGTTACTCCAAAGACCCTTCGTATTCACAATCGCATTCTTTCAGTCAATACCTCTTATTTCTTCATTAATTCAAATATTGTGTATTTCATTAAAAATGTGGTAAAAAAAGGATTGAAAAAAAAATTAGTTATTCACTTATCTATTGTCTTATACAGAAAATAAAAGACATTAGTATTCCATTTATCATTTTCTATCCCTCTTCTCTGATGATAATGGCAAATAAAAATATATTCATTCTATTTCTGTTTTTATTCTTCTAACATAGAAACTGACTTTTAGCTGACTTCTGCTGATCTGCCAGTTTTAAGGCTGTACTTTTAGATCAATAAACATGGAAAAATGGATGAGGAGAGAACAAATGTATGCTACAGTTTACCATTTCATCAAGGGAGCTCTTTCTCAAAGTAAGACCATCTTAGACACAAAAGATTATACACATACACATTATTTATATATATATATATATATATATATATATATATATATATATATATATATATATATATATAAAACATTCATATACATATATAAAACACATTCATATGGCCAGGCTTCCATGTTGAATTGTATATCCATTGTTAGCTAAAATATCAGTCAATGTCTACCAAACTATTTATGAGGTTATTGTAGAATAAAGTTTAGTTTGGTATAAAAGACAAAAACAAAAATAAAGTCTTTTTTTTTCGTCTTGTTTCCCCCCATTTGTTTTCTGGCAATGTTTTTATTTATTGCAGCAGTCTTTAAGCCAGATTAACTTGCTATGCTGTCTGCAATTTAAAACCTAGTTTCTTCAATAAACTTCTATAAAAGAACAAAGAGAGAGATGGTTACGATGGAACAAGGCAAACACAAAAATATTATTTTCTTAGAACAAAGAATAGATTTCTATTTATCTAACATTCTTAAACAAGCTTAGCCTCCTTTCTACTTTTGCACAATATTTGACTATTTTGAGAGAGAGAAAGAGATAGATAGGCAAAAACAAGAAACAAACAGTTTCCAAGTCAACTAAATAATCTAGGATATAAGTTCAAGATGTCATGTTTTCAATGCTCCTTTACATGTAAAAAGCTTGAATAGATATTGAGTACTACTTTAAAAAAACAACAAAAATACACGCCCTCCTACACACAGCCACACATTCGTTTTAGATATCTAATTGCATATGAACATGTATCAACTGACACTAGGATATAAATGAATATATATGTAAAATTGCACATGCATGCAGACACTAATATATAAATAAATATACAAGGTATACCAAAGAATGTATACACACTTTGATTACCTGTACAGGAAATATTTATTAGAATGCTCCAGTTTACTCAGCTGTAGAAATGAGATGATAGGGACTGGGGTCCATATCATTCCACTGCAAAGTGGTCGTGGAGGTGCCACGGCAAAAAAGCACCCAGCACTCACTGTAAATGAGGTTGGTGTTAGGAAGGGCATCCAGCTGTAGAAATCAAGCCAGAATCAGTTCCTGTCCTACACTTGCAAGCAGGGAAAAAGCGGACGTAAAATGAAATGATGAATGCACAGCCTTTGTGTATACATTTTTTGGAGACATTTTGTATATGTAAACATGCATACATGCACACTATTTTCCTTAAAGTATTGAGCAATAATTTGATAAACTGATCTTACTAGTCTCAAGTAATAAAATCTTCACAGACAGACAGGCAGACAGGTATGTAAAATCCTGACCACGGTTTCTCGGAGTGCTGAACGTTTTTGACTTGTGTTTTCAGTAAGGCTTGCTGAACACACAAGGCAAAACTGCTTAGCACCGCGGTTTGGATCTTACAAATCTCTATACTCACTTTGCATCTCCTCATGCATTGAGTACTCTCATAATTATTTTGAAAATATGTAATTGAAAATGTTATGGGATGTTATCAAAAGGTTGCCAGATTAGTTATGTTTTAAGAAATCTAATATATTTATCTAAGTTTTAACATCATCTCCTTTGAAATAGTCATCTTACCCATCAAGACACCAGTCCCAGCTTTCCTGCCACTTTTGGAATCTGGCCTGGAAGTCATTTTCTTTAAGTCAACCTTATGCAATGGTGTTAAAACGGCAACCTTTGAG
>OZ024748.1:15852405-15869905 GCA_964016885.1 Eledone cirrhosa
TTGATCAATGTGTATCATTAAAGTTGAAAAGGAATTTTATATGAAATATATTCATTGAAAACTCATCCCATTAACAAGTATTGAAAGATGTAAACAGCTGGCATCATTGAAACATGACTGATTTTCTAAATCATATAATTTCATATTTGATTGTATTATTGTCATTTTTACAAGCTCTTCTCTCCAAACTAAAATATGGTGAAGTTAAAACGATTATTATATTGAAGCTAGCTATATTCTACAATAGATTTGTTGTTGCAGTACATCACTAAATCTATTAAAACCGTTCTTAAGTGAATACTGGAAAGTAAAACTAATAATATCTGCTGTTGCTACTACTATTACTACTAAAACTACTAATACTACAATAGTCTCATTGAGTTTGATACTCTGATAAATTAAAGATAGTTACATACTAGGGCCTGACCAACTGCTTTCTCTTTGTATTGGTCTCCATCAAGACCTCTAGTGTCTTTGGTCCCTCTACTGTTGGTTTCCTCTGCAAAAATTGAAAAGACATCAACCTGCTTCAGAAGCAGGGCCCCTTGAAGTGGAGTGGCTGTTGCAATGGGTGTCTGTGGCTATTGTCTGCAGTAAAACCATCACCATTTTGTTCACGGAGCATGGCTGAGACACCGCTCAGACTGGAGCATAGTGTCATTCCAACTCTCCTTTTCTTTTGTTACTTGATTCTCTTCTCTGTTCATTTCCTTTTTTGTTCCCTTTAATAGTGTGTTCTGTTTTGTTTGTGTATAAACAGCTTTGTAATATAAAATAACTACCATGGCAACAAAAAAGTCTCCAAACTGAAGGATACATGTGACAGTGGTTAGGGAGTTAGTCTCATAATTTGAAGGTCATCAATTGAATTCCATGAATTTTTCAAGTTTCTAGCATGAAATTTGGTTTCTCATTCGAAATCTCAGTATTGTAAAGCTTTACTTTTCATCTTTTGAGGTTGATAAATAAAGTAGGAGTCTAAGGGTGGGAGATTAGTATAATTGTTAGAGCATCAGATGGAATGGGATGCTTTGCTGTATCTGTTTTGGCTCCGAGTGTTTGTTCTCAAGTCAAATCTCACCTGTCACCAGAAAAATAATGACTATAAGATAAAGCAAGGGCATTTTTATTAGAACACCCAAGGGACTCACTATCAAATATAGCTTCATGGGAAGCTCTGTTAAATGTATAACCTATATAATTGTGAACCCTTAATAACAATAACTTTGTTTAAATCATTAAAACAAGAGGTTTTGTTTCTTCACTGATATTTTACTTTTCCAAAGACAGGCCTTGAAGAGGGAAAGGTAAATTCAACCTCAGTGAGATTTGAACTCAGATGGCTTCTCTAATATAAACAAGAAAATAGGCTTAAGTATATTTTCTTTCATTATTAGTTTCAAATATCTCAATACAACAGTCACAATGTAAATACCTTCTCAATGATACTTTTAAAATTTGATTTAATAAACCGAAAACGAAAATTTACTGGCTCACATATTATTTTACTTTAAATATTTTTTTCCTCCATTGTTTCAGATATATTTGTGGAATACTTTTAATAATTGAATTTCATGAGAAAAAAATAGGAAATTATTTTGAAATTTAATCAACATAAATAAAATTTGCAAGAAGGCACAGATGAAACAAAACAACATTTAGGAAGACAATTCCTTGAAGTAAAATAAATTACATTGCAATATATAGCGAAATAGAAACAAATTTAAACTGAGAAGTAAAGAAATAAAAAAAATAAAAAAATTAAAGGCAGCAAAATAATGAAAAATTACCAATTAAGAGGAGGAATTCAAATAAGGAAAGAAAAAAATATTTAATTTACATATGAGCTTAGATCTTCTGCTCAAAAAATCTCTCTTCATTATCCTTTCAATTAATATATACCAGTATAATTTGTACTTAAATTCAGAGTTTTTATGAATTTCAAAAATAGATTTGAAACAATGACCATCGTTTCACAGTAATTACAGTTCTATAAAGTTGATATAGTTGTGAACGCATGTGGTTCAGTGGTTAGAGAATTGCATTTGCAATCATGAAGCTATGAGTTTGAATCCTGAACTGAGAGATGCAGTATGTCCTTGAGCAAGACATTTTATTTCACTTTCGATTTAAAGTTATGTTGATACCACAACAACCAGTCCTAAATAAATGAGGTCGTGTAGGTGTCACAACAAAAAAACACACAGTCCACGCTGTAATGTGGCCGTGTAGGTAACACGGTAAAAACCTCCCAGTCCACACTGGATATGTGGTTGGTGATAGGAAGGGCATCCAGCCGTAGAAAACCCGCCAGACAGTCCTATACGAGCAAGACAACCAATCTTGTCTCAAGTGGTAAAATTCCCATCCAAACCCATGCTAGCGTGGAAGATGGATGTTAAACGATGATGATGGTGATGATGATGTTGATTGCAACTTGTAAGGGCTAGTGAGACGAGTATTTAAATTGGTCTTCATACTTTAAGGATATTAAGATATAAGCCATTGAAGTGGTTTAAGCTTGTCTGTAGGGCTTATATATTTTAATAATAATAATTGTTTCTATTTTAGGCACAAGGCCAGCAATTATCCAGTACATTACTGGTACTTTATTTTATCGACCCCGTAAGGATGAAAGGCAAAGTTAACCTCGGCAGGATTTTAACTCAGATCGTAAAGGGACGTAACTATGCTGGAAAGCATGTCCGACTCTCTACCGATACTGCAATAATAATAAACACTGGGTAAAGAAGTGCCAGGAAATTCCAGTGGAAGGAAGCTGCAGTAGAGGAAGGCCAAGGAAGACCTGGGCAGAAGTGGTGAGAGTTGATCTTAAATCACTGAAACTCAGTAGAGATGAAGGATCACAGCATGTGGAGAGATGCTGTATTGAAAAGGACCCATCCAACCCATGCAAGTGTGAAAAAACAGTTGTAAAAACAATGATGTTGATATAATTATCCAAGCTCTGCTAGAAGGTAAAGCGGAAGCTAAATCATAAGGATGGTGATACACATAATAGCACAAGGCCAAGGCCACCACTTCTCAGGGAGAGAAAAATCGATTAAATCAATGCTAGTGCATTACTGGTACTTTATTTTATCTACCCAGTAAAGATAAAAGGCATGGTATCCACCGCTCTACCAATACTGCCAGTCCATCTTATATACCTTATATAATTACTTTTGATTTAGACACAAGGTCAACAATTTTGGGTGGGAGAGAAACTTTGATTAAATTGCCCCCAGTAATTTCTAGTACTTTATTTTATCAACCTATTAAAGATGAAAGGCAAAGCTAATCTCAGCAGGACTTGAAACTAGATTATAAAGGTATGACATAGATGAAGATACAACCAGCAACGTCTCATCCTTTGCTGATGACACCAGGGTCATGAGACAAATCAAAGACGAGGTGGATACAGAGGCCTTACAAAAGGACCTGACCACCATATACAAATGGCAGGAAACAAACAACATGTTGTTCAATGATAAGAAGTTTGAACTAATTCGCTACGGAACAGATCAAGATCTGAAAAATACAACAAACTACAGAAACCCACCAGGACAACAAATAATGGAAAAACAGTGTGTGAAAGATTTAGGCATCCACATGGGAACCAGCCTAAAATTCAGAGAACACCTTGACTCAGTCTGTCTTACTGCAAGAAAGTACAGCGGGTGGATCTTGCGCACCTTCAAATCAAGAGATACCTCAACAACAGTATGATACTTCCGAGGATTGACTACTGTTCTCAGTTGTGGTCACCAACAACAAAGGGCCAACTATCTAAGATGGAATCGCTCCAAAGAAATTTACCTCATACTTCTCAGAAACGAGGGACCTGGACTATTGGCAAAGACTCAAAACCTTGAAGATGTACTCAATAGAAAGAAGATTTGAGCGATACCGAATTATATACATTTGGAAAATGATAGAGCAAAAGGTGCCAAACTTTGGTATCAAAACCTACCACTCACTGCGCGACGGAAGACGCTGCCAGCTACCACCAATCAACAAAAAGGCTGGCCAGGCAGCAAAAACCCTGCAAGAGTCAAGTCTGTTGGTTCGAGGGGCACAACTATTCAACTCCATTCTGGTACATGTCAGAAATCTATCAGGATGCAGTGTGGAATCATTCAAATTGCAGCTGGATAGATACTTAAGCACCATTAGAGATGAACCCCATCTCCCAGGATATACACAACGAGCACAAACTGACTCAAACTCGCTCCTACACATGTCAAAATTAAACAGAGAATACAACCTGGCAACCACACCAGACTCTGAGGGTGGAGTCTTCGACTTGGCCTGAGCATGGACTCAAACTCAAATGAAATGAAATGAAATGAAATGTATCTATGCTATGAAGCTTGATCTCTATTGATACTGCCAGTCCACCATCTTATATACCTTATATAATTGCTTCTGATTT
The DNA here is from genome assembly GCA_964016885.1 of Eledone cirrhosa. Classification (NCBI taxonomy): domain Eukaryota; kingdom Metazoa; phylum Mollusca; class Cephalopoda; order Octopoda; family Eledonidae; genus Eledone; species Eledone cirrhosa. Next base: position 15,856,841 of record OZ024748.1, read on the forward strand.
AGACACAAGGCCAACAATGGGGGGAGGGGGGGGGGGGCAAATAAATCGACCCCAGAGCATTTCTGCTACAGTATTCTATCGACCCAGTAAGAATGAAAGGCAAAAAGTTAACCACAGCAGGACTTGAAACTAGATCATAAACGAATGTAACTATGGCATGAAGCATGGTGTCCCCTTCTCTACCGATACTGCCAGCCAACCACCTAATGATATACATTATATAATGAGAACTACAATAATTACATTGAAAAATAATTGTAAATTTTAAAGTAGAAATGGTGAGAATTAATCTATGAATTCTTGAAAAAATATCTATTTCCATTATTCATCAAAATTTCAAATCATTTTCAAATTGATTATTAATTAATATGTCATCTCCGATCTTTCAAAAAAATTCCTAATCAATTATCAGCAATAAAAGGAAGTCACAACTGGTCAGATTTAATAGGGAACATTTGCAGAAAGAAATCCTTTAAACAAAGAATTAAACTTATTATTATTATTATTATTATTATTTTACTTTAATTGAAATAATGATTGCGAGAGTAATTTTTACACGAGAGAGAAAGAGACATATATATATATATATATATATATATATATATACATACACACACATACATGCCCATTTGTATATCTAAGTAGTGGGAGAGCGAAAGTGAGAGAGAAAGAAAGAAAAAGTGAGAGAGGTAGAAAGAAAGAAAAAGAAAACGTGAGAGAGAGAAAGAAAGAGGGAGAGAGAGAGAGAGAGAGAGAGAGAGAAAGAAAGAAAGAAAGAAAGAAAGAAAGAAAGAGAGAAAGAAAGAAAGAGAGAAAGAAAGAGAGAGAGAAAGAAAGAGAAAGAGCGAAAGAGAGAATTAAACAACTATTAATTTCAGGAAGTAAATCAAGTCTCTTCCTTTAACAAATAAATAATTCTTTAATAGAAATAGGAAGAAAGGTCAAAATAACTTTTAAATCACAAAACATTGTACAAGATATGCTAGTCACTGTTTCCACATCTGCACAAAAGATGAAATGGTTTCAGACCTCCTGTTGCAGGATATGGCAGATCTCCTCTACCAGGATATCATAGCAAGAGACACTGGCATTGACAAGGATCACCTACAAACCTTGATAGGAAATAGAGACTGTTGGTGTGAAGTTGAACCTGCTGTCTTGCCTTAGGGCTATGGATAAGCTAAGGATCTTTTATTGTAGATTGGCAGTATCGGTAGATGCCTTGCAGCATAGAGTTACGTCCCTTTACGGTTTTAGTTCAAATCCCGCTGAGGTTAACTTTGCCTTTCATCCTTAGAGGGTTGATAAAATAAAGTACCAGTAATGCAATGAGGTAATTGCAGGTCTTGTGCCAAAAGTAGAAACAATTATTTAACCAGTTTCAGTAATTGGACTGCGGTCATTAGAGCATTGCATCGAATGGTATTTTTTATGCAAGCATATTTACCCCTACTATATTATTTTTACGCTTGGGACTCATCATATGAATCTATTAATAACCATAATTTTCCTATTATTAAGCTGATGTTTAGAACATAATTTAAATGTTATACATAGAATCATGATGGAAGGGTTTCTTTTAGATGAATAGAAACACTAATATAAGATATTTTTATAAGAAAACAAGAGGTTGTTTCAAAGAATTTGGTATAATCTAATGGTAAGAGGCATATATTGATTTGTTTTGAATGAAACATTTCTAGTCCTGTAGAAGCCATTTATATATACATACATATATATATATACATATACACACACACAGGGGCCGGCCGTCAAAAGAAGAAACAACACCATGTGTTTGGCCGGACCCTGTATCAAGAAAAAAATCATATTTGGGGAAATTATTGGATTCTTCCAAATTTAAGGCGTTTTATTAGGGGGGGGGGGGGGGGGGACTTTCAATGTTTTTAGCAGTTTCACCATCTGAAGAGCTCGGTCTATGATAACTGATAGTCCCCAGCGAAATATGCATAATGGTGTTTAAAATAAACCTGAATCAACTGAATATAGCCTCCAATCTTTTATTAGTATATATATATATATATATCAGTAATAGAGAAGACCCGCCTTACCTAAATACAAAGTAAAACCTACTACAGTCAGTAGGCATCTCTAACAAAATACACCCCCGTCCCACCACCCCCGTCCCATCCACACCGCCCCTTTCAATGTAAAGTTATGTTGGTGCCACAACATCCAGGCCGAAAAAAATGAGATCGTGTAGGTGTCACGACAAAAAAACACACATTCCACACTGTAATGTGGCCGTGTAGGCAACACGGTAAAAACCTCCCAGTCCCACACTGTAAATGTGGTTGGTGTTAGGAAGGGCATCCAGCTGTAGAAAACCCGCCAGACAGTCCTATGCGAGCAAGACAACCACTCTTGCCTCAAGTGGGAAAACTCCCGTCCAAACCCATGCAAGCGTGGAACATGGACGTTAAATGATGATGATGATGATGATATATATACATATATAAGCTTAGATACCTACATGTGGTTGTTGATTGCATATGGGTGAAGTTGTTTATTGTTGTTGAGGCCAAAGACCACTCTGATTCTATATTAGAATATTTGACAACCTCAAGATATACAAATAAATTCTCATCATCCTCATCAACGTCTAACTTCCATTTTCCATGCTAGCATGGGTTAGACGAGTTGTCCTGATAATGTGAGAGACCAGATAAGGTGACTGTGTCTGGCTCATATTCAACTGCCTTTTGTAAAACATCATACAGATGTTACTTCATGATCCCTGTGGACAGAATGTTGAATGTACTATTCTGTAATATAGCGATGGAATGCAATGAACTGAAGTTGAAGCTAAAACTAAATAGTTTTAAATAAAACCTCACAGCATATATTGAAAGTTTATACTTTTAACTACCAACTGTATGATCACTATCCATGCTTTAAAGAATGCTTTAACTTAATACAAGTTATTGACATTGAATAAAGGGATTTAATAGACTAGGTAATACAAATGTGTCTACACATATTAGAAGTGATGAAACTTAATCACTTAACTGTCAGATATTCTCAAACATGAGAAAATCTATGCATAAACTTGCATGCAGACATGCAACTGTTATTCTTACTGCCCTGTTTTGCATCTCATTATACATACACACTGAAGAGCACCACATACTTACACATTGAACTGCACCACACGCTGAACTGCACCACACATTAAAATGCACCACATTACAGCTACCTACATATTGAAGTGCACCACATTATTCTTATATATTGAAGTGCATGGCACTATACTTACACAGAACTGCACCACAACAATATTATTTACTAATTCATCAATATATAATTATCACTAATGAATGCTTGCACTTAAACACACATGCACACAGTTTCATATGCATATATTTTCACATGCAAATGTATTTTAAAACACAGAGACCTATATAATTTCAAACACAGGCAAATATTTTCACACACAAACACATTTTCATACAGACATGGGCACTTTCATACACATTTTCACACACATACACATCAGACGCGTTCACAAATATTCTAACATATGGACACCATCATCTACACAAACTTTCACACACACATACATATATACATATATATATATATATATAAAAATATATTTATACACCACACACATACAGAGATGTATACACCTTCACTCACAAACACACATGCATGGACTTTCACACATACATACACTTTTACAGAGATATACATGCATACATAAATGCATGCATACACTTTTACATGAATATACATGCATGTACTTTCACATGCATTTTCATACATACACTTTGAGGTGGCTATATAAACATACATTTACACAGATATACATACATACATGTACTTTCATTTGGCTATATATATAAATATACACACATTTTCACATGGCTATATATACATTCATTTCGATACATAGACATACATACATGCATTTTCACACATAGATACATACATGTTCACAGATATATATACATGTACTTTCACATCGTTATACATACAGTTACACAGAGGTACACCTACATGAATGCATATGCAAACATGTTTTTTAATATCTAATCTCAATGTTTAGTCTGTTTCCATTAAAATTAATTTTTATTTCATTTAATTTTCTTTTAGCAAATGGAAAAGTTTAAACTTATTTACCTCCAACACCACCTCCACCACCCACCTGGACAGTCCCCACTTTGCTCCCCCAACAACACCACCACCAACCTCTATCACACCTATGCCCCCCCCCCCCATTTTCACCATCTCTTCCAACACCACCACCAACACCCATCTCTATCACTTATACCTATGCAACCACCACCTCCCACCACCTCCCAACACCATCACCACCACTTACCCTACTCCACCATTTCCCCACCTTCACTCCAACATCAACCTATCTCCATCACTTACCCCTATGTCTCTTCCAATTTCACCAACTTCCTCCAACACCACCACCACTTACTCCTACCCCATTTTCACTACCTTCCCCCAACATCATTTAACCCTATGTCACATCCACTGTCCTCTCTCCAACAAACCACCCACCATCTCTCTCCAACAACACCTCCCACCACCCACCATCTTTCTCCATTCTCTTCTTCCTGGTTTGTTTTTCAATCAATTAATTATTTATTTGAGGTTAATAAATGTTTTTTTTTCTCTCCTCTCCCCCCACCAATTGAGATATTACACTTTAATTTATCAATTTAGAACAAAAATAAAAATGAAAATTTTCTTTTTCTTCCTCTATTTAATCATTTAGCATTACAACAAATGTTATTAGTTAGAGCCAGCCTTGCATATGTCGCTGCTGTCATTCGTAAACACAGCTAGTAGAAAGACAGAAACAAACAAAAAAAGTAATAAACACCAGCAGAGTCGGTAGAGCGTCAAACAAAAATAGCTTGTGGTATTTGTTCTGGCTTCCTGCACTCTGAATTCAAATACAGCCGAGGTCAACTTGGCCTTTCATTTTTTCAGGGTTGATGAAATAAAGTACCAATCCAAGGAATGGAATTGGCAGTATTTATTCTGCCTCTGTAGGCAATGAGTTGGAAGTGTTGTTAAAATGTTGGATAAAATTCCTTCTGACTCTCTGCATTCTGAGTCCAAATCCTGCTAAGGTTAACTTTATTTCATCAACCCTGAAAAGATGAAAGGCAAAGTACCAGTCCCAAGAATGGAATTGACAGTATTTATTCTGCCTCTGTAGGCAATGAGTTGGAAGTGTTGTTAAAATGTTGGATAAAATTCCTTGCAATATTCCTTCCGACTCTCTGCATTCTGAGTCTAAATCCTGTTGAGGTTAACTTTGCCATTCATCTTTTCAGGATTGATGAAATAAAGTACCAATCCAAGGAACGAAATTGGCAGAATTCCAATTCACTGCCTATAGAGGCAGACTAAAGAGTTGTTAGAATGTTGGATAGAATGCTTTATAGTATTTGTTCTGACTCTGCTCTCTGAGTTCAAATCCTGCCAAAGGTCACCTATGCCTTTCAATCATTCAAGGTCAATAAAATAAAGTACCAGTCCAACAAAGAAAATTGGCAGGATTATCAATGGGTTGAAAGAGATGTCTTTTAGTATTTATTCTGCCTCTGCATCTTGAACACAATTTCCATTTTTGCCTAGTTGAGGGTCTAAACCATTTCCTTACCATATTTCTAACGAAATGCACACATGCAAAATTTGCATACCATTAGCAGGTTCAACTGTTGCAAGCATTCAAACCAGAAATAACTATCACAAAGTACCTTATCTGACATTAACAATTTTACATATCCATTGCCTTGAAGTAATACAAATTATATTTGAAAATAATCAAGAATTTGTAGGGATTCAGTAATATAACTAACTTTCTCAACATTAAACAGGTATTTGGAACATAAAGGTTCTGACAGAAAATTATCATGCAAGGTGTTTCGAAAGATATGTTTAAAAACTGTTTTGTGCCGTAGAACAAAGGATGGTTTCTGACAGTTTAGTATCAAAATGGTTAATCTGTTGCCTACTTTACCACTACCAACTAGCTCTTGGATGCCATTATCAGGGCCCTCTCTGTTGCAAGCATTCAGACCAGCAACAAACACCACAAAGCACCTTGTCTGACACTAATAATTCTACATGTCCATCACCTTGAAGTAATACATATTTTATTTTATTGACCCCCAATATGTATCGACCACCCGAGTAGTAAGGATGTTGGACTTACGATCATAATGTTGTGAGTTTGATTCCTGGACTGAATTATGTGTTGCATTCTTTGGCAAAACACTTAATTTCACGTTGCTCCAGTATACTCAACTGAAAATGAGTACCAGCCATAGCTGGGGGTTTAACCCTGTCCTGTATTCTTAGTTACTCATCATCAAAGAAACTGGGATAAGCAGTGACCTGATGGGCCTCTGAGCTTGAGCCAGACTTTAAACTTACTTAGAAAAGATCAATGGGCAAAGTTGACCTGAGTGAGACTTGAAATCAGAATGAATGCTGTGAACTAGAACAAATATTGTAAAATATTTTGTCCTTTCATCTATTGACTCAGCTACTATATTTTATATATATATATATATATATATATATATATATATATATATATAAGTGTGTGTGTGCACATCCATGCCAACTATGTTCAGCTTAAATTGGCATGTTCTGCTTCATAAGGAAAATATATATATTGTTAAAAAAGAGGTTTTTTTAAAAATGTAAAATGAAAAGTAAAAACTGATAAACATCAATTAAAAAATGTCAATAACAGAAATTTGATTCATTTGATAGATAGAAATTATATTTTCCCTTCTTGTAAAAGACAATGTAGATTTAAAATAACAATAACATTCTTCACTAAAAGATAGAATCATAAGAATAGTAAATATGAATATATTTTCTTCTACAGAAAAAAAAGCAGAATATATAAAAAACAGAAACCAAAAAACAACCCAACAAGTTTAATAGATTCAGATGACTTATTGCTTTTGTTTAAGTATACTCATCATAACTTGAATGTGGATAAACTTTAAAATAATGTTATTTAAATATCTAAATTGTTTTTAGAATTGAAACTCAGTATAAGAAAACAAAACTAGCTTATAGTTTTAAATGTTTATAAGTCATTTAAATAATAGTTTATAAAATTTAAAACGCATGCGGAATAAATTACATGTATAGAGTGTTTAAAAAAAAATGTACATCATTTGAGATGTAAATATCCCAGAAACTACGACTATATATTGTGAATGAGTTTTATAATATTGACAAATTTTAAGCAATAAATCTTATGTTGCTCAATATTAAGACTGCTCAGTCATGTTGGCCAAGATTTTGCAGTTTTCTGGGATATTTACATATCATCATCATTGTTTAATGTTCATTTTGCCCCGCTAGCATGGTTAGGATACGCTGGTCCTTTGTAAGAAATCAGGTTGGAGGACCATGTTTCACTCAAATAGAAGTGATTTTGGCTTGGTTTCCTAACACCAACCATATTTACAGTGTGTGCTGGATGCTTTTTGTTATGCCACCTACATGTCCACTATACAGTGTGGACTGGATGCTTTGTCATGACACCTACATGTCCTATTTAAAAAAAAAAACACCCTGTCCATATAATTTATTTCCCATCAACTCCACTACTATCAATACCATCATGTTTTTCCATGCTTGCATTGATTGGGTGGGAGGGGTTTTTGCCACAGCAGCTTCCCTCTATTGTTGCACAACTCGGTCATCCCAAGTGTAAGTTCAGTATCATAAAAGTGAGGTGCATAGCTTGAAGAGGCAATATCGCAGAGAGAAGGAGAGGGTGTACGTGACTGAGAGAAGGGGCAGGGTGAACGTGGCTGAGAGAAGAGGGGGGGGGGGGTTACATGGCTGAGAGAAGAGGGAGTGTACATGGCTGAAAGAAGTAGGGGGTACATGGCTGAGAGAAGAGGGAGTGTACATGGCTGAGAGAAGTGGGGTACGTAGCATAACATCACCCCCCCCCCCCATGCATAGCGTCACCTCATCCCCTCCCCCCAACCCCATACATGACATCACCTATTTTCCACTCATACATAGCAACACCTCATTTTCCCCCCTACATAACAATACCATTTCTCATACAAAACAATATTGAAGTTGGCATCTGACAGACGTATTCAATTATATTTTGTTTCGCCACTCATATTTTTTTGCATTAAAAAAACTTGTTTCATTTTTTTTTTGTCGGCAATCATCTTAAGTATATTTCCCCACCCACGCTGTGTTAATAACCCTGATTATGAAAATCAATTACCACAAACATGTTAATTGGCAGGTAATAAAAATATAACACTAATCTTGATTGATGTCACTATATTGCAGGTTGGATCTGTGGATTTGTGCATGTGAAAGAGAAAGCGGATATGTTAGGCAAGAAGACAGTGAAGAAAAGTATATAATCAAAAGTATATAATCAAAAGTATGAAATCAGCATGTAATCAACAGACTATTATTTACCCTTCAAATTTACATTGTTTTAACTATAACAAATTACTATATCTTTAAGTTCCTATTGTATTAACCTTATTTATACAAAAATCACCTGAAACAGCCTCAAGTTCTTTGATACAAAGTTGTGTTATTTTAAAACATGGTCATCTAAAAAAAAAAAAAATTTATGTAGCAACTTTAATTAAGTTAAGCTCCAACACCTGCACACCTGCTTAATAATAGGAAAATTAGCTACATTACCAAATCCCTCAAAATTCTCTACTTTCAAGATTATTTCAAAATTGAAAGCAGTGCCTTTATTTAGAAATTTGATAACGGAATGGATAACAATAAAAATAAAGAAAAAAACCTGTATTTTCAATTTCATGTATCAGTGGAGACTTCCAGCATTCTTGGCCCCCAAACCACATCCCTATTCACTGCTATCGGAGTGGAGTTGGCTGGCTGCAGGTGTGAGCCCTGCATTGTGGAGTGGCTGTTCCAGTGCATCTCCCTCACCCTCCTCTAGGGCAATGTATTCTCCATCCTGTCGGCCAGGACCTAGAGGAAGAGGGTAAGTTATTTGAAGTGGGGGATACTCTTTCGGACATCACTTTCACACGTATTGAGTGCATTATTTTAACTGGTGTATTTTATGTATTAAGAAAAGCTTAAGATGAATGCTTCCAAGTTAGCTCACCTCGCTGATATTCTTGTAATGTCTTTAATCAACAGTTAGATGAAGACGAACATTTTTTTTAAAACTAGATGGCAAGTGACTTAATATGAGAGGGCTGAAACGGAAGTAATTATATTAAGGTAGAGATAAAAAAAATCTTGTTTAATTTTTGTTTATCTTATGTGAACAGTTTTTTTTTTTCGTAATTGTAAAAATTAAATTTATTCTAAAATCTTTATATACCAATGTACATATATTCTCATAATTTTCACCTCTGCTTTTCCATGCATCTCTCCATAAGTCTTAGCGGTCAGAGGTCAGAGGTCAGCTCTCACAACCTCTGCCCAGATCTTTTTTTGGTTGTCCTCTACTGCCATTTCCTTCCCCTCATTCTATTTAATATTTTATTTCTCCTATTTTCTGATAAAGGACTAGCACCTGAAATGTTAGGGTTCTTTTCCTGCTTTAGCAAGCATTAAACTAATATATATCTTCATTGTATTGTTTGCTTTGTTGTTTTCCATACACACATCCATAGATATATATATATACTCATTTTTACCTGCAAAACTGTGATAGCAGGGTGCCAATAGAAAATATAAATCCGAAGAGTTTTTTGGTGGGAGGGAGTATGTACACCCAAAACATATCTTCCTATTTGTTTAGTACAACGATTAAGTCTATGATATTACCTTCCCTAAAAATCTGATTTTTGCCACCTTTCATTATTATTTTTTTTTTATTTTTGTCATTTTCTATCGTTTTATTCTTCTATTCCAAGAATAAAAAAACAAAAACACCATTATTCTTCCATTCTACTCCAAGAATAAAAACAAGGTTAGATGTAGAATATACAACACAGAAACTGAGTTACACTGTAAACCAATAGAGATCACAAATCCAGTAACAGATGAGAAAATAAAAATAATAATCAAATAAAAACAATCTATATTCACCACCCCTGCTTCTAGTTTTTTCTCAACCAAACCAAAAGCGGAATCTTTTTTTCTCAAGCTTTTCCGTTTGGATATGGCATTGATGTATTTCTTCAATCTTTTATTTTGTTTTATTATTATTATTATTATTATTATTATTGTTTTGTTATTATCATTGCTATTATTATTGTTGATGTTATTGTTGTCGATGCTATTGTCATTATTGTTGGCATTGTTGATGTTACTGTTATTTGTCATTGATGTTATTGTTATAGTTGATGATGTAGATATTTTCTGTTAAATCTTTGTTATTTTATTTCTACTCAATCACACGTAACCACCCACACACTCACACTAGGTGTTTTATAATCCACTCCTTGTGCTGTCCTACTCCTTGTGGCAAATATAGAAACTTATTATTATTATTATTATTATTTGCTACCATTACTATTCATTACCATTGTTATTGTTATATCTATAGTTTCCTTTTCTGATTTCCCTTTACTCAATATAAAATCCCTATTTTGTTGTGATTTCGTATATTTTTTTATTTTTTATGCCCTTGTATTGTCCCCCGACATCGTGTGCCCTTGTGGCTAACAAAAGAAACCATTACTCTTTCATTGTTATGCTTTGCAGCATAGAGTTACGGCTCTTTACATTCTGTGTTCAAATCCTGCCATGGTTAGCTTTGCCTTTCATCCTTGTGGTTCGATAAAATAAAACACAAGTAAGGCACAGTGGTCGATTTAATCAACTTGACCCTGCACCAAAATTGCTGGCCTTGTGCCTAAAGTAGAAATTATTATTCTCATCACTATCCTTATTGTTGTGCAAAAAATAGAAACAATTATTATCATAATTATAATTACGAATGGTTAATTACTATCATCATTATTATTATCATGTGGTTTGGCAATATTGATAGAGCATAAGTCACCATGCATTGTAGCATAGAGTTATGGCCCTTTATGCCCTGAGTTCAAAACGCACCAAGGTTAACTTTGCCTTTCATCCTTATGGTTCGATAAAATAAAGCACCAGTAATGCACTAGAGTTATTGCTGGCCTTGTGCTAAAAGTAGAAACACCATTACCATTATTACCACCACCATCACCACTACCACCATCATGATGACGACCATCATCATCATCATCATTACAATTATTATATTCTGAATTTGGACCAAAGAGAAGAAAATCCTTTACAACAGGTGGAGGTGGAAGAGAACATCAAAGACTAAGAATTAAAGAAAAAAAGGATTTATTTATTTTCGATTTTCCCCTCCTGCTCGCCATTCCTGCTACACCTCCACCTATGATGACTGAACAAAACAGCAAGTTAAAGTTAATAGCCTATCTTTCAAACAAACAATGACATTTTCATGTTATATGTAGCTGTTACATTATTTAACATTTTTTATACTTTTATATAAATTTTTCATCTTTTTTTACTTTTATACTCTTATTCTGTATGTATGTGTATATATATATATATATACATACATAATATACAAAAATATACACACATATATACACACATGTACACAGACATATCCGTACACACAGGCATATCCGTACATACACACACAGACATATCCGTACATACACACACATTCATATACACAGACATACATATTCGTACATACGCACACATTCATATACACAGACACACATATTTGTCACATATATTCATACACGTATTCATAGACACATTCATACACACATGCACATGTGCACAGACACACGCAGGCACACACAGACATACATATACATACACGCACATACATACTTATACATACATATATATATATATACACATATATATATATACACATATATATATACACATCTGTATACACATATATATATATACACATATATATACTCACATCTATATACACACATATATACACATATATATATACACACACATATATATATATATACATATATACACACACATCTATATACACACACATACATATACATATATATACACACACACACGTATATACACACACATACATATATATAATTATATACTCATATATATCTATATACATATATACACACACATCTATATACACACACATACATATATATACACACACATCTATATACACACACACACCTATATATACACACACACACCTATATACACACACACACCTATATAGACACACATACATATATATAATTATATACACACATCTATATACACACACATACACACACATATATATATATATATATGTAAACAAATAAATATAATTTTTTAGTCTATTTTTTTGCAATTATATTATTGATATTCATGACTGTCGTGACAAGAGAAATTGGAAGTTCCAGAGGCTTACCAAAATCTGGGGATAATCATAAAAAATCTAACGCAACACACATAATAACAATAGTAACAGCAATAATAAACACTAAAAACATGAACAATAGCTACAACAACAACAATAATAATAGTAATAATAATAATAGTAATAATAATAATAGTAGTAATAGTAATAGTAATAATAGTAAATAATGGTAATGATAATATAATAATAATTTACATCTATTCTGCTGTCAATAATAGTGGGGTAATTAATGACTGGTTATTTTAATAATATTTCTATGTTGTTCATTTTGTCATGAATCATATCAAAACCCCTATGGTGTTTTCTCAACAAACCCTTTATTTTCAATTTTATTTCTTTGTTTCTGTTTTCTAGGGGTTCCCCCCCCCCCTCTCTCTCTCTTAAATTTCCCCCTTCATTTATTATATTTTCATGTCAATTATTTTAGAAATTAGAAACCTGCAGAAAGAAGGAAGCAGAGGACTATTAAGAAACTGCGGCCTTTTCTACCACTTCTTCTATGACCACTGCACCTCAGAACTGGTTGACTTTGCACTACCTCTACTCAAGAACTACTGCCATAATTGTCTCAAAGCTGGACCTTAAAATTACAGGCATGTAATTATGGCATGTTGATCTCAGGGAGATTCAGTATGGCATGT
>OZ024748.1:15874905-15937405 GCA_964016885.1 Eledone cirrhosa
TGTGTCACCGACAGTGGATGGGGTAAGGCGTGTGAGGTGGGGTGTACATTGGGTTAAGAGGGGCCTACTGACTGTAAGTTTATATGCAAGGGAAGGCAGGTCTTCTGTAGAACTGCATGGCACCAAAGATTTCGATTCAGTGACATTGTCCTTGAGGTCAGTTTTTATCACCTCATCCCAGGTTTTTCTTGGTCTACCCACTCCGTAGCTTCCATCAATTTTCATTGCTCTGCACTTTTTTATACAGCTGTTGTCCTTCATATACATCATATGTCCATACCAACGCAATGACCTCTCCTGAACACAAAATTTGACACCTCTTATGCTTAGTCTTTCTTTCAATTTGTTTATGCTTTGCCCTCTGCACACATTAGTATTACACAGTAATATATATTTATAAAATCATATATAGTGTGCATAAAGATTTTGATGTATATAGATGGTGATAATAGAGGAAGAAGGGCCAAGAGATCTGAATCGAATGGCGCAGCAGAAAAAGAAAGATGTATGGAAATGATCAAGTTGTCACAGAACTGGTGTGGACCTCATCAAATTTGACCAAGGAAACGTTTCTTGTGGTCTTTTCCTTGCTGATACTATCTACCAGTTGCAACTTCTGGCAGAAAGAAGACTAAACAAAACCTATGTCTGCACCTATAACTGAACCTTAGAGATGATTAATGAATGAATGCAATAAGTGTTGGTAAGCTGCGTGTGAGAAGACCTGACTTATGCAATCATGGAAACAGATGTAAAACACTGATTCTCTCTCTCTCTCTCTCTCTCCATATTTCTCTCTACTCCTTTGTCTCTCCCTCACATTCTTCCCCTCTCTCCCTCCTCCTCTCTACGCCTCTCTGTCCCTCACATTCTTCCCTCTCTCTCCTTCTCCCTCCCTCTATATATATGTATATATATATATGTATAATCATTTTGACATCCATTTTTAAAATGATATGTGTGTGTGTGTGTGCGTGTGTCACACACATACATACCTTTAATAATAAAGACAACTTAAACCTTAACTAGGCTTCAGTAAGTTGAAGCACATCATATCAAACTCATTCAATTCACACAGCGGTTCTATTCCTAGGAAGCAAGTCTTTTCTTAGTTTCATAATGGCCTATATTGTTAATAATTCTTCAGGCTTCAAATACTACTTCTGCCCTTGTATTGCAAGAAAATGAGAAAATTGAAATCTTTGGATAATCTCTAAGGATTCTTTCTATTTGAACAATATTACTGCATGCCAGCAATTATAATATCTGACAGCAGGTAATACACAGTTGTTGAAATACTGACATTTCAATAACCACGTATGTAATAAGATTTGAATATACAATTTTTTTTTTTTTTTTCCTACATCAAACACTTCTGACCCTAACCATGTGAATAGATACAAAACTGTTTTATAAAAAAATTGTTTACACGAAACATACTCCTGACCCTAAACTCCTGTATGAATTCAAAACTGTTTTATAAATTTTTTTTTTTACATCAAATATGCTCCCCTACTTTACCCACCTGAAACGATATAAAACTTTTTAAAGTGTTTATAGCTATCGAAACACCTAACCTACATGAACAAACAATTGAAAGAACACATTCGGAAAGCTCATCTCTCTTACCTTTCATGGACAGAATTATTAACCCTTTTGGTACCAACTAAACAGCTGGAAATTTCTCTTGGTTCTATGACACATAGCTATTTAAGTTACTAGCATGCCATCATAATTTTAAGTAGGAACCTTCCTTAAGTTACGCTCCAAACACCAGCTTGATAATGAGAAAGTTATTTTTTTCATCCTTACAGGATTGATAAAATAAAGTACCAGTCATACACTGGGGTAGATTTAATCGATTTTCCCTTCCCAAAACATTGCTGGCCTTGTGCCTATACTAGAAATTATTATTATTATTACTATTATTAGGCAGTATCGGTAGAGGGTCGGACGCCATGCTTTGACGCATAGAGTTACGGCTCTTGCCATTCTGAGTTCAAATCCCGCCGAGGTTAACTTTGCCTTTCATCCTTACGGGGTCGATAAAATAAAGTACCAGTAATACACTGGGTAATTGCTGGCCTTGTGCCAAAAGTAGAAACAATTATTACTATTATTTTTACTATTATTATTATAATGTTATGTGATGTTTCTGGAATTTTACATTTTTACATTTTACATTGTTCTTTCAAACTTTTGTGCTTGGAAAGAAAATATGAGAAAATTATCTATAATTGTGTTTGTTCTTATTGTTGCAACTTATGTTGGGATTTTTATATTGTTTTCTTCTTTTGTTTGTTTTTGTTTTGTTTATTTTGTTTCGTTTTTTTTATTTGTTGTTGTTCTTTTGTGTTCTTCACATGAATAATATTCTTTGAAATAAAATGCAGCAATACATAACAGAAAAAAACCCTAAAAAAACAATAGCCAAAGAACGAACTTGGCCCTCCCCCTTTCCTCAAAAAATACAACAACAACAGTGGCAACAAGTACAACAACAAAAATAGATAAAATAAAATAAAATAAGACAGCCAAAAAAATCATAATCTAGCATGCAGAGATCACAAACTATAATTTAATCATCTGAAAAATAGCAAAATATATAAATAAAATAAAATGGAGCAAAAATTTTTTGGTTTTTGTTGAAATTCTTTACAATTTTTACTTGCCTAATTCTTTGATATGTTAAGCAAAATCAATCAGAAAAATATCGAAATATTGAAATTGGTACTAATTACTCTAATAATTGGCAGTTGGTAAAATTTTTTACATCGATTTGGATATGTATTGATATTTTTATCTGAGATTTCACTGAAAAATCTGGGATACCGAAATATGAAAAAACCAGAGAAAATAGATATATAAATAAAATTTAAATAAATGCACACCAACACTTCTATACACACAAACCTCTATACACAGATCAACATATATATACACATACATGTACATACCCACAAACTTCTTTACATATAGACCAACATACATATATACATGCACATTATACACAGAACAAACATATACATCTACAAACACACAAAGTTCTTTACATATACACAAACACATATACACAAACACTTCTATACACAGATCAACATACATATACATGTCCATGTCCACAATCTTTACATATAGACCAACATACATATATACACACATGCTTTCTTACACATCGATCAATGTTCATATACATATATGTACATACACACATTCTTATACATACATCAACATACATATACACATACATACTTTCTCATATATATACACACATACACTTACAAATACACTTATATGTCCATGCACATATATAGACACACAAGCACTTATATGTGCATACACATATATGCATACACTTAGTTAAACTCAAATGCAATCACTTCCATACACACTGAGATACACATACACACGTAAACACCGACATTCTCACACTAAAAGACATACAAACACCTACATATTCCACTAACAGACACATGCATACACATACATACACATACATACACATACAAAAACATTCTCCCAGTAACACTGAGACATGGGCACACACAAATATGCGGACACACAGCCACACAAACATATACACACACACACATACAGACACACAGACACACATACATACACACACATAGACACACACAATTACCATTATATTCACACACAGACACACACACAATTACTAATATATTCACACACACATATACAGACACACACACACTCACAGCCCCACAAATATATACAGACACACACAGAACCCTACACACATACAAACACATACACAGACACATACAAGCATTTACACACTCGCAGAAAAATACCAACAGCTACACACTCAAACCTACAGATACCCAAACATATACCCCCACCTACCCACCCCCACAGACCCCCACACATACACATCACCCCACAGCCACACACACACAGATCCCCTCCCACACACACCCACTTTAAACACCAGACATTAAATAAAACAAATAAAAACAAGAGTATTCAGTACATGATATAGAGAAGAGAGAAGAGACCAGTGGGGAGAGAAGAGAGACCATAGAACAGAGAACACGGAGAATTAATTTTAATTTATTTGTTATATTCTTAATAATTTATTTTTTTTAATCTTAAAAGCATTTTGTAAATAAATTGAAAAACAATAAACTATTTATATGTCTGTAAAAGAGATTAAGTGATCTGATTGGTTAGTTTTGCTATCAAAAAATAACAGCTTACCAATAATCAATCAACTTAGTAGCGTTCCTCATTCCCCACACCCCCAGATCGATATATTGAATACCATATTAACCCTATTCCAATTGTGGTGGTAGGGGTGGGGTAGAACTCCGGAAATGAAATAAGGGGTATGGTAATGTTGACCATAAAAATATTTATTTCTTCAGATGGACTAATTCCAATGATTTTAGCCCTTTAAATTATTTCTGGTCTCCTAGCACATGCAGTTGTGCATGCATGCATACATACACATGTGCAAATATGTTCATACATGCATACTTACACCTGTTTAAATACATACACCCACATATGTACACATACACAAATACATATGTGCACACATGCAAAACATGCCAACTAAAGCACACATGCGAAACATGCCAACTAAAGCACACATGCATAAATACATATTCAAATACATGTACATACACAATTTCACACCTAATCTCGTATATACATAAATATATACATACACATGTAAATACATACACAGCTCATTTAACATCCATTCTTCCATGCAGGCATACACACATCATCTTCGTCTAACGTCCATCTTCGACGCTAGCATGGGTTATATATATATATATATATATATATATATATATATATATATATATATCACAGAAGTTATGTAATTGTTTAACTTTCTCACAAAGGTATCAAGATTAAACCAAAGCTATGAGAACAACACAACAGAAATAATAGCTTAATTGAATTGTTCTATCCTAAATAAATTTACATTGGCTTTTTAATAGATTTGGCATCTGCAAATTTATTTAAACTATATGTGTGTGTGTGTGTGTGTGTGTGTGTGTGTGTGTGTGTGTGTGTGTGTGTGTGTGTGTGTGTGTGTAGTATAAGTGTATTTATATTTAAGGTAGTTATCGAAGGTAAATCGACTGGTTGGAGTAGTAACTGTTGTTTACATATATATTATCATCCTGACCATTTATGCCTGTTGGGCGGAGGTGGTGAGAGCAGACCTCAGATCGCTGAAGCTCATGGAAGAGATGATGAAGGACCATGAAAAGTGAAGAGATGCTGTGTTGAACAGGACCCATCCCACCCTTGCTAGCAGGGAAAAGCGGATGTATGATGATGATGATATATCTGTAGAAAAGTGTTGAGACATCACTGGTGCCAAGCTGTATCGGCCATTGCCTTTCCCTTGGACATCATCGGTGGCGTGGAGAGGGGAGGCAAGTATGCATGGGCAACTGTTGGTCTTCCACATACAACCTTGCTCGGACTTGTGCTTCAGAGGGAAACATTCTAGGTGGACATCCCATGGTCATTCGGGACCAAAGTGGGTTTTTACCCCACTTCATATATATATATATATATATATATATATATATATATATATATATATATGGTAGTGTGCATTTGGAAGGGCATCCAGCTGTACACATTTCAAATGTTTCCATAGAGTAAATAAACAACACTATCAGATAGAGTTTCTCTGATCTGTAATAGAGTAAGCGTTGAAACCTTAAGTAGTATACAACTGTTGAGAAAGTATTTTAATAAGTGTCTCTACTTTAAGCACAAGGCCAGCAATTACCCAGTGCATTACTTGTACTTTATTTTATCGACCCCGTAAGGATGAAAGGCAAAGTCAACCTCGGCGGGATTTGAACTCAGATCGTAAAGAGACGTAACTATGCTGGAAAGCATGGTGTCCAACCCTCTACTGATACTGCCAATCCACCCCCAGAAATTATTTTAATAATAGTTATATATCATCATCATCGTTTAATGTTCACTTTCCATGCTAGTATGGGTTAGACATGTGCCATTTGAGGCATGTTGGGTCTGGTGACCATGTCTTGCTCATATAGAACTGTTTCTGGCTAGATTTCTACAGCCGGAGGCCCTTCCTAATGACAACCACATTTACAGTGTGTGCTGGGTGCTTTTTGTCATGACACCTACATGACCACTTTACAGATAGATAAAATATATTAAAACTTAAGCCAAAATCTCTTTTTGGGGGATATAAGCTAAGCCAACTAAAATAAGTTGGTTTTATTCATAGAGTTCCCCACCCATGATTTCTGGAATTCAAAAAATAACATTAACTATTCCAATACATTGGAATAACCAATACATTGGAATAACCAATATTGGAAGAATTACAATTCCATCATTGGGAGGAGAAATATTTTCAATATATCATCTTATGTCCAAATGTTTAAGAATACCCGTTTATAATTCCTGGCAGAGATTGAAACCTCCACATATAAAATATGTCATTGTTTCTCATACATTCACATGTATTCAAAAATGTGAGAGCCCAAATGCAGAAAATAACTAATATCAATTGATTACTGTCAATAATAGCTGAGAGACTCGGGTAAAATAACCCTCAAGATAGAAAAATGTGGGTAGAGGAACCTACAGAGAATTTGACTCCGTACCTCACGGAAACTGTAAGTGTGTTACTTTTATGCTAAAAGGCCAACAGATACATCTGTCTATTTTAAGATGCGACACCAAACCGCTCTAGGGCTAGAACTTAGACAGAAATAAACACCATATGCATAATCTATGAATGAGGAGATTTGACATTTGTAAGCGTGATGATACTAAATACAGTAAATAATTAATAACAGTCAATCACTATAAAATAATAGCTGAAAAAATTGGGTTATACATACTTACAGAAGACCCAACTTCCCAGAGGAACAAGCCAAAGGTGAAGCATATAGACAATATGTCCTCCATCCCCTTCCACTGCAAAGTGGCTGTGGAGGTGCCACGACAAAAAAGCACTCAGCCCACACTGAAAAGTGATCATGTAGGTGCCATGAAAAGAAAAAAAGCACCCAGCACTCACTGTAAATGAGATTGGTGTTAGGATAGGCATCCAGCTGTAGAAACCAAGCCAAAATCAGTTCCCATATGAGCAAGACATGGTCACCCAACCTAACATCGCCCTCAACAGGACAACCTGTCTAACCCATGCTAGCGTGGAAGAATGGACATAAAATGGTGATGATGATGTGTGTATGTGCATTTGTGTTCATGGGCGGTGCTGTAGCATGGCTGAGAGAGAGAGAGTGTGTGTGTGGTCTGTGTGTGTGTGTGTGTGTGTGTGTGGTGTATGTGTGTGTGTGGGGGGGGGGGGGGGTATGTGTGTATATATATATAATTCAGGAATGAGCAAGACAAACACAGAGATACAAAAACATGGTCTTATTAGTTTCATGCTTGGAGAAAAGTAAATAAGGGTTTCAACATATCGGACACAAGTCCTTCAAGAAATAGCAAGATCAGAGAGAGAGGGAGAGAGAGATGGAACAATGGAGCTTGAAAAAAAAAAAAAAATAAATAAAAGGAGAGGAGATTAAAAAAAAAACATTTTCCATTAGACATGTCTTCCCCAATACAGTACCTTGCCTTTTTGGTTTGGTCCTTTATGATCTCCTCCATAAACTTTGACCTCATTAAAGTAAACACAAATCTAGAAATTAAAATCTATGGTGCTCAAATAATCCTTGAAGTTCATATTAAGTCTAATTAGTCTGAAATAATGAGATTGAGTGATGATATTATTAATGAGAGTATATATTGCCTTTCAAGGAGTTATTTAATCATGGAGAAAATTATTCCAGTTCAGAAGCCAAGATCTCTATTCTTTTGCTGGTATAGGTCAGTAGATTCATAGAAATGTTAGCACATCAGGCAAAATGTTTTGTTGTATTGTTTCAGCTGTTTATGTTCTGAGATCAAATCCCACCAAAGTTAACTTAGGCTTTCGTCCTTATGGTATTGATAAAATAAAGTACCAGTAATGCACTGAAGTCGATTTAATTGATTTTTCTCTCCCCCAAATTGTTGGCGTTGTACCTAAATCAGAAACTATTATTTTACTGGTTTCAATCATTAGATTTTTACCATGCTGGGGCCAAGCCTTGAAGAGATTTAGTCTTGTATACATCTTTTACTGGTTGCAGTCATTAGACTGTAGCCATGCTGGGGCACTGTTTTGAGGGGATTTCATTGATCATCAACTGCAGTACTCCTTTTTGAGTGTGGCCATGCTGGGGCACTGACTTGAAGGTATTTAGTTTATCATATTGGCTGCAATACTCTTTTGCAATTCATACATATTTCATATGACTACAATAGTAGACATGACTACAATATTTGAGCAGTTTAAAACATGGCCTGCACTTTACATCTGGCATGTGAACCTATTACTAGCTTTAATAGAAAGTCATATATTTCACATCTGGATATTACCAGATGTTGAGGTATCTATATTTCAGTGTTGGTTTTCCCTATTACTAGATGGGGGCAGTAGGGTGCTATATTTCATACATAACCTCTATATCCGGCTGTTAGGTTACCTATATTTCAAATCTGCTTTGGTCTGATTTCCAGCTGGGGATTGGGGTGTAGGTTACATCTTGCATCTTGCCCGGGCCTGTTACCAGCTTTGCATGGGTCCATATCTTAAGTGTTTTTCTTAAGTAAACAATATGCCATTCCATCCAGTAATAGAACGCATGATTTTACCAACCCAAGGCCCTAACTGCTAATCCTTCACATGTAGTATAGATTTTACCAACCCAAGTCCAACACCCTAACCACTAATCCCTGTATTTTCAAATCTAGTAATATAGATAGAAATAATTGTTTCTACTTTAGGCACAAGGCCAGCAATTACCCAGTGCATTACTGGTACTTTATTTTATCGACCCCGTAATGATGAAAGGCAAAGTCAACCTCGGCGGGATTTGAACTCAGATCGTAAAGGGACGTAATTATAGAATAATCAATTAAATGCTACAGAATTAGGCTAAAGTACTATAAAGTACTAATGATATGAGTAACCTTTTATCAGCTATAATGTATATATATATATATATATATATACATACACATTCATATACATGGACATATACAGACATATACACACATATACACACATACATGGGTATATACATATTCACAATCATACACACACACATAACACCTCTTGATAATTGCTATTATTTTCACTAACGATACATAGACAATGTAGAATGAGATAACAACATGGCTGTAGAGAATTCAGACATTTTAAGCTTACATCCTTTAATTAAATTATTGCCACTAATATTACAGAGACACACAGACAGAGAAAAGGCGAGGGGGGGGGCGTGACACTGGACTATTGATAGGATGATTGATGTTGAAATTAAACTTTCATCCTTATGATTGATTACTCTTGTAATGAAAGCTTGTTTAATGGCAATATTAGGTCAATACCATGTTGTATATTACTACAAGAATTATGGTGTGGGGTATGGGAGAAATTGGGCGATGCTACTTGTAGGAAAATAATATAAATAATTAAAATAAAAGTAACTAGAAAAAATAAAATTATATTTTGCATTAAATTTTTTTTTTTTTTCCCAGTCTCTGAAATATTTTTTTTTATTGATATCTTATTGATGCCTGTAAAGATGAAAAGTAAAGCTAACCTCAGTGGCATTTCAATTAAGAATGTAAAGGGCCATAACTATATGCTGTGAAGCATGCCATCTAATGCCAATCAACCTCCCTAAAAAAGATTTCTATTATAGACACAAGGCCAACAATTTTGGGGAAGGGGAAGTCAATTAAATTATCCCCAGTGCATTACTGGTACTTTATTTTATTGACCACCGTAAAGATGAAAGGCAAATATAACGATGGGCGAGATTTGAATTCAGAATGTCAAGGGCCATAACTATATGCCATGAAAGATGTTTGACGCTCTACTGATACTTCTAATCCACCATTTATTGATATTATATTAATGAATAGGCGGTGGATTGGCAGAAACAGTAGAGGGCCGGACGCCAAGCTTTGCAGCATAGAGTTACGGCCCTTTAGGGTTTGAGTTCAAATCCCGCCAAGTTTAATTTGCCTTTCATCCTTACGGGGCCGATAAAATAAAGTACCAGTAATGAACTAGTATAATTGCTGGCCTTGCGCCAAAAGTAGAAACAATTATATTAATGAAAGAATTATTACATTAGTAAATTTATGCAAATATTTCACTGATAAAACATTGATTCAATGAATAGACATAAACTACGCTTGGACAGGAGAAAAACTGGAATGGGTATAACCTTCTTCAGGCTGTTTAATTTGTCTAATGGTGGAACTAGTCCTGATCATACACTTCTCTAGGTTTGTACTAAAACTGTTTAATTCACTTTAACATTTTACCATTTAAATCGGCCAGAATTCTTTCATTTTTTCTGTTCAAACCAGCCATTACCAGCTGCTTATATTTATGTTAAGGTATTATTGGCAAAATAAATATCAAAATCTTCGAGCTTCGATATTATGATATAATTATGAGGTAAAGCCTTTTCCATGAAAATATAATAGTAAATCTAGAGTAATGCAAATGCTAAAGGGTTAATGGTATGCAAACTGATAATAACCACTTGCAGGGTTGCACCCTAACTAACTGTTTAGTTCACCTTAATGGTATACCAACTCTGATCATATACCTTTAACCTTTCTACACTAAGCAGCTCCGTAGTTAAGCCAATTCTATACCCAGCGCTGCCTAAGGTACCACATAACGAGATTGAACTCAAAACTATAAAACAGCAAATCTAACAAACACTCAACCATGCCTCTAATTGAGAGAGACAGAGAGAGAAAAAGAGAGAAAGGGAGAGAGAAAGGGAGAGAGAAAGGGAGAGAGAAAGAGGGAAAGAAAGAGAGAGAAAAAAACAAAAAACACCCTTGTTTTTAAGTAAGGTTCATTTTTAATTTATATGTGCTGAAAAATGTTTCTTTTATATTTTGCTTAAAGAAGAAAAACCTGATTTTGTTTCCTCATTTATTTTATCTTGCAAATTTTTTTCCTTTAATTATTACAATTGAGAATAGCTGACAATCTGAATAAAAAGCTAGGATGGTCTTTAGAAGACAATTGATTTGGTTTACTTTAATATTTTCTTGAAAATTTAAGCATAATAAAAGAAGTGATTGAGATAATGTGAGGAAGTTAATTCATAAGCTGTCACTATAAATTTGAAAAGAAAATCTGTTTAAACAATTGCAGTTTTCATTGGAATATAGATTAAAACCTCAGAGAAACCTGTTATAAAGCACTGCATCAAGTGAAATGAAACACACAATAATTATTCATGACCTCAAAACAAGGCTACATTTTTCATTTCCTGTTTACACATGGCTTCCGTTGATAAAAACATGACAAATTAACCTTCCACTGAGCTTAAAAAGAAGAGAAAAAAAATTAAATGGCCTAAAAGATTTGAACATTTTGAATAGCTACAAGATACTACAAATGATGATGATAATGGTTTCTGATTTAGGCACAAGACCAGCAATTTGGGGGGAGGGGAAAGTCGATTAAATTGACACCAGTGCATTACTAGTACTTTATTTTATTGACCACCATAAGGCTGAAAGGCAAAGTTAACCTCAGCGGGATTTTATCTCAGAACATAAAGGGCCGTAACTATGCTGCAAAGCATGGTGTTCAATGCTCTATCAATTCTGCCAACCCACTGCCCTCTGTAACTATAATTGTTTCTACTTTAGGCACAAGGCCAGCAAATACCCAGTACATTACTGGTACTTTATTTTAGTAATCCCGCCCTCTGTAACAATAATGATAATATAATGATGAAATAGTATTACATAAATCTCTCAAATAATAATGTTTCTACTTTTGGCACAAGGCCAGCAATTACCCAGTACATTACTGGTACTTTATTTTAGTAATCCCGCCCTCTGTAACAATAATGACAATATAATGATGAAATAGTATTACATAAATCTCTCAAATAATTATGTTTCTACTTTTGGCACAAGGCCAGTACATTACTGGTACTTCATTTTATCGACCCCATAAGGATAAAAGGCAAAGTTAACCTCAATGAGATTTGAACTCAGGCCGTTAAGGGACGTAACTATGCTAGAAAGCATGGAATCCAACCCTCTACTGATACTGCCAATTCACTGCCCTCAAATAATTAAGTAAAATTGCCCACAAAAATATCTTTCAACTTTTATTTTTATGAGATAGATAATTGTTAAAGTTGACACCAATACTTGATTGATTTTCATTGCTGTTGCAGTTGAGTAGCCAAGTTTACCGATACAGTTTATCCCTTTCATGACAACATTTCTAATGAAATACAATCTATTTTAATTAATTAATGAAGAATTTTGAGGTATTTACTAAGATTATTAATTATTTCATTACTAACATAGTAAGTTAATGTAAGGCTCTTATGTAAAATTATACTGGGAGATAATTTAAGTAGGAAACCAATAAAATGGGTTTCATTTTATAGAACCAGAGCCAGGTTTGGTCGGGTTGCTGACTAAAGGATTATAGACATGTGATATGATGGTAACTAATCAATGCAATAAAGAAAAAAAATGTATTTTAATTTTAAACTATCTTGTTATTGTTGGTGTTTTTGTGTGGCTGGATCATAATAGGGCAGATAAGATGAAATATAAAGATAACATCGATGGGATATGAAGGTAGAGAGCCAGAACAAATTACAAAGGCATTTAATAATTGTTTCTAGTTTTGGCACAAGGCCAGCAATTATCCAGTGCATTACTGGTACTTTATTTTATTGACCCCATAAGGATGAAAGGCAGGATTTGAACTCAGAATGTAAAGGGCCATAACCATGCTACAAAGTATGTTGTCCGACGTTCTACCGATTTTGCCAATCCACCACATTTAATAATATGCATTAATAACTAAGCCAACCCATCTAAAACTGCCCCCTGGTTTTGTGGTACTAAGCTTTTATTTTTACTTGTTTATGTTTATCTAAAAAACATTCCTTCATAATTTATGTTAGAACCTTTTTTAAGTTATGAACCTTTGTTAAGTCTGTGTCAAGCCCAGGTTCATCAAGCTGGTGCTTATCCCGGTTTCCATGGCATGAAGTGACTTAGAGTACAAGAGTATACCCTGGACAGGACACCAGTCGATCAAAGTGTTAAAACTCCAGCTAATACTGGTACTCATTTTCAGTGAAGTATACTGAAGCAACATGATATGAAGTCCTGGAATTGAATCCATGGCATTATGATCACAAGTCCAACACCCTTACCACTAGGCCACAAGCCTCCAGACTAATCTTCCTCAATCTTGATTATTTTAAATATTTCAAAATTATAGGAAATGACTCATGAGAAATAAAGTAATAAAAGGGTTAATGACATGCTTCACTGTAAGGCAGCAAACAGGCAAAATCATGATTTAAGGATTCTCATTGAAAAACAGTTTATGTTCTGGTTCACCATCTTGGATAATCTTTTAGAGAAATCTCCTAGTGGAAGAAAGACAGTAACTTATAGGCTTATCAAAACCCATACTTTTCACTGGAAATAAATGATGTAACTACAATATTGGTAATAATTTCACAGAAGCTATATATATATATATATATATATATATATATATATATCATATATTGATATCTCTCTTTAGTAATAAAATATCCTCAAGTCAGTGTTATTTGTGAGTTAAGATCTTTTGTCTCAGAACAACAACAAAAAGAAAAGTTATGAAAATTATAGAACTCTATAAATACCCACAAACAACAACATTATTCCTTTGAAAAATAAAGTTTATGTTTACTTAGCATTTCTGACAAAACGTGGCGAAAATCAAAGAAACATTGGTGATTTGCTGAGAAAGAGGAAGAAAGTATTTGACCAAAATTCAAAGAAAACATCAGTTATCTGACTCTCCACACTATTGTAGAGAAAAAAAAGAATATATATATATATATATATATATATGTGTGTGTGTGTGTGTATATATATATAAAACAAACCATATAAAGTAAAGATAAAAAGATGTGCTGCAAAGACAATTTAGTGAAAATCTAATAACAAAAGATAGTAATTTTATTCTTGGCAAAAACATATTTCCTAATTTTGTCTGTCTTTTCAATGGCTGTTCATATTTCACCACATTTGTGAAGAACATTTAATATATTTGACCAAGGCAAAAGGCAATATATAAATATAATAAACATATGTGTCTATTTGTGTACATATATGTATATATGTGTGTATATGTGTGTGTGTGTATGTGTGTATATATATAAATGTGTGTGTGTGTGTATGTATGTATATATATGTATGTGTATATATATATATATGTATGTATGTATGTATGTATAAACACCTTCACAGAGAGAGTGAACAATAAAGAATTGTTGTGTCTAGTGATTCCATTCCAAAATCTATACATTACAGTTCACATAACACAGTACCATTGACAAGAATCTTACAAATATAATTAAGGCATTTCTTCAACATAAACCTCACATAAAAAAAAAAGAATCAACAATAACTTGATAGTTTTTTTTTTTCTTTATTCAAGCAATGAATACATTATTATTAGTCTTTTCAGCATAAAGTTATGGCCCTTTACGCTCTAAGTTCAAATCCCACTGAGGTTAGCTTTGCTTTCATCCTTTCAGGGTCGATAAAATAAAGTACCAGTCATGCATTGGGGTCGATTTAATCGACGTTCCCCTCCCCCAAAATTGGTGGCCTTGTGCCTATATAAGAAACTATTATTATTAATCTTTTAACTGCCGAGGTTAGCTTTGCCTCTTATCCTTACTGTGTTGATAAAATAAAGTATCAGTAATGCACTGGGGTCTACTCAATCGAGTTTCCTCTCTCCCAAAAATGTTTGAGCTTGTGCCTAAATTAGAAATCATTATCAAGGTGGTTTGCCAGTATTGGTAGTGTCGGACAATATGTTTTGCAGCATAGAGTTACACCCGTTTACAGTCTGAGTTCAAATCCTACTGAAGTTAGCTTTGCCTTTCGTCCTTACTGAGTCAATAATATAAAGTACCAGTAACGCACTAGGGTAGATTTATTTGGCTTTCCTCTCTCCAAACAATTGTTGGCCTTATGCCTAAATCAAACCATTATTAATAGTCTTAATTTTATTGTGCGTTGTTACTGCATAACCGAGCACAGCTGTGTGTGCCTTGGGTATGTGCAGGGTTCTTTATGTGTTATTTCTATTTTATTGTGAGTACTCTTTGTAATGAGTGTGCAGCACCTAGTACCACTATGATTATTACTATTATTATTACTATTATTATAGTATAAGGGCAGTGGATTGGCAGTATCGGCAGAGGGTCGGACGCCATGCTTTGAAGCATAGAGTTACGGCCCTTGCCATTCTGAGTTCAATTCGCGCTGAGGTTAAATTTGCCTTTCATCCTTATGGGGTCGATAAAATAAAGTACCAGTAATACACTGGGTGATTGCTGGCCTGGTGCCAAAAGTAGAAATTACTATTATTACTATTATTATTAATCATTACCATTTAGTTGCAACTCTTAACATTCTGAATTCAAATCAATCCATGGTCAATTTTGTCTTTCATTCTTCTCGATACATTCTGAATTATTATCCTGCCAAGGTTAGCTTTGCCTTTAATCCTTATGGGTTTTATAAAATAAAGTACCAGTAATGAACTGGTGTCAATCTAATCGATTTTCCTCTCTCAAAAAATTGTTGGCCTTATGCCAAAATCAAAAACTATTATTGTTATTAGAATTATTATTAGTGATGGTATTAGTAGTATTAGTAGTAGCAGCAGCAGCAGCAGCAGCATTAGCAATAGTAACAGTAGTTCTATTTATTTGTCTTTGATGGTGAATCAAGTTGCCACCCAGCTCCAGCAAGATATTTGCCAAATATTCAAAACAGATATTTTCCAAAATAGATAAAGGATTATAGGCAAATTTGTTGTTTGTAATTTAGTGACCACAATGGCTGTAATATATTGCATGGTTGAATAATTTAATACATTTCAGTGTGTGTGTGTGTATATATATATATATAGAGAGAGAGAGAGAAAAATTTACAGAGGTGCACCCACATAGACACATATATACAGACACACACACACACACACACAAATATAAAAGATCGCTGTGCATATTGAATACATGTATGTATGTATGGAAATACACACACATTGATATATATATGCATACAAATATATCTGCGATCTAACTTACTCGGTCCTCAATGTTGCCATTGACTGACCGGCGGTCAAAAATAATTCATCGCCGCTATGTATATATATATATATATATATGTATATATATATATATATATGTATATATATATATATATGTATATATATATATATATATATATATATATGTATATATATATATATATATGTATATATATATGTATATATATATATATATATATATATATATGTATATATATGTGTATATATATATATATATATATATATATATGTATATATATATATATATACATATATATACATATATAATATATATATATATGTATGTGTGTGTGTGTGTATATATATCTATGTATGTGTATATATACATATATATGTATGTATACATGGGAGTATGCATACATATATGTGTATGTATATGTACACAAGTATGTAGTAAGTTTATAATGGCTTGAAATTCAACAATTAACGATGGTTTTAACTGATGGTTTTTACACAAGTTACGATAAATAATCTAACCATTTCTTTGTTCTCAGCTCTTTATACTGCTTCAAAAAGATTACAAATATCGTGATGGTTGAATGGTTAAGAGGTTTCCTATGCAAATATGAGGACCCAGGTTCTGTCCCACTGCATAGTATCCTAGGCAAGGGTTGTATTTTCATTTACTGAGGCCGTAAGCTATATGAAATTCAAGGCCCTTCCCTAAAACAATTTGGGTAAAAAAAATTTTTTATAATTATTTTTTACTCTTACTCTATAATGTGTTCCAACAGACAGGCTGAGGCCATGCCGGGGCACCGCCATTATACATAATTTGTTTTCTTTAATATTAATGTTAAAAAGAAAATTATATATATGTATATTTATGTATATATACAATTTTTGATTTAGTGTTAAAGAATATGAAGTAATGATAAAATAAAAATATATCTTGTTTTAAATATGGCCCCTGAGGGTGTGTGGTGATAAGATGTAGCTTCTAAGTCCAGTACTGATTGTAGGAAAGGATCATTTACAATAGCTCAGAGTTACCCAAACCTTTGTGAGTGAAACTGGATAGAAGAAATTTTTGTGAAAATCCATTGGGAGGATTGTACCTATAATTCAAGAATACAGCATTGTCATAATGTATCACAGATTCCATTTGGGAAGTATGTTAAATATATACCTGTCTGTGGAATACTCAGCCACATTGCATGCTAATTCAATGAATATGTCGGTCAATCAATTGAACAACTGGACACTCATACATCGTTTTCGACAGGAGAAGCCTTCATCATCATCACCGTTTTACATCCATTCTTCCACGCTAGCATGGGTTAGATGGGTTGTACTGTTGTGGGCAGTCTCCGGTCAGCTGACCCTGTCTTGCTCATATGAGAACTGATTTTGGCTTGATTTATACAGCTGGATGCCCTTCCTAACACCAACCTCATTTACAGTGAGTGCTGGGTGCTTTTTTTGCTGTGGCACCGCCACGACCACTTTGTAGTGGAATGATAGCGACCCCAGTCCTATCATCTCATTTCTACAGCTGAGTAAACTGGAGTAATGTTAAATAAAGTTTCTTGCTCAAGGAAACAACACACAGAATTATATTTGGCCTTAACATATAAATAACAAAAAATGATTTACTGCTTAGGAAGTTAACAAGGATACTAAATTGGTGCTTAGGTCAATAGAGGCAGATATTTTTTTTTTTGGTAAACAAACATCTAAAGTTTTTGAATTTTTCACAATATTATAAAAATAACAGAAATTGTTTAGATAAATTGCTTAGACAAAAGTATTTGTTTTCCCAATGGGAATATATCTATCAACACATGAATCTCTTATCTTCTACTCCACACTGACCAAAGTCTAGAGATCAATGCTTTACGATCACAATATAAAATTATGTATCCAAATTCATCAATGTTATTCTGTCTTCTAACAAACTGTTTTTTCCTTCCTTTGTTTTACATTCTATTAACTATGTTTATAACATTAGTCGAAAAAGTTACAAAGATCCCAAGATTTCAAACTCTTTTAGTAGAATGTATTAATTTTTCTGAAAAACAGATAGATCTTCCACTAACTAATCCAAACACAACATCAAAAGCAATTTATCTTCTCAGTGTACATTTTGTGTATTCTCTGAGTAATAGTTTATGTCATTATGTATCAAAAATATACTTACACACGTTTGTTTAACTTCATTACCATATTTCCCATGAAAAACAACTGTCTCTGATTTTCAAATAGTTTTGAAAATATGCAGGAATTGTGAAGGATTTTTTTCATTTTAACCCTCTGATACCAAACCATTTGAGACTGCCACTGCTTTGACGATACAAAGCAGTTTATCTTTAACCCTTTAATGTTCAAACCGGCCAAAACCGGCCAGAATTCTCTACCTCTTTCTGTTGAAACAGGCTGCTCATACTGATGTTAAGGTATTGTTCTCAAAATAAATACTTTCAAAATCTCATAGATTCGATATTATACAAGATATTATGTGAGGTAAAGCCTTTACCATGAAAATATAATTGTATATATAGAATAATGTGAATGCTAAAGGGTTAAATGTTCATATTTATCTAAAAAAAACTTCCATCAAAATTTCATGTATGAACCTTAATATTCCAAACAAGATTTTTTTGGTGAAAGCTGTAGTACTAATTCCTTGTCAATTCTGGATTATTTTCAAAGTTGTTTGAAAATTGTAAATACTATATTTATTTCGAAGAGGACAAAAATACTTTAAAGATAACAACGAAACTTGCCTTTCATCCTTACGGGGGTCGATAAAATAAAACTACCAGTAATGCACTGGGTAATTGCTGGCCTTGTGCCAAAAGTAGAAACAATTATATAATGACAAAGGTGGATTGGCAGTATTGGTAGAGGGTTGGACACCATGCTTTGCTGCAGTTACGTCCCTTTACGGACTGAGTTCAAATCCCGCCGAGGTTAACTTTGCCTTTCATCATTAGGGGGTCAATAAAATAAAGTACCAGCAATGTACTGCGTAATTGCTGGCCTTGTGCCAAAAGTAGAAACAATTATATAATGACAACAGCACAGTAGAATATGATGTGATTATTTCATTCTACAATGAATTAGAATGTCAATATAAAGGAAGAGTCAAACTTTAATGGATGGGTGTAGTTAAGGTGCATGAACAAAGCATGGACGAACTGAGAAAAAGAAAACTGGGTATGAGAGGAATAAAATTAAGTGAGCATGTTTGATGGATGTGCAATGTTAATGTACATGGACAATGAAGCATGGATGAACTGAAAGAAAAACTGAGTAGAAGAAGAATCAGATGTAGTATGCAAGAGAGAAGACAGTGCTGGTATTGATGTGATGTATTTGGATGATGGTTATTGGGTAAAAATATGGGGTCTAGGAAGAATTATGTAGTCTGCAAGAGTGAAGACTGTGCTGGTTTCGACATGTGATTTATTTGATTGATGATCATTGGGTAAAGACATCAAATGAGTTCTGAGTGAAAGAAAGCTACTGTAGAGGAAGACCAAGGAAAACCTTGGTAGAACCTGACAATGATGAGGAAACATTGGGTGGCGGGCGACTGCATTAAAGGAAGACCTTGACAGAAGTGATGAGAGAGGACCTCAAATCACTGAACCTGATAATAATGATGGAACACATTGGGTGGAGGCAGACTATAGTAGAGGAAGACCTTGGCAGAAGTGATGAGAGAGAGGATCTCAAATCACTGAAATTGACAATGATGATGAAACACACTGAGTGGAGGGAGACTGCAGTAGGGGAAGACCAAGGAAGACCTGGGCAGAAGTGGTGAGAGAGGACCTCAAATCACTGAAATTGACAATGATGATAATGGAACACAAATGAAAGGAAGCTGTGATTGAGAAAACTGAGAAAACCTGGCAAACATTTGTAAACATGGAAAATATGGACATACAATATAATGAATTGTGATATACATACATACACATATATATATACAAACACACACAAACACATACATATATACATATATATACATATGTGTGTGTGTGTTTGTGTACATATAAGAGAGAGATAAAGAGAGAGAGAGAAGGATAGAGAAAGAGAGAGAAAGATAAAGAGAGATAAAGAGAGACAAATTTTGTCTGGTCCTGGTATTATATAAACCAAAAGGTTAAAATGAATGGTTTAAATAATACTGTAGATGTAGAAATAATTAGATTAGTAAATTGTCCATTATTCTATGGCAAATAATGGTAGAACTATGTAATTTACAGAACTACTAGAGGGATGGACCATTTCCTGTCTGAAAGATAATTTTAGACTTGATTTTATTGAAAACTTGCAGAGAAAATTCCAATGTGAAACCAATTTATTTAGATTGCAGTGAACCAATAAACAAAATTCAAAGATCTGTATATTCTTTTATCTTTTTCCAAATTTATGAGGGAAAATTTCCGCCATCTAAAGAATTCGAAATTTGATTTAAAACTTATCCTTGCAAATATCAATATTAGTTAACTAAAATAAAAGCTACATTTTACATATATATACATACATATACATACATATATACACACACACACACACACATTCACACACATTCATATACATACATGCAAATATATATATATATATATATATATATATATATATACATATATATACATACACACATATGTATGTATGTATGTATGTATGTATGTATGTATATATATATATATATATATATATATATATATATAAATATATAGAATGAGAGGGGGAGAGAGAAAAGGGGATAGATAGATTTATAGATATACAGCTTGAAAAAGTACTCAAATATATGTTTGGCTGAGTTTGCCAACTTAGTATTGTATAGAAATGGTATAGGGATATTTTTTTGGAAGATTGCCACTGCCAAAGAAAAGGAATATAATTCTAAGAAATCATGACTTAGTTGGAAATAAAAGCAGAATCAACACACTAAGATAATGCAGAAACAATATATATCCATATATATATATATATATATATATATATATATATATATATATATATATATATATATACATACTATACACACCCATATATATAGATATACACACACACACCTATATACATATATATATACATACACACACACACCCATATATATATATCCACACACCCATATACATATATATATAGATACACACACACACCCATATATATATCCACACAACCCATATACATATATATATATAGATACACACACACACCCATATATATGTCCACACAACCCATATACATATATATACACATACACACACACACATATATACATATGCATACAGCCATATATATATATATGTATTCACACACATACACACACATATATACATATGTATACACCCATATATATATATGTATACACACACACACACACACACATATATACATATGCATACACCCATATATATATATGTATACACACATATATACATATGTATACACCCATATATATATATATATGTATACACACAGATACACTCACATATATATATATAACAGGGAAAAAAAGAAAAAGGGAAGAGCTGTACCACTTGAAAACTATTGATCTACTACATAGAACAATTAGCTCCTAAGCTGGCATGACTATAAAGCATTTTTCTTTTTCAAACAGCTTCTGAAGGTTTTCAGGGGAAATATGCAGTATATGATCATGGAAGCCAACATAAACATAGATACAATTATTACAGAAGGAACACTAAGGCAACAGCTTGTTGCTACTCTCTCTCCCTTCTTATATATCTTGCTTGCCATATATCTATATATCTTGCTTCCCATCTCTCTCTCTCTCTCTCTCTCTCTCTCTCTCTCTCTCTCTCTCTCTCTCTCTCTCTCTCTCTATATATATATATATATATATAGCAAACATCACGGACGCTCTATCTCAGAATTATTTTTGAAAAGCATTAGAAATGCGCAACCGGTAAAACTTAAAACCAAAACTGCATACTAACCAATACTATTACTAATTCTCACTTATTCCTAATTAAACTATTTTTCACTGTGAACAATTTGTCAGCATTTTCTTTTCCATTTACCAATATATATATATATTTTGTTATGTATCTCTCTATATATATATATCTTGCTATGTTTATCTCTCTCTCTATGCATCCATCTATCTATCTAGCTATGTATTTATCTATCTATCTTGCTATGTATTTATCTAACTATCTATCACTGTGTCTTTCTATCTATCTATCTATCTAGCCATGTATCTATCTCTATATCACTTTTTTGTTTTGTATGTGTGTGTGTGTGTTTATTTCGTTTTTCTCCAGCATCGTCTTTCAATAAGAATAAATAAACGCTTTCCCTTTCCAAATTATCTCCAATATATAGAGACATAATTTATACTTACTTTTTTATTCTTTACTGGTTCCAGTCATTAGCCTGTAGCCATTCTGGGGCACCACCTTTGTGGGATTCAGTGAACCATATCGAGCTCAGTTTATTTTTTATTTAGTTACCATTTTATTCTATTAACCCTTTTATTACTATATTTCTAATGAACTACACTGTTTATCATTTTCAATCTATCATTTTGAAAATAATCAAAAATTTGGAGGGATTACTAATGTAATTAACTTTCTCATTATAAAGCTTCAATTTTTAATAGGATGTAGTCATAGTGTTTCTTTGTACTTTTCAGAAATATTTTGCTGATGCAGTTTCATGATTGGTTAATTCAAGTGTTTATCCATTGCCCATAGTTGAGACAGCAAGTATAACTTCACACCAACTGCCTTTGTTTCTCATCAAGGTTTGTAAGTCTTCCTTGTCAATTCCAGGCTCTCTTGCTATGATAACCTGATATCTGAGCTTTCTGGTGGAATAGACCTCAACAACAGGAGATCAAGTCTAAAAGCATCTCATCTTTTGCATGGAAGCAGTGACCAGGAAACCTTGTACAATGTCCAATCAATCGTGCACTCACTTTGGGTACTTTTCTATATATCAGATTAAGCATGGGATAGATCTGCCAAAGAATATTTTGAAATTTCTCAGAAAGGTAATGTAACAGCCATCTAAAAGGCTCTGTAGACAAGAGTGTAACCATAGCGAAGGATAAGCTCCAGTGTCCTTGTAAACAAAATTGTTTGCTGTATCTTTACTAGTGGACAGATTGTTGTGAAAAAGTGCAGTATTAGAGTACAAACTTCCATTATTCTATGTGATACAGTCATGGAGCTCCTTTGTACTTTTCAAGAACATATTGCTAATGCAGTTTCATGTGATTTCAAACTCCTAAGAATTAAAAGCCAAAATAAGAATACTGAATGAATGTATTCTGCAGAACAATAGAAGTACAGCAATGATGATGTTGATGATGATAATGGTCAAAATAATGGTTTAAAAATTTAAATAATCTAACAAATGTCCATAAAAAATCAGTAACAATGACAAATTGACAAATTTGAACCTATCCTTACTCTTTCTATGGTATACTTAGGCAAGGCACATTATTCTGCTGGCTGCAATTTGCCTAGCTAAATATATAAGTGCTACTAATGCTTCACAGTTGAATTATTAAGAATATTAAGAAAGTCATTCAACTGTAAAAAAAATCGTGTGTTCCAATCAAAATTTTTATCAAAAAATTTTTCTGAATCTCTTATTTTTTCATAGAAAATTTTTAGTAAGCAAAAATAATATCTTGAAAATTGTAATTAGCATTTATGGAAATAAGACTTTCCTCGTTTAGTAATATATAAAATTTGAAATAACTACAAAACCAGAAATGAGAAAGATGATGATAAAGATAAGTTTTTTTCTTTTAAGAATTTGAATGAAAAACATGAACAAAACCTAAATATACATAGGAAAGTGGAAGAAGAGAGGGAAGAAAACAGAAGGAAAATCATATATAAATATATAAAAGAATGAAAGACAAAGGGTGAACAGATAAAGGAATAAACAGAAAATAAAAAGGGATATAAACTTAAAGAGAGGATGGATTACTGGAAAATTGTTTTAAAAGGTGAGTGAACTTTATAGACTGTTAAATCAGTACGTTTTAATAATGTCTATAAAAGGAATTTAGTGAGAAAGTGTGCTAGAGGAAAGTAAGCCATCATGAAGTTAGAATAACTGTTTCTACTTTAGGCACAAGGCCAGCACATACCCAGTGCATTACTGGTACTTTATTTTATCGACCCCGTAAGGATGAAAGGCAAAGTCAACCTCGGCGGGATTTGAACTCAGATCGTAAAGGGACGTAACTATCATGAAGTTAAAATAACTCAAACAATTAATAAAAGATAGGAAACCTTATTATTACTATTATGGTCTGAGTTCAAATCCCGCCGAGGTTAACTTTGCCTTTCATCCTTACGGGGTCGAAAAAAATAAAGTACCAGTAATACACTGGGATAATTGCTGGCCTTGTGCCAAAAGTAGAAACAATTATTACTATTAGTATTTTGTTATATATTTTTTATAATTTTTCATTGTTAATTGTTTTTGTTATTGTGTATTTTTTACTTAATTTTATTGTACCCCCCCCCCCCACACCGCTGTCCCTGTCTTTGTATTGTCTCCAATACGTCAGCCCTTGTGGCCAATAAATGAAACCATTATTATTATTATTATATAGGGCAGTGGATTGGCAGTATCGGTAGGGGTTTGGACACCATGCTTTGCAGCATAGAGTTACGGGCCTTTATGATCTGAGTTCAAATCTTACTGAGGTTAACTTTGCCTTTCATCCTTATGGGGTCGATAAAATAAACTACCAGTCATGCACTGGGGTCGATTTAATAAACTTTCCCCTCCCCCAAAATTGCTGGCTTTGGGCCTATTTAAGAACCAATTATTATTATGAGGTTGACTTTGCCTTTCATCCTTACGGGGTCGATAAAATAAAGTACCAGTAATGCACTGGGAAATTGCTGGCCTTGTTCCTAAAGTAGAAACAATTATTATTATAGAGGGCGGTGAATTGGCAGTATCGGTAGAGGGTCGAACGCCATGCTTTGACGCATAGAGTTACGGCCCTTGCCATTCTGAGTTCAAATCCCGCTGAGGTTAACTTTGCCTTTCATCCTTACAGGGTTGATAAAATAAAGTACCAGTAATGTACTGGATGATTGCTGGCCTTGTGCCTAAAGTAGAAACCATTATTATTATAGAGGGCGGTGGATTGGCAGTATCGGTAGAGCATCAGACATCATGCTTTGCAGCATAGAGTTATGGACCTTTACGTTCTGGGTTCAAATCCTGAGGTTAGCTCTGCTTTTCATCCTAACAGGGGTTCGATAAAATAAAGAACGGGGGTCGATTTAATTCACTTTCCTCTTTTCCCCCAAGTTGCTGGCCTTGTGACAATGTTTGAACAGATTATTGTTATTGTTGTTATTGTTATTATTGTTATTGTTGTTACTATTATTGTTATTATTATTATCAACCCTTGTGGTTAATAAAGCATTATTATTATTATTTCATTGTTCTATTATTACAACCTCTGATTTTTTTTGTTTTTTACACGCAGAAATGCCCATTTGTACTGTCCTGTACTGTCCTTAATGTCTACTTTGTGTAAACCCTTGTGGTTAATAAAGAAAGCATTATTATTATCATTATTATTACAAATTATAATTATATATTACCACCCAGATCATGTTAGTGTGATGGGAATGAGTGGGAGAGAGCAAGGGAGACAGAAAGAGTAAGAGAGAGGAATGATGAAAGAGGGGCAAGAACAAGAGAGGTAGAAAGAGAGAGAAAGGCAGAAAGATGAATGAGAGAGAGAGAGAGAGAGAGAGAGAGAGAAAGATGAATGAGAGAGAGAGAGAGATGAATGAGAGAGAGAGAGAGAGAGAGAGAGATGAATGAGAGAGCGAGAGAGAGAGAGAGAGAGAGATGAATGAGAGAGAGAGAGAGAGAGAGAGAGAGAGAGAGAGAGAGAGATGAATGATGGAGAGAGAGAGAGAGAGATGAATGATGGAGAGAGAGAGAGAGAGAGATGAATGATGGAGAGAGAGAGAGATGAATGAGAGAGAGAGAAAGAGAGAGATATATGATAGAGGAAGAGAGAGAGGGGGAGAGATGATAGAGGAAGAGAGAGATGGGGAGAGATGATAGAGGAAGAGAAAGAGAGAGATGATAGAGAGAGAGAGATGATATATAGAGAGAGAGAGATGAGAGAGAGATATATATATATGATATAGAGAGAGAGCGGGGAGATGATCGAGGAAGAAAGAGGTAGAGAGAAAGCTATAATTTTCTAGACACATCAAGTGGAGTTCTTTGTTCCTCTCAATTCCATTATTATTGAAAACTAATTTACTAGAAACTAGAGCAGGTTATAAAATTGGTGTGTAGAACATGTTTCCATTTTGTTTGTCTCCTTTAGCTAAATGAGAGCAGTTTAAGCTCTAAAACCTACTGGAACAGATGAGAGAAAGCTATGAAACTAGTATTGTCAAATCTACTGCATCAATTCCATTAACCTAAGCATACTAAAATAGGATATAACTATGATATAAACTATATATTGTAATACTACGCCATGTATATATCTTCGTTGTACCACTCTACTAAATAAATTTTTACTATTCCTCAGTTTCAGAACTTCTAATCTGTAAGAAGAAGAACATCATTGCTGATTCCTATTCCTTTTATAGTAATCTGTATCATAAACATAAATTCTAAAAGTCTGCAGAATATCAGGCAGAGAAAGAAGCTTTCTTACATCTATAATCCAAATATCTTCCTTTCATATATCATCATTTTTATATATCACCGTCATCGCTTTTATATCATCAACCTCACTTGTATAACATTGATGGTTTATCATCACCATCCTCCCTTGCATATCATCATCACCATCATTGCTGGTATATCATCTCTTGTATATCATCATCATCGCTTGTATATCATCATCATCATCATGACTTGCATATCATCATCATCCCCCCTCCATCCCCACCTCTACAGTCACCATCATCGTGACCACCTCCATCATTGTCATCATCATCATCATCTTCACGCCCCACTGACACCATCATCGCCACCACCTCCATAATCATCCTTATTACTGTATTTCTGATTTTCCATGTTGGTATGGATTGGACAACAGCATTTGTGGTGGGACAGTCATCATAAAAGCACCCTAATTTTGACAAC
The DNA here is from genome assembly GCA_964016885.1 of Eledone cirrhosa. Classification (NCBI taxonomy): domain Eukaryota; kingdom Metazoa; phylum Mollusca; class Cephalopoda; order Octopoda; family Eledonidae; genus Eledone; species Eledone cirrhosa. The sequence continues at coordinate 15,902,303 of OZ024748.1, forward strand.
AAAAATTTGAAAAAAATAAATCTTCAGCCTTCAGGACGCATGGTAGATTTTTGAGACTTATTTTAGGAAAAAAGTAGCATCTTTGATACCAGGAAATACGGAGTATATATATATAATTGTTTCTACTTTAGGCACAAGGCCAGCAATTACCCAGTGAATTACTGGTACTTTATTTTATCAACCCCGTAAGGATGAAAGGCAAAGTCAACCTCGGCGGGATTTGAAATCAGATCATAAAGGGACATAACTATGCTGGAAAGCATGGCATCCGACCCTCTACCAATACTGCCAATCCACCGGCATTGTATATATAATTGTTTCTACTTTAGGCACAAGGCCAGCAATTACCCAGTGCATTACTGGTACTTTATTTTATCGACCCCGTAAGGATGAAAGGCAAAGTCAACCTCGGCGGGATTTGAACTAAGATCGTAAAGGGACGTAACTATGCTGGAAAGCATGGCGTCCGACCCGCTACCGATACTGCCAATCCACCGCCCTTCCCATCATTAGATACACACAAACATACCATTGTATATATAATGTATGTTTGTGTGTATCTAATGATGGGCTTCAGCATAATTTCTGTCTACCAAATTGTATAATCTTATAAAAGGGGTGAGTGTCCGAAGGCTAGAAATATGGTCGTCTAACGCAGATGATTTAGGGTTTAGGAGGACTCTTCAGTCTGGATGAGATGTGACAACCTATCTAGTGCTGGTGCCAAGATAAAATACACTCAATAGCAGCATTGCCCTGAAGATAAACACAACTGACACATTGTTAGGAAAACTGGCATTAGCAAGAGCACTAGCAGCCTTAAAAACCATGCTAAATATAGAACACAGGAACAAAATAGGGTTGCCCTGTCCCCTGTGATATCAGTCAGTCTGCGACAACACACTTAAATCTTTAGCATTTTAACCGGCTGTATCCGGCCAGAATTCTCTCACCTCTTTCTGTACAAACTGACTGTAACTCACCACTCATACTGATGTTAAGGTATATACATATACATACATATACATATGTATATACATATACGTACATATACATATACATATGTATATACATACATATACATATGTATATACATATACATACATATACATACATATACATACATACATATGTATATACATACATACATATGTATATACATATACATACATATACATATGTATATACATATACATACATATACATACATACATATGTATATACATACATACATATGTATATACATATACATATGTATATACATATACATACATATGTATATACATATACATATGTATATACATATACATACATATATATATATATATATATATATACATACATACATACATATATATATATATATATATATACATATATATATACATATGTATATACATATACATACATATGTATATACATATACATACATACATATATATATATATATACATATATATATATATATACATACATATACATATATATATACATATATATATACATACATATACATATGTATATATATTTTGATATTTATTTTGAGAACAATAACTTAATATCAGTATGAACGGCCGGTTACAGCCAGTTTGAGCAGATAGAGGTGGGAAAATTATGGCTGGATACAGCTGGTTTAAATGCTAAAGATTTAAGCATTATTTCAAGCACCAGCTTAATAATGAAAAGATTAAGCTATATTACTAAATCTCTCTGAACATTTATTTTAAATATTTGAAAACTAAAGTCATTTTTTATTATTGTAATTATGGTAATGAAATGAAAAATAAAAAAAAATGGTTCTCAAATGCATTTATTTTTTTGGTAGAAATAACTTGTAAACAAGTTTTGAAAATTGAAAAAAAAATTCTTTAATAAAACTATTGTATTGGTTTGGCTTTGTACAGAACATTTTTGAGAAAGAAATGAAAACAATTTATCAGATGACAGCTAATAGACAATGTTAGAATTAGTCAATTATCATAGAATAAAACAGAATTAGAAAAGAAAATGAAGTTGTTATAGAAAATAAACTAATATTTTTATTCTGACAATTCATTTTAGAAAACGGCAATGGTTGCTAAAAACTTATCTTGAATAGCAATGAATTTTTCTCATTCATTTACATATCTTGGAAAACCATTGTTTAATATTCATTAAGTTTTTTGTTTTTTTATTCTATTTGTTTTCTTTTGGAACTATCAGCATTTTTTTTCTTTTTCTAATAAAATCAGCTTAATGACAATTCTATATCCTACTTAATATGACTTTAATATCAGTTATATATTGCTTTCATTTGTTTTGTTCTATTTTTGTAATTAGTTTTCCGGAATTTCTTATTTCTGAATATCAAAGTAATACTATTAATTATGAAATATTACTAATTAATATTTAATTTGATAATGGAAAAATTATTATTATTACCACAAATGGAAAGAGTATGTTTAACTGACAGTTGGAACTGAACTATAAAATATATCTATAGATTAATAAATCACCATTTAACATTTATTCTGATGGTGATGACGTGCGTGCATACATATATAACCAAAATTAAATTAAGGATCTCATGTCTGAGAAACATGCACCATACCACCTGTAGAATAGGCTCAGAGATTCTAACAGATAAATCTGAGCATTTATTAGCATTAAATTAAAAATCTGTTGACACACACACACACAATTATATATATATATATATATAAAGGCCTTCGACAGAGTCCCCCGCTCCATTATCTGGTGGGCTCTTAGAAAACTAGGCGTTGACGAATGGCTTGTGAGGGCTATACAAGCCATGTATAAAGAAACAGTCAGCAAGGTTAGAATTAACAACGAATATAGTGAAGAGTTTAGCGTAAAAGTTGGCGTCCATCAGGGCTCTGTTCTCAGCCCCCTACTATTTATTATTGCCCTTCAGGCTATAACAGAGGAGTTCAAGACAGGCTGCCCATGGGAACTCCTATACGCAGACGACCTGACACTCATAGCGGAATCAATGGCCGAGCTAGAGAAGAAATTCCAAACATGGAAGCACGGCCTAGAGTCAAAAGGACTTAAAATTAACCTGGCTAAGACCAAAGTTCTAGTTTGTAGGAAAGAAAACAAGGCGGCGGTCTCTTCTGGGAAATGGTCGTGCTCGGTGTGTAGGAAAGGCGTAGGTAGAAACTCCATTTTATGTCCTAAATGCAAAGTATGGGTGCATAAAAGATGTAGTGGGATCACAGGTAAGCTAACTAAGAACATAGATTTTACATGTGGCCGGTGTTCTGGTGCAATAAGTAGCAGCAAGTGCCCACAAAATACTAGCTCTTTCAATTGCGCAGAGGGTTCTATAGAAATAGTGGACAGCTTCCGTTACCTGGGCGATAAAATCAGCAGTGGGGGAGGGTGCTCTGAAAGTACTGTAGCTAGAGTCAGAACTGGTTGGAAAAAGTTCAGAGAGCTTATACCACTATTAGCTGCTAAAGGGTTCTCCCTAAAAATGAAAGGCAGGTTGTACGATGCCTGCATACGAACAGCAATGTTGCATGGTAGTGAGACCTGGGCATTGTGTGCAGAGGATATACGCAGACTAGAGAGGAACGAAGCTTGCATGCTCCGCTGGATGTGTAACAGTAATATACGTGAACGGCAAAGCATAAACGAACTAAGGAAAAAATTAGAGATAAGAGGGATCAGATGTTGTTTACTCGAGAGAAGGCTACGTTGGTATGGACACGTGATGCGCATGAAAGTCGATAGCTGTATAACAAAGTGCAGGGCAATAAAGATAGACGGTAGCCACGGAATAGGCAGACCTAGAAAAACCTGGGATGAGCTGATAAACTCCGACCTCACACACTTACACCTCTCCAAGACAATGTCACTGGACCGAGACCTTTGGCGGTACTCAGTAACAGAGAAGACCCGCCTTGCCAGTAGGCATCTCTAACAAAATACACCCCGTCCCGCCACCACCACCACCCCATCCACACCACCCTGTTCTATGTAAAGTTATGTTGGTGCCGCGCCATCCAGGCCGAAACAAATGAGATCGTGTAGGTGTCACGACAAAAAAACACACAGTCCATGCTGTAATGTGGCCGTGTAGGCAACACGGTAAAAACCTCCCAGACCCACACTGTAAATGTGGTTGGTGTTAGGAAGGGCATCCAACTGTAGAAAACCTGCCAGACAGTCCTATGCGAGCAAGACAACCACTCTTGCCTCAAGTGGGAAAACTCCCGTCCAAACCCATGTAAGCGTGGAACATGGACGTTAAACGTTGATGATGATGATGATGATGATATATATAAAGGGCGGCTGACCGGGCTAGAAGCTGCTAATTGATCGGCCGCCCTCTTGTCTCTGCTTTTCAGCCCCATGGATTTTGTCTATTATATTCCTTTGTTAAATTTCGAATACCTGATGATGTCACTGGATTCATACTGAACCCGGTTACTGAAATGATCATAGTATAATAAACCTTTTAAGGAATTACACCAGTCCAGCCTCCTATTCTTTTATAATATATATAATAATTGTTTCTACTTTAGGCACAAGGCCAGCAATTACTCAGTACATTACTGGTACTTTATTTTATTGACCCCGTAAGGATGAAAGGCAAAGTTAACCTCGGCGGGATTTGAACTCAGACTGTAAAGGGATGTAACTATGCTAGAAAGCATGGCATCCAACCCTCTACCGATACTGCCAATATATAATAATAATAATAATATATATATATATATAATACAAAATAAACATCAAACAATTACAGGGATAATTTGTAAAGAGTGTAAACACAGTTACATAGGTAACATTAAAATTAAACGAGAACCTCAAATATAGATACCTTACAATAATCATTATTGTATTAAACATTATTGTAAGGGATCTATATTTGTGGTTCCGTTAAATTTTAATATGTTACCTACGTAACTATGTGTGTTTGCACTCTTTACAAATTATCCCCTGTGATTGTTTGATGTGTTTATTTTATATATATATATATATATATATATATATATATATATATATATATATGTGTGTGTGTGTGTGTCAATCGATTTTTAATTTAATGCTATATATATATATATGTCATGGGGGCAGAGTCCTCAAACACTCCTTCCAGCAGGTCCTGTAAGAATCAATTGTCTATAACTGATCTGGCTGGATCCCCAAGCAAGACCAGCCAAGCTCATGGATGTTATCCAACCATCTTGCTCAGGGTCTACTCCTAGGTCACCTGCCAGTTGGTTTTGCCTGTAAAATCTGTCCTGCAATTCTTTCCTGAGACATTCTACACATGCCCATAGTATCAGAGCTGTGATCTCTCAATTCAGAGAAGTAGTTGCTCTACCTGGAATATATATATTGAGCCAAATTGTTAGAGTTGTTGGAATGTTTTACGGTGTTCATTTCTGTTCTCCGAGTTCAAATCCTGCCAAGATCAGCTTTGCTTTTCATCCATTCTCAGTCAATAAAAGAAATACCAGTCAAGTACTGAGATCGATTCTTCCTCTGTCTCTTTCTTACTTCCTCTCTCTCACTTTCTATCATTCTCTGGAAGAAATCTGCTGTATTCTGACCTGGAGAAGAGATGGGTTCCGTCAGGTTTTAAAATACCCTAGCATATGTCAATTTGGCACCCTGATAAATCCCTCAGGAGTTACAGGACCACGCATGCATGCATGCATGCGTGTGTGTATATATATATATATACTTACTTACAGTACAATGGTTTTCAAGCAATTTTCCTACTAAAGAAAGGGATAGCTTTGCAAGACCCGTGACAGGTTACATATTCATCATGGAGTCCATTTTGGGAGCAATTTTTCATTACCCCGAAGCAAGGCCGAATTAATCAAGGTGCAGAGGGGGCAAATATGCAGGACACCCCTGGTCAAAGAGGGTTCCCCTAGGAACAGTCCCCCTTATCTCCAAACAGGGCCCCACTCTCTTTAAACAAGGCAGGCCCCTGCTAACTTTTAATAGCAGAGCTAGAAAGAGGCTCTTATTTTTGTTTGTTATATGAGGGTGCCTCCTACTTTCGAACAAGGTCCTGGCTAACTTTCAATAAAAAGAGACCCTTAAAGTGTTATGTGTGGAGCCCACCAAACCTGAATTGCTCCAAGTTACCAAGGACTATATATGGTCCTGGTCCTGCCCAGAAAGACCTCTAATTAATTATAAAGTAAATATATTTTCGATATTTGTGAAACCTCTGAACTTTCTTGTGCTTTAAAATTGTATAATGTAAGCATTACCTATTATCAGCAACAGACTAAAAGTTAAAATTGGCAGAAGATAGATAAAATATCACTTTATTATCATTCAAAATTTGCATCGATTTTTTTTTTTCTCTCCTGGCATAAACTAATTCACCAAATATTAGAAAGAAATTTTTATATCTTTCTCTTGGTTTCAACTCAAGAATCAAGACTTAATCTTTAATATATCTCCAATAATTTAATGAGAAACTATACTTTTAGATATCTCTACATCAATCTATTATTTATTAGGTATTTCGTCATTGTGAAAGAGTTTATACAGTGTATGTCTCAAAAAGGAAAAACCAACTGTTATATTCTAACACACAAATCTCTCAAGGTCAGTTTAAGGTCATTTTCCTGCTAAAGAAAGGGCTAACTTTGCAAGTCCTATAACAATTGTTATACTCATCATCTGGTCCTTTTTTTTTATGATCTGGTCTTTCCGTATAGCATAAGAGGCAACCAAGAAGGTTGTCTCTTATGCTACACAGAAATATGCTGTATCTATTCTAAACAGGAAGAATACAAACACATTTCTTGTGTTGGTGCCAATATAAAATGCACTCAATACACTTTGTGAAGTGTTTAACCCTTTAGCATTTAAACCAGTCATATCCGGTCAGAATTCTCTCACCTCTTTCTGCTCAAACTAGCTGCAACTGGCAGTTCATACTAATATTAAGGTATTGTTCTCAAAATATATAATCAAATCTCAGATTCAATGTTATTTAAGATAATTATGTGAGGTAAAGCCTTTACTGTGAAAATATAACACTAAACAGAGTAATGTAATTGCTAAAGAGTAAATATAACACTAAACAGAGTAATGTAATTGCTATTCCTGTAGAAACCATGTGAAAAAGCATTGAGATAACACTTTAGTCATGTCAAGAACATGACAACCATCATTATAAAATATAAAATGTGCTCAGTATCTCAAATACTAATGTTTATAAAGAGATTGGCATTAAGAAGAGTATCCAGGCTTAGAAATTCTGAAAACTATGCCAAAATACAAAACACTTTGAAATGTAAATTTGACCTCTGTGAGATTTGAACTCAGAACAAAGGTTCATCACTAGATAGTATCTTAATATATGCAGTAGTTAAAATTCCAACTAACGGCACAGCTGAGTGATTTTTGAAAATAATGAACTCAAATAAACACACACACATGTATGTGTGTGTTTAATTTATCAAATTTCTTCTAACAAGGTTCATCACTAGATACTCTAAGCCCTTTATCAGCCACTCTGATAATTCTACCAATCAATTCCCCTAAACGTTACTGTTTATGTCTTGTTTTATTTCTATCTAATGTAACAAAGTGACAGAAATATGTTCACATCTCCAAACATAGATTCAGATTCTTTGCATTGACAATTAAAGAGAAGAAAATTATGTAATTTCCTTTATGACGGATTCAGTGCTTTAATCAAAGAATGGTTCTATGGTCGTAGTTAGTAATGATGACATTAGCTCCAAAATGATACCTAATTTCAGATGTGTTCTCTCTCTCTAATCTCTTACATGTATAGACATACACATTATATATATATATATATATATATATATATACACATACATATATATATATATACATACAGTATATATATATATATATATATACACATACATATATATATATACATACAGTATATATATATATATATATATATACACATACATATATATATACATACAGTATATATATATATATATACACACATATATATATACATACACACATATATATATACATACACACATACATATATATATACATACAGTATATATATATATATACACACATACATATATACAGTGTATATATAAATATATTTGTATATACATATATATTGATATTGATGTGTATGTATATATATATATATATACACTTCTACTATATCTTTTTTGTCATGAATATGTCACTAATTATTCCTGTAATTAATTACTTTTTAAGAGAGCCAATAATAGAAATATGTTCAATTGAATACAATATTAATTATGTATGGTTAGTGATTGTCCTCTTGAAAGAAGGAGTGTGTGCGTGTGTGTGTATGTGTGTGTGTGTATGTGTGCGTGAGTGAGTGAGTGAGTGAGGGTGTGTGTGAGTGAGTGAGTGAGTGAGTGAGTGCGTGTGTGTGTGGGGGGGGGGGCATAAACGGTAAATGACTTGTCTACGAGAAAATATCTTTGATCAACAACAGGAATGTTAATGAATTTCTAAGAATTCTATTAATGGCAACAGGTGTGATGAAACAAAACAAATAAATCGAACAACAAACACACAGCTCTGTTAGAGACATAATAGAACTTCTGTGAAATACACTGAGTGTCTGTATATATATATATATATATATATATTCATCTTTAGAAAAAGTTACTAAGTCAAGGCTTCCTCAATGATTTACCTTCCCATATTGAATGAAAGACGACAAATACATACATATGTGTGGTGTGGTGTGGTGTGGTGTGGTGTGGTGTTGTTTGGTGTGGTGTGGTGTGGTGTGGTGTGGTGTGGTGTGGGGTGTGTGTGTGTGTGTGTGTATATACATAGACTTGCTGTCGAAATAATGTGAGCTCAGCCGGCAAGCACTAACTTTTCACTATACATACACTACTAAGTATCCAGTACTTAGCGGAACATGGTTTTACCACACACACACACACACACACACACACACACACACACACACACACACACAACCAGTCTGTGCATTGAGCACTCATATCGATAGCACCACCAGTAATTCACCGAATCATATATATAAGATAATGAGAAAGCGAGGGAGATAATTAAGAGATTTTTTTTTAAAAGCCAGTGTTAGATAAATACTTCACAAGAAGCGAGTAACAAGTATATTTAATAGTAATTCAAGAGTTCTGGTTACTTTGTTCCATTCTAAAAATAAGAAGGTATAGCCTATAGTAAAGTTAGTCTACCTTTGTAAAGTTAACACAATTACTAATTAGGTGACAGACACTGCAACTTGCTGAAAAAGATGAATAACATTGATTTAATCTATAAGTAACTTGCTATAGTTAATAGCTATTGATATATTACAGTAATTATCTTCTAATTAACTTATAATTAAAAACACTTTTCCATGGATCAACAGTGATCTATCACCATCACACTATAGCTGTGCGGTTTAGAAATTTGTTTAGCAACATTGTTATTTCAAGTTGGATCCCACTGCATAGCATAGCAATACCTTGGACTTCTATCATGATATCTTTGTGAGGGCAAAAAGCCTTATGAGTGAAATGTGGTAGACAGAATCTGATCACCTAGGCTGGATATTATCATCATCATCATCAGTTTTAACATCCACTTTCCCTGCTAGTAATGGTTGGATGAGTCTATATTGACCAAGTCAGTACTGAAGCAGGGCTACTGATCCCCCATACAGTCCAGGGATCTGCATGTCATTTACATATGGGCCAGGGAATTGTATGTCGTTTACATATGGGCCAGGGATTTGCATCTTGTTTACATATGGGCCAGGGATTTGCACCTCATTTACATATGGTCTCATGCTCTGCCAAGTTCACTGGAGAGGTAGTTATATCTTTGACAACTTGTCTTCTAATATAATAGCTTTGTGTTGACCAAAGTCTTATGATTGTAATGTGATGAACAGAATCTGATCAGATAGGTTGTCATGGATATGTGTCAATATAATTTCATGTTGACTGAAGCTTTATAAATAAAATGTGGAGGACAGAATCTCGTCAGATAGGTTTTTCTGGTTCTTGGGAGATAGAATTACTCAATTCCTGTATTCATCTCTTGATTCCAATCCACCCAAACTTACTTGTGATTAAATGGTTTCTACTTATATTAAATAACTGTTTCTACTTTTGGCACAAGGCATTACTGGTACTTTATTTTATCGACCCCGTAAGGATGAAAGCAAAGTTAACCTCGGCGGGATTTGAACTCAAACCTTAAAGGGCTGTAACTCTTTGCTGCAAAGCAATGCGCCCAACCCTCTACCGATACTGCCAATCCACCGCCCTTATATTAAATAACGTTGGAAGATTTTGATTTAAGAACCTTTTAAGTTATCTTACAAATACTATCTTAATAATGAAATAATAGTAACCATAAATCTCTCTAATTCTTTTATTAATCTAAATACGGAGTATTTCATTTAAAATAATTGTTTCTACTTTAGGCACAAGGCCAGCAATTACCCAGTGCATTACTGGTACTTTATTTTATCGACCCCGTAAGGATGAAAGGCAAAGTCAACCTCGGCGGGATTTGAACTCAGATCGTAAAGGGATGTAACTATGCTGGAAAGCATGGCATCCGACCCTCTACCGATACTGCCAATCCACCGCCCTATTTCATTTAAAATAATGTCATGAAATGGTTAAAACCACGACTTGTTTCTTGGAGGCTTCTTTCCTGCTAGCTGCAATTGCTTGGTTTTAGATTTGATCCTCCTGCATGGTGGCACCTTTGATAAGTATCTTGTTCTATGAAGCCATGCACTTGTAACAATATATACAATGTTTTCTTATTCAAGCACAAGTTCAGCATTGTTGGATGGCAGGCAATTACGATATTTGCTGGCCACTTCAACGCACTTGAGTAAAATAACAAAAAATCTTCCCTGTAATTGATACACCTATATCACCAATGTGAAGTTCAACAGAGGAGGAGGAAGAGGACAATGCTGGTTTATAAAATTTATCAGATTTATTGTAGTGATATTTTGCCACTTGTTTTGTCTGTATTTATGCTGATAAATTGGAATGTGCTTTGTCTGCACGTATTAACATATTTCATTTTAGCTATGTGGACTTTGTAAATGTGCAGATGTTGTACAATGAAAAGACAATGAAATAATTTTAAAGATATTTATGAAATGTACTAAAATTTTTTATCCTCAAAATATCCTTGTCAAACTAAGGGGCATCCAATAGGCCAGCAAATATGGTAAATTGACCTCAATACTTGACTGGTACTTTATTTTATTGACTCAAGAAGGATGCAAAGCAAAGCTAGTTTCAGCAGAATTTAACATCAAAATATAAAGGCTCATAGCAAATGCCACAAAGATTTTTGTCCAATGCTCTCATGACTGTATTGCTAATGAAATACACCATTTCAATTAATGAAGAATTTTGAGAGAATTACTAAAATTATTAATTATTTCATTATTAAGATAGTAACTAATGTAACATCCTTATATAAAATTATGTTGGAAGGTTTTAATTTAAATTGTAAACCTTTAAACAATTAATAATAAATATATATGAATATAAATATATATGTAGCAATTACATTTAAGTAGAAATATGTATGTAATAAAGATATCTAAATAAAAATGTGAGATAATATATGTAAAAGACATCAGTAAATATAAAGACATATGCAACAATAAATATAAATATGTAATAAAATATATAAATATAATATATACACTTTATAGATATATGTACCTACCTATATATATATATAATGTGTAATAATATACATTTAATTATATATTATATACATTACTATATACACATGTGTAATAATTAGATTTTTAGTCAACAAATGACAAGTTTATTATGTTTCTGGTAACAGTATAATGTAATGTGATTGTAGTGTTAAAGAAAAAGAAATAAATTATCCAAGCCAAATATAATTTGATAGTTTTCAGTTTTGTTTTAAATTTATATTTAAATATTTAACGCACCTTCAACTGGAAGACAGCTGTGTTTGGTGGGGAAAAAATAAAGGCAAACATGACAAAACAATGATGTTATATATAAGTTTAACCCTGGATATAATGCGAAAAGATTCTTAATATTTCAGACGTTTGTACTTTATCAGAAGAGGTAGGAAGACAGAAGAGATTAAAAGAAATAGTAAAGAAAATATAACGTTGAAAGAGATAGAAGGATAAACAATGCAAAATGGACTGTAAGATGAGGTAACGAAAAGTAAAAGCTACCTGGTAATCTGTTTTGTTTTGTTTGTCCAATATTCCGGGGCCTAAAAGTCCCTTCATCAAGATTTAAGGAACGTTCAGTGGATAACGTTCCAATTTCCTCTCTTTAGGATAAAATTTTGATTTTGATTAAACATTTTTCTAAGTCATTTTCAAGCGTTTTTCGATGGTTAATTCGTTTTAAACATGAATGACGTAAATTGCCAGAAGCATGTGTGTATTTTGTAAACCAATTTAGAGAAGTGAAGGTTTGAATATAATTCAGATATTAGAAAGGTGAAGTGGGGAGATAATCATCCTATATTTTGATGTGTGTGTGTGTCTATGTCCAGACACAATTGTAAGGGTATGAAAGCAGTGATGTGCTGGCTGAGTGAGAGTATGTGCATGTGTGGATGTGTATATCTGCATGTGCATGTGAGCAGGAGTAAAGCAAGGAGTGACTGTGGGAGGTTGCATAGGTATGTAAATATGTATATGCGTATTTTCACACACAGACATACACAGTCAACTTTACGTGCATACACAAAATTACAGACAAAAGTAGAGGCAACTGTCAAGTGATAGATAGGTAAGAAGGCAATGGCATATGCCTGCAATTCCCCATGATGTCCCCAAATTGCGAGCCGCCCCCCCAAGTCGCAAGCCACCTCCAAGTCGCAATCCTGCCCCAAGTCGCCGCCAAGTTGCAATCCGGCCCCAAGTCGCCCCCAAGTCATAAATCATGTGCCAGGAGGCTGTAAGAGACACCATGAGGTATCACAGATAATGTTAAAACAGTACAACAAACCACAAAACAACAAGGGGTGAGGTGGGGACACATGATGAGGATCAAGTCAGGAAATGAAGCAGAACTGGAATATATTGTGGGATGTATTTTCATTGACAGAGACACTGTCCAAGCAATAGGCCCTATGTGAACACACTACCACATACCAACACAAGCAAACACACTCAAGTGACGTGTAAATACATGGGATCCCTATGAAATTATGTGCGTGAGTGTGTGTATATATATATATATATATATATATGCATATATATATATACACACACGTCTATATTATATATATATATATACACACATACATGCGCATGCCTATGTATATTATACACACACACACACATGTATGTATGTTACATGTGTGTGTGTTTATAGATATGTCTAACCCATGCTAGTATGGAAGAATGGATGTAAAACGGTGATGATGATGATGATGTATATATATATATATATATATATATATATATGAGTATATATAGAGAGAGAGAAAAGGAGATGAAAGGAGATTAAAATGTAAATTCACATTTTAATCTTCTTTCAAATATATATTTGATATTTCTAGTTGCACGCATCACTTTGAATAAACTTGAATAAAAACAAAAGACCACAAAAAAACAAAAAAACAAGTAAAATCTTTTTAGAGACAATTGAAATACCTTGCTTGCTGGTCAGTTAGATTTGTCACTGACATTCAATCAGACAAGTGGACAACATTGGTCAGTGCTGATGATCAATCTTTAACCCTTTAGCCTTTACATTACTCTATATATACTATTGTATTTTTGTGTTAAAGGCTTTATCTTACATAATTTTCTCATATCGAATCTATGAGATTTTGATATTTATTTTGAGAATACCTTAACATCACAAGAATGGGAGGGCAAAACGGGAATGTGATGGGCTCTGGGCCTAGGGTGTGGTAGTGTTGGGGCTGCGCTCCGCAGACAAGACTGCAAAAGCATTTCTGTGGACAATGGCCAGCGATAAACGGGCTACTGACATTCCAATCTTGCAGAGGAGCTCAGCAGTAAAGGGCTAGAGTATGCCTGAGGTCTTGTATACAATTTATGCAAGGCAGAATGACTGTTCCAGCATGTCTCCCTCGTTTGCGATCCTCTGAGGACAATGTCTTCCTTCACAATCCTGTCTGCCACCAGGACCCCAAGTCTGACTGACCCTTAAGTTATATTTATGGTGGTGGCATGTTAAATAAACCTACTTAAGCATTAGATATTGTATAACTAAATTTTATCTGTTTATATGTGTGATTTAAACCTAGATAGAACATGTTGAGTTCTAACTTAATATAGAAATACTAAGACAGTTAATCTAACCCTCTAAACACAATTCCAATTCACAGACTTGTCTACACCACAAGCAAAGGTAATGTATGCTGGACATGAAACACACAAACACACAAACCATTACATATAAATTTATGTTGAACAAGAATTTTACAAAATTTCTTTCCAAAGATATTTCTATGAATTTCTCTTCTTTTTATTATTCTGTCTCACGCCTCATCTTATTTCTTTTTATTTCTTTTCTGTAAACATTGAAATTTTTGTTTGTTTGTAATTTTTTCTATTTTTTATTATATTGATTGGCTCTCATAAAACTGTCCTTTGCTGTTACTATGTGGAAGCTATTTATTATATTATATGACTTGTCAAATAAATAAATCTAAATTAATTTTTCAAAAAATAAAAGTTCTACATCTTTATGTCGTCGTTCTCTATTTTCTCTTTTTTATTCTGTCATTTTGATGAGACCAAATACAACAGGGTTTCTGCGGTAGACAACAGGAAGGAAAATTTCGAATAAAAATATATTTTGATGCATATGCACAGCTGCATGGCTACATGGTTGCTTGGTTAAGGTGTTCACTCCACAATCACATGGTTATAGGTTCAGTAATGAATCATAGCACCTTGGGCAAGTGTCATAGCCTCAGGTGAACCAATGCTCTGTGAGTGAAAATTGTAGAGGCCCATCATATATCGACATATGCTAGTTTGAAAAAATGTAAATGAGACTAATTATATATATATATATATATATACATAAATCGTTTATGTATATATATATATATACATAAATCGTTTATGTAAAATCAGCATCTTTATTAATGTTATTATACTGAACCTCCATCATAACTACAAATTACGAATGTTGAGAGCTTTCTCCCACTTGCTCCTGTTTTTACCAAAACAATCTCTGCAGAACATGGATACATACATATACACACACACACACATCTATATATATATGCGCATAGACATCTATATATATATACACACACACATCTATATATATATACACACACATGTATATATATATATATATATATATATATATATATACCCACACACACACAGAGGGAGAAAGAGTCTGCCATGCTGAGAGCATGGAGACCACTAACCATGGGAGTACTCAATGCATGGGAAGATGCAAAGTGGATATAGAGATATATAAAATTCAAATGGGATTTTTCATATATATCTCTCTCTATATATATATATTATATATAATATATATATATATATATATATATATATGTGTGTGTGTGTGTAATGTATGTGTGTGTGAGTGTGTATATATGTACACATACACACACACCTACCAGTTCATGGTAAGGCCAATAACATTGTTAGAACTTCATGTAGTCTTGAAGAAATAATTCTAATGTGATCAGGTGGTAAGCTCTATTTTTGTAGTAGGATATCATTATACCAGATTCTATTGTGCATTCTAAACGAGCTACAGAGTCATGTGTGTTAAACAATGAAAACAAAAGGTGAAGATTGGTACTTAATCAGTTCAGTAAAACAATGAACTTATTAAGTACCAACCTTCGTCTTTTGTATTTATTGTTCAATATATGGATAACTATTAATTTACTCATTTTAATGATAACCCCTATTGTTTTGTTTGTGTATTGTTGACTTCTTGGTTTATCTAAGGAGTCACCGAGACAGGAAAATATTCCTGATTTCACTGAATAAGTGGATAGGCACCCACAATATTCTGCTTTGTAATTGCCTCAGGGCAGTGTGATATAATTTCATTAAATAAACACAGTGTATAACTTGTATGTGTATAGCGGTGCCCCAGCATGGCCTCAGCTGGATGACTGAAACAGGTAAAAGAGTAAAAGAGTAATATATATATATATATATAATTGAAGGTATTCATTTACATGCGTTGTATTGAAGTGAATAACTATGTGTATACTCTGGGGGTTTAGTTAACATTACCTATTGAGTATGCTGAATTGCAACCAGTCCTAGCAGTAATACCCATGCTAGTTCCGTAAAATTTATATATACACACACACACACACATGTTCAATTATAGGGGATAAAATACCACCAGAGTGAAAAATCAAAATATCTACAAACAGAATGTTTCACCACAAATAAAGTGTACAAACCGCTGAGGTGTTATCAACAGGAGGAAAAACAGTATGCTCCACACTTCTAAAAAAATATCAACTAGCAAGAGCACATTAAATTATAGGGGATTGATGTGAGTCTTTAACTCTTTTTTAATTTGAGGTGTGTGTGTGTGTGCGTGTGTGTGTACACACGCACAAGTTGTCGTTTGTGTATATATAAATACATATGCTCACTTATAGCTGGATAACCAACATTGAGTTCCATGCTATGGCGAGCATATCAAAAACAAAATTACATTACAATGTCTTAAAAATGTGCATAACAGGATGATGAAATAAACTGAAGTTGTATATGTGGTTCTGTAGCTTTTCACACACACACAAACACACACACACAAACACACACACACGCTTGCGTGTATAAACCAAGAGAGAGAAAGGACAAAGAAACAAAAATTAGAAAATAGTGATAAACAAGAACAGCTGTAGAGAAGGTTAATGATTGTTGAATTTTTTCATATCCTCCATATTGGAAAGCTTTATTTTAGGTTCGTATAAATATGGTAATGAAAGATTAACCATAGAAGCCAGCCAGAAGTCACAGAACTGAATCAATTTATATATAATACTTTTAAAAAGAGCTGTTGTATGGATGATAAAAAAAAAACATTTTTAAAGTTTCTTTTAAGTGATTTCAATATAGCCTAAGAATTAAACCATATAAAGTCAATATCTATCACCTGAATATGAAGTCATAGAATTGTAAAGATTAAGTTAATCTTAAGTATTTAATGTCAACATGTGCAATAATATATAAACCTTTAAGGAACGTAATTGAATCAAGAGTTTGAAGGGCAATTCAAAATTATATAGATGAATTTATCTCTGGTGAGATAAAAATTTAGTAAAGATGGAAATAACTTTCTCCTTAATAATTGAAAATATTGCAAATGGAAACCATTTTAAATAGAATATGATGAAAATTTGTTAAAATAATTCAATAATTTTCACAGAAATTTAATATATATTCATGTGATATGAAAAAAATAATTTTAGAGATTTTATTTGTAAGATGATCAAGCACATAAATCTATTAGCATTCAACATCACAGGCAGTGATATTTGTTATGTTTCACATAAACAGAGATATCGTATATAGCCTAGCAGTTAGACGTTCAAACATTACAACAAAAGGTGAGTGTGGGCATGAGAAAAGTCATAGAATTATGGCTTTTCTTGAAAAGAGATTAATAACCCGGAAATATGTTGAAATATACTGCGTAAAATATTTTGTTATATTTGTCTTCCATTACCCTTTATAGATTTCTATAGAATTATGCCTCGGAGTACTTACGATTTTATTTGGCAGGTTTTCTATGGCTGGATGCCCTTTCTATTATAACATACTTTACAGAGTGTCCACTCATTTTACAGTCATTTAGTAATCATTATCATCATCATTTTACGTCCGCCTTTCCCTGCTTGCAAGGGTGGGACTGGAACTGATTCTGGCTTGATTTCTACAGCTAGATGCCCTTCCTAACACCAACCTCATTTACAGTGAGTGCTGGGTACTTTTTTCTGTGACGCCTACACGTCCACACACACACACACGTGTGTATTAAACACACACACAGAGTGTTTATGGACCAGTAACTTCAAAAGGCGACATGGGCATTGTTGTGCCTTTTTTTTTTTGTCTTAGGCTCTTTGAACCTGAAGGAGCCAAACTCCTCTCCAGTTCTGAACACAATTTCTCCCAGAGAAAGAGAGAGAAGTGAGAAAGAGATATTCAGAAAGAACTGCCTCCATACTTAACTTGTACTTAATGTTAACGGTCTTGAAAAGGTGAAAAGCAAAGTTAACCCTGGTAGGATATGAACTCAGAGCCAGAACTAATACCACAAAACATTCCATCCGGCATTGAAATAATGATTTCTACTAAAGGTCAGCAATTTAAGGAGCGGAGAAAGTCAACTAAATCGACCCCAATGCATTACTGGTACTTTATTTTATCGATCCCTGTAAGGATGAAAGGCAAAGCTAAACTTGGCAGGATTTGAACTCAGAACATAAAGGGTTATAATCCAATACTGCTAAGCATGTTATCCGCGCTCTACCGATTCTGCCAATCCACTAGTGCCAATTCATTGCCTTGTTGTGTACATGATGTATGTACAAATAACTGAAGATGAAATTAAAATTTACTATTTTTCATATGGATCTGTAACTCCTCAGAGTTGTAGGAGCACCACATTGACATATAGTGTTTCTTGGTCTTTTTTTAAACCTGACAAAGCCCATACCTTCTCTGTCTTAATACAGCTGATTTCTTCAAGAGAAGGATATAGCATGAGAGAGAAGAAGTAAGAAAAGAAAAATATATAGATTAAGAATCGACCCCAGTACTTGACTGGTACGTTTTTATCAACCTCGAATGGATGAAACGCAAAGTTGACCTAAACAGGATTTGAACACAGATCAGAGAGCTGGAATGACTACTGCAAAGCATTCTATCTTACATTCTAACAACTCTGCAAGGCTTCCCAAAATAGGAAGGCCTATGTCTAGAGATCTATCTGACCTAGCCTCTGTATGAACCCACACGGGGTTGCCTAAGTATTCAGTAGTTACCCCAGACTCAGATCCTCCATGCTATCAATGAGAAATAAATAGTTAACAAACAAGGAGAAAATTAAAACCAACATGATTTAACATTAATAATGTATGAAAAGGCCTGTCAAATTATAGCAGATAGAAATTACATCTAATAATAGAAGAAAGATAACTTATTGTTATACATGTCATTGACACTAGAGAGTCTTTACTATTAAATAATTGTGATATATATGTATGTCTGGTACTAAAACAAGACAGACAGACAAAATATGTATGTGTGTATAGCTGTATGCGTATAACGTGTGTGTGGCTATATGTGCATGTGTATGTGGCTATATATATGTATGTGCAGCTACAGATGAGTGTATGAGTAGGTGCTTGTGTGTGTCCACGTGTGTGTGGTAATATATCTGAATTTATGAGAATCATAAGTTGTTAACATAATTTAACATGTTTGTACTATTAACACCATTTCTCCAGCTTTGTTCTACTCTTCTATTTCAGATGTTTAATTCTCCGGTCATCTTCTGGTGTAGGCAGCAAATAATCAGAACAATAGAGCATCCTTTTTCATACCTTGTGGTATTTCTTCTGACTGTGATCATTTCATTTCATTTTATGTCCGCTTTTCCCTGCTTGCAAGGGTGGGACGGGAACTGATTCTGGCTTGATTTCTACAGCTGGATGCCCTTCCTAACACCAACCTCATTTACAGTGAGTGCTGGGTGCTTTTTTGCCGTGGCACCTCCACGACCACTTTGCAGTGGAATGATAGGGACTCATTTCTACAGCTGAGTAAACTGGAGCAATGTGAAATAAAGTGTCTTGCTCAAGGAAACAACACATCTCAGTTCAAATCCCTCTAATGTTAACTTTGCCTTTCATTCTTTCAAGTCTTTTTGTTCCGCACACTTATTCCTATAATCTTTTCAAGATTGATAAAAAAAAAAATACCAGACAAGTACTGGGGTCAATTATTCCTCTATATCTTTCACTTCATCTCTCACTTTCTATCCTTCTCTGGAAGAAATATGCTGTTCAGACCTGGAAAGTGATAGCCTTTTCCAGGTTTAAAATGCCCAAGAAATGCTGTATGCCATTATGGTGCCTCATATGATTCCATATGGGACAATACCATAACATTCCTGGGTGGTGGGTGCAGAGTCCTCAATCAAGTGGATTTTGTCAGAAGCAACCATCTCCAATTGATCCGACTGGATCCCCTAGTGAATCCAGCAAAGCTCATGGATATTATCCAACCATCTTGCTCGTGGTCTATTCCTGGGCTTCCTGCCAGTTTTTCCTGTAAAATTTGTCCAGCGATTCTTTGCTGAGACATTCTAACCACATCCATAGTACTGGAGCTTTGATCTCTCAATTCAAAAAAGTAGCTACTTTACCTGGAGTGACTGCCTGATCAACAAGCTATGCACACCATCAAGTAACATTACTCAAAAAACCCTTCAGAGGGACTCCATTTTGGTTGCTTGTACTTGTAATCTCCAACATGTACTTTAGGGTGTCATATAAAAGTAATAATCCAGAGCAGTGGCGAATTGGTATAAATATTACAGCATCAAATGGAATGTCTTACAGTGTCTATTCCAACTGTGTGTTCTAAGTTCAAATCTCACCTTTTGAAAAGTGGTGCCATCATATAACTCACAACCGTATCATTAATACATTTACCAACACAGCTAAAACTGGCTGATTCTGTGAAGCAAAACCCCTCATTTAAAGGGTCCCTTTTTAAATTAAAATCTTCCAACAACTTTTTATAAGAACCCTGTTAAGCTACTATCTTAGTCACCATCCTCATGACCACAGACCATTCCTGACAAAGTCTCTCCACAATTCCCACGTTTCCATTACTCTTGGCAACTGTTCCCTACTGAAGTTGTATCATTTGAGAATTGATTGATGAATATTCAAGCCAGTCTCCTGTACTGCATCTCCCATGAGTTGGTTCCCACAACAGTAACATGTGTATAACATACTACTTACTTCTCCAGCAATGTCCTACAAATTGTAATCATCTTTGAGCAATTGTAGTTGTTACCTTAAACAAGTTTCCTTATAAACTTTCATTTGTAATATGATGCTAATTTATGTTCTTTACAACACTAAGCATTTTAGTGTATGCAGCATCTAGTTTCTTCTCAAGTTCTTGTGTCAAGGTCCATGTATCTTAGTAATGAAATAATATGAAATCCTTCAAGATTCTTCATTAATTAAATGAAATAGAGTGAATTTCATTAGAAATACATTCATGAAAGGATCTCCACTATAGTTCTAGCTCATGAGAAGCTGGCTAAATCTATGCTGGCATAAGTAGTCATAGCAATATCAGCACCATTTTCTGCTCTCCTATTCTTACATATAAATAAATTGTAGTTTACTTGAAGCATTGTCGAATCATCATCATCATCATTTTACGTCCGCTTTTTCCCTGCTTGCAATGGTGAGACGGGTCCTATTCAGCACAGCATCTCTCCACTTGTTACAGTCCTTCGTCATCTCCTCCATGAGCTTTAGCCATCTGAGGTCTGCTCTCACCACCTCTGCCCATGTTTTTCATGGTCTTCCTCTACTGCATCTTCCTACTGGGATTTGTTGGCACTTCTTTACCCAGAGGTCATCCTCCATGCGCATCACATGTCCATACCATCGCAGTCTTCTCTCCCACACACTACAATTTGAGATACAAATATGACTAGGAAATATATTTGGTTTGATTTATCGAACTGTCACCCAAGACATTTCTCAGGTTTTTCTCTCTGAGGTTCACTCTCCTACTGACTCCCCTTGATAATGGATGTAAAATCTGAAAATATTTTGGATCATCAAAAATTGCTATGGTAACTTTCTATCGCCCTCATTCTTATTTCAGTTTATAGTCTCCTTATTCCTCTACTTATTACCTAACATGCATTGTCAAGCTTCCAAGTAACCAAACTTATTTCCTAGTCGTATTTCTATATCATATAAATATCTCTCACTTGATTCAAACTCTTAAGTTTTATTTCAAATGTCGAGCAGTTGCTACTATTGCCATTTCATATTATATTCCCAAGAGGATGGATCAACTAAAGTTCTATAGTTTGGGGAATTTAGAACAGCGTAATAAGTGGGAACACATGGTTGGTAAAAGGATTTGAAAGATAGGTTGGTGTAATGTGTAATGTGTAAATTGATTTGTGTTTACTATTTAATGTGAGGTCTAGAAAGGGAGGGAGATGCAGGCTGTAAAAATATAATAGAACATAAACACATGTAAAATATTTAGATTTTAGTAGAGATAAACGATTCAAAAGTCCAGAGGTTTTTGTTCCAGCAATAAAAGAGAAATGAAAAGACTGAATACAGCATTGGATTAAGATATATTTGAGGGTAAGGATGACAGCATTATAAATAGTACTTTGTTGAGAATGCTATTTTGATCTCTTTCGCCATTTTAACTATTTATTTGGGGGCATTAAGATAACCTTTGTGTGCAATTTCTTTAAGGTAACCTTTTTCAGACCTCTGCCAAAATCTATGCTTAAGAATCCGTGGCAACAAATATATTTCACTCTTGATCCTTCTGACATAGCCAAACATATAATAAACTATATTCACTTTCTTACGTACATCTATCTATATATTCCCACATTTTAACCGTATTTGTAAGCTAGCTTTTCACAATTAGTTTACTGAAAATACACACAGCTGTTGTTTAAACAAATCACAATGTATTTAAATAGTGAACAAGATTCACAAAATGGATCTCTCAGAAACCTTTTGTATCCAATTACTGTCCATGCAAGAAATACATTAAAATAAAATAAAAAAGTAAGAAGGACAAAGCACCAGTTCTGTGCATAACTAACGAATACAATGTCTACTTGAAAACCACACATACTTATCTTTTGCTTAGTAAACAGTAAATTTCATGGCTTCAACTTCTCTAGTAATGAAACAACACTTTGTTGAAGTACGATGATACAAATTCTATTTGAGGAAGAAAGATATGAAGCAATGTTTGGTTTTGATCACAGTAAATATTCCAAGTGTTGGAAAATTCCTTACAAAATTTGTGTGTCAGATAATCAGGTTCTGGTAAAATTGTTCTTGACTGTGCAAAAGAGAAGAATAAATGATATCCAAAGGTCAGCAATTTGGTGAGCTTTTTATTTTGTATTCCACTGGCAATAGTGAAGGCTACTGGTCAGGGTGTTGGACTAACAACCATAATGTCGTAGGTTTTATTCCAGGACTGGATGGAGTGGCATATTGTATTGTGTTCTTGAGCAAAACACTTGATTTAACATTGCTCCAGTAAACCCAACTGAAAATGAGTTTCAGCAGTAGCTGGGAGTTAACTCTATCCTGTCCAAGGCGATGTCTTGAACTTTCGGTCACTCAATGCTGATGAAACCTGGATAAGCACTGGCCTAATGATCCTCTAACCTTAGAAATAGGCACCAGTCGGATATGAAATCTAGTACCAATTCCAAACTTCTCATTAAGTGTCGACCATAATAATACGCCATGCGTGTTTATATATCTATTTATGCCGCATAAGTTTCTAAAAGGTGACAATGTGATAGAAATGATAGAAGCGCAATGGATTACAAATATAAAATGTTTTACGCAGTATATTTCAACATGATATTTCAGGGTTTTCAATCTCTTTTCAAATGTAAAACATTTTCGTAATTTATTACATATTTCACAATGCTTTGTATTAGCTATATATATATTTATATATATGTATTCAGGTAAAATATTTTAAATAATTATACATGATTATTTTTATGTGAATGTTAATGAAAAAGATTTACATGTATAATTTTTTTCAGGATATAATTTTAAATAAAAACAAATGACAAAATAAAATTATTTAGCTTATAGTTAAGTCCAACACTGAGTAAACTTAGTATATGTGGCATAATTTTAAACTCCAAAAATTAAATACGTTCAACGCTATTGCTATCATTATTGATAGATGCTGGGCAACTAGCCTAAAATAGTCTATACTAAATACTGATTATTTCGTATATCAATTATGGGCAGGACAACCCATGTAAACTCTCATATCTGAAGAAGTGTCCATTAAGAGTCAGGATCTGATTGCATGAGCAAACCCAAGCTAATTGATATAGAAACAATTGTAATATGAAATAAAGCTGCAATTCTTATTGTCACTATATATAGACTCCGCAAACTACAGCTGCCTTAAACTTGGAGCACAACCAAACGAGAGACGGACCCAGTAACATCATTGAGTGCTTTGACCAGCGTCACCGCTAGTAACTACAAGTTACCCACCTAATAACCTATATATATATATATATATATATATATATATATATATATATAAATGTAGGATGCTCAAGTGCAGAAAATAACTGCAATTACAGTCAGTTGCTTTGAAATAGCTTATAAAAATCAGGCAAAGGTAGTACATACCTAAATGCCATAACACAGCAATTCACCATAATAAACTTAACACTAGAACTAGAAATACCTTAGCATATAGCCAGATTCGCCGGAATTTTGGCAGTAACAGCACCTATACAGAGAAATGTAATGGTGGCAGCGGCCTGCTCCCCACTCCTAGTAGCAAACTAAAAATCAACCCTAGAATAGGAATGAGAAATGGGATGACAAATAACAAATCCCCAGGTAATAATAACCCTAGGAAGGCCCCTACCAACTCCACTAGAACCCCTAGAAGGAATAGACCTAGAACTATCACCTGGCTCAATCCCCCATTCTCTTCTCATGTAGCCACTAATATCCCTAAACACTTCTTCTCTATCCTATCTAAACATTCCCCCCCCCCCCAACCATAGATATTACAAACTCTTTAATAAAAATAACATTAAAATCTCATTCTCCACAACACATTCAGTAACCATCGTAAACAAAGACAGTATAACTCCCACACCGCGGTACCACCACCCCTATCAAATACACCACGCCACTACACCAATAATTACTCTAGTAGCACACGTCCCCCATCTAATCCTTCTAGCACTGACCTACCGCTTAGGTTAAACTACCCTACTCTCACTAACTGCAGAAGCAACTACAACTGCCGTTACCCTAATGCATGCCCATTAAATGGACACTGCCTGACACCCAACATTATCTATAGGTGCACGGTTAAAACTGCTTCGAATACCAGCTCTTATATCGGGTCTACCTCTAACCTTTTTAAGGTCCGCTATAACGCGCACTCTTTTTCCTTCCGAGACCCTAGCAACAGATGTTCGCCATCTCTAGCTAGGCTCAATAAAAACCTTAAATTAAGCAACGTTCAACACTCACTAAAATGGGATATCGTGGCTAGGGCCCAACCGTTCAATGGACGAAGAAAATCTTGTGATCTCTGTATTACAGAAGCATATTACATAACTCTATCACAACCTCTACCGATTAACGATAGAACGGAGGTAACTATTAGCTGTCAACATCGAAGGGCTAATTCCTTCGCCAATAGAATATTTGACCCAACTTAGTCATCTAGCCCCATTTTTACTTGTAGCTAATAAGTTAAATAGCTATGACTAACTTAGATAATTATAAGTTACCTCCCCTACATTGTCCCTCAATTAAAAAATTTAAAAATTAGCACTTAACTATAAACTACCCACAATTTCTAATCTTTCGAGGAGTTACTTCCCCTGAAACCACCCTCTAATTAGTAAGGTAAATATGTCCTTTGGCAGCCATCTTGTTACCCATAGGCAGATCTCACACAATGCAGCCTCGACAGATGAATACTGCTTGATTGTGGCTGACAACTGATACAACCAGGACACCATAGTGAAATACCAATATATGGAACATTATATTATGTAACATTCTCTCCTTATTTTAATTTATATTCCTTTGAAGTTCCGATGAGCCGCTCTGTTTTTAAATATGTTAATTATTTTCAACTGAACCAGATCAATTATCATATATCGTCATCTGATCCAGAAATATTATATGGAGTAGCGAAACAATTGTAAACGGACATTACTATTATTAATATTATTCTCTACATTCCTTACATCAAACTAAAATATGTTGACAATCTTTTAATAATGCCTTCCTTGTGAAATTTGTGGTCTTGTTTTGCTTAACTAATGAATATTACCAGCTCAGCGCATCTAACTTCTGCATGAACCCAGCCACCTAGCTGCTTTCTACTGCATATTGCACATTGAGCACATGCCTTTACGCTTTGGCTTCTAACTAATTCACCAATCTCTCCTCTCATATCTCCATCTCTCTCTTTAAGATTGGTTACTCTTGAACTGTGTGTATATATATATATATATATATATATATATATATATATATATATATATATATATAGTGGCAGACTGGGTAAAAAAATAATGGTTGCCAGGAGATGAAGGGAGCCCACCTATATATAGAATGCTATCATTTAATGTTTATAATGAATAAATTATTGTTGCCTGTGTATATATTTTGGTGAGTTTATTGATTGAATATCCGTTTTTATGTTCGGTTTCACTAGCTATTTGCTTCTCATATTTGAATCTTGAATTCTGCTCAGAGCCGTCTTAACAGAAATGAGACCAGTATATAAACCAGTGCCCCTTCACTCTCCTAGCTGTTTATTCGGCACTACAACGTTATTAGCTGTCAGTCGAAGCAGTCGATGAAAGCAGGCGAAGGTGACATCATTCGTCAAACATCGTTTATTTCCGTATTACTACCACGCGTAAGTGGAGTTACTTAAATGAATTTTTTTTTTTCACGCGTTTTTTATTTTTTTTATTAAAGCATATCGATGTAAGTGGAGTTGCTTAAATGAAAATATAGGTGGCCCTTAAAAGGGCCAAATTAGAAAACAAATCATGGTTATCAAATAAATTGGATTTAATCATTTATATTTTCATAGTCATGGTTATCAATGTAGAAAACAAGTCATTTTCACCAACAGTGGAGTTAACTTAAATGAAAATATAGGTGGCCCTTAAAAGGGCCAAATTGTTAATGGAATTAACCATCGCGATCTTTCCATCGCTACCGTTACTACAGCAGATACCATCAATCTCCATGGGGACTGTCTCATGTCTCCATGCTATTGAATAAGGTTGGCGAAAAAAATTTGTTTTCTAAACATTTCTTCATAAAGGGTTGGTGAAAAAAATTTGATAACCATAAATTTGTTTTCTAATTTGGCCCTTTTAAGTTAACTCCACTGTTGGTGAAAATGACTTGTTTTCTACATTAATAACCATGACTATGAAAATATAGTTTATGGTATTAGCTGTCAGAAGTAACTCCACTATTGGTGAAAATTCATTTAAGTTCATGGTATTAGCTGTCAGATGTAACTCCACTGTTGGTGAAAATGACTTGTTTTCTACATTGATAACCATGACTAAATCCAATTTATTTGATAACCATGATTGTTTTCTAATTAACTGAAATGTTTTCTAATTTGGCCCTTTCAAGGGCCACCTATATTTTCATTTAAGTAACTCCACTTACATCGATATGCTTTAATAAAAAAAAAAAAAAACGCGTGATATTTTCATTTAAGTAACTCCACTTACATCTATATGCTTTAATAAAAAAAATTAAAAAACGCGTAAAAAAAAAATTTCATTTAAGTAACTCCACTTACGCGTGGTAGTAATACGGAAATAAACGATGTTTTGCTTTCATCGGCTGCTTCGACTGACAGCTAATAGCGTTGTAGTGCCAATATATCTAGGAGATGAATAAAATAAAAACAACTAGGACTGATATTGTCAATACTAATACGTTTTATCTTTTAAGATAGTTTATAAAGCAGTTATAATTCTATTAGACAAAGCAAGCTGACAATACGAATAAAAATAAGTGAGAAAGTAAGAAAACGGATAATTTATTTTATGACATCCATATCCGAGACGAGTGGACTTGTAAAAACATTTACTTTTAAGTGTTAGGGTTAGTTAGAATTTTGAAAGCGACATTTGTTTTTCCTACGAATTGTTTTTGAACGACTGTCTTCAAAACCGTCGTAAATTACGCCTTTTCTATGGTTCCACACTCTTGAACGTTATTACACCTGTCTAGGAAACAGGTATAATAAATAAATTAAAATGAAAAATTTGTTAAAATAAAGTATGATAAAGTGTTGTATTTTAATGAAGGACATTCACAGTTTTTTTTACTCGCTGTAGTTGTCAAATATAATTAGAAGTTTGCTAAATAATAATCCCTTTTGACCACAAGTATCCAAAACAGTGATGATCAATAGAACAAAACAAATTGGTGGGTTGTGCGGCCGTTTGTCGCACTTGTTGGTGAATTGTCCCTCCCACTTTTTCTTCATGTTTAAGGTTTTCATCTCTCTTATGCCTTTAAGTGTATATATTTATATTATGTTTGTTTTCGGTCTCATATACAACCGTAAATAAAACTGAACATTACTTTTTTTCTCTGTTGTATATCTTAAATAAATTAATAAAACGCAGTTGGAAAATAAACTATAGTTATCCAATATACACGAGTTTCTGTATAGTGAGATTGAATTCTCTCTTAAAGCCACTGGTACTGTAATAAAACACTCTTTGGAATATATTTTACTGTTTTGCTTTATAACGTACATGTTGCCTTGTAATAGCTTTGTAAATATTAAAACAATTCGGTTTCAAAACCCATACACAGAGTACGTTTGTAAATAATATTTAAAAGGAAACAAAACAGAGGAATTAAATTACGTGGTTCCCTTATCGAATATAAACATTTCTCAGTGAAAAAAGTATTTGTATTGATGAAACTTTAACTGTCATGCATAAATTCAGTCAACAAGACACTGGCACACATATATATATATACTACGAAAACTGTCTTCCTACCTTAAAGATGACGTACTCCTATATCCTTCACATATGGTAAAATAAAATCCACTTTGATGTCTTTGTTGTTTTATTGTCGTGTAAATGACGTTTAATGTATATATGTATGTTTGTATAGAGTGCAAAACACCAGGGGTGTTGCCTCGTACTACCAAAGGTTAAAATTGAAAACGTCTTATAGTGTCTTGTGCATGTATGTATAATTGTATATAGTAAACCAACGAACCAGTTGAGGAAAGAATCGGTTGTCTCGCCACCCGACATTTGTCCACGTATAGTGTTTTGTATGTATGTATAATTGTATATAGTGGCCAACAGCCTGAACCGGTTAAGGTTGGTTATGTATGTGTAGATCACGTCGGGGTCACCACTTAAGGCGGACGATGGTCGTCAGTCATCCCGTCTAATTGGATATTGTTTACTGGCACACCTCTCTCGCCTGCCAAAACAACGTCCAAATTATTTTGGCAAATATAGTGGACACCGGCTCTTTGGAGCAAATTGCTGCTTCCGCGGATCGAATCGTAGAATTTTCTAAAAAGGCTACCGCCTCGGACTCGCGTGTCGCTTCCTCTCATTTGAATCAGCCCGTCTCGACACGCGAGGAAGCCATGTTGAAGGCTATTGACGCTTTGACGCAGCAAGTCGCTCGATTGTGCAGGGAGAATAGGCCCTATCCCCGGCGGCCTAAGAGTCGTTCGCGTTCTTTCGCGACTCCACGTCGGCGTACAACTTCGCCCTCCAGCAATCCATTATTTTGCTGGTATCATACCACCTTCGCGGATAAGGCAAAACATTGCCGGCTTCCATGTAAATATTCAGCTTCGGGAAATGTAGATCAGAGTCACTAAAGGCGGCAAGTGAACTCTGCGAGACACAACAGAACCGCCATTTCTTCATAGAGGACCTCCTGCCTGGAAGAGCCTTCCTCGTAGACACAGGAGCTTCGTGCAGTATTTGGCCTGTCAATTGTATGACAGTAACTCCTCCTGAGTCATCAATGAATCTATAAGCTGTCAGTCATTCGCCGATACAAACTTTTGGACAAATCTCGCTTCCTCTGCAATTCAGAAATCTTCGACGAGAATTCAAATGGATTTTTACGGTCGCTGACTTGGGAGCGGATTTTCTACACCACTTTACATTGACGGTGGACGTCCGTGGCAGATGCCTAGTAGACGAGATTACTGGTTTTTCTCTTCGTGGCCAGAAAGCTAATTTTCCAACAGTTAGCCCGACCTTTTTCATCGCTAATGCTGGGAATCCCTATCATGCATTGTTGAATTATTTCCCACAGCTTACTCGGGGAAATTTTCGAGTTGTCGAACCGACTCACACAACGGAGCATTTTATCTCTACAACTGGCGCCCCAGTGTCCTCACGTCCTCGTCGCTTGCCTGCGGACAAATTGAAGGCAGCACGGCCCGAGTTCGACCACATGCTGCAGCTAGGCATAATTCGCCCCTCTACGAGCCATTGGGCTTCTCCGTTGCACATGGTACCCAAGACTTCTGGCGACTGGAGACCCACTGGGGATTATAGGAAGTTAAATGCTATAACTGTCCCGGATAGATATCCTATTCCACACCTAATTGCAGAATTAGTTCCATAAGATAACAGGATTACGACGAACACAAACAGAGAATAGAAAAGAGAGGACCAATTTGATTCAGGAATGGCCTGCCAATTCAGTGTTATTGTAACGGCAAACCATCCTCGAATATGTATATGAAACTATTTATATTCATACATATATATATATACATATACGTACACAATCACATATTATACATATATGTATGTTATTATATTTGGGGATGGTTATGTTGCAGTATTGACAATAAAAATCACACACACCATATGATTTTCATTTTATGTTTATTATTAGTTCGACAAATTTCTTTCGTCACACATTCTGTGACCCTTTAATTGATTCTTTGTTTTCTTTTGTGGCTCCTTTTCTTTTTGGTCTTAATTTGTTATTCCATCTTGTCTTTTTTATTTGATCATATACATACATATATACAAAATGAATACGTACGTGTGTTTTTTCTCAGGGTATTTTTCCATTCCTTCCTCAACTCATTCGTTATCTTTCTATTTCGTCTTATATTCGTCATTCTATCTTCTGATGAAGAATTAGTGTCCGAAAAATTAAAACACATTTCCCTCTATTTCAAGCGTTAAACTAATATATTGTTTTAATTGTACCATTTGTTTTACTTTGTTTGGTATTTGTTTAATTTAAAAAAAAAAATATATATATATAAGTAAAAAGAAATAACAAATAATGACATAGAACAACGAAAAAAAAGTTTATTAGTTTAACGCATGAAATAGTACGAAAAGGGTTATATATATATATACATGAAGTTAACAATTGAATTTCATGGAAATTTAGAATTTATCATATGAAAATATATATAATTTTGAAAATCTGAAAATCCAAACGTTATATCAACATTAAATCTAACTGCTTCCATTTTCTGCTATTTTCAAATGTTGCTTTTGTGGAGGTGATTAAATCAAAATGAAAATACCCAACAGATACACAACGTAACTGTTTTCGTTGTGTAGACAGAAAGATCAACATACACTTATCAACGAGGTGTTGTAGAGATAGATGCGTATGGTCTGTTTTCCTACCATTTCGTGAAATATAATGTATCAGGTAGAAAATAAATTAAATATTGGTAATGCAATTTAATTTTTCTGTTTTACATCTAAAATAGAAAATAATATATTTTTGGATATAAATATTTGATACTTTAGATAGAATTTTTGAATTTTTGAAAAATTTCACTTTCTTCTCTTCCGTTCCTTTTCCCTGTCTATCTCTCTCTCTCTTTCTTTATATATATATATATATATATATATGTGTGTGTATTTATATTCATACATACACACACACACACATATATATATATAGAGAGAGAGAGAGAAAGAGAGAGAGAGAGAGGGGGGATAGATAAATAGATAGATAGTAAGAGAGATAGATAGATATCGTTAAAATTCAGCCTTACTCATTCTCATTTGATGGGATGTGTGTCTGATTAAGATAATAAACACATATCTACTTTATATAATATTTTCGAGATCCTTCAATTCTCTACCATTTTCATTGTTGCAATAGTTTTAATTACTTTATTTTTATTATTTTTTATTAATTTATAATAGACATGTGAGTATAACATATAACCAATGGCTGACTTAAGAAGCATTCGGAAATTTTGAAATCTGAAATATGTGCATCCCAACACAAATGACCATAATAATTGTTTCTACTTTTGGCACAATTATCCCAGTGCATTACTGGTACTTTATTTTATCGACCCTGGAAGGATGAAAGGCAAAGTTAACCCTTGCCAATCCACTACTCTGCAAATAATAACAACAACAATAATGATAATTTTTATTATTTCTTTATTGGCCCCAAGGGCTGAGATATAGGGGATAATACAAAAACAACAACAGAGGGAGTTTACAGAGAAAATTGAGTAAAAATGTTTTTAACAAATAATACATTACAAACTACAACAAAGAAAAATTCTCCAATAGTGGGAACCCCACAAATCCTAAAGCAGCTGACGCTCCCAGAGCACTCTAAGAAGGCTCCCTCTCTCCTCTCCAGATTAGCTAGTCTAGAGGCGCATGTTCAGAGTAGGCCTTTTCAAATGGGTCATTCTCGCTACATTCTCCCATCTTATAACAAATATACTGGGGGACAACACTCCTCTCTCCACTCTCACCTTTCTTTCCATGTGGAATTTGAAAAAATTGATGAGGGATTGGCCAAAGAGAAAACTGTTTGTCTTCAGTCCTTTTAGTATCAGCCAACACACAACTTCTTTTGCTACTGCCATTAAGCAAAAGGAAACTGCCTGCCTTTCCCGTACAAAAGAAGACGGTGGAGCGATCTTCACAATAGACTCGGTCAATAGCCAAATTCGTCCTACACACAATAACAGCTGTTTGACTTCACAAGTCAGTAATGCACTCGACAATGGGACTGGACCAGTGCATGGAGAACAGTTTCCTCGCTCTGTGCATCTCTCAGGCAGGTCCGTCTGACTGCACTCCCGTGTCTGTAAAGTTTAGCTCGAACTGGCAGTGCACCCCAGTAGCACTGCTTAGTGAGGAATTTCTGGAAGTTATCCATAGTCCTCAGCTCAAACGTTCTCTGGAACAGACTAGTCAGTTTGATTTCGTTGATGTCCAGAGCCTTGCCAAGAGAATTATCGCACATGCCCATCGGAAAACCTATAAAGAACTCTGGGGTGGAATTTCCACTGACTACATTGCCCGACTCATAAGAGGGCAGAGAGCACACAGGAACATTCCAGATGCCAATAATAGTTTCTGATTTTAGCACAAGGCCAACACTTTCAGAGAAGGGGAAAGTTGATTAAATCGAGCCCGGTGCATTACTGGTGCTTTATTTTATCGACCCCCCCCCCCCACACATCCCTGCAAGAATGAAAGACAAAGCTAACCTTGTCGTAACTCTGTGCTGCAGAGTATGATGTCTGACGCTCTACCAATACTGCCAATCCACTACACTTAAATAATTGTTTCTACTTTAGGCACAAGGCCAGCAATTTGAAGGGGAGGGGAAAGTCGATTAAATCGTGCATTACTGGTACTTTATTTTATCGATTTTAAGGATGAAAGGCAAAGCTAAACTCGGCGGGATATGAACTCAGAATGTAAAGAGTCGTAACCCTATGCCACAAAGCATATTGTCCAACACTCTACCAATACTACCAATCACCTACCCTAAATAATAGTAATAATAATAATAATAATAATAATAATAAACACAATAGGCCTGACCTAGTGGTTCTGGACAAGGAAAAAAGATCGTGCCTGATTGTAGATGTAGCCTGCCCATTCGACACGAGAGTGCAAGAAAAGGAGAGGGAGAAAATTAACCGATACCATGACTTAAAGTGGCAGGTAAAAAGGATTTGGAACTGTCATGAAGTCAGAGTCGTCTCGATTGTCATAGGCGCACTAGGTACTATCTCAAAGAGTTTCCAAGGATGGTTAAAGAAAATTGGTCCAGCCCCGGTTTTCGGAACACTTCAAAAGGCATGCTTGCTGGGAACAGCAAGAACCCTCCGATACATGCTGAATATCTGAGGCTGTAGGAAGCGGCTTGATATTCATTTCAACAAATTTTCCAGTTAAATAACATCAATGACTGAGACTCAAACAACAACAACACCAACACCAACAACAATAACAAGAATACAAAAAATGATAATATTTAGAAAAACACCTGGATAGCAAAAATTGTGCACTGAAAATTGATTATTTAATTTATTTTTTCTTCAACAAACACTGAGAGTTATTTTGTTTATATATATATATAGACATATATATATATCCGTATATATATATATATATATATATATATATATATATATATATATAAAACTGAGGATGTCTGTGAGTGTGTGAGTTTGAATCCCTAAAACTCGAGAATCATCCAACCGACTGTTTTCAAACTTTACACATGTAATACTGATGTTTCAGGGAGTGTTCGAAGCAAAACAAATTTCAAATTTTCAATGCCCTAGGGACCGCATTAGGCGATTTAGCGATCTCTCTCTATAATTCTTAGTCTTTCTCTTTTTAGATAGATACATACATATAACGTCGCGCCCTTATAATATCTGTCTGTATGTCTGACTGTCTGCATTACGTCACTTCCCGGAGGATGTCTGTGTGTGTGTGTGTCTGTGAGTTTGAATCCCTAAAACTCGAGAAGTACCCAACCGATTTTTTCAAACTTTACATGTATATTACTTATATTTCAGGGAGTGTTATGTACATGAAAGAATTCAACTTTTTGATCCCCTAGACCCTGCATTAGGTGAAAAACTGCGTTTTTTCAGGCTTTTAGGGGTCTTTTGAGTTGTTACGTCAGACTGATTTCCTTGAAATTGTAACTACGTATTAGTCAGTCTCTTCTTCATACCATGAACAAAGAAAATCCAACTTTTTTATGGCCTAGGACCCGCATTAGGTGAAAACCTGCATATTTCCTGCTTCATCGAGAAAAATCTTAACGATTATCCAGCCATCAGAGTATTCGGTTTATTTTCTTTACATTTTGTCCACGCATGCCGTTTCTCCACGATTAGGTCTGTTGGCGGCCCGCATTCCAAAATACCTTATACCGTGCAACGCCGGGAACCACTGCTAGTATATATATTTATATATATATATATAT
>OZ024748.1:15942405-15944905 GCA_964016885.1 Eledone cirrhosa
TAATAAAGCCAAAACAATGCAGGTATGGACATAGAATAAAGAATGCAAATGCAAAAGATATTGTTGACAATTAGTCTTTTACCTTATATTTATTTAAAATATGTGTGTACATATATATATATATATATATATATATATATATATATATATATATATATATGTACACACATAATCTTTGATGATTTAGTTTTAAAGATAAAAAATAATAATAAAACAAAAAATATATTTTAAAAAATGAGCTCACAGATGGTTTGTAGCCCTAAGCTATAGCTTATTTAGCTTATATATAGGTCTAGCAATGCCTACAATGTGCATTCATTTCTTCTAAATTAAATAATTTCCACTTAAGTTTAGTAAGCAGACAAAGCTAGTTTCTGACACATCTTACTCTGGCCTCACTAACAAAATTATCTAGCCTATATTTTCCACTGCACATTCCACACTCACCCACACCAATCATTTGACAGGTCATAACACCATACAACCATCTCCACCACTTTGGTTATTATGATAACACTCTTACACAGCAAAGATGTTTAACAATTTATTTATTTATTGCAGGAAATTATTTTATATTTAAATTAATTGTAAATGGTTTTTTACAAAGCTGTGATACTTTAACCTTCAGTACTCTGTCGGCGACAAATTACGACAAGAGAGTAATCTCCCCTTAATACATAATACAGTGTCAAGGGAAACAATTCATAAAAAATGTCAGCATCCTAAAGATTAAGGGTCAGTAATCCACCTCTTTGAGGTCTGCACCCTAGGCAGCTGCTTAGTTGACCTTAATGGTAACACTTGTCCTCGGTTCATTCCATTTTCCATCCAAATATTATCTTTGAATAGAATTTGTATCCTGCCTAGAAAAGAATTTTAGATTTGAACTAAATAAAAAAAAAAAACCCCATATAATCAAACACACAGAAAAATCTAAAAAAGACAACAACAACAACAGCAGCAGCAGCATTTTGTATTGTAAAGCTAATTTTCAATTTTGCCAGCAATATTGTATTCTAGTTTTTTTAAGTCAGACCATTCATATATTCGTTGACACCGATCTGATAATCATGGTTGTTAAAAAATTTGCTCAGTGATTTTTAAGGAGCAATTTTTCAAATAGTTTTTCTCTGCTATAAAATACTTCATTAGCTAAAACACTTTATTAACTGTGATGAACAAATTGTGTTGGCTGTGATCACTGACCATAATAAATGAGTCTTTGACTGTTGAATGTTTCACTGGCATCAACAGACTGACTGACTGACAGACAGACTGACAACTCCTGCAAAGCGTTGTTTGGTTCTATAGGCTGTGATTACCTGGAGCAGGTCATTAATGGTAAGGTTTTGTTCACAAAAGAGTAAAAAATAATTCCTCAGCTATGCTCTACAAATATTTATACAGAGCTCAGAAGCCAATGAAGAGCAAAAGAGTAAAGTAACTCATCTATATTTCCTTGATAAACTATGCATTAGAGATGTGTTAGGTATTATAAGTATTCTTCCATGCTTTGCATGGGTTGGATAAAGCCTGGAGTTTATCCTATCCTAGTTCCGTAGGCATTAATCAACTGAGTGTAAAAGACTTCCCTGTGGGTGAAATAAATATAATAAGGAATTAAATATAGAAGATGGATTGGTAGAGTTCTTAAAGTGTCAGATAGAAAACTTTACAATATTCATTCTAGTTCCCTGAATTTGGAAATTAAATCTTACCGAGACCAATTTTACCTTTGATCCATTTAGTGTCAATAATGAAAATACCTGGTCAAAACAGTCTGAAAAGAAAAGCAAAAGCTGATATTGATTGGCACTAGTGCTCATTCATCTGAATTGAAACTGGAGCAATGACAAGTTACTTACTCAAAGACACAACATGACATAGGCAATCAAACACATGATCTTATTATCATGAGTAGAACACCCTAAACACAAAGCCACATGCTTTCACACTATGCAAGCCATTTTCAGTCATATAGAGCAAAATGAATAAAATGAATGAGATTACTTTTTATTTTACTATTTTCATAGAAATTTAATATATTTCCTTTTACATGTCATCTTTAACACATTCAGTACAACAAACCATTTATTGTTTAACAATAGATCTCCTAAAATCCATAGCAGTTCTAATATTTTCTGCAAACATTTCCAATTGGTGTTTTCCTGTTTAATACTTATATATCACTAATACTTAGTTAGCTGTGATTCATAAAAATCAATTCATAGGAACAGCTACATTTTTTTTTATCTTTGCTTAGCATCCCTAAGTGCTTTGCATTAAAAGTACACATGTGCGTACACACGCACATCTGTATGCATGAACATCTATGTATGTGTGTGTGTATGTACGCATGTTTGTATGTGTGTATGTATGTAAGTATGTGTGTATGTGTATGTATGTGAGTGTGTGTGTGTGTGTTGTATATCTGTATCTGTCTGAGTGTTTGTGTGTGTGTGCTTTTGGACTGATTTGTGATTCCAAACTGTCAATATCG
>OZ024748.1:15949905-15959905 GCA_964016885.1 Eledone cirrhosa
TTGCTATTGGTGGTGGTGGTGGTGGTGGTGGTATTGTAGTTCCTGCTATTGTTGCTATTGCTGTTGTTGCTATTGTTGTTGTTGCTGTTGCTTAATCTCATCTCATTACAAAGAACCTTGTAGAGAGAGACCAAACATGAATCTATGTACATTTCAAACATACGTATTAACGCTTTTGTTACATTATTTCTTATGAAAATCTCTGCCAATGTTTTGTGTTTCAATTAACTTAGATAACAATGAAAAATTGGAAAGGATTTACTCTGATAAATAATTTCTCATTATCAATCTAGTGTTTGGAACATAACTTAACAAAGGTTCTTAAGCAATATTATGCTGGAAGGTTTTTTTAGATAAGTATAAATACCCAGCCCTCCCTGTAGAATGGTCGTGTTGGTGACATTACAAAAAGTGCCCAGTCCACCTGGTGAAATGGTTGTGCTGGTGACACATCAAAGAAAATCCAGTCCAACCTGTTAGTCGGTTGTTTTGGTACCACAAAAAAAAACCACCCAACCCACACTGTAAATGTAATTGTTGGGAAGGGAATAGAAACCAAGCCTGACTTGTTTCACAACAGGAGAATTCGTTTAACCCATGCTAGTATGGAAAAATTTACATTAAACAGTGATGATGATGATGATAAACACTTTAAAATAAATAGTTTTGTATCAGTTTCAGAAGTAGTTTGGTATCAAAAGATTTAAAGACCATATTTATTATGAAATACATTCTCTTTCATTTAATTTGTGAAGAATTTACAGAAATTCTTCTTTATTTTATTTTTACAACAATAACTAAACATATAGTTCTTAGATAAAATTATGAAACAATTTTAATCAAAATAGGAACCCTTTAAAATGGGTGGTTTTATTTCATAGAACCCGAGTTGGTTTTGGCCAGGTTGTTACCAAAAGGGTTGAATATAAATATGTGAGTTGTATTGTTTTCTTACTCATGTCACCTATATTTTCATGTCACAGAGATTAACGTATATTTGTCATATAAATCAATCTTAATCTTTCTGTCAGCATATTTCATATAAAATACACACACTTCACTTAATTAAAGAATATTCATGTGGGATTTATTGAAATTATCAATTAAAGTATTATAGGTTACTACAGCGTAAAATGGATGATAGATTTTAGAATAAATTGAAGGTAACAAAGATGTTGATGAGTCATTTGTTATTTTATTTACTTGTCCTAATATTTTTGGGCTATAAACCCTTTGTCAAAAGACTATAATAAGAAACTGGCTCAGAGTTCATGTTTCTGTTGTTATAGGCTTGCCATTCTTTTCCTTTGTTTGCAAGCAGTGATCTATATTTAATTTCTAAGATAAAAACTTAATATTTGGTTCTTATATATAAATATGTTGGAAGATTTTAATTTTAATAGTAACCCTTTTTAAAATGGGTGGTTTTGGTTCATTGAACCAAAGCTAGTTTTCTTTCAGAAGAGTTGGGTTCACTGATTTCTCATACCACATAGGAAGAAATTTATACATAGTTTTCCCAGTATATTTCCACATAATATTTCAAAGTTATCACCCTCTTTTCAAATGTTCTAACATTAAGTTCTAATATTAAGCACACATCTAGTAATGAGGTGACATATGAAGTTTGTCTGTTTTCCACAAACCTTTTCTAAAATTTCTCAGTTATTGACCTCTTTTCAAAAGTTCTAACATTAAGCATACATCTAATAATGAGATGACATATGAAATTTGCCTGTTTTCCTTTGCTAAAATTTCAATTCATTAAAACAAGGTGGTGCATACTAAATTTTTAAATAGTCTTTCTGCAAAGAAAGAAAAAAAAAAAGCAAACACCCACCAAAACAACAAAAAAAGCAACAGAAAACAAAAACATAAATTTAATGTTTGATGCAACCTTTTAATAACACACCGGGTGATAGATTTAATCATTTATTTTATTATTTTTTATTTTCCCAAGAATAAATTTTACTTGAATTCAATTAATTATCCTTTTAGTAAACGAATCCAAAATAGTGTTTTACTTCATTAGACATTAAAAATTAGTGGAATTTTTAAGGTTTTACGGTTCAGTTAAATCTGTTATGTTTGTCCATCAAAAAATATTGTTTTCTAATGTTTCTGTGTGAGATTTCTAATCTCTGCGGAATTTTTTTTTGAGGGGTGGTGGTGCAAAAACGCCTTGATTAATAAATGATAAATAGTTAAAAATGGAGGCAACGTTGATGTAATTGGCTATGAAATGTGAAGTATTTAAATATTTATGGATAATGGTAATTGATTAGAAAAGAGTTGGGAATGAAACAGAGGCTTCCTGTAAAATATCTTCAAATTCTTGCATCATATAAAACCTATGAAATATGGAAACGGTTTCTGTTTATGTTTGGTCTAATCACTATTGATATTCTAGCTGACCCCATGGAAATTGCAAAGTTGAATTAGAAATAACCATCAAATAGTGAAGATAAATATGACATATTAAATGTTTTATTTATAAGTTATATATATATATATATATATATCAACTAGAAATTGATTGACATATATATATATTTAAAATAAACACATGAAACAATCACAGGGGATAATTTGTAAAGTGTGTAATCACACATAGCTAGGTAGGTAACTAATTAAAGTTTAACTAGAGCTTCAAATATTACCTTTTAAAAAATGATTAAAAAATGATTAATTTTTAAAAGGTAATATTTGAAGCTCTAGTTAAACTTTAATTAGTTACCTACCTAGCTATGTGTGATTACACACTTTATAAATTTGTTTCATGTGTTTATTTCTAGTTGATATAAAATGCTCTGATCTATTCATTGGAATCTTTGAGCTTATTCTACAGTGGATATGGCGTATGTCTCGGACATGACTCCCTTAATTTAATTTAATTGAATTAATTTTGGATATATATATATATATATATATATATAGTATACATTCCACTAATGTATTGAGTACCTTACTTACTGTGGTTACCCCTGGTTAAAACACAGTTGGTCAATTGTTTAATAAACTTACTGATTACTTACTGATTAATTGTTTAATAAACTTACTGATTACTATATATATATGTATGTATGTATATATATATAGATATACATATATATACACAGATAAGATATACAGTATTCTGTTCAGAGTATGTATACTGTATTCCTGGATGTCTTAGAGGCGACTAAAAGGGTTGATACAAGGAAGGCCATCTGACCATAAAGCATTGGACTCCAAGATAAACCCTGTCATGAGGTATGCAAGGCTAACTGCAGTTCTAGTAGAAAGAAAAAACAGCCTTAAAACATTTTTTCTGGAAGTTTAAGTACTTAATTACATATATACAGTACAAGGAAATAAATGAACTAAATTTAATAAATGACACTTATAACATGAGGATAAAGGATATTTTTCATATCTCTCTTTCACAAACATATATGTATGTTTATGATACAACTAGAGGATGCTATGATTAAAAGACGCAAGGAACTTCCTGCAAGATGAAAGCTTATAGGAGGCCAACTAATTCTGTACAGGTTTAAGCTGTAATTTTCCTCATTTTTTTCAATGTTCAAGACCCATATTTAATGGCTCTTAGACATGCACAAAACCCTATGCCCAGTCCTTCTTTACCTAAATGTTGATGCTTTGCCATTCCCTCCATGGAAATGTTTTCTCTGCATCTATCAACTTGCAAAGGCCCATGGCCTAGTGGTCATAATGTTGTGGATTTGATGCCTGGGCTGGGTTGTGTGTTGTGTTATTGAGCAACACACTTCATTTCATGTTGCTCCAGTATACTCAGCTGAAAATGGGTACTAGCAATAGCTGGGGGTTTAATCCTGCAATGGACTGGTGTCTTGTCCAGGGGAAGTCTTATACTCTCAGTTTCTTAATGCCTTGAAAGCGGAATAAGCACCGGCCTGATGAGCCTCCTGGGCTCAAGACAAACTTTAAACATATCAACCTGCAACTATTCAAGACAGAATTGAACTACATTAATCTTAATCCTATCAGTCTCAGAGGGACAGTCCCCTTTCTCCATAGGACTAAAATATTTTTTAAAAATACCAATAAACAAAAACTACCACCAGCAACAACAACAAATCACTGGTTATTAGTGTATTTGATTGGAAAATTATTATTTATTGATCTCACATCCAATACTGTCAAGAAGTAGAATCCCCAAAACGTAAAAAATTCCACTCGAAACGCAATTCTTTCAATCCTTATCAATCATCTTCAGTTTGATAACGATCTCTCTCTCTCTTCCTCTCTCTCCTTATTTTTTTTAGAAAACATAAAATTAAAAGCCATATTAATTTAATTAATTTTGTCAAAATAAGTCCTTGTCCAATACTGCATCAGAGGTAATTCTCCGATCCCTCATACTGTTGGAAGCAATCAGTAACATCACAAGATCTAATAACGCCCTTCACCACCCCACTCACACACTCACACATACTTATTCTGCCACCACCACCACTGTCACTCTTGTTGGCCTAATGATAGGACTGGCCCTATGTAGTAACATCACATGACCTAATAATGCCCCCTCCCCCACCACTACACACACATACTCTATCACCAACACACACATATATTCAACCATATCTCTTTCTCACATTCTTTTCTTCTCTGGAAGAAATCTGCAGTGTTCAGACATGGAGAGGGATGGGCTTAGCCAGGCTTAAACTGCCCACCAAATGTTGTTGTCACTATGGTGTCCTTATGACTCCATCGGGCATTACAGGACCATACTATTTTCTACCATGATCTTTGTAAATAAAAGGTGTATGGCTTAGTGGTTAGATTATTGGACACATGATCATAAGGCCATGGGTTCTATTCCAGGATCTGTCAGTGCATTGTATTCTTCAGCAAGACTTTTCATTTCACATTGCTTTTCATGATAAGACTAAAGACTATCATTGAAACACCGGAAAACCGCATATGAATGCAGCTTTATAGGAAGTTAGCTTAATCTACATAAGTGCAAACTGTGTTTATTTTTTCTCTCTTTTGCATGCAGTTTGAAAGAATGTGAATACTGCATTTGAAGAAAACCATAATTGTTTATATGTAATACATTCAGAGAGGAAGAAAAGCAATTCTACATAAATTCTGCATATGCAATAACTTTAACTTTGTTTCAAAGATAAGGATAAAGAATAATTATAAATAATGGCTCCTCTTTGATAATTAAAACAAGAGGAATGTATATGCTTAACATATAAAACAACATGAAAGAGGAACATCTCTAGAGAATTATAAGAATGATAATAGAATAGAAATATTAGAGGAATAAAGAAAAATATTCAAGAATTTGAAGGAATGGTAACTCACATGAAGCAGTGAAAACTCTGTCATTTTCTCGTTGTGAAAGACCTGAATAAAATCAATTACCTATTGTCTCTTATTTAATTAAAGTTCTTTTATTATCATTTCTTCACCATTTTTAACAATGGATTGTTTTTTCCGTTTTTGCTTATTAGTAATAATTTATATAGAACTAATAATGTTATTTCTGATTCTATATTATTTCTTTTCATTTCTTGTATTTGTTGTTGCAGGTAAGTAACTCACCTGTATGTTGTTTAATGTTAAATACTCTATCTTATTTGAAAGGATGTAATGCACTTGTCCCTCAATTGATTTCTTACAATATAATTAAGATGTTCGGAACTGCGTAATTTGCAATATTACCGAGTGCAAATTCTTCAATGACTTTTTGGTAAGAATCTATTTTGGGCTAATGACATTTTTTCCAAAGGCTCTTTTCACATTAGCTACATTCATACATAATACAACAAAATCTAATTTAATAGAAGACAGGAATAAAACAAGCAGTTTAGGATCTCTAAATATATAATTACACTTTAAGAAATAGTAATATTTAGACATATAATGAAACTAGATCTTAATTAGATCATAAAAATATAATGCTATGGCATGTGTCACAGACCAAAATACAGTCAATACGTGCATCAATGAAATAACTTTACAACATTGTATGATTTGATAGCTCTGCCAATAGAGATTGACAAGACTAAGAAAAGATTCTAAATTGATATTTTTTTTCTTTCAATCGTTTTACATCAATAATTCTTGTAACTGAGTTATGACCTAGTGATATCCCCACCAGCACCACCAAAGATACACCATTCTTTGTCAATCCAATCTAAGAAAAAGGAAAAAGAGCTGATTATCAGATCGAACAAAGGAAATAATGTTTTCTTTGGTATTTCCATTGCTGGTAAAATCTTCCATTTTGTAACCCCTGGCAGAAAGAAGACAGGATTTGAACTTGACATATTAGCACACACACAAAACCAGATCAAATAAAATGGAAGGCAGAGCTCAGTTGACCTCAGCAAGATTTGAACTCGGGAAACACAGAGCGAGATCAAATACCAGAAGGCATCTCCTTCAACAGTAATAATTCCACCAATCCACAACACCTGGACGGGACTTTATTTATCAACCACAAAAGGATAAAACACAAATTTGACCTCAGCAGCATTTGACCTCAGAGTACACAGAGCCAGAACAAATACCAAGGCAGTTAATCCAACCTCACTAAAATATATTCCTTATATTCCCTTACAAGGAAGGTACATTGGTTTATTTATCATAGGAACCTAACAAATCTTGTTTCAGAAATCATATACATATATACACATATATAAATATACATATACGTATATACACACACATATATATATATATATATATATATATACATATATATATACATATATATAAATATAGATACACATATATACACATATATATACACATATAAATATACATATACATATATACACATACATATACACATATATATATATACATACACATATATACACATACATATACACATATATATATACATACACATACATATATACACACATATATATATATATATACATACAGATACATATATACACATACATATACACATATATATATATATGACCATCACTCCAATTTGAATTCCATTTCAGTTTCAGCAAAATAATTCATGCTACGGAAAGAATAAAATATTGATTCAGTATTTAGAGTCAGATAAGAATATAGACAGGAGGCACATGGCTTAGTGGTTAGAGCATTGGCCTTGCAATCGAAAGGTTGTGAGTTCAATTTCAGACCGAGTGATGTGTTGTTTCCTTGAGCAAGATACTTTATTTCACATTGCTCCAGTTTACTCAGCTGTAGAAATGAGATGATAG
The DNA here is from genome assembly GCA_964016885.1 of Eledone cirrhosa. NCBI lineage: Eukaryota > Metazoa > Mollusca > Cephalopoda > Octopoda > Eledonidae > Eledone > Eledone cirrhosa. The sequence continues at coordinate 15,957,138 of OZ024748.1, forward strand.
GGACTGGGGTCCCTATCATTCCACTGCAAAGTGGTCATGGAGGTGCCACGGCAAAAAAGCACCCACCAGCCCACACTGTAAAGTGGCCGTGTAGACACCACGGAAAAAAAGCACCCAGCACTCACTGTAAATGAGGTTGGTGTTAGGAAGTGAATCCAGCTGTAGAAATCAAGCTAGAATCAGTTCCCGTCCCACCCTTGCAAGCAGGGAAAAGCGGACGTAAAATGATGATGATGATGATGATGATGATTAGAATATAGGATAGAATGCTCTATGCTATTCGTTCTGGTTCTCTGCTCTCTGAGTTCAAATCTTGCCGAGGTCAATAAAAATAGTACCAGTCCAGAACTGGAGTCCATTCTACCTCTGTGTCTTTTTCTCACTTTCTTTCTCTCACTCTTGATCCTTTTCTGGAGAAAAACTGCAGTGTTCAGACCTGGAGAGAGATGGGCTTAAAATGGTCTTAAAATGTCTCAGAAACGCTGTATGCCACTATGATTTTATCAGGAGTTATAGGAACACACCATAGCCAAGAATACAGACAATTTCTTATATTAACCTTTTACATACCAAAATACTTTAACCCACTTACATATTTCTATAAGAAATATATGCCGGACTCCCACGCATATCTGTCGTTGTACTTAAAAGGAGAGTACGATTTGCTGGCCACTGTCATCGTGCCACCTATGAGGCTGTTTCCCCATTAGTCTTTCGAAACCATAAGCAGTCACTAATAACAGGGGGCACAGGCTCTCCTATCCCAATGTCATCTCCAGAGATTCTGGTATTGAAATCCAGGATTTGGCAGCAGCAATGAACGACAGACACATATGGAGATCAATTGTTGAGTCTATTTCAGCTGAAGCCACCGGATGATGATATATACTATTGCATTTTCACAGTAAAGGCTTTATCTTACATAATTATCTCACATAATATTGAATCTATGAGATTTTGATGTTATCTATTTTGAGAACAATACTTTAATGTAGGTATGAGCAGCCAGTTACAGCCAGCTTGAACAAGAGGTGAGAGAATTCTGGCTGGATATGGCTGGTTTAAATGCTAAAGGGTTAAACTGTTCTTGGTTCAATGATACTAAGTAGTTTATTTTGATTTATGTTTGTTTAAAATCTTTCCATCATAATTTTATAAAGGAATCTTTTCTTTATTAAGTTATCCTTCAAACCCAGTTTAAGAACAAATAAGTTACATCGTTACTACACCCTTCCAAATGTTTTATTATTTTCAAAATGGTGCAGTTTCTGGTGATTTGTATGAAACTAGTTAATTTTATACTAAATTTATCCTGGAATTTCAAAGAATTCAACTTTCACTTTCTGTCAATGTAATTTGAATCTAAACTATTAAATACAAAAACGTGTTTTTAAATTTCATATTTTAAAAATTTCAAACATATTTTAAAAGATTATAAAATAGATATTTGAAATAAAGTTTATATATATTATAGATGTCTCAGCAATACAATTAGCAGATATAATGTGACATAAATGTATGTGAATATAATCGGCAAAAAAAATAAAATAATAGATAACAAAAATATAGAAAGAAAATGCAAAGTTTACTTAAGACATAAAATAATATATTTATTCATTTATATTTATTTATATTCATGTATATATATATTTATTTATATATATGTATATACATACATATATATATATATATATATATATATATACTTATTTATATCTTATAAATTTATTTATACATGCAAATGTGGAGAAACAGATATAAAAACATTGATGATGATGATAATGATGATGATAATGATGATGATGGCGATGATGACATTGACGATCATGATGATTTATTTATATTTTATTCATCGTTACTAATAGTTCCTTTTTTTTTGTTGTTGAGAAAACATGACAACTTGGTATCAAGCAAAAGGTTTTTCTCCTAAATAGTTCTTGCTAGTTTCTGATTAAATTTCCTCATACATTTTGATTATCTGGTATTTTGTATTATATTTCTCATTATTTTAACACTCTTACAGTCCTCATCAGTATCTTTTATTTTGCCATTTCATCAATCATTCTCCTTCTGATATTATTTTTCTGACAATTTCTAAAATTATAAATTCACAGTTATTTACTTTTAACACAAATACTTCAAAAATTCAACTTAACTATTTTTCTTTTTTTGAAAATGTTCATTCTGTTACCAATATTTTAAACATTCCACTTATACATACATATACTTTTACAATTTTACAGGTTTGAGTCATTAAACTGTGGTCATGCTGGAGCACCACCTCGGTTTAGGCAATGATAATGATCCCAATACATACATATTTATTTATTTCAAATCTGGTACTTGATTTATCAATCTCTTCTTTTTTTTGTTTGTTGAACCAGTAAGTTATGGAATTTGAATTCAAACAAATATAACCATAGTCATAGACAGAGAGAGGAAGTGAGAGTGTGTGTGTGTGTGTTTAGGGCCTATTAGAGGGGTGGGGGGCGTCAAGCAGACACATTGTTCTGGGGACCAACGAGCTAAGAAGGCCCCCACAGCATCCATGCAACATCCATTTTGAGAAAAATCTTTGCCTCCTTTGGACCCCAAAGCGGTCTTGTACCACCTTGCAAAATTTCTCTTGGAGACCCTGTGTGTGTCCCCTCAGACATGTCTTCCAGGGTTTTCTATCGGAAGCAACTGTCTACAAATCATTCAGCTAGATCCCCAAGTGAGACTAACTAATCTTATGGATGTTTTCCAACCATTTTACTTGTTATCTA
>OZ024748.1:15967405-15989905 GCA_964016885.1 Eledone cirrhosa
AAGATGGATGTTTAAAAGACACAGCAAAAAGCACCCAGCCCACACTGTAAATGTGGTTGGCATTAGGAAGGGCATCCAGCTGTAGAAAACCAGCCAGAAAAACCCCTATTTGGGCAAAACACGGTCACCTGACATAACTTGCCTTAAAATAGGACCCGTCTTACCCATGCTAGCATGGAAGATGGACGTTAATCAATGATGATGATGATGATGATATATATATATATCCAAATTGACCGAATACATGTGCGTTTCTTTCTCAGTTTTTTTGTTTTTTATCTTATTCTGTATCCTTCTATTTCATCTTTTATTTCTCATTCTATCTTCTGAAGAAGGACTAGTGTCAGAAAGTTTAAGACTATTTTCCAAGTATATCAAGCATAAAAGTAATATATTTCTTCATTGTACTGTGTCGTTTGGTTTGCTATTTCTGTTTACATTTTACATGGTGGCTGCCAACTCGATTTCGAGCACGGCCACTACTTTATATCCATGTAGGAGAACCCCTACCGATGCGCTGAACGAGTGTGACCTTTCAATACAGCCAGCGACTTGAAAACTCTGGTACAAACACTACACTTGTGACAATTATTGACACATAGTGCTGGGCCCATGGTACCATGTGACAACAAGTGCAGAGAGATCTCCAGACATAAAGCAATGCCTGTGCCGTGAAGCTTTTATAGTGAGCAAAGGCACTGCATAAAGCCAGTCCCACTCTCTTAACCAAGATGATATTTACCAAAAAGAAGAACAAGTCAACATCATTGGATACCATCAGGGTTGCAGGTGTTATATCAGAGTTTTCCTTCTCCTAGAATTCTGCCTTGACAAAGGCTAAGGGGTCATCTCTCCCGGATGATTTTACATACACACATAGATAGACACACACACATTTATATATATATACATCATTATCACCATCATCGCTTTTACGCCTGCTTTTCCATGCTTGCATGGGTTATACAGGAGATGACGAAGAACCATGACAAATGGAGTGATGCTGTGGTGAAAAAGACCAATCCGACCCTTGCAAGCAGAGAAAAGCGGACTTAAAATGATGATGATGATGACACATATATATATATATATTTTTTTGGGGGGACGATCGACTCTCGTCAAATCGGACCGAGGAAACAATGTTTCCGTTGGTCTTTCCATTTGCTAATACTATCTATCGGTCGCAACTCCAGGTAGAAGGAGCAACGTGAAATAAAGTGTCTTGCTCAAGGACATAACGCATCGCCTGGTCCAGGAATCGAACTCACAACCTCACGATTGTGAATCCAATTCTCTAACCACTCAGCCACGCGCCTATATATATATACGTTTAAATTTGGTGGTTCACCAGTGGGTAGAATTAGTCATTCTGCAATATTAACAGTGATGTAATAGTATTATATTATACTAGCAGTAAAGCCCGGCGTTGCTCGGGGTCGCTCAGTAGCTGTGTTAAAGTTACAATGTTAAGTTTCTTTTTTGGCTTAAAAACTGTAGTGTCTACTGTGCAGACTTGCATGTGGTGTTTTTGATTAATATTCCCTCAAACAACAATATGCCTTATGAAGTTAAGAAAACATAACGATAGCCCGATTGTTATAACAAAAGAGGATGCTGGGGATAAAAACTGCACTGGTTATTTATTAACAAAGATCGAAAATGTAAACACTGCAACGCAGATAAAAACATTAGCGTAACCAAATTATCAGTTATGTCTGTCTGCACGCCTATATCACCTCTCTGCACGACTGTCTGTCTGCACGCCTATATCACCTCTCTGCACGACTGTCTGTCTGCACGCCTATATCACCTCTCTGCACGACTATCTGTCTGCACGCGTATATCACCTCTCTGCACGACTGTCTGTCTGCACGACTGTCTGTCTGCACGCCTAACGACGAAATATTTGCTTGTTTTACGTAGTCTTTAAATAGACTTGTTTTCAAGTAAAATATTGTTTTAAAATGCTTTTAAATGGAAATGAAGCAAAACGGAAGCTTAGTGTTCGAACTGATGAATTTTGCAGGTCAATATTTTGCTGGCTCGACAACTGTTCGTGTATTGTGTTAATGTCATTTTAAACGCTGAGAAAGCCAGCGTAATTTTTTACGTAAGACGCTCAATGTAAACAGAACAAAGGGAAATAACTGATAACTTACGCTCAAAAATCGATACATTATATTCGATTTCGTCACATAGGGTGGGTCAATTTGAAATATTTTTTTTCCGATGTCTTCGCTAGGGCTCAATGTACAAGTATAGCAATTTCGGTGCAATTCCGTGAGAGATTCTAAGAGGAGATGTGTGCCAAAAATCGATAGACAGACAGACAACCACAGTTTTATATATATAGATTATATTATTCGGTGGATTGGCAGTATTGGTAGAGGGTCGGACGCCATGCTTTCCAGCATAGTTACGTCCCTTTACGATCTGAGTTCAAATCCCGCCAAGGTTGACTTTGCCTTTCATCCTTACGGGGTCGATAAAATAAAGTACCAGTAATGCACTGGATAATTGCTGGCCTTGTGCCTAAAGTAGAAACAATTATATTATTCGAGGTTAAGTTTGCTTTCATCCTTACGGGGTCGATAAAATAAAGTACCAGTAATGCACTGCCTAATTGCTGGCCTTGTGCCAAAAGTCGAAACAATTATATTATTATATTAGAGTTATGACCCTTTATGGTCTGAGTTCAAATCCCGTCGAGGTTCACTTTGCCTTTCATCCTTACGGGGTGGATAAAATAAAGTACCAGTAATACACTGGGATAACTGCTAGCCTTGTGCCAAAAGTAGAAACAATTGTATATTATATATATATGATCGTTGAAATAGATATATATGTTTGTATTTTTTATTTATGAAGAATATATTTTACCACATCTAAATGAATATTCTATATATTATATTTTATACTACAAATCTGCCAGGAAATATATAAAATATATGAATATAGTAGCAATCAATACGAGTCTGATAACTTAATTTGGTTTCAGAAATATTTTCCTCATGTTTTATATCTAAAGTGTTGTAATCCAATACTAGAATTTTATGTTTAATTGCTGATGTATTTCAAATGATTGCAATACACTAAAATACTAAAAATTAATCGAAACCAAAACATATAGTATTAGAATTTACCAAAGCCAAATTTTGACATTTTTATAACACCATATTTTGGTTACTATTTATGTATATTATATATATATATATATATATATATATATATATATATATATATATATATATATATTTCATATATATATAGTGTTTGTGTATATGTGTGTATATATATATAGCGTGCATATATATATATATACTCATACATTACTAGCACAGATTAAAAGTTAAGCAAGCAGTTTCTGTTTTTGCTGTTTTATGGGAGCTTCTTATATATATACATATATATATATATATATATATATATACATAGGCATATATATACACACACATATATATACACACATACACATACATATATATACACACATATACATATATATACACACATATATATACACACATATACATATATATATATATATACATACATATGCATATATATACACACATATACATATATATATATATACATATATATATATATATATATATATATATATATATAGAGAGAGAGAGAGAGAGAGAGATACTTATATATATAATACATAATATATATATATGATATATATTCACATATTTATTATATATATAGTATGTATTTATATATTTATACACCTTTGTCTCCCTTCCCCTTCTCATTCTCAATATATATATATATATATATATTTATTAATTATTATTTTTCTTGTATTTCATTTTTCATATTGTAGGAAAGGGCTTGCAGTTCTTTTCTTTTCTTAGTGGTTTTATTTTGGCTCAAATGTTCAAACCATCTGTTAAGAACATCTCAGAAACATATACCATACCATACTATACCATTCTCTACTCTAACTTCCCATACCATCCCAGTACCTTACCGTCTTAGCATTTAATAACATTATTCAGTATATTTTAATCTATATAGTATAATATAATAATGTAATATAATATAATTATTGTTGTTTCACTAACAACTGTTGCCATCTTTCTTTGGATAGATACATTATATATACATATACACACTATATATATGTACACACTATATACACATATACACACTGTGTATATATATATATACATATACACACTCTATATATGTACACAATATATATATGTACACACTATATACACATATACACACTGTATATATATATATATATATATATGCATATACACACTATATATATGTACACACTATATACACATATACACACTGTGTATATATATATATATATACATATATATATATATATACATATACACACTATATATATGTACACAATATATATATGTACACACTATATACACATATACACACTGTGTATATATATATATATATATATATATGTACACACTATATACGCATATACACACTGTGTATATATATATATATATATATATATATATATATATATATACACACTATATAAACATGTACACACTATATATCCACACTATATATACATATACACACTATATAAACATCTACACACTATATATATATATTCTTATACACATATACACACTATATATACATATAAACATATACACACTATATACACACAGACACTATATACACATACACATTATATACACATATACACACTATATACGTACAGACACACTATATATACACACTATATACACATCATATGGAACTGATATATAGATGAACAGATTATTATTATTATTATTATTACTATATCAATGAATATGAAATGTTTGATGTTTCTTTCTTTTCTTTCTTTTCCCTTCCTTCCCTCTCCCTCCCTCTCCATTTTTTTACCTTTCTCTCTTTCTGTTTGCCTTTCTCTCTTTCTTTCCTTCCTTGTCTATCTGCCATTCATTCCCTCTTTCTTCCTATATTTCCTATTTCACCCCCTCCCCTCCTTTCTCTCTTTCACCCTTAATTGTTTACCTTTCTCTCTGCCTGCCTCTTTCATTCTCTCACTTTCTCTCTCTCTTTCTCTCTTTCCTTGTCTTTCTTCAATTCGTTCTTTCTTTCTCCTCTTTCTGCCCCCCCCCCCTTTCTTCCTTTAGGAACTTTCTATCCTTCACTCCTTCCATTCTTTCTCATTCTTAACCCCACCCACCCCAATGCAACACATTAAACATCATACCATTTTTACCTTTTGTTTCACCATCAAAACCTAGGTTATTTCAAAATAATACCAAATAATACCAAATAATACCAAATAATACCAAATAATAATTTTCTTGATTGACTAAATAAATAAATAAATAAATAAATAATAACATGAAAAAATGTAAAAATATGAAATGAAAAATACCTAAAATAAAATATACTTTTTCTTTTGATGTTGTCTGAATATTATTATTAGTTAACTACTACTACTACTAATACTACTAATACTAATACTACTATTAGTAGTAGTAGTAGTAATAATAGTAGTAGTGTTACAACTACTACTACTAATAATAATAATAATACTATTAGTAGTAGTAGTATTAGTAGTAGTAGTAGTAGTAATAGTAGTAGTGTTACTACTACTACTACTACTACTAATAATAATAATAATACTAATACTACTATTAGTAGTAATAGTATTATCATTATTAGTAGTAGTAGTAATATTATCATCATCATCACCATCATCACCATAATCTCATCATCAACATCATTATCATTATTAGTAGTAGTATTAACAGTAGTAGAAGTAGTAATATTATTATTATTATTAGCTGTAGTAATAATATTATTGAAATGGCAACAGCTGCAGACCACTAGTTTGTCTTGTTAGTGTTTAAAGGATTTGAAGGTAACAAGCAATTTCTTTTTTGTTTGTTTGTGTGTTTGTTGTTGTTCTTCTTATGTTGTTTCTCTATAAACTTGACAGTAATAATGGTAAGGTTTTATGTAACAGTGGTTCTTATGATGATTCTAATACCCCTAATAGAGAATTCCATCTGTATTGGAAACATGAAGACTGTCAGAAATATTCTTCAGGAAAAAAAATAAAAATTATATATATATATATATGTGTGTGTGTGTGTATGTGTGTGTGTGTGTGTGTGTGTGTGTGTGTGTGTGTTTATATAGAGAATAAGAAAAAAGCAAAGTTTGTTGTAGATGTTAAAGTGTCTTGTATTGATAAAGCTGTGATACATATTTCAATAACCATAGTGGCCACGTGTTTTAACATAACCAGCACCATGATCTCATCAGACAGCTTCATTATGTAATAAAGTTATGTTCCTGAGGCAATCCAAACTAAAGTGGCAAGGGAATGGACACAAATAATGTTTTGTCCCTTTCCTTGATATCTCTCTATCTATCGATCACTCTCACCCAACCCTTTCTACTTTCATCTTCTATAAACCAACTACCCCCACTCTTACCTTGACTTCATCTCCTCCCATCCAACCCACAACAAACTCTCCTTACGCTATTCCCTATTCCTCTGTCTTCATCGGCTCTGTATCCAGGAACACGATTTCGAAACCCATTCCCTTCACATGGCCTCCCGCTTCATCAAGCTTGGATATCCCCCCACCCTGATCCAAGCTGCTCTCACCCACGCCTGTGAAACTGACTGTTCCACAGCCCTCTGACCTCACCAGTGCCCTCAAAACACCCGCCTTCCTTTCCCATCACCCTACCTCTCCGGCGACATATTCTCCATTCCTTCCATGCCCTCTCTTCTGTCACTGTCACTTCTCGCTTTTTTTCCAACCCACCTATCACCACATTTAAGTGCGCCCAGAAAAGATTAATTCATGGCAGTATCGGTAGAGGGTCGGACGCCATGCTTTCCAGCATAGTTACGTCCCTTTACGATCTGAGTTCAAATCCCGCCGAGGTTGACTTTGCCTTTCATCCTTACGGGGTCGATAAAATAAAGTACCAGTAATGCACTGGGTGATTGCTGGCCTTGTGCCTAAAGTAGAAACAATTATTTCGTTATATTACAGGGCAGTGGATTGGCAGTATCGGTAGCGGGTCGGATGCCATGCTTTGCAGCAGAGAGTTACGGTCCTTTATGATGTGAGTTCAAACCCCGCCGATGTTAACTTTGCCTTTCATCCTTACGGGGTCGATAAAATAAAGTACCAGTCACGCACTGGGGTCGATTTAATCGACTTCCCCCTCTGCCAAAATTGCTTGCCTTGTGCCTATATAAGAAACAATTATTTCGTTAAATTACCATTTTCTCTTATTGATTATATAATTGATAATTTTCATCTGTATGTGCTTGATTTTGATATGGGTTTTGAAAAAATTGTAAGCCATTAACTGTTCAAGAATTTGGCATTGTATTCTCTAACATTTAATTTATATATATATATATATATATTGTTATACTTTGGGAGGGTCATGTTGCCAATAAGGAACACACGCACCAGTTGCTTTCACTTCAATTTATTATATATTTATAAATTTATAAATTTATAAATCTATAAATTTCTGGTTGGTTGGTTGGTTCCACAACCAGATAGTTGTTTATATATTGTCATAGTTCTTTCGTCACACACTCTGTGACCTCTTCAGTGACTGGGGATTCCTTTCTTTGTTTCTGTGCCTCTCCTTTGTTCTGTCCTACGCCATTTTGTTTGAAACATTTTGTTTTGGGCCTTAACTTCTGAAACACTTGCTTTAATTTTAAAAATATATATATTCTAAGTTCATAGTATGTTTTTGACAGATAAATGATGAACAGGAATAAAGAAATAAACTTCAGTAATAAATTGTTAACAAAAATAATGATACAGAGGGAGAGAGAGAGGGGGTGATAGAAAGGGAGAGGTAGAAAGGGAGATGTAGAGAGGGAGAGGTAGAAAGGGGGAGGTAGAAAGGGAGAGGTAGAGAGGAGAAGTAGAAATGGGGAGGTAGAAAGGGATAGGTTGAAAGGGAGAGGTAGAGAGGGAGAGAAAGGGATGCAAGCGAGGTGAGGTGAGAGTGGAAGAGAGCGAGTGGGGGTGAGAAAGGCAAGAGAGTGTGTGAGGTGAGAGTGGAAGAGAGAGAGAAAGGGGTGAGAAAGCAAGGCAAGAGAGTGAGTGAGGTGAGAGTGGAAGAGAAAGAGGGAATGAAAATTTAAGAGTAGAACTAAATAAAATAAAACAGGATTTGAAAGATTTGGCTAAAGAATTAAAGGATGTTATCAAACAAATTGATTTTCTTGTTTAATAAGCTTCAGTAAACTGATATTATGTGAGCAAGATAATAAAAAACATAAAATATTGCTGGAAATATTTATTTTAAAGGATATAAAAGATATAAAAATAATTTTAAAAAATGGCCCAATTTTATAAAATCTTCAGACTTTAAATAAAGTAAAGTAATTGAACATTTTATAAAGTAATTGAACTATATAATTTAAAACTAAATGCTAGAGTAAGAACTGAAATTGTGAAATCACAAGTAATCACAAGGAACTGAATCCAAATTTTATATCTAAATCCAAACAAAGTGATTATTCTTAATCAATATTAAATTACAAACAGTCAACTCTAGTAAAATTATTGTGTTGGTGCCATGACAAAAAGTGCCCAGGCACCCAGTAAAGTGGATGTGTTGGTGACATGATAAGAAATGCCCAACACAAGGCCTACAAATTTTTTTGGGGTGGGGTGGGGATAAAGTCGATTAAATCATCCCTAGTACTTTACTGGTGTTCTATTTTATCGACCAAATAAGGATGAAAGGCAAAGTTAACCTCTGTAGGATTTGAACTCAAAATGTGAAGGGCTGTAACTACATACTGTAAAGCATGTTGTCTGATGTTCTTCCAATACTGTCATTCCACCAAAATTTACATACAAAAACTACAATATTTTTTATCATAGATGCATGTTTCTTTTGTTTTCCATTTTTAAGTGAGAGGAGGAAAAATATATGTTTCAGGTTAATTATGGAAGACAGAGAAAAGTGAATGTTAACAAATATAACTTAGAGGTTTTATTTCTTTATTTTCTCTCTTTCTCACTTTTTTGTGTTTTACTCAGAGATAAACAAAAAGAAAGAAGGAGATATAAATATGTAGAAGAAATATTAAATGGCCTGTCTCTTTTAAAGATTTTACTCTAAAAAATACCCTCCAATTTAAAATAATAATTCAGAGTCATTGATACCTTATCATCTGGTGCTATCCATAGATAATAAAATAGAACTAAAATTACAAAAATATAACAAAGAAAATAATATCTTGGAAAATTTAGATTTACTTCCATCACAAACATATAATTATTTATTCCTATTTAAAAAGACAAATAATTAGTGTCTCAGGTTTTCTATGACAACTGTAGCTCGTTATTTATTTCTATTTAAAAACAAATAATTAAAATCATTTATGTATGAAAAACAAATACGAAACTAATACAAAACACATACAAAATTGAAAACAAAAGTCAAATAACACTCAAACATATTTATACATACAGAGATATATTGATAACATATTAAATAGGAAAGATTAGTTTGAATATCTTTTGACAAAGCTATTATTTGCTCTCCAAAATAGAATCCAATATAAACCATGTAAGGCAAAACCATTTTCAAATTAATAATAAAATTATCTATAAAACATCAAAACTATGTCTAAATTATCATTGATAAATTATGTGAAGAAATGGAAAATTGAAATCACATATATATATTTTTTTTTGGTTTGTATAGTTTGTATGTTTTTTTTTCATTTTATTATTATTATTATTATCAGTATTATTATTATTATTATTATTATTATTATTATTATTACTATTATTATTTTCTGAGAAGTTCTTTAATGAAGTTGATTTGCAATTAGTTTACATGTACGAAAACATTAAAATATCGAATCAAAATAACAAAAATAAAATGAAATAAAATACTATGCAATACAAAATAAAAATCAAACAACAACAACAACAACAACAACAAAAAAAAAAAAAAAAAAAAAACAGAAATAAACAACAGAAAAATATCAAGTAAACTTGTAGATGTCATACTTAAGTTATATATTGAATTATGATACTTGTAATTTTAAACAACACTGTATAAGTTATAGAGTTGGAGAAGAGAGATTGATTGAACAAGTATTGATTCATAAAAGATGTATAAATGTATAAAATTTGTTATTGGCAATATTATAAAATTGAGAACAACATTTACAGCTTCCTCTCCTATCACTAACTAAATCAACATATGTATTACATACATGAAACTGAAATAAATTTCACAGGGACTTCACTTATACATTAATCAAAGTGACATTCATAATATATTATTATATGAATTAAGGTTCAAATTTTGCTTCTTAGATACCTATGAAATTTATATCACATCCTATCAGAAATAACATATTTTGTTTATTTAACAATATTACATCACACACCAGCACTGCTAGCTCACACACCACTTCATAACACCAACACTACTATATCACACACCACTTCATACACCAGCACTGCTATATCACACACCACTTCATACACCAGCACTGCTATATCACACATTACTTCACACACCAACACTACCATAGCACACACCAACACTGCCATATCACACACCAACACTACCACATCACACACCAGCACTACCACATCACACACCAGCACTACCACATCACACACTACTTCACACACCAGCACTACTACATTACACACTACTTCACACACCAGCACTACCACATCACACACCAGCACTACCACAAAACGTATTAATATTATTACACAATACTATTACACACTTACTTCTACCATGCAACACATAGATACTACCACCTAACATCAGCACTAACACAGCGGGATTCAGAATAAAGTTTTATATGAACCCTGTATTTCAATATGTTCTCGTATATTAAACATATATTTAATATTCCTAGTAGGATTTTAAACTATGATCATGTCACAGCTAACGCAGCATTGATTTGTATCATAATCACAGCTCAAAATACTCTCAGCAAAAATTAATATATGTTTATTATACAGAAACATATTGTAAGCAGCAGGTATTTTAAGGTTGTTATCCCCTGCTATAGCAATGAAGGTAAGTGGCTTAGTGCTTAGAGAGTTGGATTCACAATCATGCCGTTGTGAGTTCAAATCCTGGACTGGGCAATGCCATGAGCAAGACACTTTTGGGCAACATCATATATGGTGTATGTATGGTTTATATAGGACTTGCGACAGCCTTTCCTTTGGATTACAGTGGTGGTCTGGAGAAGGGAAGATTTTCGGTCATTGTGACCAAAGAAGATCTTTACCTAAATCAAAGTTTAGCACTTCTGGCCACATGAGGCCCTTCTTGAAGCTAGGATTTATGACCAGATACCTTTCCTGGTGTTAACCTATTCTAAACTGGGTGCACACAAAAATGGCTAATAAAAAACAGCAAACAAAATTGGCCAATAAAAAACAGCATCCTTTCCATTGTCTCCTTCCAAAATGAGGAAGAATTGTTTTGGATTATTTTGGAACAATCTATTATCCTTGAATTGTTTATTTCTTTTCACATATCTTTTCATCTTCTGGCTTTTTGAAAGAATATTCTGTTTTAGTTGTTCCATTGCTGTAGAAAATCCCTTCTTTCGTAGTTTGTATAGAGCAGCCTATTTTTCATTTTTCCATTTTCCTCTAAACCATTGCTTGATTCTACTTAAATCTTGCTTTGATTGCATTTTGTCATTTCCAATGTCGTTTCCACCATGGATCATTTGTCTTCCTCTGCTTGTTTTTTTCATTTGCAATTTCTCCTCAACAAATAGTGCAGCTTACTGGATAAGATTCCCTGTTTGCTTTATGCCCTGAGCCTGGATATGTAATAATGACAACATTTACCTTTTGTGAAAATTTATTTATCGTACTCTGATACACTCTTCCCATATTCAATGGGATTTTTTTCTTCTGGAACATTTCATCAAGTTCATAATCCGCCTTCATAATTCAAACAACTCATAATCCAATTGATTCTCTCCATTTACATCACCATTCTCAGTAATACCAGACTTCAATTTCAAGTCTTTCTCTTCAACAACCATAACAGATCCATCATAATTTTCTTGTTTCTCTTGCCTATTCTTTTCTCTGCCTTCAACTATAGAAACGGTTTGAGTTTCTACCCGCCAAACCTTCTTTTGTTACTCATTTGCCAGTTTTTTTCATCTTCCTTGTTGAGAAGGAGACTGGAAAATCTATATCTATCTCTCTCTCTATATATATATATATAAATATATATATGTGTATGCATTTGTGTTGGTGTTTTGAAATAGAGATGTATATATGAATGTTCGTATTTTATATTTCATAATATACTGTATGTTTAATTCAAAACAATTTGAAGGCCTTTCCGTATGAATTTAAGGTACTGACTATTGTCACATATCAAGCTTCAACAAAGATGCCTGTATGTATATATGTATGTATACGTATATATATATATATGTGTGTGTGTGTGTGTGTGTGTGTGTATATCATACAATCTTACATTGTTGATATATTATTATTAACTGCTTCTTATAAACACAATGTAGGCATAATGTCAGATAAAGACTCTAATATATTAAAAAATAACATGACAATGACAGTAACTAAGTATTATTAAATACATACATATACAAATATCTGTATACACACACAAAAATAAACCTACATACATACATTCATACACATATAACACACATGCAAACTCTTACTAACATGAGTCGTACACATACCTACTCATACATAAACACATACAGACATACATTCACACACACATACCTACACACACATAACTATCTACTTACCTACTACCTACATATATACATACAAATAAACATACAAGCATATATTTATATACATACATACATACATTCACACATACATACACATATCTACCTACATACATACCCACATACATACATACAAAACCTATTCCTCCAAGATCACTGTGAAAATAATAATATCATCACAGATGAACAACAAGCAGCTGGAAAGAAAGGGGTTTGGGGATGTGCTGAACAACTCCTAATCAACAAAACTGCGATGTCGGAGGTGCGACAACTTAGGAGGAATATGGCTACAGTCTGGCTGGACTACAGGAAAGCTTTTGATTCTGTTCCCCACTCTTGGATGATAGAGGCCCTCCAGCTTGCTAAAGTCCCAGACATTATTGTCAGAGCCATAGAGAGGCTGTCTTCTTCTTGGGCTACTATCCTAAAGTTAAAGACAGAGAGGGAGGACTCTATTTTCACTGATAAAATAAAATATTGCAGGGGTATATTTCAGAGGGACAGTCTCTCTGTGATATTATTCATCTTGTCATTAAACCCCTTGTCCTTTCTGCTCAAGAAATGTGAGGGATCCATCATTGGCTCACAGGAGGACAGAAATACGAACCTAACCCATAATTTCTTTGTGGACGATCTGAAACTCTATGCCAAGAACATGGATGGGATGAAGAAAAATCTTGACCTGGTTACAACCTTCTCAAATGATATAGGAATGGAGTTTGGCCAAGATAAATGCTCATACATGATTGTAAAGCGGGGAAAAACAACAACCCAATCTAGCAACATTGTCATCAATGGCCTAACTGTTTCACCGATATCTGATGAGGACTGCTACAGATACCTGGGGATAGATGAGAACATATCCTATAATGGTATCTGTAATAAAGAACGCGTAACCAGGGAATACTACACCCGATTAAGAAAGATCTGATCATCGGAACTCTCTGCGCAAAACAAAACAGTGGCTCACAATGTGTTTGCTGTGCCTGTCCTAACACCAACGTTTGGAATACTCAATTGGATGATAGATGAAATCCGAGCAGTTGATGTTGGAACTCGAAAAATACTAAACAACACCGGAAACTTCCACATAGACCGCCTTTACTTGAAACGTAAGCAGGGAGGCAGATGCCTAACATCAGTCCAAACAACATTTTAATGTCACATCATATCTCTCCGACAACATCTACGAACCTCGAAGCATAGGAGCACGTTTCTCGAGCAAGTCTAT
Organism: Eledone cirrhosa; assembly: GCA_964016885.1. NCBI lineage: Eukaryota > Metazoa > Mollusca > Cephalopoda > Octopoda > Eledonidae > Eledone > Eledone cirrhosa. The sequence goes on from OZ024748.1 coordinate 15,981,448, forward strand.
CTGCATGAAACAGAGAAGATCATGAGAGTTGGGAAGGAACTCCTCAAGAGATATTCCCTGTGTGATAATCAAAAACTCACACCCAGGGAAGTCGCTCAGCAGTATCACAGTGAATCCATGGATGAAAAACTGCATACTTATTAGCAAAAAATCATGCATAGATATGTTGCCAGGAAGCTCTAGAGTGAGAGTAATATAGATAAGGAAAGTAGTCTATCTTGGACCAAAAACCGCTATATTGGCTCCCACTTTGAAGGATACGCTTTTGTAATCCAAGAACAAGAGATTAACACGAAATACCTGATTTACAAAAGAGATAGGGATGCAGGCAAAACACCTAGATGTGATAACAAATGCAGACTCTGTAGAACTAACATCGAGGATATCACCCATGTCATCAGCAGCTGTCCAAAGATGTCATCGCGGTACTATCTACCTATGAGGCATGATGTAGTGGCCAAAACACTGTTCAATGCAGTTTCTTAAAAAAGATAGCCCCGATAATATTAAAAGCTACAGCAATGTGGAAGACATCCACGTACATAATATGAAAGAGTACTGGTGGAATGTTCCAGTAAAAACCCCAATATAATACAGGCATAACAGACCAGATATTATCATATGGGACAGGGAGAAGAAAGCATGCACAGTAGTGGAAATTAGCTGCCCAGCAGATGTCAATATAATATCAAAGATTAGTGAAAAGCAGAATATTTATGCAGAACTGATGAGAAATCTGCAGATACTCCACCCTGATTACACCTTCAGATTTATACCTGTGATTATTGGGGCACTGGGGTATGTTAGTAACTGCCTCAATACAAATCTTGAGAAGCTAGGCTTCACAGGAACAGAAAGAACACAACTAGTTAGGAAATTACAAGTACAATCCATTAATGGAACAGTAAAAATATGTAAAACATTCCAAAAATGTTGCATCTAATAACTGCATATACACTTGTACAGATGCAAAACATATACACATGCACACATACAACTCAAATCATCCACATCCACACATACAATAACATCCATGTCTACACATGCATGCATACATACATATCTACCTAGTTGATGTTGTGTAAATTCCAATGAGAGAGAGTCTTGTGTCTATGTTAGAAACTGACTCTCTCTCTATTGGTAAAACTTTGTGAAATTATAAAACCAGAAGAACAAACATATTTATATACCTACATACATATATATACATTCACACATACATATTTACCTACATACACATACATACAAACATATATTTATATACCTACATACATTCACACATACCTACACATATTTACCTACATACATACACGCATACAAACATATACACTGATGCAACATAAAGTAGTTAAAAATAAAACAGCTTTGTGTTATAATCTAAATTTTAGTGTAATTTCATTTCATCTTGCTATTTTATATAGCAACATTTACATTAATATTACATTTGTTTAGAAAACAGATACGCAATTCAGAAATTCTGAAATATTAAAGTATTAAACTGTCTGAAATATCAACAATACCTTCAAAACATCTGTTTACTGCTATCAAAATATCATTTAAATTTATCCAAAAATATAACAATACAAAGATCAGATATATAAGTGAAGAAAAAAATTTTCCTCTGAAAACTTTTCAATTTCTGTTTTTTAAATATTTGTTCCATATTATTTTTATCATCAAAACTCTGTCATGTTTTATAGATCGAGATACAGTGTCAATGTCCTATGTTTTTATTAATCCAAAGGAGTGTAATCCTTATATAAGATATATATATATATTTTTTTTCCAATATTTGCAAGAGACAAACACTAACTTATTCAGTAAACAATAGGATTTGTGGAAACTAGTCAGATGATCTATATTGAAAATTATTGAACATAACAGAAGGAAATGAAAACAAAAGAGCTTGATTATCAGTACCGACCACAGAAACAATGCTTCCATTGGTCTTTCTATTGTTGATACTGTCAGTTAAAAATTTTGGCCAAAGAAAAGGTACTAAGTATCAAATCAGACCAAGAAGAAAATGTTTCCATTGGTTTTTCCACTGCTGATACTATCTGCCATGCCAGTTGCAATTCCTGACAAAAAAAGGAAAAGAGCTGCTTGTCAGACTGAACCAAACAACAATGTTTCCATTGGTTTTAAAGTGCTCACTTCACACTCTAAAGTGGTCATGTTGGTGACTCGACAAAAAACAGCCAGTCCATACTGTAAAGCAGTTGTGTTGGTGTCATGACAAAAAGCAACCAGTCCAGGCTGTAAAGTGGTCAATTTGGTGTCATGATAAAAAGTACCCAGTTCACACTGTAAATGTGGTTAACATTAGGAAGGGCATCCAGCTGTAGAAACCAAGTCAGAAACAATTCTTTATGAGCAAGACATGATCATTTGATTTGATTTGTCTCAAAATGGGACAACTCTTTTAACCCATGCTAGTTTTGAAAAATGGACATTAAACAGTCATGATGATGATTCTATCTGCTAGTTGCAATTCCTGGCAGACAAAAAAAAAGAGGTGCTTGTTAAATTGAACAAAGGAATCAATATTTCCATCAGCTTTTCCATTGCTATCCTATCTGCGAGTTGAAACTAACACTCTAACAACTAGTCTAAGCACCTTCACTGATAAAAGTACGATTTATATATTGGAAAGGATTTAATCAATTACATTCTTCTCCTCCTCATCCTTGTTGCCTCCATCACGAAATATTGTGGCCTTCTGTAAATAAACTGCCAGAAATTTAATATTACTTTCTCTGTACTATTCGTATACCTCGAACAACAATAACACTGTAAAATATTTAAATTAGGAAATAATACACGAATTATGTTAATGTAAATCATTTTTACTGACAAATACACGCAACAAGAAACTACTTTCCGATATTTTTATTATCATGTTTTTGTATTTCGATGGATTTTTGTGATTAGCATAGCAATTCCATCATTAATCACAATGGTAATGATTTTTTTCTCTCTCCCTGCTAAACAACCTTTTTATGTCGATATTCAGAAATATTGGATATTGATTTTAGTATCCTGTTTATAACATACAAAATAGATTGATAAATTCGACAAAGGCCTTACTATAATGTGTTCTGTAATGTGCTGCAGTGTTATAACTAGTTTACTCGACATAATTCCAGATCAGTTGAACAGCTCTGATTTAGCAGATTCATAGTAGATGATTGACTTTCTGGGCTCAACCTTTTTGTCTTTTTTTTTTTATATCTAAGATTCATGGTAAATAACTTTCCTGGCTCACATTTTCTAATGTGTCCTTTGCTATTGGAAGATGGTAAAGTATTTATTTATTTAATTAATTTAAACATCTGTATAGAGCTAATAAGCCGTGACAGACTAAGGGAAGAATAAAGTACTTCTCACAGTTGAGAAACAAAAAACAAGATATACAGAGATAAGTGAATATAAAATATTTAATTTAAATAAGAAAAATAAAATAAATATTTAAATTGGGAAGGCCAACTGGAGGCAAAATAAAGTATAAAAAAGATGAAGAAAAATGGGAAGCAAGGGAGGAAGTAAAGAAGCTAGAAGGTTCTGTTGTTGGATTTTTTAGTAGATTTTAACCATTTTCATACCAACTCAGCCCAAACCAGATCTGGTTCTATGAAAGAAAACCACCCATTTTTAAAGGGTTGCTATTTAAATTTAGATCTTCTAACATAATTTTATATAAGAACCATATGATAAGTTGCTATCTTGGTAATGAAATAATTAATTATGGAAATAATTAATTATGGAAATAATTAATTAATGGAATAATTAAGTATGGACGAATATAATTATTATTAGAGTTGAACAACATGCCTTCATCATCATCATCACCGTTTTACATCCGTTCTTCCACGCTAGCATAGGTTAGACGGCTTGTCCTGTTGTGGGCAGTGTCTGGTCGGCTGACCATACCTTGCTCATACAGGAACTGATTCTAGCTTGATTTCTACAGCTGGATGCCCTTCCTAACACCAACCTCATTTACAGTGAGTGCTGGGTGCTTTTTCCGTGGCGCCTACACGTCCACTTTACAGTGTGGGCTGGGTGCTTTTTTGCCGTGGCACCTCCACGACCACCTTGCGGTGGGAGGGTGTGGCGGCATATTGTCTATATGCTTCAGCTTGTACCCATGGGAGGTTGGGTACTCTGTATTACTGCGTGGCGCCAGAGGTCACGGTCATGTGTCATCGCCTTTGAGAGGTGTAATTGAGTAAAGTCGGCTTTATCACCTCATCCCAGGTCTTCTTGGGTCTCCCCACTCCGCGGTTTCCATTGACTTCTAGTGCTCTGCACCCTTTTATGCAGCTGTCATCCTTCATACGCATCACATGTCCATACCAACGCAACTGCCTCTCCTGCACACAGCATTTGATTCCTCTTATGCTCAGTCTCTCTCTCAATTCATTTATGCTTTGTCATTTGCGTATATTACTATTACACATCCATCGGACCATGCAGGCTTCGTTTCTTTCTAATCTACGTAAGTCTTCCACCTTCAGTGCACAGGTCTCACTACCATGTAACATTGCTGTTCAGATACATGCATCATACAGTCTGCCTTTCATTTTGAGGGAGAAGCCTTTTGCAGCTAGCAGTGGCAGTAGTTCCCTGAACTTCTTCCATCCGGTTCTTACCCTAGTTATTGTACTTTCTGAACACCCACCTCCGCTGCTAATTCGGTCACCTAGGTAGCAGAAGCTGTCTACTGTTTCTACAGAGCCCTCCCAGAGATTGGTGGTACTTGTTTTCTGTGGCTGTTTGCTGCTTGCTGTTCCATCACAGCTGCTGCAGGTGAAGCATACATTCTTAATTAAGCTTCCTGAGATCCCGCTACATCTCTTGTGTACCCATTGTTTGCATTTGGGGCAGAGAATGGAGTTCCTACCTACACCTTTCCTTAGGTGGCCATTTAGCAAGGCCACTTAGCAAGGCCATTTCCCTGAGGGGATCTGGGTTCTGTTTTCTCGTCTACTTACAATGCCTTGTTGTATCAATTTTGGTACTTCATATTCTGAGTTCAAATACTTCCTAGGGATTAGAATCAGACTGATAGCCAGGAGTTATCAATTGGTTCCCAAACGGGTGATGTATTATGTCCTTGAACAAGACACTTTATTTCATGTTCTTACTGCCAGGACTTGCAACCGGTAGGTAGTATCATCTATGGAAAGACTAATGAAAAATTGTTTACTTGGTCCAATTTGATAAGGTCCAACCCACTCAATAAGCAAATGAGGTCTGGGATCTTCTCGATTGATCTTAGATCAATTGACCAAGGGTTATGAAAGATTATTAAAGCTGCAATGAGTGTGTGTGTGTGTGGGGGGTAGTGGATTGTGGTAATCTGCTACTCCATTTAAACTATAACCAGAGCTAATCACTTGACCATGGGGACCACAAAAGATTATGAAAACTGCAATGAGTGGTGGGTGGGGGGGATGGTCAGCAGCTGTAGTTGAACTATGAGCAGAGCTAATCACTTGACCATGGAGACCACAACAGAATATATAAAACTGCAATGTGGGGTGTGGGGATGATAGTCTGCTGACACAACCCAAAGATGATGATGATGATTATGATGATACCATAATTTTATAAACATTCTTAAGAATGAAGTTTTTTTAGACGTTCCATTTTCTTTTCTTTTGCTTTTGTGTTTTTTTAGTGTGTGAGACTCTAAAAATATTCGTATAAATCAAAATTATCAATAATATGACAAGACAAAACAAGATTTATAATCACACAATGCAGCATGGTGTGTGTATAATGAAATATGGTTAAATTGAGGTCAGATAGAGAAGTTGATAAGCTATAGAACAGAAGTTAATAGCACAGTATCTGAGCAGATTTCTGGATGATTGGTTACATAAGATTCAAGCAGGAAATGTGGATGGAACGCTAAAGTCTGAGGTGAGTTTTAAACTGGTTAATTCATGTTTTTAAGGATGTGAATAAATCCTGAATAAAAACAGGGATCTAAAAGTTTAGCAAGAGGACAGAGAGCATGTGTCATCTGTGGTGATGCACAGAGCGTGAAAATGCATTCATGTGTGCTTGGTGCATATCTTATCAGGTTGGCATATAGCAACAGAATACAGTCTTTATGAGAGATTTACACACTTGGATGGTGATGTTTACTGAAGCAAGCATAAACTGAGTTTGTAACAATTGACTCAACCAGGCAACAGTAAAAGTTCCACTATGCATCATTGAACAATCTTAATTCCTTTGATTTCAAAAGGAAACAGAGGCGTGACTGTTTATTTTTCTCTACTCCATTAAGATACATAAATTATGAGACAAGAAAAGAGTGTTTAATGTATACACACCCAGCAAAATATAGTGGTATAACAAGCTGAAGCAGTAAATGGTTGCACTGTGCAGAAAGAAAGGAGTATGTGACCGAATGTGACTATGTGTATGTATGTTCTTCTGGTTTTATAATCTTATACATTTTTACCAATAGAGAGAGAGTTTGTTTCTAACATAGATACAAGACTCTCTCATTGGAATTTAAACAACACCAACTAGGTAGATATGCATACATGCTGTGTGTACAGATATGTATGTTATTGTATGTGTGGTGCATAGGTTTTGAGTTATATGTGTGCTTGTGAATATGATTTGTATCTGTACATGAAGTTATTAGATGCAACATTTTTCATATTTTTATTGTTCCATTAAAGCTTCCTCAAAGAAGATCTTCACAGGCAACAGAGTCGTTTATATATATGTGTTTGTGCATACAACAATGAAAAAAGAGACAACTCAGAGGTAGATAGTGAATTAGTTCATTGTTTTATGATCATTTCAGTTCAGATGGTCAATTGATGATCGAAGATTGATGTATCAACTAGCATGGTAGTGTTTAGGCTACTACCTACTTCTAGTCTCGAAATTCCTGTTAGTTGATGTACCATGCTAGTTTATACATTGATCTTTCAGGATCAATCAGCCCTCTGAAACGATCATAAAACAATGAACTAATTAACTACCTACCTCTGACTACTGTCTTTTTTCATTGTTCTATACACACACACACACACACACATATATGTATACCCTTGCAAGCAGGGGAAAGGGGACGTAAAATGATGATGATGATGATAATATATATATATATATTATATACTTTTTTATTTATTTTTATATTTATTTGATCGATAAGATCCCAGACCTTGTCAATTTGGACCAAGGAAATAATGTTTCCATTGGGGTTTCCAATTGCTAATACTTAATACCAGGCAGAAGAAAGAACATGAAATAAAGTGTCTTGTTCAAGGACATAATGGATTGCCCGATCCGGGAATCAAACTCACAACCTCACGATTGTGAATCCAATCCTCTAACCACTCAGCAATCTGATGTCCGCTCAGACCACCTCCGCCCATGTTTTTCGTGGTCTTCCTCTACTGCGTCTTCCTTCTACTGGCATTTCTTGGCACTTCTTTACCCAGCGGTCATCCTCCATGCGCATCACATGTCCATACCATCTCAGTCTTCTCTCCTGCACATTACAACTTTTCCCTCTTATACACAGTTTCTCTCTCAACTCATCTATGATTGGTCGTTCACGCATATTGACATTACACATCCAACGTATGTATACATATATATATATAAAGTTATATTTTTCTTTCTTTGAAACATATAATGTGAGAAGAATACGAATGAAATTTGTTAAATTTTATCTGAGTGTTGTTTGCAGCTAAAATCTTTATAAATTTTAATCGGTAATGTACTGATTAAGTACCGTCACAACATATCTGTGAATATAATCTTGAAACTTTAGCCCCCAATTATTTACATTCACACACATGTGTCTTTGTGTGTGTGTGTGTGTGTGTGTGTGTGTATATATATATACACACACACATGAATGTCTGCATAACTAAAAGTTTGTAGATAGCAGCTGTTTTAGGTTATGTAACTGTTATAGAAACACGTGTCAATAAATTCCTTTCAACTAAACTGTATCCATTCAAATCTTTCTATTTTTCTCCGGATTACTTTTGGAACTACAACTGGAACCGTCGAGCAAACTCTACGTGAGCTGATAATCTACTGTGTGTAATATTTATATTACAACACAACGGAAAATACTGTATATATATATATATATATATATATATATATATATATATATGTCTGTGTGTGTGTGTATATATATATACTCATATGAATATTAATATAAATGTATATATATATATATATGAATGCAGATAAATATTCACATATATATATATATATCTACATGTATATATATATATATATATACATAATAATAATAATAATTATTATTATTATTATTATTGTTCTTTGAGTCTCAGTCATTGATGTTAGTTAACTGGAAAGTTTGTTGAAATGAATATCAAGCCACTACCTGCAGCCTCAGATATTCAGGACGTATCGGAGGGTTCTTGCTGTTCCCAGCAAG
>OZ024748.1:16002405-16017405 GCA_964016885.1 Eledone cirrhosa
TAATATATATATATATATAAATGTATAGTGTAATACACTATATACATATATAGTGTAATACAATATATATATGTGTATATATATATATAGTGTAATGTAATATATATATATATATATATATATAATATATAGTGTAATGTAATATAACTAAAGTTATGTAATACAGCTTCTATAATCAATATATTCAAACATTTATTATCTTCCTTTACTGATGTCACTTGCCAAGTTTTAAACATCAATAACATTGTTAATTTTCTCTGCATAATTTACAGCTAAGAAATATGGTTTTCTAGAAATATTAGTTGAAAGCATGTTTGTCTTTGCAGCTACTACAAATATGAAGCTGGTGAATTGGTAGAATTATTAGAGTGGAATTGTGGATAGAATGTTTGGTGATATTTGTATCACATCTCTCTGTAGGCTCTGATTCTCTGAGTTTGAATCTTGGCAATTTAACTTTTTATCATTTTGAGGTCAAGAAATTAAGTAATAACTAGTTCAGTACTGGTGTTGCATTCCCATGCCTTCCCTACCCTCTCTCAAAGTACCATCTTCCTGTCTTCCTTCAGTTGCAACGTTTTTTTAAATATTTACTTCTGCGTTCACAGATTGACTTTTTTTAGTTTCAGAAGATCCTGTTAAGGGTGAAAGCAGCGATTCTTTGCTTAAACTTTAATCTGTTATTTTAATAAATATTTGCTCTACGGTTCTTATATATCTGATATATATTTATCCTTAACGAGCCCTCTTTGGATTTTAGACTTCAAATTTATTATTATTACTATATATATATATATAGTATATAAGGGCGGTGGATTGGCAGTATCGGTAGAGGGTCAGACACCATGCTTTCCAGCATAGTTACGTCCCTTTACGATCTGAGTTCAAATCTCGCCGAGGTTGACTTTGCCTTTCATCCTTACGGGGTCGATAAAATAAAGTACCAGTAATGCACTGGGTAATTGCTGGCCTTGTGCCTAAAGTAGAAACAATTACTATATATATATATATATATATATATATATATAAAGAAGGTGTGGTAAGATACCAGGTGGACCATAATGCACCATCAATACAGGTAGTAGAGTGGGTAATAGGAAAAGAGTCAGGACCCCGACAGCTGAGCTTCGGCCGTTTCAACAGCTAGATCTGGACAGTTCAGATCTAGCTGTGTTGAAACAGGCGGAGCTCAGCCGTTGGGGTCCTGACTCTTTTACTATATATATATAAATAGGTTTTCTTTTTAATTGAAACACTACAGGTTGAATAATTGAATAAGTTGAGTTTGCTCAACAAAACGTGTCCCTTGTTTCTCCCTGTTAGGTTGTCATTGCAATATTGAATTTAATAATGTGTTTCTACTTTAGGCACAAGGCCAGAAATTAGCCAGTGCATTACTGGTACTTTATTTTATCGACCCCGTAAGGATGAAAGGCAAAGTCAACCTCGGCGGGATTTGAACTCAGATCGTAAAGGGACGTAACTATGCTGGAAAGCATGGCGTCCGACCCTCTACCGATACTCCCAACCATAAATAATTGTTTCTACTTTAGGCACAAGGCCAGCAATTACCCAGTGCATTACTGGTACTTTATTTTATCGACCCCGTAAGGATGAAAGGCAAAGTCAACCTCGGCGGGATTTGAACTCAGATCGTAAAGGGACGTAACTATGCTGGAAAGCATGGCGTCCGACCCTCTACCGATACTCCCAACCATAAATAATTGTTTCTACTTTAGGCACAAGGCCAGCAATTACCCAGTGCATTACTGGTACTTTATTTTATCGACCCCGTAAGGATGAAAGGCAAAGTCAACCTCGGCGGGATTTGAACTCAGATCGTAAAGGGACGTAACTATGCTGGAAAGCATGGCGTCCGACCCTCTACCGATACTCCCAACCATAAATAATTGTTTCTACTTTAGGCACAAGGCCAGCAATTACCCAGTGCATTACTGGTACTTTATTTTATCGACCCCGTAAGGATGAAAGGCAAAGTCAACCTCGGCGGGATTTGAACTCAGATCGTAAAGGGACGTAACTATGCTGGAAAGCATGGCGTCCGACCCTCTACCGATACTCCCAACCATAAATAATTGTTTCTACTTTAGGCACAAGGCCAGCAATTACCCAGTGCATTACTGGTACTTTATTTTATCGACCCCGTAAGGATGAAAGGCAAAGTCAACCTCGGCGGGATTTGAACTCAGATCGTAAAGGGACGTAACTATGCTGGAAAGCATGGCGTCCGACCCTCTACCGATACTGCCAATGTGTGCGTGCGTGTGTATCCTCATCATCGTCTTTACATCCATTTTTCCATGCTTGCATGGGTTGGATGGAGTTTTTTTCACCACAACATCTTTCCCGATAACGTGATCTCAATTGTGAGTTTCAGCAATTTGAGATCAGCTCTCATCACCATCATGATGATGGTGATGATGATGATGATGATAATGATAGTGTCGATGTTGGCGAGGATGATGATGATGGCGAGGATGATGATGATGGCAATGATGAAGTAAATGAGGATGATGATGGTAGTGATGAAGATAATGATAGTGTCGATGTTGGCGGGGATGGTGATGATGATGATGACGACGATGATAATGCAGAGATGAGGATGATGATGATGATAGTGATGAAGATAATGATAGCATCGATGTTGGTAAGGATGGTGATGATGATGATGACGATGATGATGGTGAATCAATAATGATTTGAGCGATTTGATCTTACATTAAAACTTAGAAAGTTCCAAACAAGCTTCTGTGATGAAACCACTTAAATGATCTTTACTCTCTCAGCAATTTCCATTGACTGCATTTTGAAATCCTTAAAAAATAATTAAAGATTACTAAAAACTGCTATCAAAATAAACAATACTTATTTATGCAAACACAAATGGTTCTTTAGAATCTGCAGAGAACAAAAATAATTAAATTATATAAAAAAAGATGATGATGATACTACTACTACTAATGCTACTGCTACTAATACTACTACTACTACTACTACTACTATTACTACTACTGCTAATAAAAATAATGATGATGATGATGATGATAAAAATAATCTTTAACATTTTTGAAAAATAGAAAAATAAAATATATATATTTTTTTAGTTTCCTTTTTAACTGCAATTGAAACATTTCTTTACAAGATTTAAAGAAAAATTCCATTGAACTCACTTCAAAGAAAAACATCTGTACCTTAAGGTACCCTATGTTTCATTTAAAGAATGCAACACTTTCTGAAATGTATTTCTGGATCAGTAGATTTCGAAGAAGTTTCATGGTTTTTTGTTTATAGTCCAGTTATTTTAAATTGATCCTCTGTTTTATTCGGTTATTTATTTAAATAGATTTTTTTAAACTGAATTAAAAGAGAATCATTATTGCTCTTAGGTGGTTTTCTTGTTTTGATATATAAATAAATAAATAAATATGCAACTCTTTCTGTGTAAATTAAATTGTAAAGTGAAAAATAAAAAAATGTCTGATAATTTACAATTATTTTTTTCTATTATGTTTAGATAATAAGAATGGTTTCTTATACAGGCACAAGGCCAGCAATTTTGAGGGCGAGGTAAGTCGATTAAATCAACCCCAGTGTGTGACTGGTACTTTATTTTATTGACCCAATAAGGATGGAATGCAAAGTTAACCTCGCTGGGATTTGAACTCAGATCATAAAGGGCCGTAACTCTATGCTGCAAAGCATGGTGTCTGAGACTCTATTGCTACTGTTAATCCTCCACCCTTCAGATGATAATAATAATAATAGTTTCTAATTTAGGCACAAGACCAGAAAATTTTGGCGGAGGGGAAATTTGATTAACCCTTTATCATTTAAACTGGCTGTATCTGGCCAGAATTCTCTCACCTCTTTCTGTTTAAACTGGCTGTAACTGGCTATTCATACTGATGTTAAGGTACTGTTCTCAAAATAAATAATATCAATATTTCATATATTTGAAATTATGTGAGATAATTATGTGAGGTAATGTTTTTACCACAAAAATATAATAGTATATGCAGGTTATGTTGGTTATGTTGGTACCACAACATCCAGCCCGAAACAAATGAGGTCGTGTAGGTGTCACGACAAAAAAACACACAGTCCACGCTGTAATGTGGCCGTGTACAGTTCCACACTGTAAATGTGGTTGGTGTTAGGAAGGGCATCCAGCTGTAGAAAACCCGCCAGACAGTCCTATGCGAGCAAGACAACCACTCTTGCCTCAAGTGAGAAAACTCCCGTCCAAACCCATGCAAGCGTGGAATATGGAAGTTAAACGATGATGATGATGATGATGATGATGATGATGTAGCTACATTAAACTACTTCATCTAATCGAACCACTTGGAATATTTGTCCTAGTCGTTTCGCAACTGTTGTGACATTATTACTAATATAAATATATATAAAATTGTGTTGGCTTTGTAATGGCCAATTAGTGTTACCTCACTCATCTAATATATATATATATATATATATACGGTGTCCCACCCTTGCAAGCAGAGAAAAGCGGATGTAAAATGATGATGATGAGAGTAATGTAAATGCAAAAGGGTTAAATTGACACCAATACTTGACTGATATTTTATTAACCCCAGCAGAATGAAAGTCAAAGCAGGGAAGATATTACTTCAAAATCAAAGAATTTATTATCCTAAATTTGCATTAAACTCATTTTGAATGTTTTTTTTTAAAATTCTGTTTCTTCATTGATTTCTCTCTCTTTCTCCCCCTCCCTCATCCTTGCTCTCCTTATTTCTTTTCTCTCACTCTCGTCCCCCCCCCCCTCTCCATATTACCCTCCCTAGTCATAACATTTTAATAGATTTATTTCTGTTTTTATCAAAAGTTACCTACAAATTTTCCTGCTTATTTTTGTTGTGATATTGTCTTATATACACATTTCGATAAAGTGGTTCTCTGATCTGTTGTGTAAATAGGCATTACAAATGCAATGTCAACTTAATGTACAAAATTGCATGCTGGTGAGGTTAAGACACAGTTATCTGTTTATCCAATGTCAAGTTTTTCTATTGATACTATATATATATAAATAGTTGTGAAGGTGCAAGTTCAATTGTCAGACTGGGTAATGCATTGTGTCCTTGTGTATAACACTGTTTCCCATTGCTCCTGTTTACTCAGCTGTAGAAACGTATTGGCCATTGCTTTTCTCTTAGACAACATTGGTGGCATGGTGAGGTGAGACCAGTATGAGACCAATATGAGACCAATATGCATGGGTCACTGCTGGTCTTCCTCAAACAACCTTGCTCAGAAATGTGCCTCGGAGGGGAAATTTCTAGGTGCAAAACCCATGATTAATGATTGAAGGTGGCCTTTACTCTATATATAAAAGAGCACTTAATAAAAGGTGATGAAAACTCATCCTGGAGGATATCTGGTTGATACATTGCCACGAAAAAAGCCCTAAAAAATCGTGGAAGATATTTACAATTCCACAAATATGTGGTGGTCTCCACAAACAATTATTGATGAGGTTCTAAGGAAAATTCCGCAAATAACTGGGATCGCGTATGCCTGGGGTACATTGTATATATATATATATATATATATGAACCTGTCCAACCCTTGCTAGAAGTTAAGTGGATGCTAAATAATGGTGATGATGATAATATATATAGATATATTATATGTGTATGAATGCTCACACACACATGCAGACACCTACATGCACAAATGAAAGACAACTGATATAAATAAAATTCTATTGCCAGAAGTGTTGAGTAATCAAGTCGCTTAAAAGTTAAACCTGGCAGATAAAATAATGAAACACAACTAGATTAAGAAATATAAATACATTTTATAAAACATAAACATAATATCAAAGACCTTTGTTAAAATATACAAAAGGAAAAAATGAATTTCATGCATATTTTTCTTTTATCTATCTATCTATCTATAAATATGTGTGTGTGTATATATATATATATATATATATATATATATATATATACATATAAATTAACTTTGTATCTTTTATGTTTAGCAACAACAGTTGGAACATAAATGTTTTTTTAATAAAATGTCAGCAACGTCTATTTGAATACCATGTATATATATATATATATATATATATATATATACACATACATATTTACATACACATACATATACACATATATATAGAAACAGATACATATACATACATACACACATATTTATATATATACATACACAAACATACATACACACAGACACAGACACAGACATAATTTCAAAATAGAATGTCCACAAATGAAAAGAAAATAAGGAAAGGCTTTTTATGAAAAATCCTATTTTAGTTCTATGAATAATTTATCACTATTTACTGTCCTAGAATGAAATAACACATTATGTAAAATACTTATTAGAAAAGAGATGAATTAATAATTTTTTTTTCAAATTTTTTTTATTTTTATAATATAAAACAAGAACGTCAACAACAACAGGAACAACAATAGTTATCATAGCATCTAATTTAGCAAGAAATCAACCATTTGAATAATTTAAATATAGTCTGCAATTTAGCATCAAATTGAAGTTGTATTATATAGATGTGTAATATAACAATGAATATAAATATTCTTAAGACTTGCCCTGTTTTCTTCATAAATAAAGATGGTGAAAAGATTTAATGTTCTTATATTGAACAAAGACATTTTATTATATGTGTGTATTAGGGAGGAAATAGCAGCAGAACAGCTTCTCATCAAGATAATTGTTAATAATAGCTCTGAAATGGCCCTTCCTTTATAAAAGGAACAAATTTGAAAGAAAAAAAATGTGTTTTTGGTAAATCCTGATGGTTATCTCTAATTGTTAACTGGTGGTGGTGGTGTTGGCACTGGTGGGTCATAAAAACTTAATTCTTTATGTCTTTTGATACCAACCTCCCTGAAACTGGCATTCATTTCAAGATGGAAAAATGTTTGTTTTAATATGTTTATCTTTAAATTTAAGCCTTTTATTATAATTTGCGGGCGACTTTATGGCATAGAGTTATGACCCTTTACGTTCTGAGTTCAAATCCTGCCGAGGTTAGCTTTCCCTTTCATCCTTACAGGGTTCATAAAATAATTGTTTCTACTATTGGCACAAGGCCAGAAATTATCCAGTACATTACTGGTACTTTATTTTATCGACCCCGTAAGGATGAAAGGCAAAGTTAACTTCGGCGGGATTTGAACTCAGAATAGCAAGGGCCGTAACTCTATGTATCAAAGCATGGCGTCCGACCCTCTACCGATAGTGCCAATCCCATAAAATAATGCTCCAGTAATGCACTGGGTTCGATTTCATCAATTTCCCCCCTTAACATTTAAACCAGCCATATCTGGCCAGAATTTTATCACCTCTTTCTGTTCAAACTAGCTGTAATCAGCTGCTCATACCAAAGTTAAGGTATTTTTCTCAAAATAAATAACATAAAAATCTCAAAGCTTTGATAATATGTGAGATAATTATGTGAGATAAAGCCTTTACTGTGAAAATATAATAGTAAATATAGAGTAATGTAAATACTAAAGGGTTAAATTGCTGGCCTGATGCCAAAACTAGAAACAATTACAATTTTTTGTTAGAGGCTTTTCTTACCTTCATTCTAAACACAATCTAAATATCGAAAACATTACTTATATAACTAACTCCTTTCAATTTTAAAAATTATTTTAATATTTTTCCTTATTTTAAAAATGATTTGAAAATTGTATGCTTATTTCTTTAGAAATATAGTAATGGTCTGGCATAGTATGACAACTTCTGGCTTAGCCTGACAACACCAGGCTTAGCATGACAACACCAGGCTTAGCATGACAACACCTGTGATGTGTGTTCTATGATAAAATACAGCCAGAAAAACTGTAATGTGTTAGCGTTGGTGCTATCATAAAATGGATTCAGTCCATTCTGTGAACTGTTGAGCTGGTGACATGATAAATTGCACCCAGAACACCCTGTAAACTGTTAGAGTTGGTATCATGATAAAATACATCTGCTCCATTCCATAAATTCTAACACAGTATTGATGTCACAAAAGTACATCTAGTTCACTATGTAACATGGTTAGTGTTAGGAAGGGCATCTATTGATTCATCCATCGATAGAAATCATGTGAAATACAAAATATAGCAAGCAAGATGGTCTCGGATCATCACAACCTCATCCAACTCATGCCACATGGAAAATAGGTGTAAAATAATTATGATGATGATTATGATGATGATAGTTTGTGCATATTTTTCAGCTGTAATCGACTATTGCACTTACACATTATAGAAAGAAAAAGTGTTGTCACTTTCCATGAAAGCCTATAGGAGTTTGTCTGATCTATCAAAAGTCAGCCAAAAGTTATTAAAATCACATAAAAATAAGCATATCTTAAATGTTTTAGTTGCATTATTGTTTATCTGCTTCAAGATATTAGCTGTGTTTGTACATAAGTAACTTTCAATAGATATTCTTCACATATATGCAGAAAAGTAATATGCATATATATGTGTATGTGCGTACATGTGTGTATGTGTGTGCGTATATATATATATATATATATATATATATATATATATATATATATATATATATTTATGTGCATGCAAGTGTGTATATATGTATATATATATGTATATATATATGTATATACATGTATACTTATACAAATATATATATATATATATATATATTTATACATTTGTATAGGTATATGTACACACGTGTCTGTATATATATATATATGAATATGTTCATGTATCTCTATATCAATTTATGATCTACTCAAGTGAGAATATTCTTGAAATCCATTAGGAAAGAAGGTCAGTAGTTTGTCTAGCTACAAGTAAAAAGAACTTTGACTAAAACTTCTAAAAAAAACCACATTCATAGAAGACACATAGAGTGACACACATGCACACACACAAACACACACAGAAATACACACATGAACATAAATACACACATGTACAAAAACACAAATAGACAAACTCAAATACACACATTCACAAACACACGGAAACACACACACACATAAGTATCCACCCAAATACAAATACAGATGCAAACACATACAAAAATGAACACACATACACAAACACACTCATATACTTGCACACATACACAAACAAACACACTCATATACTTGCACACATACACACAGACATAATGTAATCCTTACTTTGTGATACAGTTTTCCAAAAAATGATTAATAAGAAGGAACTTATGTAATTGAGTCTTTTTATATTATTTGATAATTCTGAAAGAAGGGGTCCTACATGTAGCCCTCATAAGTTATCTGAGTCCAATGGGTTTGTTGCTGTTCATTGATGCTTCAGTTAAATTATTTGATACCAGCCCAAGCCAAACTGGCTCCGGTTCTACGACACAAAACTCCATATTTTAAAGGGGTTTTTGTTTAACCCTTTAGCATTTACATTACTCTATATATACTATTGTATTTTTACAGTAAACACTTTATTTCCCATAATTATCTCACATAATATAGAATCCACAAGATTTTGCTATATTTATATTGAGAACAATACATTAACATAAGTATAAGCAGCTGGTTATGGCTGGTTTGAACAGAAAGAGATGAAAGAATTCTAGCCGGATATGGCTAGTTTAACAAGCATATATTAAGTTACTAAGTTCCATGACACAAAACTACATATTTTAAAGGGTCCATGTTGAAAATCTTCCAGCATAATTTTACATAAGAACCATATATTAAGTTAATATCTTTGCAATGAAATAATGGTTTCTGCTTTTGGCACAAAGCCAGCAATTGGATGGATGGGGAAAAATCAATGAAATTGACCTCAGCACATTACTGGTACTTTATTTTATTGACCTTACAAGATTCAAAGGCAAATCTTGGTAGGATTTAAACTCAGAATGTAAAGGACTGTAACTTTGTGGTACAAAGCATGTTGTCTGACGCTCAACTGTTACTGCCAATCTACGACCCTTTTGTAATGAAATAATAATTTTAGTAATAAACTGCTGATGATAGTGATGATGATAATGTTGGTGATGATGATTATGTTGGTGATGATGATTATGAGGAGGAGGATGCAGAAGTGTAAATAACTGTTTCTACTTTAGGCACAAGGCCAGCAATTACCCAGTGCATTACTGGTACTTTATTTTTATCGACCCCGTAAGGATGAAAGGCAAAGTCAACCTCGGCAGGATTTGAACTCAGATCGTAAAGGGACGTAACTATGCTGGAAAGCATGGCGTCCGACCCTCCACCGATACTGCCAATCCAGTGTAAATAACATTATTCAGTGTGCTGGCTTAATGTAGTCAATGAAAGTTGGTTTATATCTTGCAGTCTTTATAGGTGTAATTAAGTTATATAGTTATATCAACGAATGGACATGAGTTTCTGCAAGATTAACACAGCTACATCAGTGCAGTTGACTGTAGTTTTTGACAAGTGCAGCACAGAGAGAGAAAGTGAGAGAGAGATATATATATATGAAGTGAGTGAAAGGGTGAGAGAAAGCGAGAGACAAAGAGAGAGTGAGAGAGAGACAGAGAGAGAGAGAGAGAGAGTGTGAAAAGGCAAGAGAAAGTGAGAGACAAAGAGAGAGAGAGAGTGAGAGTGAGACATAGAGAGAGTGAAATGGCGTGAGAAAGCGAGAGAGAGAGAGAGAGAGATAAAGTGAGAAAAAGAAAGAGAGAGAAAGCAAGAGAGAGAGAGAAAGAGAGACAGTAAAAAAGAAAGAGAGAGGAAGGAATATACCATAATTTATTCGTATATATATTTTTCAACATTATATTTTAAAAAAAAGAAATACCTTCCTGTAATAATATAATCACTTTGTCATAGTCTTCCCCCATTTGGCTTTTTCATGTTGTATTACTCTGTTTTACATTTGTCAATGTATAAAATCCATTAGATTAATGTAGTTTTCACAAACAATTCGCATCAGCAAAGCAGCTAAAATACATTTTTCTCCATCTCATCGTTCTAATATATAGTTTTATGGAATTTATTTTAGAAATTTATCAAAGTTTATATAGGATGAACATAATTCACTGACAGCCCCCCCCCCTCCCATGTAGATTTTACCCCCCTCCCTCCCCTTATCTGAATATCTGAAAAGAGTTAAACAGAATATATTTCCTTGTTCGTTATATATTTGGTGCTGTTATTGTTTATTGTTGTGATATACATATATATTTATATATATATATATATGTGTGTATATAACGAAGGAAATGTGGTAAGGAACCAGGTGGACCATAACGCACCAAAGTACTCAATACTTGGGGTAGTAGAGTGGGTAATAGGAACCAGTAAGATCCCGACGGCTGAGCTCAAGCCGTTTCGACGGCTAATTCATGTGTGTATATATATATATATATATGTGTGTATGTATATATATATATATATATATATGTGTGTGTATGTATATATATATATATATATATATATATATATATATACGCTTGCATGGGTTTGGACGCAAGTTGGAAAACTCCCGTCCAAACCCATGCAAGCGTGGAACATGGACGTTAAACGATGATGATGATGATGATGATGATATATATATATATATATATATGTGTGTATGTATATATATTTATATATATATATATATGTATATATATATTTATATATATGGGTCTATATATATATGTGTGTGTGTGTATATATATATATATATATATGTGTGTGCGTATATATATATATGTGTATATATATGTGTATATAACGAAGGAAGTGTGATAAGGAACCAGGTGGACCATAATGCAGTCCAGAAATAGTCATTGAAATGTCTTGAGCTCTGCTGTCGGGGTCTTCAACATTTTCGTATATGTGTATGTATATATATATATATATATACGTGTGTGTGTATATATATACATATATACACAACAATATATGAGGTGTAAGTGTAATAGTTCACTATTTTCATTGGTAAGATGAGATAAGCTTGATGCACCTTTTTAGCCCTTCATTCTTCAGGAACAAATGGATGACTAAAGGGTAGTTCCAGTCGCAGATCATTTACAATTCAAAATTCAATAAGACTAAGTATCACTATTATTTTTATTATTTACTTTGTGGCAGTGCTTGTTGTAATAGAGGTGAGTGTTTATCACAGGACGTTTCAATGCGGCTAGATTATTCCATCCATCTTTCTATGATAAATAGCAGAACACACTGCTATATAACCTTAAAGACAACTTTTTTAACATCCCCTGCTATAACCAATTAACAGATTTAACATATTTTAACATGCTTGTGGAAAAACACTGATAAATCTTTATTTCTTGCATGTCTGTAAACAAACCCAACCTTATGCTTTGCACTTGTAAATTTATAATTCCATGTTTTTTTAATGCATATTGCTTTGAATCCGATATTATTCTTGATAATTGTCTTATGATATTAATCAATTTATTGATATTCTTTATTATATATATTTCCTGAAGAGAGATGGTTTGGATAGAGCCACCCATAATGGAGTAAATAACTTACTGATAATATTAGGGTTCTCCACCAGTTGATGGGATAATCTAGCCACATTGAAATGTCCATAGCAATGTATAAATAAATAATAATAAAAATACTAAACCTTGGTCTTATTGAATTTTGAATTTTATATATATATATATATATTATATATATCATCATCATCATCTTCGTTTAACGTCCATTTTCCACGCTAAGGGCATTGTTTCAATGGGGTACCAGGGAACAAGTACCCCCCCCCCTATATATATATTTATTCATATATATATATATATTTATTCATATATATATATATGTATTCATATATATATCCGTCTAACCCATGCTAGTGTGGAAAATGGATGTTAAACGAAGATGATGATGATGATGATATATATATTAAATGTTAAAGAAAACAATACCAAATTCTTCAACAAATATATTTAATGGCTTACAATTGTTTCGGAAATCATATCAACATTCTGCACTTAGAGATGATAGTTATCGAATGCTTACTTACATTGTTTGTTTGTCTTGCATCTAACACGCATTGAGCACACTGTCCTTTTCACTACTGGCATATAATTCTCATAACTAATCTTTTATCTCTCCTCCTCGATTAGTTTGTATGCATAATTTTGATATATAAATACATATAGCAGTGAAAACGGACATTAAAACTAATATATATATATATCATCATCATCACCATCATCGTTTAACGTCTATCTTCCACGTTAGCATGGGTTTTATTCCATTTGATGCAGGAATGGTCGTGAGACCATGTCTTGCTCTCACAGAAGTGTCGCTGGCAGGTTTTATTATACAGCTGGATGGCCTTCCTAACACCAACCACATTTACAGTGTGGACTGGGGGCCTTTTCCCTGTGTCTCCTACACAACCACCTTACAGTGTGGATTGTATTGTCATCGACACACTGGACGGAATAGGAAAGGGAGGATGGGGTAGGGTGTGGCAGTGGGTGTACATTGAGTTCAGAGGTGCCTACTGACTGTAGGTTTGTATCCAATGGTAGTTGGGTCTTCTGTACAACTGCATGGCGCCAAAGGTCTCACTCCAGTGTCATTGTCTTAGAGAGGTGTAGGTGGGCAAGGTCAGTTTTTATCACCTTGTCCCAGGTTTTTCTTGGTCTACCCACTCCGCAGCTTTCATCAATTTTCATTGCCCTGCACTTTTTTATACAGCTGTCGTCCTTCATATGCATCACATGTCCATACCAATGCAACCTCCTCTCCACAACACAATATATATATATATTTATTAAAATAACAGATTAAAGTTTAAGCAAAGAATCGCTGCTTTCACCCTTAACGGGAACTTCTGAAACTTTCAGAAGTTTCCGTTAAGGGTGAAAACAGCGATTCTTTGCTTAAACTTTAATCTGTTATTTTACTAAATATTTGCTCTATGGTTCTTATATATTTGATATATATTTATCCGTATGTTGATGCCCTAAGGACAGACACTGGTCTATTGGAGACGCAGGACATGGCAGCGATAATGAGGGACAGAGACCGCTGGAGAGAACTCGTCCATGGATCTCGGGAATTTTACCCGCCTTAGAATAGAATAGAATATATATATATATATACATATATATATACATTGTTGCATACATAATATTTTCAGTCAGATATAAGTAAACCTCAACATTTTATTTATGTTTCCATTTAGGTTGGCCCTGACCTGAATAAACTAGAGCAATGTGAAATAAAGTATCTTGCTTAAGTACACAACATATCACCAGGTCTGGGAATCAAACTTGCAATTATAGGATTCTGAACCCAACATTCTAACCACTAAGCCTGGTGTTTTCTCTATCACAAATTACTTCAGGAATTATATATACGTTAATGAAAGATGTAATGTCATATAAGAAGGAATTACAAGTCTAATTTAATCATTTAAGTATATTATGGTATCATATTGAGTGTTCCAATGTTATGTAGACTTAATCTCAACAAAATTCTGAAGGCAAAATATTATGCTTATCAAACGATATTAACATTTACATATTTAGTCAGTAAGTTGCATAATAACATGTTTAGAAGATATGATTATGTAGAGAATAGTTTCTGCTAGACGTAAAACTTACTAACTTAGCAAAGCGACAGAGCAATTACAAGGGATGAGGAGGGGGGGGGGGGGGGGGGTAAATGTTAAAATGTTTTGTAGTATTTGTTCTGGGTCTCTAATTCTTGAGTTCAAAATCTTCTCTGGTCAACTTTGTCTTTCATTGTTTTTGCAGTTCATATATAAACTACCAGTAAAATACTAGGGTTGATTCTTTCCTTCCCCTATATATCTTTATCTCTTCTCTCTCACTCTCTCTATTTATTTGGAAGAAATTGGCTGTATTCAGAGCTGGATTGAGATGGGTTCCAGCAGATGTAAATGCCTAAGACACATCATACATAAAAATGACATCTCTATAAACGCAATCAGGTCTATGGATTCCATGATGTTCAGAAAATTAGATATGCACTAGTGACAG
>OZ024748.1:16022405-16052405 GCA_964016885.1 Eledone cirrhosa
GAAGTAAATGATAACAGCCAGGCAGGACATGTAGAATATATATTTCCCAACTACAACCTATGTTGAATACTTGGTCTAATGATGTATGATGTAGAGTGCCTAATAATGATGACTCCATAAAATATAAATCCGTGCGTGTATGTTGAGTAATGATGTTTAATGGCAATTTTTAAATAATCACTGTGTAAAATATATATATATATATATATATATATTACAACAATAGTGAATTGGTATAGTTGTTTGAACATCATCATCATCACTGTTTAATGTCCATTTTTTTCATGCTGGCATGGGTTAGACAAGTTGTCCCATTGTGAGACAAGCCAAATAAAATGGCTGTCTTGTTCAACCAGAACTGTTTCCGGTTTGGTTTCTATGGCTGGATGTCCTTTCTAATGGCAAACATATTTATAGTGTGGACTGCATGCTGTTTATCATGGCACCAAAACAACCAGCTGATAGGTTGTACTGGATGCTTTTTGTCATGTCATCAACATGGCTGTTTTACAGGGTGGACTGGGTGCTTTTTGTTATGACAACAACATGGCTGCTTTACAGAGTAGACTGGGTGCTTTTTGTCATGACAACAGCATGGCTGTTTTACAGGGTGGACTGGGTGCTTTTTGTTATGACAACAACATGGCTGCTTTACAGAGTAGACTGGGTGCTTTTCGTCATGACAACAACATGACCAACTGACAGGTTGGACTTGGTGCTTTTTGTTGTGTTACCAACACAACCACTCTGCAAAGTGGACTGGTTGCTTTTTGTCATGTCACCAATACAACTACTCTGAAGTGTGAACTGGCTTTTCCTTGTGTCACCAACACAACCCCTATGCAGAGCAAATTGGGTGGTTTTTGTCATGTCACTAACAAGACTATTCTGCAGGGTGGACTGGGTTCCTTTTGTTATATCACCAGCACCCACATCTGCAGGGCAGACTGGGTGCTTTTGTCATGTCACCAACACCCAAATCTGCAGGGCAGACTGGGTTCTTTTGTTATGTCACCAACACCCAAATCTGCAGGGCAGACTGGGTGCTTTTGTTATGTCACCAGCACCCAAATCTGCAGGGCAGACTGGGTGCTTTTGTTATGTCACCAGCACTCAAATCTGCAGGGCAGACTGGGTGCTTTTGTTATGTCACCAGCACCCAAATCTGCAGGGAAGACTGGGTGCTTTTGTTATGTCACCAGCACCCAAATCTGCAGGGCAGACTGGGTGCTTTTGTTATGTCACCAGCACCCAAATCTGCAGGGCAGACTGGGTGCTTTTGTTATGTCACCAACACCCAAATCTGCAGGGCAGACTGGGTGCTTTTGTTATGTCACCAGCACCCAAATCTGCAGGGCAGACTGGGTGCTTTTAGTCATGCAACCAACATAATTACTTTACCGGCTGGACATCAGATAGAATACAATGCAGTATTCATTCCAGGTCTCTGCACTCTGATTTCAAATCCCACTGTGGTCAACATTGTTGCTCATCCTTTTGAGGTCAATAAAAGAAAGTACCAGTTTATTGTGGCACCAGTACTAGAAAGGTTGACACATGCTTGACCAGACTGAAGAATCCTTTCAACTCTATATTGTAGCTTCAGATTATACATTAATGAGTGTCACAGTGTTGGACCTCTGTTGGTTTAGGTCAGAAGTTCTCAAACTTTTTGGACCACTGCTCCTTTCATGGCCACATAATACCCTCAACACACCCCATCCATAGTTCCAGAGAGACCTGCCAACACGAAAATTGTAAATAATATATAATAAATAATATAATATATACTATGTATAAATAAATATTATATATTTTTTATTTTACTATATTTATATATAATAAGTATCATTTGATATTTAATATACTATTATATCATCTATACCCTCACCTCCTTAGGCCCCAGTGCCCCCTTGGACATTCTGAACACATCCCGGGGGCGGTAGCACCTAATTTGAGAACCTCTGGTTTAGATGATGAGTGTTACAGTTATTTTGAACGTATGTCAAGCAAATGTTTTAACTAATTGGCTATATTACCTCCCCTGGTGGGTTACACAAAGCATTACTAGTATTACCAATATATTGTACCAGTCATATATTGAGGTCAATATAACCAATTGTTTCCTCACTGTAAATGTTTGTCTTTATGTCTATATAAGAAAGAATTATATGAAATATAAAGTTATTATTTCCTCATTTCCTGAGAAGTTCCAAGTTTCTTACAAGCAGCATCAATTTATTATTATTAATAATATTATTATTATTATTAGCATCATCATTATTAACATTATCATCATCATCATTATTACAATAATCAACATTATAATCATCTTCATCATCATTATTATTATTTTACTCTTCATTATTTACTGACAATGTTTATATGAAAAAAAAAAAATATATTTTAAAACTTCAAAATGTCAAATAACTGATTTAAACTTTTGCACAGAAAGTTGTTAAAGTTAACAAAAGCAGCACTGTAAATATTAATAAAAAAATAATTCAACTAAATTCAAACAAATTCAAACATTCATTTAAAATCAACAGCAATATTTCTAATAATAAAACCAATAATGTGCAAAGATTCTGATCACAAAAAGTCAGAACTGAAACAAAACCAATTTCTCGAGGAAATAAAAAGAAAAGATGGCCGTCTTTAAGGTAGTTTATGACCAAGAAAATCGTATTATATTTATTTAAATGCCAATTTGTCATAGCAGAAGAAGAGAATTATAAGTCATGCTCATTTATATTAATTAAGATGCAAAAGAATATATCTTCCATTTTATTTATTTTAATGTTATTCACTGTACATTGAGTATAAAGTATATGATTGTTGCTACTATGTGTAAAATATACGTTGGACTTACAATTACTTTGAAGTTAACGACATGTAGTTTGACTTTTTGTAGTCAACTATGTATGGAATTGTAAGTTTTATATGTAAAGTATGATCATTTTCCTCAATGATAATAATATATAATAATGTGGGAAGTTCAATAAAACACAGGTCATTGACACTTTATTGATTTATTAAGCATGATATTCTTTTAATATTAAATATCTAAAACATAAAAAAAAAAAACCCCAGATAAGTTATTTATTAATCTTGTTGGTCTCTTGTGAACCAACCAATGTTCAGTTATAGAACATGGTAAGATAAAACGAAACTAAAATATATCAGCTATAATCTGAAATGTGATGCTTATATGTTGAATGAATGCAATAGAGTGTGTGTGTATATATATATAAATATGGAAAAAAGATGAAATCGAAAATGCAACTGGAGTCTTTTTTTTTTTAAATATATATTTATTTGGTTCCTTTACCAGTTTCGCAGTTCTTCTACTTTTCAGAAGTAGAATTGATATGGAGTTTTGTGGGTTTTTTCACATCTGATGTGAGAAAAACCACAAACCCTCCATATCAATTCTACTTTTGAAAAGTAGAAGAACTGCGAAACTGGTAAAGGAACCAAATAAAGATATATTTAAAAAAAAAAAGACTCCAGTTGCATTTTTTCGATTTCAACTTTTTTCCTTATACTTTCACTCGTGTAGGGCACCGCGTTTTTTTTTCATTTTGTAAAAAAACCTCACTTTCTAATATATATATATATATATGTATATATGTATATATATATGTATGTATATATATATATATGTATGTATATATATATATATATATGTATATATGTATATATATATGTATGTATATATATATATATATATGTATGTATATATATATATATATATATATATATATATATATACATATATATATATATATATGTATGTATATATATATATATATATATGTATATATATATATATATATATATATATATGTATATATATATATATATATTATGTATATATATATAACAAAGGAAATGTGGTAAGGAACCAGGTGGAACCAGGTGTACTCAATACTTAGGGTAGTAGAGTGGGTAATAGGAACGAGTAGGACCCCGACGGCTGAGCTCAAGCCATTTCGACGGCTAATTCTGGACTAAATGAAAATTTTTATCCTGGTATATGAATAGCCGAGCTTCTCAGGCGGTAATTCCATATATGGTAAAAGTGATTGTCACAAGGATTGGTCCTACAACACCACACCAAACTTTGCACAAAACATCGTCTCCTCTAACAACAAAAAACTCAACGCCTATGGAAGAAATAACCTAAATAGCAGTGGAGAGCCACCAGGAGGTACAACTGTCCTGATGGATCCATTTGCCCTCTCGGTTTTTCTCTCTCTCCGTCTTGTTTCCTTCTCCTTAACACAATGACTTACTAAGATAAACAAATCCACTATCCCTGATGTCTTCCAAAAGTAACGGTTGCATTGTGAAAGGGTATGTCAATATTTATTTATAAAACTGGTATATATTGTATTTTGTCTGATGAAAGCATACCATAATTTAACATGGTATCCTTGAAATATGTATAATAAAATAGATATGGTTTTATAAATATAGTTTCCATTTGTTAATATCGTATATATATATATATATATATATATATATATATATATATATATGTTAGATAGGTGTATAACTATAGTTACAGGCAGCAAGTTGTTCAAAGCACTCAATACTGTTATGAGGTCCATCCAGAGGCATAACTAGGGTATGCCAAGCATAGTATGTGCCATGGGCGTCACTTGGACTAGGAGCACATTCTATTAAAGTCAAATAAACCTTGTTGGAGAATGAAAAAGAAAACTCCTTCAGATGTATGATTTGTCTCTGATTATCATGAGTGAAAACACTATGGTGGCCAGATCATTAAACCATTTATATAAATTATTAGGCCCATAGGTAAAAATACAGTGCTGGGCAGGGGTGCAATTTTCCTGCATGCCATTGGTGCTATTTTCCCTAGTTATGCCTCTGGGTCCATCTCATGTTGGGTTATATTCCAGAGTAAAAGCGGCTGTAGTGTGTAGAGTATATATAGAGTAAATAGAATTGAAATCAGTGTTGCAGCATATGTACAAACTTTGTACATATGCTACAACACTGACTTTGGTTCCACTTTATATATATATATATATATATATATATTATGATTTGTACACATACTAATATATCTGCAACCAAAAGTTTCATGAGCAAACAAGCCTTCATATGTATAAGCTATGTTTGTTAGTCATGTCAGACAAATGTGTAAATAAATGGCTGAATGAGATTTAGCAAAACGTTTGGCATTGAGAGAAATTGAGAGTAAACATGAAATAGAGAAGTAAACGAGAGGAGGTAACTCTAGTATGAAAAATAAGTTTCCTTTGGAAAATTGCTAGGAAAAACAAAAAATACAAATAGAAAGATAGTCAACATACCAGGTAAATGGTTAGGCAAGAATTACATTCACTAGGATGAAAAGTAGAGAGGGAAAGAATAGGATGAGAAAGGCAAGAGAAAAGTATAACAATGTTTGTGATATATAAATAAATATTGCAGTATTTGTTCTGGCTCTTAACATTCTGAGTTGAAATTACACGAAGCTCAACTTTGCCTTTCATCCTACTCAACTTTGCCTTTCATCAATGATGAAATAAAGTACAAGTAAATTACTGAGTTGAATAAAACCATCTTCCTCTATCTCCCCACACAAATTGCTGATCTTGTGGCAGCTACACTAGAAAATATAATTAAAACATTATTAAACATTATTAAGGGCAGTGGATTGGCAGTATCGGTAGAGGGTCAGACGCCATGCTTTCCAGCATAGAATTATGTCCCTTTGCGGTCTGAGTTCAAATTCCGCCGAGGTTAACTTTGCCTTTCACCCTTACGGGGTCGATAAAATAAAGTACCAGTAATGGGATAATTGCTGGCCTTGTGCCAAAAGTAGAAACAATTATTAAACTGGTGTTTGGAACATAACTTAAAGGTTTTTAAATATGATGAAAATATTTTCAATAAATATAAACATTTTAAGACAAAGTGTTTTGTAACCTAGAACCATGAGTGCTTCGAGGCAGATTGATATAAAAAAGATTAACCATGGGTTTAGTCAGTCATGGTAAGAGGTTTGTCATCAAAGTGAGTTGTCATCTCTCGACATAGGCGTGAATTTCCTCTGTAACCTATCATGCTTTTTAATTAAGATAGATACGTTAAAAATATCTTTGCCCTTGGGTATTGGCAAGAATTTTTTGCTGTTTGTTTTTTTAACACTTTTACTTTCACTTTCACACCCTGATTTTATTTCCATCCATAAAAGTTACACCATTTCTTAAAATCAAACAAATGAAATGATAACAAAAGATAAGAATCAAAGCAACTAAAACGTTGTGAAATTTATGAAAAGAAATGTTAAAGTCACAAATGATAAAGATCAACAATTTTGCACCTCCAACTAAAAAAGCTGTGAAATTTTATGAACTGAAAACAGCTTTAATGTCACAAAGGATAAAATCAAAAACAATTTGGTTCTAGAAATTGAAAAAAAACACAATGCTTCATCAGCTGAATCCACATAAAAACGACAAGATAGTCCACCATCAGTTGAAACCTGTTTGTAAAATGAAGTGTTAATGTGGAATGCTGAAGTGAAAGTGTGAGAAGTTGAATTAGTTTTGTGAAAAATAAAAGTTTTAGGCGAGGTGAAGTTTAAAAAGAACTGTTGTTCAAGATGTTGAACTGTAGTAGCACCTTATCTTGTTTATATTAACACATTGGCAAATATAAATCTAAGTAAACATGACATCTGTCAAAATTGCTCAGGTGAGAATAACATGTCAAAATTGCACAGGCAAAAATAGTAGAGGTGAGAATGGCACAGTTAAATTGGCAGGGCTAAAAATGTCACAGGTAAAAAAAAAGCACATGTCAAAATTGTATAGGTAAATATGATACAGATGAAAATGACAAGTAAAATGATAGGGGTAAAAATGACAGGGGTAAGCGTGGCATAAGTAAAAATGACACAGGTGAAAATGACGCAGGGGAAAATGAAACAGGCAAACATGGCATAGGTAAAAATGACACAGGTGAAAATGGCACAAGTAAAAATAAATCAGATAAACAGGGCATAGGTAAAAATGACACAGGTGGATAAAAATCGACATGATGTTTTAAGAAATATAATTAACTTCTAATTAAGAATTGTCAACTGTTAGGATTACTTTAGTAGAATGTGCCATTTACCCCTTGCGTGTCCACTTGTGCTATTTAAACTTGCTTTATTTTTACATGTTCCACATGTAGTGTGCCATTTTAAACTTGGCAGAAATGGTAAAGTGTCAGCTAACATACATAGCAGCATAGAGTTTTGGTCCTTTGAATTCTGAGTTTAAATCTTGCTATTTTACTTTGACTTTTGTCCTTATGGGGTTGATAAAATAAAGTACCAGTAATGCACTTTCCATTTCCCTCCAAATTGTTGGCCTTGTGCCTAAATCAGAAACCATTGGCATAGGGTGATGGATTGGGAGTATCGGTAGTGCATCAGACAATTTCCTTTGCAGCATAGAGTTATCTTCTAAGTTCAAATCCAGCTGAGGTTAGCTTTGCCTTTCATCCTTACAGGGGCAATAAATAAAGTACCAGTAATGAACTGGGGTCGATTTAATTGACTTTCCCCTTCCCTTCAAATTGTTGGCCTTGTGCCCAAATCAGAAAACATTATTTTAACTACTGCAACTTTTACTGTGCCCCAACAAACATATATTAGACTCTACACATTTCTTCCACAAGTGTGTAATTGGACCATCTCATCTTTATCTATTTTCTGTTTAACCTTTAACGTGCTGGTGGTGACATATTGCAACAATAGAGTAATCTCTCCTTAATACATAATACAGTGTAAAGGGAAGCAATTTATAATCACTTCTAGGGCAGCTGTCATTTATCATAGCTAAGCTTTGTGAGTGAGATTAGTTTGGCAGAGAATACTTAGAAGAACATTGGATGGACTGTATTTGTAATTCAAAAGGCCAACCTTGTCATGCTGAATCACCCTGAGAATTGTGTTATGGGTATATGTGCTTGTGAAATAACCAGCCACTTGCACACTAATTTCATGAGTAGATTGTGGAGACATGTGGCATGGAGGTAAGTGTGTTGGACTTACAATCATAATGCCATAGGTTAGATTCCTGGACTGGGTTGAGTGTTGTGTTCTTGAGCAAAACACTTCATTTCAGTATACTCAGCTGAAAGTGAGTACCAGCAGTAGTTGAGTCCAGGTGGAGTCTTGTCCCCTCAGTTACTTAACACCCCAGAAACCAAGATAAGTACCGGTCTGATGAGCTTTTGGGCTTGAGACAGACATAGGCTTGACACCCTATGATGAACTGGAGTCTTGTCTAGAGGGTAACCTAGTACTTTCAGTTGCTTATCATCATCATCATTTTACGTCTGCTTTTCCCTGCTTCCAAGGGTGGGACGGGTCCTATTCAGCACAGCATCTATCCACTTGTCATGGTCCTTCGTCATCTCCACTGTGAGCTTCAGCGATCCGAGATCTGCTCTCACTGCATCCACCGATGTTTTTCATGCGCTTCCTCTACTGCGTCTTCCTTCTACTGTGATTTCTTGGCCCTTCTTTACCCAGCGGTCATCCACCATGTGCATCACATGTCCATACCATCTCAGTCTTCTCTCCCGCACACTACAACTTATCCCTCTTATACACAGTTTCTCTCTCAACTCATCTATGCTTGGTCGTTCACACACATTGACATTGCACATGTAACGGAGCATGCTTGCTTCATTTCTCTCCAGCTGTTGCATATCCTCTGCAGTTGCTGCCCATGTCTCACTACCACGCAGCATCGTGCATCTCACACAGGCATCATATAACCAGCCTTTCGTACACAGGGAGAAACCCTTCTTTGTCAACAGTTTAAGCAGCTCCTTAAACTCCTTCCAGCCCGTCCTTATTCTTGCCAGGGAAACCAAAACCAGGATAAGCACTAGCCTGGTGAACCTCCAAGTATGAGACAGACTTTATACATAGATCATTCTCTTGATTAAACAACTGGAATTCTCATTATTGAAACTGATGGTACTTCATTCAATTCCATTCCATTCCATTCCATTCCATTCCATTTTATAAATAATATTGTTATATTTAAATTGTAGTTTAGCTTCATTATAATTTGTCTTTTTTTTTAGCTTTCTAAAATAGATATTTTCTGTGTCAAATAATAGTAATTAGTTTTATTTTAAGATATTCATTCTGTTGTGTTTTTTTTACATTATTGAGATACTGTCTGGAACTTTTCTTTAAAACACAATCAACAATTTATTTATTCATTTATTTTTTCCTTTTGAATAAATATCATAACAGTTGTTTCTTTTACTGAAAAACGAATGAAGAACCATTTAAGATCTTCAGTGAAAAGATATATCCTCTATATGGTTTCTTAATCTGCTAGGCAAATATCCTTCAATCCTACTCAATCATCTTTAAAAAAAAAGGACATTGGATAATGTGGTCATAGATATAGCAAAAATTACACGTTGGTCAGGTTGGCATACCTGATTATGGTGTTATACAACAACAGCAACTAACTTGAGCTAATAAATCAGCCTCTATTTGGTCACTTAATCAGCTAGAAAATGAAGCAAAATCTCCCTCAAATCTAGAGTTTCTGAATGTGAAGAAATATCATAAAAACTCTGTTATTGGCTTGATAAAATGAAATTATTTTGGCCAGACTTGAAGCATATAAGATGACAATTTGTTTGTTAGATCACACCCTCCTCCACCAACTTATTTCAGCCACAATGTTCTTGGGAAAGGAGTGACAATTACAACTTCTCATCGATTTCTGTTCTAATAATGGTTTCTTGTATAAGCACAAGGCCAGCAATTTTGGGGAGGGGAAAGTCGATTAAATCGAACCCAGTACGTGACTGGTACTTTATTTTATCGACCCTGTAAGGATGAAAGGCAAAGTTAACCTCGGCGGGATTTGAACTCAGGCCATAAAGGGGAGTAACTCTATGCTACAAAGCATGGCGACCGAACCTACACCGATACTGCCAATCCACTGCCCTGGTTTCTGTTCTAATAATTAAAACACTTTATTTCTTATGTATCTATTTCTGATAAAAACTAGAGTTAATCAAATAGATAGGGTTAAGTTAAATGTGTAGAGGTGTTGATCTGATGTGAGCAAAGATAGGTTAAAAGTGTACATCTGGCACAATTATATTTAGTATTTATTTTCTATGGGAAGAAAATCACACACACACAAAGGCACACATAAACACACCAACACAGAGAGACACTCACACATAAATATTCCAGCACACACATACTCATACACTAACTCATGCTAGCATGGAATGTGGATGTTAAACAATGATGATGATGATATATATATATCATCGTCATCATTATATATATATATATATATAAGTCTCTTATTAAAAAGCTACTGTAAATCATTTATAGAAATTAATAATATTTTATAGAAACAACAGAAATTACAAATTACATTTGTTAGTCTTTTAATTATTTTGCAAAGACCTGTAGAATGTATAACTCTGAAGACATAATAAAATTGGAACAATTATTTTCTTTATTTACTCACATCTACAAATGCTAAAATTTTCTTGCATGTATATTGGTGTTAATAGGGTTAAAGAAATTTTGTTTGCATCTCATGGAGGTGTAACCCTGTTGTTTTTATCTATTTAAAGAGGTCCTGTGAATAATAGTTCAGATAGTTTGTTAACATATTTAATATATGATATGTTAAAAAAGTGTGTCAGTGCAAAGTGCAGCCTAGTGATTCAGGTTGGGTGGGAGTTTGGAGCCCTGAATTGGGTGCTTTGGTGTGTGTTTGGCAATGACATCTATCTTTCACATTGCAGCAGTCCACTCAGATGACAGTAGGAGCCAGCAGGGAGGATTCTTATCCCAGCCACTTAATTCCATGAGTAACTAGGATAACCTCCTTCTTGATTAGCATCTCTCTCTCTCTCTATCTCTCTGTATATGCATCATCATCATCGTTTAACATCCATCTTCCGCGCTAGCATGGGTTAGATGCTTTTGTTCCTTTTGTTCCATTTGATGCGGGATTGGTTGGGAGACTGTGTCTCGCTCATACGGAAATGTTTCTGGCAGATTATTTACAGTTGGGTACCCTTCCTAACACATGTATATATATATTTGCACATATATATATATATGCACACACACACAAATATATATATATATATATACACACACATTATATATATATATATATATGTGGTAATGAGTAATGTACATTTAATGTATGGCGCACTACGTTGCATCCTTTCATCATCCTTTCATCATCCTTTCATCATTCATCATCATCATTTCATCATCATTTCATCATCCTTTCATCATCCTTTCATCGTCCTTTCATCATCCTTTCATCATCCTTTCATCATCCTTTCATCATCATTTCATCATTCATCATCATCCTTTCATCATCCTTTCATCATCATTTCATCATTCATCATCATCCTTTCATCATCCTTTCATCGTCCTTTCATCATCCTTTCATCATCCTTTCATCATCCTTTCATCATCCTTTCATCATCCTTTCATCATCCTTTCATCATCCTTTCATCATCATTTCATCATTCATCATCATCCTTTCATCATCCTTTCATCATCCTTTCATCATCCTTTCATCGTCCTTTCATCATCCTTTCATCATCCTTTCATCATCCTTTCATCATCCTTTCATCATCCTTTCATCATCATTTCATCATCATTTCATCATTCATCATCATCCTTTCATCATCCTTTCATCATCCTTTCATCATCCTTTCATCGTCCTTTCATCATCCTTTCATCATCCTTTCATCATCCTTTCATCATCCTTTCATCATCATTTCATCATCATTTCATCATCATCCTTTCATTTTACGTCCGCTTTTCCCTGCTTGCAAGGGTGGGACGGGAACTGATACTGGCTTGATTTCTACAGCAGGATGCCCTTCCTAACACCAACCTCATTTACAGTGAGTGCTGGGTGCTTTTTTGCCGTGGCACCTCCACGACCACTTTGCAGTGGAATGATATGGACCCCAGTCCCTATCATCTCCTTTCTACAGCTGAGTAAACTGGAGCAATGTGAAATAAAGTGTCTTGCTCAAGGAAACAACACATCACCCGGTCTGAGAATTGAACTCACAACCTTTCGATTGCAAGGCCAATGCTCTAACCACTAAGCCATGTGCCTCCATCAAAAGCATCATTGTTATAAATATAAGATTAAAATATGTTAAACTGGATGGGAGGGATTCAGTTGATATAATTAATGAAAGCCCATGAAAGTGGTGGTGTTTCCTCAATATGGATTCACTCAAGTTTTCATTGATATCTATATAATACTAAAAGTCTGTGATTGCTTGCTTGCTTGTCTGTAATGTAATACAGCCAAAAGAATGCATGATGGGAAAATACTTTGAAAGGAAGTTGGCTCTGAAATGAGAATACAAATGGGATAAAACAAGAGATATAGGGTTTTCTGGGTACCTTTATAAACAGAGAGAAAGATAGAGAGAAAGATAGAGAGAAAGATAGAGAGAAAGAGATAGTGGTTGTGAGAGAGTAGATTGAAAGAAAGACAGAGAGAGGGAGAAGAGACAAAGAAGGAGAATGGAAGAGAGAGAGAGCTGGTGGTGTTGTTGTGTGTATATATATATATATATATGTATATGTGAGTGTGTGTGTATATATATATATATATGTGTGTGTGTGTGTCTATAACCAGTGTATATAGATCACAGACACCCACATATATATATACACACACATATATATATATACAAGCACACACATTTATATATATATATATATATATATATATATATATACACATACACACACGTATATATATGGGCCTTCCAGTTTCATTTCACATTATATATATGTCTCATCATTTTCCATCATCATTTCATTTTACGTCCACTTTTCCCTGCTTGCAAGGGTGGGACGGGAACTGATTCTGGCTTGATTTCTACAGCTGGATGCCCTTCCTAACACCAACCTCATTTACAGTGAGTGCTGGGTGCTTTTTTTGCCGTGGCACCCCCACGACCACTTTGCAGTGGAATGATATGGACCCCAGTCCCTATCATCTCATTTCTACAGCTGAGTAAACTGGAGCAATGTGAAATAAAGAGTCTTGCTCAAGGAAACAATACATCACCCGGTCTGAGAATTGAACTCACAACCTTTCGATTGCAAGGCCAATGCTCTAACCACTAAGCCATGTGCCTCCATGTCTGTATATTTTAATTATTTAAAAATTATTTTTAAGTGAACATGATTTTGAAAAAATATTTTGAAGTGACCGTGAGCGAACAGATCATGGGTGCTCTAGTTATTGACGAAAATTCATGAGAATGGTGGCGTCTTCTCAACTTAGCTACAACAATCCAGACTCACAGAGAAGATAATAAAGAAATGCAGTGAGAGGAAAGCAGCTGTACTGAGATGGACCCAACCAACCTATGCAAATGTGGAAAAACGAATGTAAAAATGATGATGATGATGATGATGATGATATGATGATATATGTGTATATCTCTCTCTCTATATATATATATATTTATATATATATATATATATACATATATATAAAAAATGAGTTAGAGACTTTGTTGATATGTAATCAACAGAGTTATGTTCATAACAGATATATATATATATATATATTTTTTTTTTATTTTATAGAAGGAGCTTCTACAGGACTAGTACTATTTCATTCAGATGAAATCTTCCTGAAGATTTCATCTGAATGAAACAGTACTAGTCCTGTAGAAGCTCCTTCTATAAAATAAAAAAATTTTACTCTGCCATGTATTGAGTACCTTACTTACTGTGGTTATCCCCGACTCAACCTGGGACCTACGTATATATATATATATATATATATATATATAATGGCCACCACTGTGTATTGGTGGAGGCACTTTTAAATTGGCCCTTCATTTGGGCATATGGTCAAATATATGATGGGCCAGTTTAAAAGTGCTTCCTCCAATATACAGTGGTGGCCATATCTCTGGACCTGGAAACCAATGGTAGAACAACGTATATATATATATATATATATATATATATATATATATATATGCCGTGTAGGTATATATATATATATATATGCCGTGTAAGTAACACGGTAAAAAGTTCCCAGTTCCACACTGTAAATGTGGTTGGTGTTAGGAAGGGCATCCAGCTGTAGAAAACCTGCCAGATAGTCCTATATGAGCGAGACACGGTCACCCGACCAGCCTTGCCTCAAGTGGGACAACTCCTGTCTAACCCATGCTAGCGTGGAAAATGGACGTTAAACGACGATGATGATGATGATGATATGTTTTATGTAGTTCCGTAGAAAAGGTAAAGTAAAGAAGAGTGCTCTATGTATAGTACAGAGCTATTTACTTTTATATATATATAGTAATGTGGGTATTTGGTTGATGTGATCAACATGAAGCCTAGTGTATTTCTCAACATGACTGCACTCCAATGACTGAAACCAATAAAATATTAGAACCTTTTCAAAGGCAGGGATAAAATGGAATAAAACACAATAAAATAACACAAAATAAAATAAAATAAAATAAAATAAAATAAAATAAAATAAAATAAAATAAAATAAAATAAAATAAAATAAAATAAAATAAAATAAAAAATAAAGCAAAAATAAATAAAATAAAATAAAACTGAACAAAACCAAAACAAAATAAAATAAAATAAAAATATAAAAATAAATAAAATAAATAAAATTTAAATAAAAAAAATCACACAACACACAAACCAACTCAGTAGTATTCTTGTATGGTTTATTTCTATTTCTGTTAACATTAAAGCACCAATATTGAATTGTTCATTGCAAAACTATCTATTTTATTGCCACAATCTTTTCATGTCGTATTTTTCAAAAATCTTCGTCTGACCATCAAATTAATTCCCAAAGATTTGATTTGCTTTCAGTAATTACACAGAATTCAATTTTCAAACCGACTAAAAGAATTTCGATTTCACTGTTTTTATTTATATATTTATGTATTCGTATATTTATTTATTTATTCTTTTCTTTTTGACAAAATTTTCTCTCTCTTGCAATCTATCTACCTATCTCTCTCTGTCTCTTTCGCTCCCCATATATCTATATATCTATCTCTCTCTGTCTCTTTCACTCCCGATATATCTATCTATCTATCTATCTCTGTCTCTCTCGCTCCCCTATCTATCTATCTATCTCTCACTATCTATCCACCAATCTCTCTATCTCTTTCTCTCAACCTATCTATTTACCTGTCTATATACCGATGTACCTATATACCAATCTCTCTCCCTCTTCATCAATCTATCTATCTATCTATCTATCTCAACCTACCTATCTCAACCTACCTATCTACCTACATATCTATCTACCTACCTAACTACCTATCTATCTATATATCTACATATCTATCTATTTATCTACCAGTCTATCTATACACACACACACATACATATATATATATATATATAATACGATATATTAACAAATGGAAACTATATTTATAAAACCATATTATTTCATTATACATATTTCAAGGACACCAAGTTAAATTATGGTGTGCTTTCATCAGATAAAATATAATATAGATAAAATATAATACTATCCGGGAGCTTCCAACAGAAATGGTCGCATTCTTTAAGGGTATGTCAATATTTATTTATAAAACTGATCTATATTATATTTTATCTGATGAAAGCACACCATAATTTAACTTGGTGTCCTTGAAATATGTATAATGAAATAAATATGGTTTTATAAATATAGTTTCCATTTGTTAATATATCGTATTTTTACTCCAATAATTTGTTGAGTGCTTTATATCAGTTATAAAAATATTTGCTTGTTGTATCCCAACAAATTAAATAGAACTTTTACATATATATATATATCTGTCTATCTACCTATCTATCTCTCTGGTTGTGGAACATTAAGTTAAATCCTTCTAGTGTAGTTTGTGGAACTGGTTTCTCACCGTTTCTCTTGTCAGACATGATTGAGTCAGTGAGAATTAGAAGTCTAATGTTTTAAGTCGATTTGTTTATAAGCATTAAGAACAATAGTTTGATGGAACATAAAAACTGCTAGTTTAGCTGACACTAAACTACAATTTGTTTCTTTCAACTGGCCATGAAGTCTGTTTGATCTGAAAATTCTCTTGTGTTCTTCAAGAAAGCAACCTTTGTGATTGGGTATTGGTTGTGAGTTAGTCATTCATTCATGTTTAGTCATTCTTCCAATCAGCAGAAATAATGGCGGCGGGTAGGGTGGAGAGGGGAGAGGAGAGAATGTCTGAAACTCTGAGACATTACCATGAAGAATATAGTTAAGTGGATGGTGGTGGTCATGGCTGGGATAGTGTGTAGGAACAGCTGCCTAATTTGAGCAAAATCTTTTAACATAATATATCTGTGTGATATGTGTGTGTAGGGTGATGGGTATATATATATATAGTGAAAAATTGAACGGGAACAAAACAGAGAGGCAGTACAAACAAATGTTTATTAGTTTCACGCTCTTGAGAGTGGGGTGGTGATATATATATATATATATATATATATATATATATATATAGAGAGAGAGAGAGAGAGAGATTATATATACAAGATGGACATGCCTACAAGATAAGAAAACAGCACAGCTCCCATGACTTTCGCAGACATTTTTTCACGCTCAGAGTTGCTGAAACATGGAACAAACTGCCTGCGTCAATTGTTAGCTGCCGAGACACTGCATCCTTTAAGACAGTCATGCTTCCCGAAATACGCCAAAACTACACCTGATGTGCCCCTTCCATACACATGCACACGTGTGCACTGTTCATTTTACTGATGTTTGTGCATTGCCCTATGTACTGTACATGCACTTTTTTGATGGGTTGTGGTGCACCTGGGCACTGTGCACAATATTTCATTATTGTTATTGTTATTATATCATGACTCATACACTGTTTATTTTCCTGACATTTGTACATTATTCTATGTACTATACATGCACCTTTGATGAGTTGTAGTGCACCTGAGCACTGTACACAATAATTTCATTATTTCATATAGATAGATATATTATATATATATATCATAAAGATATATATATATTATATATATCTATATGTATACCTCTCTCTCTATATATATGTATATATAAATGAAAGGATTACAAAAGAGAATATATACTGTCAGAACATGTTTATATAAAAGCACCTGGATCCGAACTAGGTGTCGGAATGGCCGGAGTTCAGCCAGCGGGGTCCTGAATCTTTTCATATTACCCACTCTACTAACCCAGGTATTGAGTACTCTGGTGGGTTATGGTCCACCTGGTTTTTTACCACACCCTATCTTATATATAAGATCTTAACAAAAATGCATGTTACCTAGGGTTTTAAACTTCAACCAGCATAGGACATTCTAAGAACTTATCCATATTCTATATTTTGGCTCCTCTGTACATTACATAGAGTTCTTTTTTTTCTTTAATCTATTCATTGGAAACTTTTGGCACTTTATATACACACATATATTTATATATCATCATCATCATCATCATCATTTTTTACGTCTGCTTTTCCCTGCTTGCATGGGTGGGACGGGAACTGATTCTGGCTTGATTTCTACAGCTGGATGCCCTTCCTAACACCAACCTCATTTACAGTGAGTGCTGGGTGCTTTTTTTTCCGTGGCACCTCCACGACCACTTTGCAGTGGAATGATATGGACCCCAGTCCCTATCATCTCATTTCTACAGCTGAGTAAACTGGAGCAATGTGAAATAAAGTGTCTTGCTCAAGGAAACAACACATCACCCGGTCTGAGAATTGAACTCACAACCTTTCGATTGCAAGGCCAATGCTCTATATATATATATATATATTATATATATATATATATATTATTAATATTGTAAATATATATATATTATATATATATATATATATATAAACATATATAAATACATACACACACACTCACAAAAGCACATGCGTGCATCTATACTTACATCCATATACACTCTTACATAGATATATCAGCACATATCTGGTTGATGCACTTATATATCTATATAGATGTATATATAGATGTGTGCACGTAGCTTTGTGTGTGTGCATATAAAAGCATATATATATGTATACATATATACCTACATAAATACATATATAAATAGGTCTATGAAGTTAGCTAAATATATATAATATATATATACATATATGTATATATATTTATACACATTTATTTATTTATATACATATATATATGTATATATATATATATATATATACTTTTATATACATTTATTTATATACATACATTTATATATATATATATTTATACACATTTATTTATTTATATACATACATTTCATCATCATCATCATATATATATATATGTTTATACACATTTATTTATTTATACATATATATATATATATATATATATATATTTGGGAAAAGGGATTTGTACCATACTGATGATGTAGATGATAATGATGATGATGATGATGTTGATAATGATGTATAGTTTATTGATCCTTCAGTTAGTTTGGTTTGGATCAGTTGTGTAGGTAATAAGTCAAGCACTGGTTTTCAGATGAATTGTTAATTCTATTTATTTAGAATGATTTGAAACGAGATCAATAAAATACACATGTGTAGATAACGGGTGTGTATTTAATCATCTATATCCTGCCGTTTAGAAAACATGCCAAGTTAAAAGAATTTCTACTTGTATCAGAGAATTCTAGTTTAGTTTTAGATCAAATTAGATAACCAAATTTCTTGTCTATTTTTGTTTAGCTTGGTAATTCCATCCCAAGCCATCCATTTATTCTTCAATTCTTCCTTGCTCTGTTGTTTTGGTAAATGGAAAGACCTAGCTCTTTTGTCCAGGTTACAGATCTATATTTGGTAGGTAAACAGTAAGTTTCTTATTCAGATCCTCTTGGATATTGAAACTATTCTGTTTTCAGGTAAACAAAACCAACCCCAAAAAATAAGTATCTCTGTATATGCATATATGTGTGTGAGCCTCTCTCTCTCTCTCTCTAAATATATATATATATTTTATTTCAGTTTACCTTTTACATACATATATATATCAACGTTTATGTGGACCTCTCAAATTCGTTGGATTCTCAAATTGGATTTTCACTCTGAAAATGATTTTACACCTTACCTGAACTTCCACCTGGAAATGTTTACGTATCACCGATATTTTCTATGCATCTTGCATTATTTGATTGTGGATTGGCAGTATCGGTAGAGGGTCTGACGCCATGCTTTCCAGCATAGTTATGTCCCTCTACGATCTGAGTTCAAATCCTGCCGAGGTTGACTTTGCCTTTCATCCTTACGGGGTCGATAAAATAAAGTACCAGTAATGTACTGGGTTATTGCTGGCCTTGTGCCTAAAGTAGAAACAATTATTTGATTACACCACAACTCATAATCACTTTTCCTCCTTCCACCTTCTCCATCACACCATCTCACCAGTCTATTTCTCTCTCACCTGTCTCCTCAATCTTTCTAATTTCTCATTCTTCCTTCTGATGAAGGACTCACGTCTGAAACGTTAAGACTCTCTTCCTGCTATTTCAAATGTTAAACTAATATATTCCATTTACCTTTTATATACATATGTGCGTGCGTGTGTATAAGAACAAAAGATGGTTAAAAGAGTTCCATGTATTTTATTATGCGCATTTCAAAAGCAAATATCATCATGGGATGATATTTGCGTTCTCATCAGATAAAATAGGGAGACAATTTGCATTGCTTTATTGTGTTACAATAAAACTCACATATATATATATACATATATATATATATATATGTATATAGCGGCGATGAATTAGTTTTGCGAGGTTTTTTATATGAAATCGTGTATCGAAACAAATATTGTTATACTTGGGGAGGGTCATATTTGTGTAATATTGCCAGAATTAATAACAGAACACACTCACTGTTTGGTTGGTTTTCGCTTCTCACTGTCTTTTATATCTGTAATCTAACTTACTCAGTCCTCAATGTTGCCATTTACTGACCGACGGTCAAAAATAATATAGATACAATATAGACACAAGCACATATATATAGTTTATCATAAATCTTTAGTTGCACATCTGCAACATCGTCAGTGGTGTTATATTTTCCTCCTGTTGTGTTGTATGTCTACGCCATTTTTTATTCAGTCAGTCTATATATTTATTTATTTATTTGCTTGTTTGTTTATTTTATTTTGTCTTCTTTGCGCATGCGTTTGCATGTGTATAGTGTTATGTTTGCTGTGTGATGGGTGACTAGTGTGTGTTTATGTGCTTGTTGTTATTGTGCTTGTGTATGTATTTATTTATCTTATTTTATTTACTTATTTATACTTCTCTTAGGTCAGTGTTGTTTGTTTGGGTGTTGTTGTTATTCCATTCATATATGTATATACATATGTGTATATATATATATATATATATATATATATATATACACACAGTTCAAGAGTAACCAATCTTAAAGAGAGAGCTTGAGATAGTAGAGGAGATATGAGAGGAAAGATTGGTGAGTTAGTTAGAAGCCAAAGCGTAAAGGCATGTGCTCAATGTGCAATATGCAGTAGAAAGCAGCTAAGTGGCCAGGTTCATGCAGAGGTTAGGTGCGCAGAGCTGGAAATATTCATTAGTTAAGCAAAACAAGACCACAAATTTCACAAGGAAGACATTATTAAAAGATTGTCAACATATTTAGTTTGATGTAAGGAATGTAGAGAATAATAATAATAATAATAATATTAATAATAATAATGCCCGTTTACTATTGTTTCGCTACTCCATATAATATTTCTGGATCAGATGACTATGTATCATAATTGATCTGGTTAAGTTGAAAATAATTAACATATTTAAAAAAACAGAGTGGCTCATCGGAACTCAAAGGAATATAAATTAAAATAATGTTACATAATATAATGTTCCATATATTAGTTTTTACTATGCTGCCTTTGTTTCATCAGCTGTCAGCCATAATCAAGCAGTACTCATCTGTCGAGGCTGCATTGTGTGAGATCTGCCTATGGGTAACAA
The DNA here is from genome assembly GCA_964016885.1 of Eledone cirrhosa. Taxonomy (NCBI): domain Eukaryota; kingdom Metazoa; phylum Mollusca; class Cephalopoda; order Octopoda; family Eledonidae; genus Eledone; species Eledone cirrhosa. Next base: position 16,043,498 of record OZ024748.1, read on the forward strand.
GATGGCTGCCAAAGGGCATATTTACCTTACTAATTAGAGGGTGGTTTCAGGGGAAGTAACTTCTCGAGAAATTAGAGATTGTGTGTATTTTATAGTTAAGTGCTAGTATTTAAATTATTTAATTGAGAGACAAAGGCAGCATAGTAAAAACTAATATATGGAACATTATTTTCAACTGAACCAGATCAATTATGATACATAGTCATCTGATCCAGAAATATTATATGGAGTAGCGAAACAATTGTAAACGGGCATTATTATTATTAATAATATTATTATTATTATTCTCTACATTCCTTACATCAAACTAAATATGTTGACAATCTTTTAATAATGTCTTCCTTGTGAAATTTGTGGTCTTGTTTTGCTTAACTAATGAATATATATATATATATATATATATATATATATATATATATATATATATATATATATATATATGTATATACATATGTATATATATATGTATATATATGCACACATAGCCATGGCATTTTCATAGTTTTGGAGTGTCTTGTGGTATAATGATAATTATTCTGATCATTATCCAAAACACTTTGGTCGTTATCTTCATCATTCCTTAATTACCATTCATCAATATAATCCATTAATATGCTATACTGTCCTAATTTTCATTTTACTCATTGTCATCACTTTGATCAACATCATTATCAGTATTGTTGCTTTGCAGCATACCTACGGCTCTTTACATTTTAACCTTGGCAGAATCGGAGAGTGTCTGCCAATATACTTAGCAGCATAGAGTTATGACTCTTTGCATTCTGAGTTCAAATCCTGCTGGGGTTAGCTTTGCCTTTCATCCTTATGGGTTTGAATGTACCTGTAAAGTACTGGGGCCAAATAATCAACTTCCCCTCCACTCCAATTGTTGGATTTGTGCCTAAATCAGAAACCATTATCTTTATCATTGACAGACATTGCTCTTTCTCACACCAGAATGTAGCAGACTTAGTATGGCATCTTGTTTAACTCTTAACATCCTGGACCACACAAAACTGCATTAACAATATATTCTTGAAAAGCACAAAACAACAACAAAACTACATCAAATTAAACATTTCCACAACAAATTTGTCCAATTGTAAAATTAAACCACAGGAAACCATATTAACCCTTTAGCATTTAAACAAGCCATATCCAGTCAGAATTTTCTCGCCTCATTCTGCTCAAACCAGCTGTAACAGGCTGCTCATGCTGATGTTAAGGTATTGTTTTCAAAATAAATAATATCAAAATCTCATAGATTCGATATTATGTGAGATAATTCTGTGAGATAAAGTTTTTACCATGAAAATACAATAGTAAATATAGAGTAATTTAAATGCTAAAGGGTTAACAAGACATTCTTGAAAAGTACAAAACAAGAAGACTGCATCAGATTAAACATTTTCACAACAATTTGTCCACTAGTAAATTTAAACCACATGAAACTTGACTTGCACAAAACAGTATTATGATTGCATCACATTAAAAATTGAAGTCCTTAATTTAATTTACTCCTCTGGAAGTAAATTACAGGGAAATTTTCACAACAGATGCCATAACTTGAGAAATTGTCTCAGTTCTCTGGAATTTGGTTACAGGGAAATTTCTAAAACAAATATCACAATAAGGAAACATCTAACTTTTCTAGTAGTTACAGGAAAATTTCTAGAACAGATGTCACAATTAGGAAACAGGTGTAGTTCTATGGAATTAGGTCACAGTGAAATTTCTAGAACAGATAACACTCCTAGAAAACAGATGTAGTTCTTTAGAATTAAGTCACAGTTAAATTTCTACAACAGATGTCACTACTAGGAAACAAATGTAGGTCTTTGGAATTAGGTTTCAGTGAAATTTCTAGAACAGATGACACTCCCAGAAATCAGATTCAGTTTTCTGGAAGTAGTAGACAGATAAATTTCTATAAAATATGTCACAATTAAGAAACAGACTTAGTTTTCTGGAAGTTATGGGAAAATTTCTAGAACGGATGTCACAAAAAGTGGGGGAAACAGAGCCAGTAGATTACAGTCAAATTTGTAGAACTGACCTCAGAAGTTAAAAGCTGAAACTGACTCAGTTCTCTGTGAGAAGCAGGTTAAAGTGAAATATATCTCACTGACAGAAATTACAACTATGATGCACAGAAAATTCTCTGGAAGTTTACTGTAAATCTTTAGTATTCACTGTTTTCAGAGCATGAAATAAAAATAAAAGGAGTAAAACGAAAATAATATAAAAAAAACCACAAAGTTCTTGTGTCTGTAATACTTTAGAAATATTTACTTTATAGGTAATATATAAGCAAATGTTATTAAAAACCTCTCCAGTCTGTAGGTTTTACTGAATGAAAAATATTCTTTCATTTTCTTCTTCTTCTTCAGTTGAACATAGTTGGTGTGTGTGTGTGTGTATTGGTCTAATGAAATCTGAAGTTTTATAGGAGTAAAGAATAAATGTTATATATATATATACATATATATATACATATATATATACATATATATATACATATATATATACATATATATATACATATATATATACATATATAAAGAAAAAAAACCAACAAAGTAAATGTACAAAAACCTGTGCTACTGCTCAACAAATATATATATATATATTTATATATATAAAACAACAATAATAATAATGAGAAGAAGAAGAAATAAAGGAAAGGATTTATTGATTATCAAGATTCAGGTAGCAAAACAATCTTAAATAGATAGTATCCCCCCCTCCCTTGCCCCCAACAAAAAATGAACTAAAGTGCAGAATCTGCATAAAACTGAATTGGTAAAACACACACATACAAACACACAGACATGGAAACTCACACATACACATACATTCACACACTTACAAACACACACAGACTCAAACACATAAAAGCACACAGTCACAGACACAAAATCGAACACGCAGACACTGATACACACAAATTCAAACACATATTAATAGTATAAATGAATGTCATCATTGGCATCATCCTCATCATCATCGCCATCATCATCATTATCATTATCATATCCATTGTCCTTATCATCATCATCATTATCATCATCATCATCGTTACCAACATCATCATCGCCATCATCATTATCATTATCATATTCATTGTCCTTATCATCATCATCGTTATCATCATCATCATCGTTACCAACATCATCATCATCGTCATCACCATCATAAGCTCTCTTGTGTTCCCACCAAGCTGTCATGGGTTGTACAAACATTTTAAAGGCAATATTCTATAGACAGATGCCTTTATTTTTGCCAAACCTCACATTATTTGTCTTCTTTTAAGTAAAGTACAGATAGATCTTTGCAAGTCTTATTGTTCAGCAGTGGCATGTCTGTTTATGCAGAATGCATACAAATATTGCTACCAGCATTGTCAGATGTGAAGAGAACAACTCCACAGACGAACTCACTCCCACAAACACACCCATATACACCCATATACACCCATATATATGTCATTGTTATTCTATTACTGTGTTCGTTTTTTCTTTGAACTCTCTCTCTCACTGTATATATATATATATATATATATATATATATATATAATAATACAAAGACGATTTGTTATGCCTTCATTACATTTATTGATTGGTGACATGCATTTCGTTATTGATCAGCTCAAGGTTCGATCTGTATCGATCCGGCCTGACTCTGGAATCAAAAGCTCGTCGGACCACTGCTGTTGTACCTGGATATATATATATATGCAAAAGTTTTATTTAAGATTGTTGGGTTACAACGAGTAAATATTTTATAACTGATATAAAAGCACTCAACAGTTTCTGGAGTAGGTTTACGATATTAAACAAATGGAAACTATATTTATAAAACCATATTTATTTCGTTATATATATTTCTGGGATATCATATTAAAAATATGGTATGCCTTCCTCAGACAAAATACAATACATAAGCTGTTTTATAAATAATTATTGACATACCTTATAATAATGCAACTTCATAACAGTTTCACTACCAAATCAACTTTTTAAATGGAAGTTGCATTATTATAAGGTATGTCAATAATTATTTATAAAACAGCTTATGTATTCTATTTTGTCTGAGGAAGGCATACCATATTTTTAATATGATATCCCAGAAATATATATAACGAAATAAATATGGTTTTATAAATATAGTTTCCATTTGTTTAATATCGTATATATATATATATATATATATATATCCATATGTGGTTGATGGCTGATGACCCTGTGTTAAACAAGCAAAATTCCAGTGTTACAAGACTCACTATTTAGCCTATATATATATATATATATATACACACACACACTTATATATGTAAATAAATATATATATGTGTATGTGTGTGTGTATATATATATATATATATATATATATATATATATATATATATATATATAGATATATATATATATATACGTTTGAATATGTGTAATAAGGCCAAGACAATGCAGGTATGGACATAGAAAAAAGAATGCAATAGTGAAATTGCCTTATTAGTGTCTTGGCCTTATTACACATATTCAAACGTTTATACCTCATTACACAATGCTTCAAGTGAACTATAACCTCCTCCTCCATATATATATATATATATATATGGGGGAGTGTACACCTCATAGTCAATGAACATCCACCCCAACTGAGGTTTAAATAGCCTCACCACACCTGCAACTGGCCAAGTGTAGTGAGTACAGCTACACAACTGACATGACCAAAACTAAACAGAAATTGGTGGAGGTCAACCGTGGAGGGGTTCCACCAACAAGAGAGAGAAGGTCCTCTAGTGGATTGAACAGTGTTTTGATCTAGTAATAATCCTAATAGTCCACAGCAGAGGAAGAACAGAACATTTATTATAGAGTAAATATAGAAGTTGATATAATCAATAACAAAGAACGCCTATGGCATATGCATATCCTTACTTGCTAATATTGTTTCATCCGCACTATAAGTGGGACTCATCAGAGCATAAAGGTTGATTACATATCACACAAGCAATAACAAATCCAAGACATTGAAGAAATAAAGAATAAAAAATAATAAAAGATAAAAAATATAAAAAATATTGAGGAAGTAAAAATAAAAATAAACATTGAAAAATAAACATTGAAAAATAATTGAAAAATAATTGAAAAATAAGGGGTGCTATCAGTCACAGTTGGGCGGGTGCTGTCAACATATAGTTACATACAAGCATACACATAGATAAGAGAACAGACAAGAATAGATAAGATAGATAGGAGTAGGTAAGAATAGATAAAAAATAGGTGAAAAATAGGTAAAAAATAGACATATAATATATATAAGAAAATATAAAAAACATACATATAAAATATACAGATAATAGTGATACAGGGTAAGGAATGACATAAAATAAAATTAAATTAAATTAAAATTAAAATTATATATAAGTTGATATATTCATATTTCTACAACGTAGCTACAATGAAGAGGCTTAACAAACACTTGCTTTGCTGAAACACTGTAGCTTTGTTGTAAGAAAATAAATCAATCAACTTATGTATTTATATTTACTTTATTATGAATATTGAGTTCTTTCTCCTTTGTTTACTATTATGCATACACACACATGCATATATATACACACACATACATATATATATATAAATATTGGTTGGTGTTAGGAAGGGCATCCAACTGTAGAAAACCTGCCAGACAGTCCTATGCGAGCAAGACAATCACTCTTGCCTCAAGTGGGACTACCCCCGTCCAAACCCATGCAAGCGTGGAACACGGACGTTAAACGTTGATGATGATGATGATGATGATGATATACATACACACACATATATATATACATATATATATACACACATATATATATATATATATATATATATTATTAGAAAGTGATGTTTTTTTACAAAATGAAAAATAACCGAGATGTCCTACACGAGTGAATGTATAAGGAAAAAAGATGAAATCGAAAATGCAACTGGAGTCTTTTTTTTTTTAAATATATATATTTATTTGGTTCCTTTACCGGTTTCGCAGTTCTTCTGCTTTTCAAAAGTAGAGTTGAGATGGAGATGGAGGGTCGTGGTTTTTCTCACATCTGGTTGGTCTTTGAATGTTACTTGTTTTATATGGAAAAAAGTGGCTCGAAATGCCAGATTTTTAGAGAAGTAGTTTGATTGGTTGGTGAATAAGTATAATACCTTTTGCGCCAGTTCGCATTATAAAGTTCTTCAAACATATATATATATACACATACACATATATATCATTTTATATCTTATCTTTAAGATTTAAGGAAAGTAAATTACTCTTTCATTAAATATTTAAATGTCATTTACAATTGTTGCTAATCAATTAATTTATTAATATATATTTATATATTTATTATCAGCTATTATATTGTGATGTTTAGATTAAGATTTTACAGAAACATTCGTTTGTATTTACCTTATATCGGAATGTAAATGTCAGAATATTATCTCATAAAGAAATATTTATGGGAAGTATTTGGAAAGATTCATAGAAGATTAAAAAGTGATTCCTCTAAATTGAGCCATAATTTCTAATTGAATATCGAGATAGCTTAGAAATATTTTAAAGCTCACAGCAAAAGAAAAGAAGCCTGCTTATTCATTCATTCCTTTATTCATAGCATATATTTGAAATTTGACTGTCAACAGTAAATAATATAATTTTCACTAGTTCTTATGTCTTCAATTGTAATCCCTCTGCTGGAATTAGGTTGGCTAGGTCAATCTTGGGGTGAGAATTTATTATAAAAGGTTCTACAGATAATATAATTACTATTTCTAGTTTATTGTGACTTCATTCATCATTTCCTGAGAAATTATATTTATAATTACTTAAGCTAGATAATTTCATTGATTAATTTACATTGAGAAGTAAGAGGAATTTACATTAAGTTTATCACACCATAAAAGAGAGTTATCTACAATGTTTCAGAAAGTTGTAGTGTTAGAGTCACGATAGAATGTACGCAGTACAATCTATTGTGACTCTAACCCTACAACAGTTGTGGTGTTGGTGTCAAAATAGAATGCACCCAGTACACTCTGTAAAATGTAAGTGTTAGTGTCACAATAAAATGTACCCAATACAATCTGTAAAGCAGTTGTGAAGGTGCTACAATAGAATTTACCCAGTATACTCTGTAATGTGGTAGTGCTGGTGACACAATAAAATCCAGATCCCCACCTCAACAGATAATGAGCATGGATTGAAATTACATTGGGTTGATAACAGTGCTAGGGTGGATGGAGTAGTGATATTGTTTGCAGAGAAATTGATAAAGAAATAAACGAATCATGGTAGTGAAACTTGGCAAATTACTCTCAATTAACAAAAACACTTTGATGGAGGTTTGTCCCAAAAGTAAGAGTACTAATTTTCCTATGTACGACATGGTAACAGAGCACTCCGTTTATGTATATAGCTGTGTTGGTTATGACCTTTGCTGCACATACATACTTGTTTCAACATGATTAATTGAGTCAGTCATGATTTATTGCTGTTTTGCTGTGTTGAACTCAATACATATGGTGAATGTAACATAAAAGAAAATAAATATATCCGATGGTCTCTCTGACAATTTTAATATTGTATGTAAGAGGAGAGTGAGATTTCAAGGCTAGAGCCATTGTGCCCCAAATGAAGCTGTGCCTCCTTTAGTGTTTTGGAAACAAATATCTAGACAAAGCCAAAGAGTTCACAAGCTCTTCATTTCAGATATTATTGCCAGAAACTCTGGTATTGATGTTCAGGGTCTAGGCAATGCAAGGAATCTGTGACAGACCTATGTGGAGACTTTTAACCATTTAGCATTTAAACCAGCTGTATCCAGCCTGAACTCTCTCACTTCTTTCTGTTCAAACCGGCCATAACTGGCGGCTCATACTGATGTTAAGGTATTTTTTTCTCAAAATAAATAATATCAAAATCTCATAGATTCAATATTATGTGAGATAATTATTTGAAATAAAATCTTTACTAGGAAAATATAATAGTATATATAGAATAATATAAATGCTAAAGAGTTAATATCAACCGAGACATGGATTAAGTAATGGACATACAACACTGAGGTAAAAATAATAGAGTGAATGGGATAGCTATAGTGTTTTGAGAGACATGGATAATGTAATGGATATATATCGTTAAGGTAACAGTGGGTGGGGTAACTATAGTGTTTGGTGAAACATGGATAATGTAATGGATATATATTGTTAAGCTAACAGTGAGAGGGTAGGTGGGTAGCTAAAGTGTTTGGAGAAACATGGATAATGTAATGGATATATATATTGTTGAGGTAACAGTGAGAGGGTAGGTGGGTAGCTGTAGTGTTTGTAGAAACATGGATAATGTAATGGATATATATTGTTGAGGTAATAGTGAGAGGGTAGGTGGGTAGCTGTAGTGTTTGGAGAAACATGGATAATGTAATGGATATATATTGTTGAGGTAACAATTTTTGAAATCAAAGTAGTGAACTAACTGACTTCGATGCCAACTGAAACAATGATGATGATGATGATGATGATGATGGTAATGTGGTGATTCTGATTCTGATTCTGCTGATGATGATGATGATGATGGTAATGTGGTGATTCTGCTGATGATGATGATGATGGTAATGTGGTGATTCTGATGATGATGATGATGATGATGGTAATGTGGTGATTCTGATTCTGATTCTGCTGATGATGATGATGATGATGATGGTAATGTGGTGATTCTGCTGATGATGATGATGATGGTAATGTGGTGATTCTGATGATGATGATGATGATGATGGTAATGTGGTGATTCTGATTCTGCTGATGATGATGAGGATGATGGTAATGTGGTGATTCTGCTGATGATGATGATGATGATGGTAATGTGGTGATTCTGA
>OZ024748.1:16062405-16089905 GCA_964016885.1 Eledone cirrhosa
GATTGCTAAATTAAACATCATAAATCTTCGCCGATTCCAATGTAGTTTAGTTCCAAAATAACTTTTATAGCATCTTAAGTAAATGTTATATGGAAGCAAGAACTTTTCAGAATAAATGGAAAAACAATTCCATTATTTTCTATAGATAAAGGTTTCAGATTGGTGAGCAATTTGTATTTTCCTTATTCAAGTACTCTTGAATCCCCTAAAATAAGAGGAGATTGGAAAATCAGTAATTTTTCCAAGTTGTTTCCATTGATTTATTTTAAAAATCAGAAATAGTCGTTTAGTTTACATATTAAGATCTCAATCCATCCTATTTATTTTATAACATATGGGATTTCTAGTAATGTTCTTTTTTTTTGTCATGTATAATGTTTTTTTAATAGAAAATTGAAATTTTGAAGGAAAATTAATTATTGCAGGAGTGCTACTACTTAGAATAAAATTTTGCAGGAGATAAAGTAGCAAAATTTAATAAGTGGGGGAGTTTAAAAATATCTGAAAAAAATCAACAAGTGGGGAGACGATAATTTGTGATCGAAGAGTAGAACTTTCAGTTATAGAGATGCATCTTCAGAAATCATCCTTAAGTTTGAACATAAAATCAATAAAACCAATAAATCAGAACATGATCAATAAATTATTAAAAAAAAAAAAAATGAAACAAATAATGTTTTAACTCTTTCGCAACCATATTTCTAATGAAATACACTTGATTATTTTGAGGCAATTACTAAAATAATTAACTATTTCATTACTAAGATAATACTTTAACGTATATTTCTTCCTCCGGGGAAACACCTTCTCTATTCTGTCTGCTGGGGCCAGGGGGCAGCCAGCGTGGGGCCCCCATTTGCTCATAATAGTGAGAGATGGGGAGAGCAGGAGAGACGGAAGCAGTGAGATGTATGTATATGTATGTATATGTATGTATGTATATGTATGTATGTGCGTATATGTATGTTTCACAGACACACAGTCACACTGAGAACCAGTACCACTATATATACAATATATAAAATTATGTTGGAAGATTTTAATTTATATAGGAATCTTTTGAAATTTTAAGTTTGACTTAATAGAATCTGATCCAGTTTTGGCTAGGCTGGGATCAAATGGGTTAAAACTTTCAAGACACTGCTTGTAATTTTAAAATCATTTTGAAAATTAATTAAGAATTTGTGTGGATTTAATAATATAATTAACTTTCTCGTTATTAAGTTGGGGTTTGAAGAGAATTTAACATATGTTCTGACATAAAATTATGATTGAAGGTTTTTAGATGAGTATAAACATTTTGTATCACAGAACCTTGGGAAGTTTCATGAGGATTAGTATCAAAAGAATTAAACAATAAAATAACAATTTAGCCTAGATACACTATATATCCTTGTGTGCAGTAAGAAGTGACTAAAAGTGTTGGTGTCAGGAAGGACATCCAGTAGTAAAACATTGCCACAAAATGTCCTGTCCAACCCATGCCGGCATGGAAAATTCTGTGTAAAAATGGTGATGATGATGATGATGATAATGATGGTGTACACATTGTATATTGCAAGTAAATTTCTTTCTACTATAAAACGTTTCTTAATATACCCAAGACTGTCTGAAATCCTTAACATTGTCCCACACACACACATACATTTATATATATATATATATATATATATATATATATATATATATAATATATATATATATATATACATATATATACATTAATAATATATATATACACATATATATACACACATATATATACACACACACAAGCCACTTAATGAGAACAAATTCATTGAAAAGCCACTTTAACACTAATTGAAATTGCAGCCCTATGTCATATGGGCAGAAGTAATTTGGACTTAAATGGTTAAAAGCAAGATTTAGATTCATATAAATTATGTTGAATAAAGTAGTTATAGATTTTCCTAGAAAGTGCTTTTGTAAAAAGAGAAAATTGATCATCATCATCATCATCATCATTATTATTTAATGTCTGCTTTCCATACTGGACAGTTTGTCAGTAAAAAAAAACCTGATTGGTCAGAATATCATGTTTTGTCCATATGCTCCATATTTGGTATGATTTTAAAAGCTGGATACCCTTCCTAATGTCAACCACTTTACAGAGTGTACTGAATGCATTTTATTGTGGCATTGGCATTATGATTTCACAGTGTGGACTGGGTGTATCTTTATTGTGCCACCAGCACTACCACTTGACAAAGTGTTCACTATGTATTTTATCATGGCACCAACACTAGAGAGGTTGTGATATGCTCAGCCACAAAGAAGAGTCCTCTCTACCCTATATTTCCTCCATGATAATTCTATTATATTTCTAATGGATGTAGGGTCTAGAAAACTCTGTTGCATGCATTACAGTATTAATTTTAGTTCATCTACAACATGTAATTGAAATCTTGCCAGAGGTATATATTAGTTTTTAAAAATAAAATTCCATCTAGCATATACTGGCCAAGGTCCACTTTGCTTTTCATTCTTCTGGGATCAACAAAAAATACCAGTTTAGGGTAGTGAATTTGCAGATTTAACAACGTATCAGAGAAAGGATGCCTTGCAGTATTTGTTCCTGTTCTTTATGCCCTTAGTTGAAATCCCACCACGTCTTACTTGGGTCGTAGGCTTAAAACAGCACTTGGTTCAATCAACATTACTGAAAGTTACTTGGGCACCTCTAGAAGAATCTACTCTGTTGCAAGCATTTGAGTCAGGTCACCAGTTTGAGAATACCTTCCTCCTTCCTTCCTTTTCCACTGGTATCAGAACCTCTAAATATGGTGTTGAGGAAGCACTGCTTTTTTGCCTGACTAAGTGATAAGAGAAAATATTGAATCCTATGAACTATTTGTCATACCTGAAATATTTTTCCCTTGTGTTCTGATGAGAAATAATCAATGATTCTTCCATATTAAATCTGAAACCTCCCAACCCCAACAAAATAAAACACCAAAAAAGAAAGAAACTAATAAACAGAAACTATACAACACAGGTAAGCACACATAACCTGTGAAGTCCCTTAAACATGTTTTCAACAGGGCTGTAGCTATTTCAGTTTGCTTTGATGTCTCTTGAGAAAGACATAAATATGACATAATCACAACATCGTCTTTCTTTTTTCTTAAGATGTTAAGACATTCTGCTGACATAACAAATCTGTTTGTAAACATAAAAGAAAATAATGGATTTTTAGATGCTCTTTGATAATCTACTTTTTCTTGTGACTTTTTTTTAAAACTTTCTATTTCCTATTTTCATTTAAGAAGTATCATTATATATGTATATATGTGTATATATGTATGTATATATATATATATATATATATATATATATATATATATATATATATATATATATATATATATCATCATTATTTAATATCCATCTTCCACACTAGCATGGGTTGAACGGTTTTGTCCCACTTGAGGCGAGATTGGCTACGAGAATGTTTCTCACTCGTACAGGTTTTCTACAGATGGCTGCCCTTTCTAACACCAACCACATTTACAGTGTGGACTGGGAGCTTTTTTACCATGTCTCCTACATGATCACTTTACAGTGTGGACTGGGTGCTTTTTGTCATGTCACCTACACGACCACTTTACAGTGGACGGAAGTGGGAGGATGGAGTAGGGGGTGTGGGGTGGGATGTATATTGGGTCAAGAGGTGCCTACTGACTGTAGGTTTAAGTTTGTATGCAGGCGAAGGCGGATCTTCTGTATAACTGCCTAGTGCCAAAGATCTTGATCCAGTGACATTGACAATGTCACTGGACCGAGATCTTTGGTGCTACACAGTAATACAGAAGACCCGCCTTGCCTAAGTACAAAGCGAAACCTACAGTCAGTAGGCACCTCTAACAAAAATACACCCCCGTCCCACTACCCTCACCCCATCCACACCACCCCTTTCAAAGTAAAGTTATGTTGGTACCACAACATCCAGTCCAAAACAAATGAGGTTGTGTAGGTGTCACGACAAAAAAACACACAGTCCATGCTGTAATGTGGCTGTGTAGGTAACACGGTAAAAACTCCCCAGTCCACACTGTAAACGTGGTTGGTGTTAGGAAGGGCATCCAGTCGTAGAAAACCCGCCAGACAGTCCTATATGAGCAAGACAACCAATCTTGCCTCAAGTGGGAAAATTACCGTCCAAACCCATGCTAGCATGGAAGATGGACGTTAAACGATGATGATGATGATGATGATAAATATATATATATAAATTTATGTATACAGACATATATATATATATATATATATTACTTTTATATTTGAAATATTATTTATATAATTACCATGTGAAACCTATTCATATTTCAGTAATGTAGTGTAATCCTTGTATGTGTGTATGTGTACAGATGAAGAAAAGAACAGCTTTTAGTAGCAGACTTCTACATTATCTCAAGTATTAACTTACATTTCTATAATTTTGAGATGACAAGTCTCAAATATTGACTTTTCAAAAGTCTTTTTCATGTTTATTTTATCTGCACTAAAACTTGTGTCAATTTTACTTTTACTTAATCAGTAAAAGCCAAGATTCTTTTAGAATCAATCAATTTAATGTCATTTTAGAAAATATCTAATTTATTTAAATATTCCTGACTATATTTAAAATATTCTGTACTTGAGAGTTGTATGATGTCTTTATTAGTTCATGTAACATTACTAATGTAAATTAATTATCCAATTCAAATAGCCAATAACTACTAACGATCTATTACGTATGAGTTAAACATTTTGATGATTGGCTATTTTTCGAAATGAAATGATGTTATTTGATACTTTTTTCTTGAAATTCTGGTTGTTGATTGAACTAAATTCTGAGATCATCTTTGCTTTTTAATCTTGTGAATGTTGATAAATTAGGTAATCTGAATGGAAGTAATAAAGCATGACATATTGTATGACTTGACCCTCTCTAGGTTATAACCCAGCTGATGTCTTCTAGAGAAAATAAAGAAAGATAGGGGGAGAAAGTGACAAAAATATATAGATGAAGAATCAATCCAAGTACTGGACTAGTAGACTAGCATTTTATTTATCAACCTCAAAACAATGAAAATCATAATTGACCTTGATAGGATCTGAATGTAGAGCACAACACAAATACCAAGGCACTTTTAATCTGATGCCATAAAACTCTACCAATTAATTCATCACCTGATATATTGTATGTATGTATGCATGAGCACATAAATCCTGTTATGGTGTCGTAGGGGTGCTGCTTTCATATACTGTGTATCTAGGGTCTTTTTTCAAAACCTAGCAGAGTCTGAACACAGCAGATTTTATCCAGAGAAAAAAAGAAAGTGAGAGAGAGGAATTGAGAAAGAGATATACAGGACAAATCGCCCCAGTACTTGACTGGTACTTTTTTTTATCAACCACAAATGGATAAATGGTAAAATTGACCTGAGTAAGATCTGAACTCAGTTAGCAGAGAGCCAAAACAAATACCACAAAGCATTCTATCTGACCTTCAAATGTCTCAACCAATTTTCCATATCTGCTTGATATATTAAATACCTGTAATTTACTGGGTTACATTTTATCAACTTTATCTCCCTTTCTTAAATTAAAGGGCTTGTACCTAGCATTTGGTACTGAATTGGCATAGTTTTTAACCCTTTCATGACCACATTTCTAATGAAATACACCCTATTTTAATTAATTCATGAAGAATTTTGAGTAATTTACTAAAATTATTGACTATTTCATTATTAAGATTGTAACAATGTAGAAGAAAATAACTTGCATGGTAAAAGAGAACCAAGATTCTATGAAGTGGGACTGAGCCTAGAATCTCAATATTTAGAGATACAGGAAATAGAAAATAAAAGAAAATAATAAAAGAAAATAAAAATAAAAATGGTCCCTCCTTAAATGGTTTATTTTTATTTTTAGAATTGATGGAAAATGATGAGTAGACTTCTACAGAGTGTTCTAGAATCAATAAGCGATACCTACACGTACTTATATCCTAATTAATAAAAAATAATGAAGACAAATAAACTAAAGAAACCAATAAAACATTCCACAATCATGTTGAATAATAATTATTAATGAAGAAGACATGGAATCTAGCAAAAGAGAGAGGAATAACCACTTAGGAATTTTTTGAATGATAATTCTACACCTCACCTTAGACTGCATATATATATATATATATATATATATATATACACACAGATATATATATATACACAGACATATATACACACATATATACATTATATATATATATATATATATATACACACATATATATACATATATATATACATACATATACATACATATATACATATATATATACATACATATATACATATATACATAAACATATATATACATATATACATAAACATATATATACATCAACACACACACACACATATATATATATATATATATACATATATATATATATATATATATATATATATATATATATATATATATATATATATATTGCTATGCCATTGAGATACTTTAAGGTACATCTCCACATCAAAGAAGAAGACGACAAAAAAGAGAAAATGAAGAAAATTAACGTGTTAATTACGAAAGGTCTCTACATTAATGATTGGCTCGTTAAATACAAGATGTAATAAAGTTATTAACTATAATGACCCTTATTTTTGAATTTATTTTCTCTTTGGTATATCAGTGAGGTCATGCTAATGAGATGGTTTTCACACACTACCTTGATTCATTGATTGATTTCATCTATACAATAAGTAATTAATAATTTAATTAATACTTAAGGAATGAAGAACATGAAA
The DNA here is from genome assembly GCA_964016885.1 of Eledone cirrhosa. Lineage (NCBI taxonomy): Eukaryota > Metazoa > Mollusca > Cephalopoda > Octopoda > Eledonidae > Eledone > Eledone cirrhosa. The sequence goes on from OZ024748.1 coordinate 16,069,224, forward strand.
TTAATGAAGGATTGAAACATCAACTAGGGAACGAGTTTTTAATTTGTAAAATATGTAATACTTGCATATATATATAAACACACACACACATATATATGCACACACACATACACACACACACACACACACACACACACACACACACACACACATATATATATATATATATATATATATATACAAAATATAAAACAATCACATTTTTGCTTAATTCAATTAATTGCTGATGATGGTTTCTTCCAGACAACTGTCTGGAATCATCAGAGCTTACACAATGTTTAAACAAGTAATTACATTCCTTAAATTTGATTGCTTTATATTTTGTATTTCTGCTCTGTAATACATCTGATAATTTACATTGAGCTATTTCTTTTACTGGTAATTGGGTAGTGCAGCATACTACCCTTTCATCATCATCATCATCATCATCATCATCATCACCGTTTTACGTCCGTTCTTCCACGCTAGCATGGGTTAGACGGGTTTTCCTGTTGTGGGCAGTGTCTGGTCGGCTGACCATGCCTTGCTCATACAGGAACTGATTTGGCTTGATTTCTACAGCTGGATGCCCTTCCTCACACCAACCTCATTTACAGTGAGTGCTGGGTGCTTTTTCGTGGCGTCTACACGTCCACTTTACAGTGTGGGCTGGGTGCTTTTTTGCCGTGGCACCTCCACGACTACCTTGCGGTGGGGGGTGTGGGGGCATATTGTCTATATCCTTCAGCTTGTACCCATGGGAGGTCGGGACTCTGTATTACTGCGTGACTCCAGAGGTCACAGTCGTGTGTCATCGCCTTTGAGAGGTGTAAATGGGTAAGGTTGGCTTTTATCACCTCATCCCAGGTCATCTTGGGTCTCCCGACTCCGCGGTTTCCATCGACTTCATATTTATAATTATATATAACTCATATACAAGTATTATTAGTATATACATATATAAATATACAAGTATTATACATATATATATATATATATATATATATATAAATATATACATATACTATTTTAGTCAGTTTGATTACCAATGGTGGTTCTGGTTGTGGTTTGGCAGAATTAAAATTCTAAAACAATTTTTCCAATCTGGCTTACTGTTGTTGTTTTATATATATATCATCATCATCATTTTTTACGTCTGCTTTTCCCTGCTTGCAAGGGTGGGACGGGAACTGATTCTGGCTTGATTTCTACAGCTGCATGCCCTTCCTAACACCAACCTCATTTACAGTGAGTGCTGGGTGCTTTTTTGCCATGGTACCTCCACGACCACTTTGCAGTGGAATGTTATGGACCCCAGTCCCTATCATCTCATTTCTACAGCTTAATAAACTGGAGCAATGTGAAACAAAGTGTCTTGCTCAAGGAAACAACACATCACCCTGTCTGCGAATTGAACTCACAACCTGTCGATTACAAGGCCAATGCTCTAACCACTAAGCCATGTGCCTCCATATATATATATATATATATGAAGTATTCAGGACCCCTATGGCTGAGCTCCTGTCATTAATGAAACAGCAGGAGCTCAGCCATCAGGGTCCCAAATCCTTCATATTACCCACTCTACTACCCCAAGTATCGAGTACTCTGGTGAGTAATAGTCTAACTGGTTTTTACTGTATCCATTCTGATTTATATACATACATACACACATACATTTTTACACACATACACACACATATATATATATATATATCCATATGTTGCATATGTATATGCAATGTATGTTTGTAACAGTGTGTGTTAATGTCTTACATGAAATAAACAAATAAATACATCAAGCTCTACTTTGATTTATGATTTAAAAATTACATTTATCTGTGAAAAAATATCTAGGAAGCCATTTCTAGTTGTTCACTTTTGTTGTCTACTATCACACAATCTAACACATCTTGTGTCTACTATCACAAATTTCAACACATCTGGTGTTTATTATCATGCAATCTAACACATCTGGTGTCTAGTATTACAATACCCAACACATCTGTTGTTTACAATCACAATATCACACACATCTGTTGTGTATTATCATAACATTGTACACATCTGTTCTCTATTATCGCAACATCCCATACATTTGTTGTCTGCTATCGCAACATCCCACACATCTGTTCTCTACTATCATATGGTTCATATATAAGATTATGTTGGAAGATTTACATTTAAATTGATCTATTGAATCAATCGACAAGATCCCAGACCTCTCATTTGCTTGCCGAGATCATGGAACTCATCAAATCAGACCAAGGAAACAATATTTCCATTGGTCTTTCCAAATGCTTATACTATCTACTGGTCCCAACTCCTTGCTGGATCTAAACAGTAACCTTTTAAAATGAGTGTGGTGGGGGGGGGGTCTGTTTCATAAAACCAGAGTTGGTTTTAGTTATGTTGGTATCAAAAAGGTTTTAATGAAGTATACTAGCCAACAGTGTGCCAGAGTCCATCCATCACACTAATCACAGATGGCCCTAATATGTTTAGGAGTCCTGCCCCTCTTTCCTAACTAATCAGTAACAAAGAAAAAGTGGTAGGAATCTGTGGAAGAAGAAGAATAATAAGGAAAATATATGAAGAAGAGTTGAGAGATGATGTTATGTAGGAATAGAAGAAATGGTGAAATATAGGTTACTAGAGAAGAAACAATGAAACCATGTAAGAAGGATGAAATGAATGTAAAATGATGTAAGTGATGATGATGATGATGATGATGATGATCAGGAGGATGATACTGATAGTGATGATGATACTGGTGATAATGTTGATGATGATGATGATGATGAGGAAGGTGAAGATGATATTGGTGGTGATGATGATGATGATGATATCGATAACTTTGATGATGATACTGAATGATGAAGATGATACTGATGATGATGTTGATTACGACAACAATGATAACAACCTGTGTGTGTCACAGTGTTTGTGTGTGTATGTGCATATTTGTGTGTATGTGTGTTTGCATGATTGTGTGCATGTGTTTGTCTGTCTGTGTGTGTGTGTATATATATATATATATATATATATATATATATATAATCTTATCTGTGTTAAAAGTTGAATTTCTCTAGGTTTGATTGAAATATACAGTTAAAGATGAAAGGAAAAGAAGAGAAGGGAAAAATGTATAAAAGAGAGAGAGAAAGTGCAACAGAGAGAGAAAAAGAGAAATTGAGAGCAACAGAGTAAGAGAGAGAGAGAGCAGGAGCAAATGAGTGAGTGAGGGAGAGAGAGAGAGAGAGAGAGAGAGAGAGAGAGAGAGAGAGAGAGAGAGATTGGTTGAATGAAAAGAAATTTAGTAATAAAAGTGTATAGAGAGGAATAAATAATATTAAACTGAGAGAAACAACAACAGCAACAACATCAACATCAACAACAGCAGCAACAACAGCAGCAACAACAACAACAGTACAAGCAGTAGCAGCAAAAACAACAACAACAACAACGGTACCAGTAGTAGCAGCAAAAACAACAACAGCAACAACAACAACAACAAGAACAACAAAAACAACAGCACCAACAACAGCAACAATAACAACAACAGCAGCAACATCAACAACAACAATAGTACCAGCAGTAGCAGCAACAACAACAACGCCAGCAACAACAACAACGCCAGCAACAACAACAACAACAGCACCAACAACAACAGCAGCAACAACAACACCACCACCACCACCACCACCAACACCACCACCACCACCAACAACAGCACCACCAACAACAACAGCACCACCAACAACAACAGCACCAACAACAGCAACAACACCACCACCACCAATAACAACAACAGCACCACCAAGAACAACACCACCACCACCAACACCAACAACACCACCACCAACTACAACAACACCACCACCAACAACAACAACAACAGCACCACCACCAATAACAACAACACCACCACCAACCACCACCACCACCACCACCAACAGAAATAACAACAACAGCACTAGCAACAACAACAACACCACCAACAACAGCAGCAGCATCACCACCAACAACAACATCACCACCACCACCAACAACAACACCACCACCACCACCACCAACACCACCACCACCAACAACACCACCACCAACAACACCACCACCAACAACAACAACACCACCACCACCACCAACAACAACACTACCACCACCAACAACACCACCACCACCACCAACAACAACACTACCACCACCAACAGCACCACCACCACCAACAACAACACCACCACCACCACCAACAACAACAACAGCACCACCAACACCACCACCACCAACAACAACAACATTAACAGCAAGAAGAAAGGGAGATAATTTCTTTAGGCTGTTATATCAATTCCTTTAATTGTATTCAAGTGAATTACCCAATTTGTATAACTAGCGAAACTGTTTAATAATAGTCCAACTGAGATTTACTACACCATCTAAAGTTCTCTGTTTGGGGCTGAGAGATTCCTTGGAGACATATATATTGTTGAAACTATGGATCTCACTACCGATAGACTGTTGTGTGTGTATATATATATATATATATGTGTGTGTGTGAGTGTAAGTGTGTGTGTGTGTGTGTGTTTGTATATATACATATATATATGTGTGTGTGAGTGTGTGTGAGTGTGAGTGCGTGTGAGTGCATGTGTGTGTGTGTGTTTGTATATATACATATATATATGTGTATATATATATATATATGTATATATACATATACGTCTAACCCATGCTAGCGTGGAAAATGGACGTTAAACGAAGATGATGATGATGATGATGTATATATGTATATATACATACATATGTGTGGGGGTGATTCTTATATATATATATATATATATATATATATATACTGTATATATATGTATCATCATCATTTAACGGGAAAAGTGGATGTCAAGCAATGATGATGATGATATATATGTGTGTGTGTGAGTGTGTGTGTATATTATATGAATGTATATACATATATATAAGGGATCTATGGTTCTGTTCTGGGAATGAATGGAAGCATTTCTAGAGAATTCTAGTCGACACAGAGCATCTGTTCAAATCCCGCCGAGGTTAACTTTGCTTTTCATCCTTACGGGGTTGATAAAATAAAGTACCAGTAATGTACTGGGTAATTTGCCGGCCTTGTGCCAAAATAGAAACAAATATTTAATAAAAGAAGAATATGTGAGACATGTACTGGTATTTTGGCAGTATCGGTAGAGGGTCGGACGCCATGCTTTCCAGCATAGTTACGTCCCTTTACGATCTGAGTTCAAATCCCGCCGAGGTTAACTTTGCTTTTCATCCTTACGGGGTTGATAAAATAAAGTACCAGTAATGTACTGGGTAATTGCCGGCCTTGTGCCAAAAATAGAAACAAATATTTAATAAAAGAAGAATATGTGAGACATGTACTGGTATTTTGGCAGTATCGGTAGAGGGTCGGACGCCATGCTTTCCAGCATAGTTACGTCCCTTTACGATCTGAGTTCAAATCCCGCCGAGGTTGACTTTGCCTTTCATCCTTACGGGGTCAATAAAATAAAGTACCAGTAATGCACTGGTTACTTGCTGGCCTTGTGCCTAAAGTAGAAACAAATATAATATTTAGAAGAGATTCTGATGTGGTGCTGTAGGGAGAGGACCTTTCACATTTATAGAGATGTCTGTTCTATAAGGCTTCCATCTATGAGGAATTGTTGTTGTTGTTCCAGCTTATACCTATGCAGGTTTAGCTGGCCTCCTCCAAGATATGCTTCATTGGAGGTGTCTTGGGTGATTTAATGATACAGACCCCAGTCCCTATTATCTCATTTCTACAACTGAGTAAACTGGAGCGACGTGAAATCAAGTGTCTTGCTCACTCGGTCTGAGAATTGAACTCACAACCTTTCGATTGCAAGCCTAACCACTAAGCCATGCGCCTTCACCTATGAGGAATGGTAGTTTATAAGAATGTATGTACAGTGATGAAAGTGTATGGCTTAGTGGCAAATTAGGGGCATGCAACAGGAGGCCTGCGGGCCATAATCTGGCCCACCAGACCAGTCAGAGTGGCCCACGATGACTGTTCTTAATTTCACCTTGTAGGCTTATTTAGATTTTCTTTTCGTAACCGTAATACAATTTTCTGTTAGTTGACCTATACCAAATACCAAGTCTCACATTAATAAAACTAAATTATATTTAGGAGGAGGAGAAGACTACTGTTGTTAAGTACACCTATACGACCCAGATACTGTGATACAAAGGACAATAATACATCTCACTATCAAGATAAGAGTACTGTATATATATATATATTTCAAAGTCACAACTGTTGTTAAGTACACCTGTACAACCCAGATGCTGTGATACAAAAGACAATAATACATCTCACTATCAAGATAAGAGTACTGTATATATATATATTTCAAAGTCACTACTGTTGTTAAGTACACCTGTACAACCCAGATACTGTGATACAAAGGACAATAATACATCTCACTATCAAGATAAGAGTACTGTATATATATATATATTTCAAAGTCACTACTGTTGTTAAGTACACCTGTACAACCCAGATGCTGTGATACAAAAGACAATAATACATCTCACTATCAAGATAAGAGTACTGTATATATATATATTTCAAAGTCACTACTGTTGTTAAGTACACCTGTACAACCCAGATACTGTGATACAAAAGACAATAATACATTCTGCTCAATTCTCTAATGAAGCTGCCAAAATATTGTAACTCCAATAATTCATTGCTATCCTACATTGAACAATTATTGTGAAATTCCATATGTTGATCACGAATAGTAAATTTGGTTCGCAAAAAAAAAAAAAAAAAGAATATTTCCTTTTGCTGTGGTTTGAGTCGAATGATTGAAATTCTTTAAATCAATGTTATCAGTCTTGGAAAATATAGAAATGGCGCTTTCCTTAGTAAATGATATACTTCCAAATTTCAGTCTCATCATAAGTTATTGTTTCTTCTTAGAATATGTTGGAAATAGGTGATAAATATATCAGTATCAATAAAGATAGGAATGGTAATGTAAGATTATTATTATTATTATTGTTGTTGTTGTTGTTGTTGTTGTTGTTATTGGAAAAGACTGCAAATTTATAGATGAGAGAACAGTGATAATAGAAATAGTATTGGAGATAGACTAATGGTGGCTCAAAACATGATTTTGTCTAGTACATATTGGAGTGATGGTCAGTGAAGATTTATAGATGAGAGAATAATGATAATAGAATTAACAGGTAGACTAATGGTGGCTCAAAACTTGATATTGTCTAGTACATATAGGAGTGATGGTCAGTGAAGATTTATAGATGAGAGAATAATTATAATTGAATTACCTGGTAGACGAATGGTGGCTCAAAACTTGATATTGTCTAGTACATATATGAGTAATGGTCAGTGAAGATTTATAGATGAGAGAATAATTATAATAGAATTACCAGGTAGACTAATGGTGGCTCAAAACATGATTTTGTCTAGTACATATAGGAGTAATGGTCAGTGAAGATTTATAGATGAGAGAATAATTATAATAGAATTACCTGGTAGACTAATGGTGGCTCAAAACATGATATTGTCTAGTACATATAGGAGTAATGGTCAGTGAAGATTTATAGATGAGAGAATAATGATAATAGAATTACCAGGTAGACTAATGGTGGCTCAAAACTTGATATTGTCTAGTACATATAGGAGTAATGGTCAGTGAAGATTTATAGATGAGAGAATAATGATAATAGAATTACCAGGTAGACTAATGGTGGCTCAAAACTTGATATTGTCTAGTACATATAGGAGTAATGGTCAGTGAAGATTTATAGATGAGAGAATAATGATAATAGAATTACCAGGTAGACTAATGGTGGCTCAAAACTTGATATTGTCTAGTACATATAGGAGTGATGGTCAGTGAAGATTTATAGATGAGAGAATTATGATTTCTAGTATAGGCACAAGGCCAGTAATTTGGTGGGAGGCGAAAGTCGATTAAATCGACCCCAGTACATTACTGGTGCTTTATTTTATCAACCCCCGTAAGGATGAAAGGCAAAGTTAACCTCAGCGAGATTTGAACACAGACCATAAAGGATAGTAAGTCTATGCTGCAAAGCATGGTGTCCGACTCTCTATCGATACTGTCAATCCACCGACCTTAGATCAGAGAATAATGATAATAGAAATACCAGGTAGTCTGGTGGTGGCTCAAAACTTGATTTTGTCTAGTACATATTGGAGCGATGGTCTGTGGAAGACAGGTAAGTTAATTGTAGTTGGACATATGGTATTGACTAAAATAAATTGGTGAGACTGTCCATGATATCCAGGTAGATTAATGGTGGCTCAAAACTTAATACTGTCTCAAATATATTGCAGTGATGGTCAGTGCAAGTTTATAGTGAAGGAGCATGGCCTAATGATTAGGATGCTTGACATATGATTGTAATGTTGTTAGTTCAATTCCTGGGCAGGCTGTTGCATTGTTGTTTTGAGCAAAGCACTTTATTTCACATTGCTCCAGTACACTAGGCTGAGTGAGAGTACAAACAGTATCTGGGAAGTTAAACCTGCAATAGACTGGCATCCTATCCAAGGAGTGTCTTGTCCTCTTAATCACTTAACAGGAAAGAAATTAGGGACAAGCACTACCATAATGAGCTTTCAGCTTAAAACAGACTTTAACTAACTTAACTACCTTAAGAATAATGATAATAGAATATTGTCTCACATATATTAGAATGATGGTCAGTGGTAGTTGTATATTTAGGATTGACTGGAATATATAGGTGAGACTGTCCTTGTTATCCAGGTAGGCTAATGGTGGAGGAGGAACAACAACAACAACAACAGTAAAAACAACATCATCATCACCATAATCATCATTTTACATTTTGCTTTTCCCTGCTTGATATTATTTAAGGTATATTGACAGTTGGTCTTGGTCAGTGATGTCCAGGCAGGGTAATTGTAGTTGAAAAGAAAACAGTCATGGGCACTGCCTTTCCCTGTCTGATTAAAATAATAATAATAATTGTTTCTACTTTAGGCACAAGGCCAGCAATTACCCAGTGCATTACTGGTACTTTATTTTATCGACCCCGTAAGGATGAAAGGCAAAGTCAACCTTGGCGGGATTTGAACTCAGATCATAAAGGGACGTAACTATGCTGGAAAGCATGGTGTCCGACCCTCTACCGATACTGCCAATCCACCGCCCTATAATAATAATAATAATGGTTATCATAATCATATGAAAGGCAAAGATAACTTCAGTGGGGTTTGAACTCAGAACATAAAGGGACATAGCTATATGCTGCAAAGCATGGTGTCCAATGCTCTATCAATACAGCCAATCCACTGGCTTTATAATAATAATAATTGTTTCTACTTTTGGCACAAGGCCAGCAATTATCCCAGTGTATTACTGGTACTTTATTTTATCGACCCCGTAAGGATGAAAGGCAAAGTTAACCTCGGCATAATAATAATAAAGATATGGTTAATGGTAGCTGAACACCTCAAATTGAACAAATATACTGCAGCCATTCAGGAAAATACTTGCTCAAGGTTGTCATGTGATGGTATCAAACTCAGCACGACATGGTGGCAAAGCTATAGAAGAAGACATGAGCCCTAGGAGCTAGAGAGTAGGATCAAACCAGCACCCACATACTGCTATATATTCAGCTCTTCTTTTCTATTAACAAACATAAATATAAATTCATTATTCCCATGGAAACATAAACAGTTGGATGTAAATATTAACAGCTAAATAAATAGCTTTGGATATTTGGGATATTTCAGAAATTTAAATAAGCAAACTTAAGAATACAGTTGAAAGCAATTTCATATATGTAATGCTCCTTAAGAAATAAGATTGTCATTTACCACCTGATAAACAGAGTCGGCCCAAAATATATTTTATTTTAAAGAAGGAATAGCTTCTTTGAAGGCAAAGTAGAGATTCCATTTGTGAACCAAAAAATACAGGTAAATACTTCAAAAAAATATGTTTAAAAAATATATCTTTACCTGTTTCAAATAAGTAGATTATGTAATGAAGATCTTCATTGTTGTCATAATCACCATTGTTGTCATCATCATTGTCATCATCATTGTCATTGTCATCACCACTGTCATCATCATCATCATTGTCATCATCACCACTGTCATCATCATCATTGTCATCATCATCATCATCACCGTCATCATCATCATCATCATTGTCATCGTCATCATCATTGTCATTGTCATCACCACCACTGTCATCATCATCATCATTGTCATCATCATCATCATCATCACCACTGTCATCATCATCATCATCATTGTCATCACCACTACTGTCATCATCATCATTGTCATCACCAGTCATCATCATCATGATTGTCACCACCACCACTGTCATCATCATCATCATTGTCATCACCACTGTCATCATCATCACCACTGTCATCATCATCATCATTGTCATCACCACTGTCATCATCATCATCATTGTCATCATCACCACTGTCATCATCATCATCATTGTCGTCACCCCCACTGTCATCATCATCATTGTCATCACCACTGTCATCATCATCACCACTGTCATCATCATCATCATTGTCATCACCACCACTGTCATCATCATCATTGTCATCACCACTGTCATCATCATCACCACTGTCATCATCATCATTGTCATCACCACCACTGTCATCATCATCATTGTCATCATCACCACTGTCATCATCATCATCATTGTCATCACCACCACTGTGATCATCATCATCATTGTCATTACCACCACTGTCATCATCATCATCATTGTCATCACCACCACTGTCATCATCATCATTGTCGCCACCACTGTCATCATCATCATCCATGTTACCATCATCATCATTATTGTCATCATCACTGTTTAACATCCATTTTCCACGCTAGCATGGGTTAGATGAGTTATCCCATTGTGAGATAAATCAGATCAGATGATCGCGTCTTGCTCATACAGAACTCTTTCTATGAGTGGATGCCCTTCCTAACACCAACAACATTTACAGTGTGGACTCAGGGCTTTTATTGTGGCACCAACATTACCACTATACATCATCATATTCTTAACATATTTGATACCAACCAACCTCTGGTTCTATACTGCAAAACTCATTCATTCATTCATTTCATTTTACATCCACTTTTCCCTGCTTGCAAGGGTGGGACGCGAACTGATTCTGGCTTGATTTCTACAGCTGGATGCCCTTCCTAACACCAACCTCATTTACAGTGTGGACTCAGGGATTTTATTGTTCACAAAATTTACCACTATACATCATCATATAGATTTCTTAACATATTTGATACCAACCAACCTCTGGTTCTATACTGCAAAACTCATTCATTCATTCATTTCATTTTACATCCACTTTTCCCTGCTTGCAAGGGTGGGACGCGAACTGATTCTGGCTTGATTTCTACAGCTGGATGCCCTTCCTAACACCAACCTCATTTACAGTGTGGACTCAGGGCTTTTATTGTTCACAAAAATTACCACTATACATCATCATATAGATTTCTTAACATATTTGATACCAACCAACCTCTGGTTCTATACTGCAAAACTCATTCATTCATTCATTTCATTTTACATCCACTTTTCCCTGCTTGCAAGGGTGGGACGCGAACTGATTCTGGCTTGATTTCTACAGCTGGATGCCCTTCCTAACACCAACCTCATTTACAGTGTGGACTCAGGGCTTTTATTGTTCACAAAAATTACCACTATACATCATCATATAGATTTCTTAACATATTTGATACCAACCAACCTCTGGTTCTATACTGCAAAACTCATTCATTCATTCATTTCATTTTACATCCACTTTTCCCTGCTTGCAAGGGTGGGACGCGAACTGATTCTGGCTTGATTTCTACAGCTGGATGCCCTTCCTAACACCAACCTCATTTACAGTGTGGACTCAGGGCTTTTATTGTTCACAAAAATTACCACTATACATCATCATATAGATTTCTTAACATATTTGATACCAACCAACCTCTGGTTCTATACTGCAAAACTCATTCATTCATTCATTTCATTTTACATCCACTTTTCCCTGCTTGCAAGGGTGGGACGCGAACTGATTCTGGCTTGATTTCTACAGCTGGATGCCCTTCCTAACACCAACCTCATTTACAGTGTGGACTCAGGGCTTTTATTGTTCACAAAAATTACCACTATACATCATCATATAGATTTCTTAACATATTTGATACCAACCAACCTCTGGTTCTATACTGCAAAACTCATTCATTCATTCATTTCATTTTACATCCGCTTTTTCCCTGCTTGCAAGGGTGGGACGGGAACTGATTCTGGCTTGATTTCTACAGCTGGATGCCCTTCCTAACACCAACCTCATTTACAGTGAGTGCTGGGTGCTTTTTTGCAGTGGCACCTCCACAAACACTTTGCAGTGGAATGATATGGACCCCCAGTCCTTATCATCTCATTTCTACAGTTGAGTAAACTGGAGCAATGTGAAATAAAGTGTCTTGCTCAAGGAAACAACACATCACCTGGTCTGAGAATTGAACTCACAACCTTTTGATTGCAAGGCCAATGCTCTAACCACTAAGCCATGTGCCTCCAAAACTGTTTGTTGTAAACTGTTTATATTTATCTAAAAACCTTCCAGCATAATTTTATATATGAATCTTTGGTAAGTTATTTTCCAAACACCAGCTTCCAAATTAGAAAGTTATATTACTAAATTTCTCCAAATTCTTGAGTATTTATTTAAATTATTTGAAAATCACATGTAGTGGTAGAGTATTTCATGAGATGATAACGAAAGGGTTAAAGTGTTTATATTTATCTAAAAACGTTCCAACATAATTTTAGATATGAACCTTTGTTAATTTAACTAATGTTTCAAACACTAGCTAAATAATGAGATAGATAGTCATATTACAAAATTCCAGCAAATTCTTGATTATATTTCAAAATGATTTGAAAACCATAGGCAATGTCTTTCATTGGAAATATGGTAACAAAAGGGTTAGTGTATTTTAACACTATGTAGTTCCAAGTGTGGAAAAACGGACATAAAAGTGATGACGATAGTTTGGTTATTAAATTCCACATTGAATGACTTACACTATCTATACCTTATATCTTATGTTTTCACCCCTAACAATATGCAACCATATTTCTTACATAAAATATATTTTTTCCTTTCTGTTAAATCTAATTAGATAATGCTATTTATTGTTATTTATTTGTCTTGAGGACATGGAAATACCATTTTTTCTCTCTTTCAACGCTCCATACCTTAAGTTGTAAAAGTATAAAGAAACGTTATTCTTTTGTCAGAGAATGTCAGAATAGAAAGAATATTCTGAAGATGTTTCTGTAACTCAGTATGCATTAGTGTTTACCTTGATTACCAAACTACCTTTCCTTGAAAGAATCACATTTATACATGCAAAAAAGATGTTTTGTATATAAGCTTATGAAAACATGAATAATTCTACTGCAGAAAAAAAAATTTTCTATTGCAAAAAAAAAAAAAAAAAAAAAAAAATAATAGAATTATTGAAATGTAAATATAGAACATGCAAGGAATTTGTTTTCCTTCTGAGATGTTGAACAATCTCTTGTGAAATCAATAAATAAATATGCTAAATTGTCTATGAAGTTCTGTTATGAGTGCAGTAGTAGAAAGAAATATCAGTGAACACAATTCATGTGATGCTATAAAAGAAATGTTGAGGTCACCTTTGCTTTTTATCCTTTCAGAGTCAATACATATAGTACCAGATCCTGTACTGGAAGTGGGTTGAGTCTTTTCCATGCCCCATCTTTGTATCTGTATCTATTTATCTATCTGGAATAATTTGACTGTAGTCAGACATATAGACAAATGAGATCCACCAGGTTTATATAAGCTTCACCAGAAATAGGGGGCTTTAGTATCAAGATAAAGAATGATTAAAAAGACTTTTTCAGGAAATGGGGTCCCCAGTAACAAAAGGAAAGATGAGAAAAAAAGGGTTCATCAGGAACTGGTGGCCCCCATAACAAAGGGAAAGATGAAAAAAAGGGGTTCGTCAGGAACTGGGGACCCCAGTAACAAAAGGAATGATGGAAAAAAAGCTTTGTCGGGAATTGGGAGCCCCAGTAACAAAAGGAGGATGGGGGCCTTAGTAACTATCATTGATTGTATCTGGTTTTAAATAGGCACACCATATCCCGGTGTGTTATAAGAGTTCATTAGGTACACAATATCCCTGTGTGTTATAAGCAGTGACTGAAATGAGTGAAACTAAGGAAGTCATCTGGTAGTAAAATATTGCCTCTAAAAAGGACCTAAACCTAATGATGAGTATGAGGCTTGCTATGGGGCTCACAAGGCTAACTTCTGCTTTAACAGGGGAAAATGGCTTTAATAGTTTCAATACCAACTATAGTAATACCCACTTCTAAAAAGTATTCAAATTTAAACCTTGGAACTGAAATCTGATAATTAAATATCATTGACAGTATTGGTAAAGTGTCTAACAATGAGTGGATACCTTTAGTAAAATTCACTCTATAGTAAATATTCAAGCTAGATCCCTGGTCTGGTCTGAACTGTAACTCATGACTTATAACCATGTAGATAATGCTTCCTGAAATTTGCCGACACTACACCTGATATTCATCTTCCATACACACGCACACATATATGTGTGTATATCATGATTCATACACAATTCGCTTTCCTGACATTTGTACATTATTCTATGTACTATACATGCTCCTTTGATGTGTTGTAGTACACCTGAGCACTGTACACAAGAATTTTCATTATTACTATTATCATTATAGTAAATTTGAACTTTCAGCAAAATGGCAACAAATAAGGAGGAAGGACAAAATTAATAAATCAATCTCAGAGCTTGAGTGGCACTTTATTTTATAAATCCAAGAAATACGAAAGGGCAAAGCTGACCTTAGCTGAACTTGAACTTGAGTGTAATAACCCAGACCAAATACCACAACACACTTTTGTTATTTCGTCTGTAAAATCTAATATCTTCTGGGCTGTTCTATTTGTCAAATTCTTTCTTCACAGAACTCTATTATCAACTAACTCCCAGCAATGTTTCAACATGTACCATGTGGCTTTACAGCCATTTTCCTGATACAGCAGAGGTTAGACTTGGAGCCCCAATGACAACTATATTATACACTCACAGCATGCATTTTAAACCTTTCGTGATCACAAGACTATACTGCTTTTATGTTTTAATTATCAAAATGATTAAGAATTATGAAAGGTTTCATGAAATAAATGCCTTTCAGCTTAATAACAGAAGACAAATATTTAAATACTGATATCTTATATTATCTCATATGTAATAATTGTTTCTACTTTTGGCACAAGGCCAGCAATTACCCCAGTGTATTACTGGTACTTTATTTTATCGACCCCATAAGGATGAAAGTTAAAGTTAACCTCGGCGAGATTTCAACTCAGACCATGAAGGGCCGTAACTCTATGCTACAAAGCATAGTGTCCAATCCTCTATCGATACAGCCAATCCACCACCCTTCTCATATGTAATAATAGTTTTCTGATTTAGGCACAAGGCCAACAATTTTAGGGGAGGTGAAAGTTGATTCAATCAATCCCAGTGCATTACTGGTACTTTATTTTATCGATCCCATAAGGATGAAAGGCAAAGCTACCTAACCTCGGCAAGATTTGAACTCAGAAAGTGAAAGGTCGTAATGCCACAAAACATACCATCTTAATAATAGTTTCTTATATAGGCACAAGGCCAGCAATTTTAGGGAGGGGAAAGTCGATTAAATCGACCCCAGTGCATGACTGGTACTTTATTTTATCGGAGGGATTTGAAATCAGATTATAAAGGGCCGTAATTCTATGCTGCAAAGCATGGTGTCCGACCCTCTACCAATAATGCCTATCCACCGCCCTCATACCATCTTAATAATTGTTTCTACTTTTGGCACAAGGCCAGCAATTACCCAGTACATTACTGGTACTTTATTTTATCGACCCCCGCAAGGATGAAAGGCAAAGTTAACCTCGGCGGGATTTGAACTTTGTCCGTAAAGGGACGTAACTGTGCTGCAAAGCATGGCGTCCGACCCTCTATGGATGCTGCCAATCCATAATAATTGTTTCTACTTTTGGCACCAGGCCAGCAATTATCCCAGTGTATTACAGGTACTTTATTTTATCGACCCCATAAGGATGAAAGGCAAAGTTAACCTCGGCGGGATTTGAACTCAGATCATAAAGGGAGGTAACTCTATGCTTCAAAGCATGGCACCCGACCCTCTACCGATACTGCCAATCCACCGCCCTCCATAATAATTGTTTCTACTTTTTGGTACAAGGCCTGCAATTATCCAGTACATTACTGGTACTTTATTTTATCGACCCCGTAAGGATGAAAGGCAAAGTTAACCTCGGCGGGATTTGAACTCAGACCGTAAAGAGACGTATCTATGCTGGAAAGCATGGCGTCTGACCCTCTACCGATACTGCCAATTCACTGCCCCCCATAATAATTGTTTCTACTTTAGGCACAAGGCCAGCAATTACCCAGTGCATTACTGGTACTTTATTTTATCTGCCCCCCCATAATAATGAAATTATAAAAGTAATTTTAGTAAACACTTCCAAATGGATTCAAATACAGTGTATTTCATTAGAAAGTTGCTCATACAAGGGGATAATATTGCTCTAGAGCTATCCATCAAAGAATTTTTGATATATTTTAAGTCTTCACTGGGATAGTGAAGGCCTGTGACCTAGTGGTAAAGGTGTTGGACTTACAATCATAATTCCATGAGTTTGATTCCTGGGATGGATTGAGTGTTATGTTCTTAAGCAAAACACTTCATTTCACATTGCTTCAATATACTCAGCTGAAAACGAGTACCAGCAATAACTGCGGGTTTAATCCTGTGATGGACTGGTGTCCTGTCCATATTGGGAGAGAGTCTTGTACTCTCAGTCACTTAATGTCACAGAAACTGGGATAAGCACATGTTTAATGAGCCTTCTGACTTGAGACAGACTTTAGACTGGGATCAGAACCAATGTGTTAACAACCAACAAACCGATTATCTAAATTTACAAATTTAAAATACAATATATTTATTCAGAAACATTCATGTATAAAAAAACGTTATACACAATAAAAAGAATTCAGTGAAATTAAAATAAAATAAATTTTAGTGTTTACCCTTTGAAGAAGATAAAAAAATTTGTTATCTTTAAACATAATTCATTCTTTACAAATATTTTTGTTTGTGGAAATGAAAGAAATTGATCAGACAAAATCTACTGGTGATAATCCTCTTAAGATGCTAACCATCAATAATCTCAAACTTCAAAAAACATTGTAATTCTTTGCTTCAAACGAATTACTTCTATCAGTAGAATAATGGTGAGTGTTTAGAAAATATTGTCTTAATTATTCTAAATCTCACTTAATTCTGTGCCCTTTGCCCTTCCACCAAAGTTTAAATATCTGATGACAATTAGCTCCTTCCATACAGATCATTTAAACAAATTATTATTTACTCTGATGAAATTCTCTTGTTTGTTTTGTTAACACAACGGGTCATATATGAAGAATGGCCCAGTCGTGGTAATGGGGATAGTAATGATGTTAGTGAGATAAACTACTCGGGGATGCCTGCTACATTGAAAATTACTAGTAAAGTGTTTGGTAGCATTGATGAATGTCTCTTCTACTTTGTATTGTCATGCTGAATATTGTAATAACCCAAAAGTGGTAGTAGTAGTAGGAAGGAGGAAATCTCAGGGATGCCTGCTGCATTGAAAATTAACAGTAAAGTGTTTGTTAGCACTGATGAATGTTTGTTGCTCATCATATTGTCATGTTGGTTAATGCAATACACTAGGTGATATGATGTGGAGAATGACCAGGAAGTGGTGATAGAAATACTCAGGGATGCCCAGTGCATTGAAACATCATAGTAAAGCATTTACTAGCATTGATGGATACTCCATTCAGTTTCAATGATGAGCACTTGGCTGTTTGATCAACTTGGGGATTAACATGTATTTGTCATTTATTTAACAAACCCCTTGTTTTATTTCTATGACTTAACCAAGAAGGAGGGTATCCCTCAGTACCCTTTTCCATGGCCTCCTAGACTGAAGGCTTCAAGTTGTCCTCTGACCAAAGACTTAGTCTCAATACTTGCAACAGAGCCAATTCATCTAAAGGCACCCAAGAGCTAGGTGGCTGTTTTAAACTGAACAACAGATTAACCCTTTAGTATTTACATTACTCTATATATATTATTGTATTTTCGCAGTAAAGGTTTTATCTCACATAATATCGATTCTATGAGATTTTGATATTATTTATTTTGAGAACAATACCTGAACATAAGTATGAGTGGCTAGTTATGGCTGGTTTGAACAGAAATAGGTGAGAGAACTCTGGCCGGATATGGCCAGTTTAAATGCTAAAGAATCTGACCCTAAAACACATGGACAATACTTGCAACACAATTCTACACAGTTTCTGTCTATCAAATTTTACTCACACCTCTTTGGTAAATATCAGGCTATGGTACAATATACTTTCTGAAAGTTATCTCATAGTTTTAATACCATTAAAAATAATGGTTGTACTATTACTGGAGAAGAAAATTTATTTTATCTAAAAAATGAAATTTAATTTTAAAGTCATCATTCATATGAGTCATATTTTTAAAAGTAATAAAAGAAATATTAGTAAAATTACAGTTTACTAATCAATTGAAATGAAATGACTCAATATAAACAAACCTTTATTGAATATCTTCCAGAAAACAGTAGTAAAATCAAATAAATTAAATATTGATGTAGTGAACACATGAATATGTAAACACATGTACATGTCAACACATGCATATGCCACAAAAAAACAGACTACTGTATTTCCTGGTGCTGAAAACACTTCATCCTCGAGGACACACCTTAATTTTGACAACCAAAAATTTGAAAAAAATAATAAACAAGCTTCGGCCTCCAGGACGCATAGTAGATATTTTAGACTTATTTTAAGAAAAAAGTAGCGTCTTCGAGTCCAGGAAATACAGTAAGTGGATTCTCTGTCAGTTTAAATGATGAATATTCCAGTTGTTTAATCAACTGAGCTATCTTTTCACCGATGTGTAAAGGACATGGTTGAGTATTTTACATATTGGAATCTTTATTTAACACATTTAATACCAAACCGTCCCAAGCTTCCCCAGCCCACTACAAAATGCCCTAATCCTAACCGTCTCAAACTACCCAGTTCATTACAAATCACTCTAACCCTAACAGTCTCAAACTGCCCCAGCCCACTACAACACAGTCTAACCCTAACTGTCTCAAACTGCCCCAGTTCACTACAAACCACTCTAACCCTAACCCATTTTAAAATGTTGATAGTTAATGAAAATAAATACCTTTGATCAAAATTTTATTTAAGGTTTTTTTTTTGTAATATTCCAAATATCAGCTTACTAATGAAAAGGTTACTGTATTTGCTGGTCTATTAGACGCCCCTTCATATAAGATGCCTCCTGTTTTAAAAGGACATTTTGAGAAAAAAAGAATTTTAGTACATTTCTTCATAAATTTATAAAATATAATTTCATTGTTTTCTTCAAAACTCATATAAGTTCAACATAATTTTTTTAATAATAGTAAAGAAAAATAAATTTTTTAACCATGATTATCCTCACTCTGTTCAGCTTCCATCAGGGATATGGGCATATAGGATGCAGGGAAGATTTCTTTAATATGTTTTTTGGAGAAAAAAAATGTGTCCAAGAGGCCAGCAAATATGATATATATTTTATTAGATTGTTAAAAATCTTTTTTATTATATTCAAAATAAATTGACACACATTGGTGGAGTGACTTTCATTAAAAATATGGCAACAAAAGGGTTAATATTTGAAACCCAGAATAGAAAATTCACATGTAACATTTTGCATCATATTTCATTTCTTTTTATTTACTTGGTAGCTCTATATGAAGGGATAGTGTCCATAGTCTTTACGGGAGCTTCTGTGACCAGCCAAAAAGATCAATGCCATTATTGTTCAAAACTCTTTTTTTCTTTTACGTGTGTCAAGCAACTGGCTGAGGGCAATTATTTTAGTAAAAAATAAAAAAACTAGTGATTTCTCTAGAAGTCTATAGTATGTCTGTTATATAATGAAAGTTCAAGAATGAAATGAAAAGTAGTGAAAATCTAGCGACATTTGATAAACAGGCTTAACACCAGATGTTGGCAAGAACAATTTCGAAGCCACTGAAAATGGTTAAGAACCACAATAATATTTAAATATATGAAAGATTGTGAAGAAGAAATACAAGTAAGAGTAGAGAGGGAGAAAGTTTAGTGGAATCAAAGTAGATGTATTAGGTGGCAGACTTAGAAAACAAGTCTGGGAATAAAGTGTTGATTAAAGAAAATACGATATATCTCTGATAGGAAAGACAGCTAAAAAATAAACATTGAGAAGAAAGAAAATGGATAATAAAACAATATGTGATCTGATATGGTGCAGCGTATGTGTTTATTCCATTGTGTATTGTGATGAGTCGTGTAATGTATTTTATGTGTGTGTGTGTGTGTGTTTTGTACGTTTATTCCAGCATGTGTTT
>OZ024748.1:16094905-16107405 GCA_964016885.1 Eledone cirrhosa
TCTATCTCTATATATATATATACATATATCTATATATATCTATATACCTATCTATCTATATATATATATATACATATATCCATATATAATTAAACGGAAAAAATGAAACAAAATTTCATTTCCCACTCTTAGTACGGCTGTTACTTAAATATAAGTATGTACACATACATACATATATGTATACAGACGTACAGCAGTATGTATATATATATACATACATGCACACATATATATATGTACATATGGATTCACCGAACATTTATTATAATAATACTGTACGTCTGTATACATATATGTATGTACGTGTACATACTTATATATATAATTAGATATATTCTTATATCACACATGTGGAAGATTTCTGTGGGAACCTAACAAATGGCTCAGTGCAAAAGATGAGAAGATATTAACTAAACAAATTAAAACAACTACTACTACTACTACTACTACTACTACTACTACTACTACCACAACTACTACTGCTGCTGCTGATACTACTGCTGCCATTATTAATACCACTAAGACTTCTACTACTAATACTACAACTATTACTACTGCTGCTGTTAGTACTGCTACTGATACTACTGCTGCCATTACTAATACTACTACAACTTCTACCATTAACAACACCAAAACTACTACTACTACTACTACTACTACTACAAAGACAGCAACCACAAAATTGTTAACAATGACAACAAGAATCTCTTCTTTATTAATAACAACAGCAGCAGCAGCAACTGTAACAGCAACATCAACATCAGCAACAACAACAGCATCACAACATCAATGAGAATTATAATAACAAGGTCATCAATAACAATAATATCATCAACCACAACACTAACAACAACAAAGGCAACTATACAAAACAACAACAACACTAACTACAACAAAAGCAACTATAAAAAACAACAACAACACTAACAAAAACAAAGGCAACTATAAAAAACAACAACAACACTAACAACAACAAAGGCAACTATAAAAAACAACAACAACACTAACAACAACAAAGGCAACTATAAAAAAACAACAACAACACTAACAAAAACAAAGGCAACTATAAAAAAACAACAACACTAACAAAAACAAAGGCAACTATAAAAAACAACACTAACAAAAACAAAGGCAACTATAAAAAACAACACTAACAAAAACAAAGGCAACTATAAAAAACAACAACACTAACAACAACAAAGGCAACAATAAAAAACAATAACAACACTAACAAAAACAACTAGGTCAACTCTAACAACAACAACAACTATAAAAACAATAACAACAACAAAGGCAACTATAAAAAACAACACTAACAACAAAATCAACATTAACAACAAAGCCATCAGCAACAACAACAACAAAAACAACAAAGATAACACTAACAACAACAAAGACAACAACTAACAACAAAACCAACAAAAGAAACAATGTTATCCTATTGCAATAAAACTTTTATTAACAATAACCAATGTGAAATTCAATCATTTTCAGTGTTTAAACAATTGTAAATTATTTAATCTAATGACACTGATGTCATATGAACTAACTGCTATCATATGATGTTTTTATTGAAATATTAATTCTTTTTACTCTTTTACTGGTTCCACTCATTAGACTGTGCCCATGCTGGGGCACCAACATGAAAGGTTATAGTAGATCATATTGACCCAAGAACTCAGTTTTGTTGGGGGTTTTTTTTTCTTTTCAAGTCTGGAACATATTTTACCGAACCACGAAATTGTGAGTTATGGGGGGGGGGGGGGGCGCAAACATAAACATCGATGTAAACATGAACACACACAGAGACGTTTGTCTATCTGTCTGCCTATATGTCTATCTATCTATCTACCTACTTATTGATCTATCTATCTATCTATCTATCTATCTATAAACTGTCTCCCTCTATTGGGGAAAATCGACTAACTTTTTAAATTGCATTTGTGATAACATTTTACACGTTTTTATTGTATGTAAACTTCCCCCTTTGTATTTGTCCCCTTCTGTTGTGCCCCTGTGGCTAATAAAGAAACATATCTATCTATCTATCTCTTGGTCTGTTTTCTATCTGTCTATATATCTATCTGTCTGCCTATTTGTCTATCTATCTATCTACCTATTTATTGATCTATCTATCTATCTATCTATCTATCTATCTATCTATCTATCTATCTCTTAGTCTGTTTTCTATCTGTCTATATATCTATCTGTCTGCCTATTTGTCTATCTATTTGTTGGAAGGGCAACAAGTTGTAGAAACTATGCCAACAATGGAAGGTATGGAAGTGATGTGTGCACCTAAACTTAGTGTATCTGGGAGTAAAGTAACTCCAATGAAGCACTGTCTTAGTCTGTGATAACATGTCAGCCTCTTGCCAGGATGGAAAACCAGATGTTAAATGATGATGATGATGATGATGATGGCAGTGATGATAAGGATGATGGTG
Organism: Eledone cirrhosa; assembly: GCA_964016885.1. NCBI lineage: Eukaryota > Metazoa > Mollusca > Cephalopoda > Octopoda > Eledonidae > Eledone > Eledone cirrhosa. Next base: position 16,097,353 of record OZ024748.1, read on the forward strand.
ACGACGAGAATGATGATGATGACGATAATGTTGATGGTGATGGTTGTGATAAAGATGATGATGATTACAAGGATAATGGCGATGATGATGATGATGATGGCGATGATGGTGATGACGATGGTGATGATGGTGATGACGATGGTGATGATAAGGAGGTTGATAGCAATGGTGGTGGTGATGATGATGAAAACGTTGGCAATGGCGACGGTAACGATGGTGATGGAGATGATAATGATGATGCTGAGGAGGATAATGGCAATTGTGATGATGATGCTGGCGATGGTGATGATGAAGAGGATGATGAGCAGGAAGGGGATGGTACTGATGATGATGATGATGACAACAATGATAAAGATAAAGAAACCACCAGTGTAACATGCACCATAACAAATAAAGGTTAAAGGTAATTTTTGTGAGTTATTTCATGTAAAAATAATTCATTTCATTCTTTGAATTCTTCACAAGAAATTCTCAAGAATTTCTCCTTCAGTTACTTTGTTTCTTTGATTCTTCATTGTTGTTGTTATTGTTGGTGTTATTGTTGTTAACGTCAGACAGAATGTTTTGCAACTCTTATGATTTTTCAGTATTTGAAAACCTAACTATTTATGAAGGAACCACTAAAACAGAATCAAGCAGAAAATTAAATTATTCAAAATTTCATATATATATATATATATTAACGGGATCTTCTGAAACTAACAAAGTCAATCTGCGAACGCAGAAGTGAATATTTCAAAAAACGTTGCAATCGGAGGAAGACAGGAAGACGATACTTTGGTTCGTGGAAACGTTCCCTGGCAAAGAACGGGAAAAAACGAATATAATACGTCACTATTTGGAGCGGTGAAAAACAATTACACGCAAAGACAAAACCACATTTATGGTATAAAAGAACTCGTAGACTAATATCCTATTAGGTGGTTCATAGAGACGTTCTCTGGCAATGAATGGAAAAAATGAAGATAATATGTCATATGTGGAGTGGGGAGTACAATTGCACGCAAAGACAAAACCACGTAAATGGTATAACAGAAGTCGTAGACTAAAATTCTAACTAGGAAACCGAATGATTCTCGGCTTCAGAGTTAAGAATAAAGTAAATAAATTACAGAGGTAATTGAAATTAAATAAATACATACACGCATCCATATATGTACATACACAAGCATACGCGAAAACACTCGCCATAGGTATACAAATACACGCACATACAAAAAAAAAAAAAACGCACGTGCATACAGAACCCACGCAACGCCTTACCCGCATGCATATGAATGTATACACCAAATACACATAAAAAAATATATATATGTGTGTGTGTGTGTGTGTGCGTGTATACATATAATTAAATAAACGTATATAAATAAATAAATACATATATAACAAGCGCACACACATACCTACATGTAAATACACATATGTATGGAGACGTACGTCAACCAAAACACAAAGTACACATATACACACACCCTACATACGTACGAACCCGCATACTCACCAAGACGCAAAACTCACATATACACATAACCAATATACACACACATATATATATATTGTACTGTAATGCTCAGAAGTATTTTCTTAGAGCTTAATAATTGCATTTGACTACTAAATTGAAATAAATCTGCTCCTTCGTTAGAGCTGAATTCATAATCCCATATTTACGGCTGTTATTTCTAGCGCCATGGATATGAGCCAGAATGCTGAGAAGGTCGTGTGCAAAAGCACATGTATTAGGCTTGCGACAGATCAGTCTTAAGATTCTTATCTTAGGAGAAGTAACTATAATTTATCTGGGTGCCTATTGAAAATCACAGAAAATTGATTACTTCACTAATAATTATTTTATAAATAGTTGTTCCGTAATTAATTAATTATTTCATTAGTATACCATCCCTTGTGAAACAGGTTTATGTTTTGAAGTTCCGACCGATCTGCTGAAAAGGTTTGAATTTTGAAATTTAAACTTGTCTAGGCACCAGGCAGTTGCCATTTTACGTCTGTAAGTATAGATTTAATATTTAATATTTTCCAGATCGATACAGGCGGACTATATGTACTTGAATTAAGGTATTTCTATCTGGCTAAAATATTATTGTCATTTTGCAAAAAAACACATTAGTGTTGATCATATTTTTTTAAATTGTACTGTATATATATATATATATATATGTATGTATGTATGTATGTATGTATGTAAATATATAAGCATACATATATATAAATAAATACATGCATACATATAACTATAAATAGACGGTTGCGTTATCAATTGGTGCGTAGCCCTGAACGACAGTGATTTTCGCATGCCCACTTTGAAAACGGGAGGTTATGATGCGCTCACTGACTGGCTCCCATCCGATCAAGGCTCGAGTTGCTCGGGCGCTAAGCACAAGTCGAACGTCATGAACGTGCTTGTCTTGGTGTCCAGAGTAGAGCAGAGTTGTGTCTTCGCTGCCACTCACCATTCCGTTGCCGGTCCAGCGCATTTCACTCATGCCCAGAATGTCCAGCTGGTAGTGGTTGAACACGCGAAGTAGCTGAGCCAGCTTTCCTGCCTGGTATAGTGTACGCACGTTCTAAGTTCCTATTCGCATCTTTGTTTTGGTGCTCAAAATCCGGCTCATCGGAACCCCAAACTCCTTTCGGCTTCGGTCGAGGTCTGTCAAGAGTGGAGTGTTTCCCACGCCTTCATCTTTACGCCGTTCATTTTTGTTTTTTGGGGCTTTTCTTGCTGTTTCTTTAGTGGTTACAATATTTACAGCAGTGCCGGGCTGCTAACCCGACACCTGCTGCTTGTATTTGCCGATTATTTGCCCACTGAGATTAGTGGTTGGCACCCCTTCACCATGATGAGGTGTCCGGCGAGACCAGGGAACTCATCAGGGGATATATATATATGCATATATATATATATATAGTTATATGTATATATAGTTGTATGTATGCATGTATTTATATATATATGAAATTTGGAATATATATATATATATATATATATGCATATATATATATATATATGAAATTTGGAATATATATATATATATATATATATATATGAAATTTGGAATATATATATATATATATATATATATATATATATATATATATATGCATATATATATATATATATATATATATATATAGTTATATATATGCATGTATTTATATATATGAAATTTGGAATAATGCATACATATATACATACATACACACACATACATATGTATGTGTCTGTGAGTGTATATGCATGTGTGTGTGTATAATATTATTATAATATTCTTTTAATTTCTAATATTTCAAAGAAATTATTTCGAATTAACTTTTGTATTTTCATTAAATATATGAAATCTAAAAAAAATCAAAATAATAAAAATCTTCTTAAAGAATACATTTATTTCTCTTTTGAAGGATAATACAATATTGTGAGTAGCAAATATTGAAATTGTATTGAATTATATAATTTTATGTTATTTCTTATTTTATTTATCTACATATCATCATTTTATTTGTTTTATGTATTTTTTATGTTATATTTTTTAATTCTTTTTTTAATTATTTTTTATTACATATTTATTATTATTTATTTTGTTTATATATTCATTTTAGCTTATATATTCATTTATTTTATTTTGTATTCTTATTTTATACATATTTTTATATTTTTTATTTAATTTTATTTTATATATATTTTTATATATATATTTTATTTATATTTATATATTTTTTACTTTATTTTTTATTTATTTATTTTTTATATATATTTTTTATTTTATTTGTTTTTTCTTCTAGACATTTGTTTTTTCAAACCAAGGTTTGGTGTGGAGATAAGGAAGCATTAACTTCAAGTTTTATTGCTTTATTAATTAAACACTGAAGAAAAGTTTTCAATTAATTTTAGATTTATGACAAAAATCTTAAAAAGGAGAAATTTGAAAAAATATCCAAGTCACATTTGTTTGTGTTTGGTGGTGTTGTTCTTTTTGTTATTGCTGTCATCATTATTTTATATATATATATATATATATATATATATATATACACAAATATATATATGTATACACACACACATGTGTATAGAGAGATTTATATATATATATACACACACAAATATATATATATATGTTTAGAAACACACATGTATAGAGAAATTTATATATAAATATATATATAAACATACATATATATATACTCTATATATATATAAATAAATGTATATATATATATATATATATATAAATATGCACACACACACATATATGTATATATATATATATATATATATATATATATATATATATATATATATATATATATGCACACACACACATATATGTATATATATGTATATATATATACATATATATATATATATATGCACACACACACATATATGTATATATATGTATATATATATATATATATATATATATAATATATATATATATATATATATATATATATATATACACATGTGTGTATGTGTAAACACCCATACACATATTTGCTTTTGTATCTTTTGAAATTTTCAAAACCAAACCTAAAAAGCTAAACAACAACAATACATTAATTCTCTGTATTCTGTTTTTATGAAGTAGTGACTGTATCTAATTATCATTGCAACAATAATAATGTCAACAATGACGCTAATAATGATGATAATAAATATAATATATCATCTTCATCGTTTAACATCTATTTTTCCATGCTTGGCCATGCCACATCTACCTTCGGTGTGGACTGCAATTTTGGCTGGCTATTTTACAGTTGGATGACCTTCTTAAATGAACAATGTTTACAGTGTGGAATTGGATGGCTCTGTTATAATGAGGGACAGGCCAGGTGTCTGAGCTGAACCTGTCTCACACTGGAACCATAGTTTTGGAGCCTGGTGCTGGATGGTACCAATACGAGGAGCTTAAGCCATCATAATAATAAAAATAATAATGATAATTGTTTCTACTTTTGGCACAAGGCCAGCAATTATCCCAGTGTATTACTGGTACTTTATTTTAAAGACCCCGTAAGAATGAAAGGCAAAGTTTAGCTTGACGGGATTTGAACTCAGACCAGAAAGGGGCATAACTCTATGCTGCAAAGTATGGCGTCTGACCCTCTACCGGTACTGCCAATCCACCACCCTTGATAAATATAATAATGATGGTAATTATAATAATTGTTTCTACTTTAGGCACAAGGCCAGCAATTATCCCAGTGTATTACTGGTACTTTATTTTATCGACCCCGTAAGGATGAAAGGCAAAGTCAACCTCGGCGGGATTTGAACTCACATCGTAAAGGGACGTAACTATGCTGCAAAGTATGGCGTCCGACCCTCTACCGATACTGCCAAGCCAATAAATATAATAATGATAATTGTTTCTACTTTTGGCACAAGGCCAGCAATTATATCAGTGTATTACTGGTACTTTATTTTATCAACTCCGTAAGGATGAAAGGCAAAGTTAACCTTTGTGGGATTTGAACTCAGACCATAAAGGGCCGTAACTCTTTGTGGTCTGAGTTCAAATCCCGTCAAGGTTAACTTTGCCTTTCATCCTTATGGGATTGATATAATAAAGTACCAGTAATACACTGCAATGATAATAATAATATATATGTTGATAAATATAATAATTGTTTCTACTTTTGGCACAAGGCCAGCAATTATCCCAGTGCATTACTGGTACTTTATTTTAAAGACCCCATAAGAATGAAAGGCAAAGTTTAGCTTGGCGGGATTTGAACTCAGACCAGAAAGGGGCATAACTCTATGCTGCAAAGTATGGCGTCTGACCCTCTTCCGGTACTGCCAATCCACCGCCCTTGATAAATATAATAATGATGGTAATTATAATAATTGTTTCTACTTTAGGCACAAGGCCAGCAATTACCCAGTGCGTTACTGGTACTTTATTTTATCGACCCCGTAAGGATGAAAGGCAAAGTCAACCTCGGCGGGATTTGAACTCAGATCGTAAAGGGACGTAACTATGCTGGAAAGCATGGCGTCCGACCCTCTACCGATACCATCGGCGGCAGATTGGCAGTAATTATAATAATGGTTTCTGATTTAGGTGCAAGGTGAAAAAGTACAGGTAATAGGAAAGTCGATTAAATGGACGTTTTACTGGTGCTTTACTGTGTCAATCCCATATGGCAAAGATAAACTCAATATTATTTGAACTCAGAATGTAAACCATGGTGTCTGACACTCTACCAATCTTGTCAATGATAAATATAATAATGGAATCAAGAGGACTTGAGAGTGAACATAGTTAAGACAAAAGTGTTGATAAGTAGAAGAGTGGAAAATACTCTGATTCCATCAGGGAAATGGTCATGTTCGATATGTAGGAAAGGAACTGGCATAAATTCCATAAAATGTACGCAATGCAGATCTTGGGTAGACAAGAGATGTAATGGGATAGCGGGCAAACTAAGAGGTAGGGAAAACTATGTATGCAGTAGATGTACAGGGAAAGTTGGCAGTAATAATCGCAGTGATAGACACATTTTTCCAATGCAGGTGGGTTCTATAGAAGTGGCTGATAGCTTCCGGTACATAGGTGATCAGATTAGCATGGAACGGGGGTGTTCCGAGGCCATAGTATCTAGAATAAGGATGGGTTGGAAGAAGTTTAGGGAGTTGCTTCCTCTGTTGACAAAGAAGGGTTTCTCCCTGCATACGAAAGGACGGTTATATGATGCCTGTGTGAGATGCGCGATGCTGCATGGTAAGTGAGACATGGGCAGCAACTGCAGAGGATATGCAATGGCTGGAGAGAAATGAAGCAAGCATGCTCTGTTGGATGTGCAATGTCAATGTGCGCGAATGACAAGACATAGACGAGTTGAGAAAGTAACTGGGTATAAGAGAGATAAGTTGTAGTTTGCAGGAGAGAAGACTGAGATGGTATGGACATGTGATGCGCAGGGAGGATGACCAGTGGGTAAAGAAGTGCCAAGAAATCCCAGTAGAAGGAAGACGCAGTAGAGGTAGACCATGAAAAACATGGGCGGAGGTGGTGAGAGCAGACCTCAGATCGCTGAAACTCATGGAGGAGATGACGAAGGACCGTGACAAGTGGAGAGATGCTGAATAGGACCCATCCAACCCTTGCAAGCAGGGAAAAGCAGATGTATGATGATGATGATGATGATAATAATGCTGATGATAATAACAATGATTTCTGATTTAAGCACAAGGCCAACAATTTAAGGGGTGGGGAAAGTCTATTAAATCGACGCCAGTACATTACTGGTACTTTATTTGATCAACCCTGTAAAGATGAAAGGCAAAGTTAACCTCGTTGGGATTTGTACCCAGAACGTAAAGGGCCATAATTCTATGCTACAAAGCATATCATCCAACATTCTACTGTATTGTCAATCAACCACGCTAACAATGCAAATAATAATAATAATAAAAATTATAATTTTAATATATATAATGTTTATAATAATTGTTTCTACTTTAGGCACAAGGCCATCAATTACCCAGTGCATTACTGGTACTTTATTTTATCGACCCCGTAAGGATGAAAGGCAAAGTCAACCTCGGCGGGATTTGAACTCAGATCATAAAGGGACGTAACTATGCTGGAAAGCATGGCGTCCGACCCTCCACCGATACTGCCAATCCACCGCCTTTATAATGTTTATAATAATGATAATTGCATGAGTAATATTAAGACACTTTTCATTCAATATTTGAAATATAATTGTTTCTACTTTAGGCACAAGGCCAGCAATTACCCAGTGCATTACTGGTACTTTATTCAATATTCGAAATAAAATAAAATGAAGTATTAAGCAAAAATGTTCATATATGTATGGATCTGTGATATGATATAGAGTGTCTCCCCTGCATTATAACTATGTTGGAACCTATCATCTCTGAAGGTCTGAATACAGCTGATTTCTCTCTGAGAGAGAGAGAGGGGGTGAGAGAGAGAGAGAGAGAGGGTGAGTGAGAGAGAGAGAGAGAAGGTGAGAGAGAGAGAGAGGGTGAGAGAGAGAGAGGGAAAGTAAGATAGAGATCTAGAACAGACATGTCAAACTGAGGGTCTCCCGCGGGCCACATGGGTCACATATGTGTTGTCTGAGGGCCACATGAGTCACATAAGTGTTGTCTGAGGGCCACATGGGTCACATATGTGTTGTCTGAGGGCCACATGAGTCGCATATGTGTTGTCTGAGGGCCACATGGGTCACATAAGTGTTGTCTGAGGGCCACATGGGTCACATAAGTGTTGTCTGAGGGCCACATGGGTCACATATGTGTTGTCTGAGGGCCACATGGGTCACATAAGTGTTGTCTGAGGGCCACATAGGTCACATAAGTGTTGTCTGAGGGCCACATGGATCACATAAGTGTTGTCTGAGGGCCACATGGGTCACATAAGTGTTGTCTGAGGGCCACATGGATCACATAAGTGTTGTCTGAGGGCCACATGGGTCACATATGTGTTGTCTGAGGGCCACATGGGTCACATATGTGTTGTCTGAGGGCCACATGGGTCACATATGTGTTGTCTGAGGGCCACATATGTGTTGTCTGAGGGCCACATGAGTCACATAAGTGTTGTCTGAGGGCCACATGGGTCACATATGTCTTGTCTGAGGGCCACATGGGTCACATATGTGTTGTCTGAGGGCCACATGAGTCACATATGTGTTGTCTAAGGGCCACATGGGTCACATATGTGTTGTCTGAGGGCCCACACACACAATAACTAATGGTGCACATTACAACTATTTTTTATTATTTTATATTACGAAGATAAAAAATGCTCGTGCTAAAAAACCTTTCTGCGGGCCGCTGGTGTGATTGTAAAGGGCCGCATCTTTGACATGCCTGATCTAGAGGAAGAATCAACCCCAGTACAGAACTGGTATGTTACTATCAACCTTACCTTGAAATGATGAATGGCAAAGTTGACCTCAGAGAACAGGAGAACCAGAATGAATACCTCAAAATATTCTACCTGATGCTCTAATGTATCTGTCTATTAGATTCACTTTAACTATTGTTGTTGTTGGTGTTGTTGTCTTTTAATTCCTAGGCCAGCTCTGATTGAAAGGTCAGGATTGAGTGATAGGTCAATCTTTGATTGATAGGTCAGTTCTTTATTGACAGTTCAGTCCTGGCTGATAAGTCAGCATAGATAACAAAGGAATTAAAGTTTGTGATTATCTAGAAATCTTTCATCACAATTATATGTAAGAGCCTTTGTTAAGCTGTGTTCCAAATACCAGCTTAATAATACAAAAGTTTTATATCTATATCCTTTCAACTTCTTGACTATTTTCAGAATCATTTGAAAATCATAGGCAGTGTTTTTCATTAGAAATATGGTAACAAATTAATTAATCCTTTATCTCAATCAACACCACCCTGTGGCATACTAGCAGGGTCAGCATTGTTTCAAGTGAAAGACATGCTAAACAGGTCCTGTATTGGTAGTCACATGGAAAGAGGTGAAGAGGATGTCCCAAGATGAACTGGTCGCTGACAATTGATAGAGAGCTGAAACCCAACAACAACAGCTGGAATGATGTATTGATAGAGGCAACTGACTTTGGTCATTGGAGCAATTTGGCTGCCTCATGTGTCTCAAGATGTTGGATGTATACATAGATGCAACTGACCATGGTCATTGGAGCACTTTGGCTGCCTCATGTGTCTCAAGAGATGGAATGTATTGATAGATACAACTGACCATGGTCATTGGATCAATTTGGCTGCCTAATCTATCCCAAGGTGCAGAATGTATTGATAGATGCAACTGGCTAAGTAAGTCTTAATTTAGTTGTAAGTATTTGGACCAGGATTTGGGTTTGAGAATAACTCCCCTAAAGCCTCTGTCCATTCCATCAGTGCCAAACATGCTGAAAAGGGCCATGGACTGTTCCTCTGCTTACTTGATTGAACAGTAACACAAATAAACAAGAAGTATCAACAACAGACACAATACAGGAACAACATGCAACAATCACTAAAACAACAACAACTATGCCAGCAACAACAAGATGCAACAAACACTA
>OZ024748.1:16109905-16127405 GCA_964016885.1 Eledone cirrhosa
TATGTATATATATATGTATGTATGTATATATATATGTATGTATATATATATATATATATATATATATATATATATATATGTATATGTATGTATGTATGTATATATATATATATATATATATGTATGTATATATATATATATATATATATATATATATATATATATATATATATAGAGAGAGAGAGAGAGAGAGAGAGAGAGAGAGAGAGAGAGAAAAAAAAAACTAAATCCAAACAAATAAACAAATGAAAAACATTTATTGAATAACATAATTTTTCATCATGCAGATTTACGTAGACACAATATTTAAAAAACATTGTGTGCATGTGTATGTATGTATGTGTTTTTGTGTGCATGTACATATGTATGTATAAATATGCATGTGTGCATGTATAAATCAGTATAGAATCTGTTTAAAATTAATTAGACTCAACAGAGTACTCAATATATTTGGAATTAGCTGTTGAAATGGCAAGAGGTCAGCCATCGGGTCCCAACTTTTTATAATTTATATATATGTATATTCCCATGGGTACAAGCTGAAGGTGAAGTATATAGACAATATGCCCCCATCCCCTCCCACTGCAAAGTGGTCGTGGAGGTGTCACAACAAAAAAGCACCCAGTCCACACTGTAAAGTGGTTGTGTAGTTGCCACGGGAAAAAAGCACCCAGCACTCACTGTAAATGAGATTGGTGTTAGGAAGGGCATCCAGCTGTGGAAATCAAGCCAAAATCAGTTCCCGTATGATCAAGACATGGTCTCCCGACCTGGCATTGCCCACAACAGGAAAACCCGTCTAACCTATGCTAGCATGGTGGTGATGATGATGATGATGATGGGCATTTTGCCAATTTACCAATAAGAAACACATGCACTATTTGACTTTCACTTTGGCTTTATATTTATAGTTATTGGTTATTTTCTCAATTTGGGATCTCAAATGTGTTATTTCTGATTCTGAAATATTCAGTTTTATTTGGTGGCTTCTTTCTTTCTTCTTCGTCCACTTATTCCTGAGAGGCTCGGGGGGGGGGGGGGGGGGGGAAAGAGCCCTCAAACACGTCTTCCAGTGGGTCCTGTCAGAAGCAACCAACTCCAATTGATCCAGCTGGATCACCTAGGAAGACCAGTCAAAATAATGAATGTTTTTCAACCATCTTACTCGGGGTCTACCCCTGGGTGTCTTACCAGTTGGTTTTTGCTTGTAAAATCTGATCATGCCTGTGTCTGTCAATTTGGTATCTCATATGTAGAATTTTTGTAAATGTTTCTTAACAGAAAAAGCGCTGATGTGGATGTGTTCTTTAACCCTTTAGCATTTACATCACTCCATATTTACTATTGTATTTTCATGGTAGAGGCTTTACCTCACACAATTATCTCATGTAATATCAAATCTATGAGATTTTAATATTATTTATTTTAAGAACAATACCTTAACCCTTTAGCATTTACATTACTCTATATATACTATTATATTTTCATGGTAGAGGCTTTACCTCACACAATTATCTCATGTAATATCAAATCTATGAGATTTTAATATTATTTATTTTAAGAACAATACCTTAACCCTTTAGCATTTACATTACTCTATATATACTATTATATTTTCATGGTAAAGGCTTTACCTCACGTAATTACCTCACACAATATCGAATCTATGAGATTTTGATAGTATTTATTTTGACAACAATGCCTTAATTTCAGTTTGAGCAGCCAGTTACAGCCAGTTACAGGCAGTTTGAACAGAAAGAGGTGAGAGAATTCTGGCTGGATATGGCCGGTTTAAATGCTAAAGGGTTAAAGTTGGTATGAGTGGCCAGTTAAGGCTGGTTTGAACAGAAAGAGATGAGAGAATTCTGGCTGGATATGGCCGGTTTAAATGCTAAAGGGTTAAAGTTGGTATGAGTGGCCAGTTAAGGCTGGTTTGAACAGAAAGAGATGAGAGAATTCTGGCTGGATATGGCCGGTTTAAATGCTAAAGGGTTAAAGTTGGTATGAGTGGTCAGTTAAGGCTGGTTTGAACAGAAAGAGATGAGAGAATTCTGGCTGGATATGGCCGGTTTAAATGCTAAAGGGTTAAAGTTGGTATGAGTGGCCAGTTAAGGCTGGTTTGAACAGAAAGAGATGAGAGAATTCTGGCTGGATATGGCCGGTTTAAATGCTAAAGGGTTAAAGTTGGTATGAGTGGCCAGTTAAGGCTGGTTTGAACAGAAAGAGATGAGAGAATTCTGGCTGGATATGGCCGGTTTAAATGCTAAAGGGTTAAAGTTGGTATGAGTGGCCAGTTAAGGCTGGTTTGAACAGAAAGAGATGAGAGAATTCTGGCTGGATATGGCCGGTTTAAATGCTAAATGGTTAAAGTTGGTATGAGTGGTCAGTTAAGGCTGGTTTGAACAGAAAGAGATGCGAGAATTCTGGCTGGATATGGCCGGTTTAAATGCTAAAGGGTTAAAGTTGGTATGAGTGGCCAGTTAAGGCTGGTTTGAACAGAAAGAGATGAGAGAATTCTGGCTGGATATGGCCAGTTTAAATGCTAAATGATTAAATACATACATTGCTTGCAATGTAGGATCTACCACATTTGTTCCATATTATTTGGCACACCTTGTAAGGTGTAGAGTAAGTGTTTGAGAATTCCTAAAAAAAACCATGAGATTTTGTATTCTGGAGACAATTGGTCTAACTTTTAGTTTAGGCCATTATACTAGTCTATTTTATGTATTGAGTAACTATTTATGCATCTGTAAACACTAACATTCATCAATTCAGATATCTATAAACATACACACATACACACATATATATAAACATATTCATATATGTTTATATATATATGTGTGTGTGAGTATCATGTTTATATATATATTTACATATACAAACATATCCATATATATTTATATATATATATATATATATATATATATATATATATACGTATGTATGTGTAAGTGTGTATTATGTATATATATATATAAATCATATATATTTATATATATGTGTGTGTAGATGTGTATTATGTATATATATATATATATATATATATATATATATATATACACACATGATAAACCCTGCAAAAAAAGGCAAGCAACAACTGACTACTATTTATCAGACAAGAGTATGAGATAACTACATATATTCATCTTTATTTCTTACACTAGCTTGAGGATGCAATAAAATAGAAACTAAATAATGTATCTCTACTTAATTTCTGAAAGAGAACCATCTAAAATGGAGCCAAAATTCTCCCACTGGTATGATTCCTATCAAGATTTGAAAGAGCAATTGCTTATTATAGTAAGTAACATTTTAGTTTTTATGAAAAATTGATAAACCTTTCATAAGTACGCAGTAGTCTTGATAACTACAATATTGCAGCTATGATAGAGGCAATTTCTGGTTTCCAATGTTACAATTTGTCTTTTACATTGTTTTCTGTTCTATGTGTAGGTGGGTGTAAGGAAACCAGTCCTTTGTATAGTATTCAGTTACTATTGTACTAAAATGGTGTCGCCTGAAATTTTGTATTAAATATTTCTATGGTTTCTTCTAAATTGTTTTTTTTTTACAGGTATAGACATGACTATGTGCTTAACACATTCAATACCAAACTGCTCAAAATTATCCCTAGTTCTACGATATAACCAGGAATCGTTTGTTTGAATGAGTTGATGTTTAATTTAATCTTTTCTATCATTTGTTATTGCATGTTCCAAACACCAATATATACGCGAGTGGACTGACACACTGACGGACACGATTTGACTTTTATTTATATAGATATATTATAGAGTAATCAATAGTATTTAAAACTACACAGTGGTGTTATGAGGTAAATATATATATATATATATATATATCATACAAGAATATATAGCAGTTAGAAGTACTGTGTGGTGTTGTTAATTAAATATATATATATATTATACAACAATTTATAGCAGTTAGAACTACTGTGTGATGTTGTTAATTAAATATATATATATTATACAACAATTTATAGCAGTTAGAATCACTGTGTGGTGTTGTGAGGTAAATATATATATCATACAACAATATATAGCAGTTAGAATCACTGTGTGGTGTTGTGAGGTAAATATATATATCATACAACAATATATAGCAGTTAGAATCACTGTGTGGTGTTGTGAGGTAAATATATATATCATACAACAATATATAGCAGTTAGAATCACTGTGTGGTGTTGTGAGGTAAATATATATATCATACAACAATATATAGCAGTTAGAATCACTGTGTGGTGTTGTGAGGTAAATATATATATCATACAACAATATATAGCAGTTAGAACTACTGTGTGATGTTGTTAATTAAATATATATATATTATACAACAATTTATAGCAGTTAGAATCACTGTGTGGTGTTGTGAGGTAAATATATATATCATACAACAATATATAGCAGTTAGAACTACACAGCAGTGTTGTTAGTTAAATATATATATTATACAACAGTATATAGCAGTTAGAAGCACTCAGTGATTTTGCTAGATAAATATATATATTTACTAAAAGATTTGTTCAGATCAGATTACAGAATCGATAATAATACTGGTTATTCTAGTTTATAGCTACAGTTTTACTTAGTATTTTAGTTTTTCTTACTATTTAGACATAGTAGTCGTCAGAAGCCAAATACATGTGTATTAAAATAAAAGTCAGACATACTGTGATATATGTGTGTTGTGTGTTGGACCTCTGTTAGGTCTGATCTGACAAAGAATGTTCCAGTTGTTTGATCAACAGAAGAGACTTGCTTGTCAAATTTATGTGCAAGTAGCTGTATGATGTTTATGTATGGTAGTGAAACATGGGCAGTACTGCAGAAGACATGCATAGGCTGGAGAGAAATGAAGCAACCATGCTTCATTGGATGTGCAAGTAAATGTGAGAGAAAGGCAAAGCTTGGATGAACTGAGAGTGAAGCTGGGTTTAAGAGGAATCCGAAGTGGAGTGCAAGAGAGAAGATTGCGTTGGTACGGACATGTGATGTGCATGGATGATAGTTATTGGGTGAAGAAGTACCAGGAAATGCCAGTAGAAGGAAGTTACAGTAGAGGTAGACCAAGAAAGACCTGGGCAGAAGTGGTGAGAGCTGATCTCAAATCACTGAGACACCCAGAGGAGATGATGAAAGAGACACGGCAAGTGGAGAGATGCTATACTGAAAAGGACGCGTCCAACATGCATGCAAGCCTGGAGAAAAACAGACGTAATGATGATGAAGGCTGAACATTTTACAGACATATGTGTAGTCTTAATGTACTTCTCCGGAAGATTTAGTGTGACACAGGGTGTGACAGACAACATTGGTCTTTTGAATTATATAGGTGTGGTTGGATATCTGTAGGTTCCGAAGGCAAGTGTTCTAGTTGGCTGTTCAACAGAACAAACAGCCTTTGCAGGAAATGACTGTATTTCCTAGCCAGGAAGAAGCATCATAAAAATGAGTGTATTTCCTTGCCAGGATGATGTATTATGTAAATGACTATTTCCTCGCCAGAAAGATAGATCATGAACATGTATTTCCTGGCTGGGAAAATGTGTTATGAAAATGACTATTTCCTAGCCAGGAAGATGTATCCTTCTCCCAAATAAGAATGGAAAATGTTATCTGTGTCTTGGAGGTTGAGGGTTACATTAGTCATTTCATTTTAAACATTCTTTTCAAAGTTTATCAACTCAGAATACTGAGGGAGGGGGAGGGGGGGGGGGGGTATCTATGATGTTGGAGTGTCTTTGACACTAAGAAATGCTGTAACTAGCAAGTGACTGAGCATTCAACAGAAATGTGTAACCTTAGGGAGATTCAGCATGATAAAATGTGTGATAAAATTGGCCATTTGAAATATAGCTACAACTCATTTATTCCGGTTGAGTGGACTGGAGCAATGTGAAATAAAGTGCCTTGCTTAAGGATACAATGCACTGTCAAGATTATAACTGTGGGCTAAACAAAGAAAATATATTGAGACAAAAAAATATTTACAATATTTCCAAAGAGACTAAAATCAAATTATTTTTGTGTGTTCACACAAGGAAAAAAAATATATATATATATAATATATATATTGTCATCATCATCATCATCACCATTTAATGTCCATTTTTCCCTGCTAGCATGGGTTAGATATATCTCTATATATAGTATATGTAACTGTATTGTGGTATATATGATAACGTAGTTGTCTATATATATATGGTGTTAGGAAGGGCATCCAGCCATAGAAAATCTGCCAGACAGTCTTATACGAGTGAGACATGGTCACCCAACCAATCTTGCCTCAAGTAAGACAATTCCCATCTAAATCCATGCTAGAGTGGAAGATAGACATTAAACGATGATGATGATGATGATATATATATCCAGAGTCTTCCGATACTCACAGATGAGACACTAGATTAACTAGAATAATTGAAGAGAATTATTCTAGAAGGTAACAGAGAAAGAGAGCGAGACTGTGAGCTGTATAGTCAAACAAGTGAAAATATCTAATTTAATAGAAAAGCTAGCTGCAACTTCAAACACAACAAAACCAGTTCTACACACTATAGACATATAGTTCTAAGCACTATAAACATATAGTCCAACATATTACAGACATGTAATTTAACACAAATAGACATATAGTTTTACACACTATAGACATATAATCCCACACATTATAGACATATAATCCTACACAATATAGACATATAAGTCTACACATTATAGACATAAACTTAAACAATCAACATACACAACAGAAATAAAACCTAACCATCAATAAAACTATATAAATACAAGAAGAAGAAGAAAAACAACAAATGAACAAATGAATAAAAAGCAAAAAGCAAAAATGGAAAATAAAATGAAGGGAAGTAGGAAACGTTTGTTTGTAAACTGCCATACTAACTTCACATGCTCAGTAAATCAGGACAGAAAAGTCTGCAATCTCAACTGTAACGATGGACACACATCATCGCACTCAACAATAGCAACATCAAATAATATGCTCTCTATCTGTATAAAAATAAATAACAAGAAAATACCCTTAATAAACATGTTTCTGAAATCCTGCATTCAAAACCTATGATTGGAAAAATGCCAATATCATGGCCTTACCATATTGGATAAAAAAAAAGAAGAAAACACAAAAGAAAACAAACAAAAAAAAGTAAAGAAAATATGGCCTTCAATGTCATACAAATCAAAAATCAAAAAACAAAAAAATTTACAAAAATATGAAACACGAGACATATTCTGCATGCCTTGGACCAGAAAACTTACAAATATTATTATAAAATATTAACAGACAAATAATAAATATAAAATGAAACAGGTACAGACATGGTTGTGTGGTTAAGAAGGTTGCTTCACAAGCCGAGGCTTTTGGGTTCAGTCATGTTGTGCAACTTCTTATGTTAAAGCCCCAGGCTGACCAATGCATTGTGATTAGAATTTGGGAGACAGAAGATAAATATATACATATATATGGAGGCACATGGCTTAGTGGTTAGAGCATTGGCCTAGCAATTGAAAGGTTGTGAGTTCAATTCTCAGACTGGGTGATGTGTTGTTTCCTTGAGCAAGACACTTTATTTCACATTGCTCCAGTTTACTCAGCTGTAGAAATGAGATGATAGGGACTGGGGTCCCTATCATTCCACTGTAAAGTGGACGTGTAGGTGCCACGGCAAAAAAGCACCCAGCACTGACTGTAAATGAGGTTGGTGTTAGGAAGTGCATCCAGCTGTAGAAATCAAGCCAGAATCAGTTCCCGTCCCACCCTTGCAAGCAGGGAAAAGTGGACGTAAAATTAAATGATGGTGATGATGATATATAGGAAAAAGTATGACCCCGACGGCAGAGCTCAAGCCATTTCGACGGCTATTTCTGGACTCAGAAATACCCGTCGAAACGGCTTGAGCTCTGCCGTCGGGGTCATACTTTTTCCTATTTCCCACTCTGCTACCCTAAGTATTGAGTACTCTGGTGCGTTATGGTCCATCTGGTTCCTTACCACAATTCCTTTGTTATATATATATATATACATATATATATTTATGTATATATACATATATATGTAAAGTGGCCATGTAAGAGTCACGATAAATAGCACCCAGCCCACATTGTAAAGTGGTTGTGTAGCTCTCACAATAAAAAGCCCCCTGCCCATCCTGTAAAATGGTCGTGTAGGTGTCATGATAAAAGCGCCCAGCCCACACTGTAAAATGGTTTTGTAGGTGTCACAACAAAAATCACTATGCCGAACCTGTAAAATGGTCATGTAGGTGTCACAATAAAAAGGAGCGAGCCCACACTGTAAAGTGATTGAGTATGTGTCAGAAGAAAAAGCAGCCAGCCCAAACTGTAAAGTGGTTGTGTTGGTGTTACAACGAAAAGCACCCAGTACACATTGCAAATGTGATTGGCATTAGGAAGTGCATCCAGCCATAGAAACCAAGTCAGAATCAGTTCTGTATGAGCAAGACACGGTCATCTGATCTGGATTGTCTCACAGCAGGAAAACTCGTCTAACCCGTGCTAGCATGGATAAAAATGGATGTAAAACGGTGATGATGATGATGGTAATAATAAATGTTTCTACTTTTGGCACAAGGCCAGCAATTAACCAGTGCATTACTGGTACTTTATTTTATCGACCTCGTAACGATGAAAGACAAAGTTAACCGTGACGGTATTTGACTCAGACTGTAAAGGGACGTAACTATGCTGGAAAGCATGGTGTCCGACCCACTGCCAATTCAATAATAATGATGATCATGATGCTGATGATGCTGATGATGGTTCTTGTGCTGGTGACAGCGGTGGTGATGGTGTTGATTGTGATGATGATGATACTGTCACAATTGTAGCAATGTATTCCTCATTTTGTAGCAAAAAACAAGAACATATTGATAACAATGAAAAAAACAACACTAAAGTTACTTTAAAAGACTTCCCTGGAGTTGAATAACCAGAGGAGGAATAAACAGGCATTTTTGCCAGGAATTTCAGTCAAAGAATTCCAAACATCGTTTTTGGTGATTTGATAAAACTAAAAATAAAAAAATAAAAACAATAACCGATTTGAAATCTTCATAAATTTCCGTTTGTTAAGGCTTTCATTACCTCCCTCATCTTGTGTCTGTCGTTCCATACTTGCATGGGATGGATGCAGAATTGGATTTAGACGTTAGGTTTTGTGGGGCCCAGGATACTTTAGATTTTGGGGCCCCTCATACACAAAAAAATTAGAATACATAGCAAACCCCCGCCTCATTTTACATATCAAAGTTAGCTTGGTACAAGTACTTGGAATTGTAAAGTTATATATACAGGTATTAAATTAAAAAAATTCTTAACAAACTAAAACTAAAAAGTCCAGCTGAGGGCACAAATAAATTGCTATGGCAGTGTTGCTGGTTGGAGCCTATACTGCAGGGGACCCGGGACAATTGGTACCTTTGCTCCCCATTAAGAAGAAGAAGAAAAAGAAGAAAAAAGGAGACAAAAGAAAGAAAGAAAGAAAGAAAGAAAGAAAGAAAGAAAGAAAGAAAGAAAGAAAGAAAGAAAGAAAGAAAGAAAGAAAGAAAGAAAGAAAGAAGAAGAAGAAAAAAGAAAGAAGAAGAAGAAGAAGAAGAAGAAGAAGAATAAGAAGAAGAAGAAGAAGAAGAAGAAGAAGAAGAAGAAGAAGAAGAAGAAGAAAAGTATGTCTGTAAATATATACTGACATGTATGTATACATTTGTATAATCCATCTGACATGTATGAGATGGATTTCACAAATTTGAATGTTTGCCAGTTATTGCAGTAATTATACAATATATATCCAGAACAATTAATTCCATTGAACCATGACTTGAATGTTGACCCCTTTTAGGTCATAAGTGTGAACTGAGTTATGTATATTGTGCGAGAGAGAGAGTGTGGATGAGATACAGATATAAAGACAGAGAGAGAGAGCATGGAAGGGAGATAGAGAGAGAAAGCGAGAGAGAGACTGAGGAAGAGAATTTTAAGTTTATTTGTATGAGGCTAATCATTCATCTTATAAGCATAAAGATCATTGTATAAATATGTATGTATGCCTGACAAATATTTTATTTATACACATGCATGACATGTATGTATATATATATAGAGAGATTTTGAGTTTATGTTGGTTGTATACCAACACCTCAGTATGCAGGCTGGAGCACTCGACGAAGTGCGCAGGTTGGTTTGGTTACTCCGGAGTAGTGTAAAATAAAGTTAAATAAAAGTCAAATGATTAAAATTTAGCTTCGTTTATTACTGCTATATATATTTCAGTGACAGCCATCTTTGGCTGTGACCTCTTCAGGCAGTTTGAATTAGTATGGTATAGACAAGTACATATGTTGTTTAGGTGTATGATATTGTCAATACTCTGATATGCCCAGTTCCTTGTTGGGTTGTTAATTCACTGGGGAACTGGAGTCATATATATATATATATATATATATATATATATATATATATATACACGAATTTAAACACGCACACACACACATATATGTATATATATATATATATATATATACGTATTTACACACCAACACATATATATATATATTCATATATATATATAGTATAAAATAATTCGTTTTCAAATAAGAAAACAGATAATTGTAGGTGAAGAAGTTATAAAGGTAAAAAATACGAGATTTATTAAAATAAAACGTACACAAGGCTACATACAAGTTTATAGGAAGGTATGAAATCATAATATAAACGATTATGAATTCACGTAGAGCAAGAAATACTTTGAAAAATAAAACACTACTAACTATATCATATTTTAATTTACACATGTTTCATTCTTAATATTAAGAGCTTAATATGAGGCTTCCTCAGAATACAATATAATTACCTTAACCACAACATTTCGTTCAAAAATATATCATACCAGAGCAATTTTGTTTACATTTAAAAAAATGCAGCATCATACTCGGAAATAGTACTTATCATATGTATAATTATTCACATGGGCACTCAAACGAATAGGCATTCATTGCATGCCTATATATCTATATATTTACATATACATACACACATATATATATATATATATATATATATATTTGCATATACATGTACATATCTATTTATATACACAGAGAGATATATATATTTGCATTTACAGATACATATATATATATATATATATATACATACACATCTATCTACCTAACTGTCTCTCTCTCACTCTCTCATATATATATATATATAATGACCTATAGTGACTTCTGGCGTCATGCAGTAATACAGAGTACCCGACCTCCCATGGGTACAAGCTGAAGCATATAGACAATATGCCCCCACACCCCCCACCGCAAGGTGGTCGTGGAGGTGCCACGGCAAAAAGCACCCAGCCCACACTGTAAAGTGGACGTGTAGGCGCCATGAAAAAGCACCCAGCACTCACTGTAAATGAGGTTGGTGTTAGGAAGGGCATCCAGCTGTAGAAATCAAGCCAGATCAGTTCCTGTATGAGCAAGGCATGGTCAGCCGACCAGACACTGCCCACAACAGGACAACCCGTCTAACCCATGCTAGAGTGGAAGAACGGACGTAAAACGGTGATGATGATGATGAATGAGAGTTTGGCATCCAGCCATAGAAAGCTTACCACCCCCACACACATACCCATCCCATTCAAAAACCACCCATCTACTTATCTCCTGCCCCACTCACCTGGTCTTCCCTATTCTGTATTTCTGTCACTGAACATATAGTCTGGTCTTATGAACCTGTCAGTACACATGAAATTCCGAAGTAACAAGATGCATCACTAAGCCTTATAAAGAGTGTATATATATATATATATTTATATCATCGTCATCATCATTATCGTTCAATGTCCATCTTCCACGTTAGCATGGGTTAGACGGTTTTGTTCCATTTTATGCAGGAATGGTCGGGAGACCATGTCTCACTCACACAGAAGCGTCTCTGGCAAGTTTTTACAGCTGGATGCCCTTCCTAATACCAACCACATTTACAGTATGGACTGGGAACGTTTTCCCTGTGTCTCCTACACAACCACCTTACAGTGTGGACTGTTGTGTCATCAATACACTGGACGGAATAGGAAAGGAAGGATGGGGTAGGGTGTGGCAGTGGGGTGTACATTGAGTTCAGAGGTGCCTACTGACTGTAGGTTTGTATCCAATGGTAGTTGGGTCTTCTGTACAACTGCATGGCATCAAAGGTCTCACTCCAGTGTCATTGTCTTAGAGAGGTGTAGGTGGGCAAGGTCAGTTTTTATCACCTCATCCCAGGTTTTTCTTGGTCTACCCACTCCACAGCTTTCATAAATTTTCATTGCCCTGCACTTTTATATACAGCTGTCGTCCTTCATACGCATCACATGTCCATACCAATGCAATCTCCTCTCCAGAACACAACATTTGATACCTCTTATGCTTAGTTTCTCTCTTAGTTCGTTTATGTTTCGCCTTTCGCACACTATTACACATCTATTGGAGCATGCAAGCTTCATTTTTTTCTAATCTATGCTGGTCTTCAGCACACAATGTAATAATTATATATATATATATGAGTGTGTGTATGCATAATGTGTAATTTTATTGGTCACCCCTTCTTTATTCATACACTTATATATATGTATATATCTTAACCTAAATATGCATATATATGAATAACATGTGTGTATGCATACATGCATACAAACATAGCTCTGTCTAAATGTGTGTGTTTGTACAAATATATATACATAGAAACATAGCTTTACCTAAATATATATATATATATATGTGTGTATGTGTGTATATATATATAACATCGATACATAACCCTTCACCCACCACCACAACTTTACCACCACCACAACTTTACCAACACCACAACTCCACCACCACAACTCCACCACCACAACTTCACCACCACCACAACTTCACCACCACCACAACTCCACCACTACCACAACTCCACCACTACAACTTCACCACCACCACAACTCCACCACCACCACAACTTTACCACCACCACAACTTTACCAACACCACAACTCCACCACCACAACTCCACCACCACAACTTCACCACCACCACAACTTTACCACCACCACAACTTTACCAACACCACAACTCCACCACCACAACTTCACCACCACCACAACTTTACCACCACCACAACTTTACCAACACCACAACTCCACCACCACAACTCCACCACCACAACTTCACCACCACCACAACTTTACCACCTCCACAACTTTACCAACACCACAACTCCACCACCACAACTTCACCACCACCACAACTTTACCAACACCACAACTCCACCACCACAACTTCACCACCACCAAAACTTTACCACCACCACAACTCCACCACCACAACTTCACCACCACCACAACTTCACCAACACCCCAGCTTCACCACCACTACAACTTCACCACCACCACAACTCCACCACCACCACAACTCCACCACCACCACAACTTCACCACCACAACTTCACTACCACCACAACTCCACCACCACCACAGCTTCACCACCACCACAACTTTACCACCACCACAACTTCACCACCACCACAACTTCACCAACACCACAGCTTCACCACCACTACAACTTCACCACCACCACAACTCCACCACCACCACAACTTCACCACCACAACTTCACTACCACCACAACTCCACCACGACCACAGCTTCACCACCACCACAACTTTACCACCACCACAACTCCACCACCACAACTCCACCACCACAACTTCACCACCACCACAACTTCACCAACACCACAGCTTCACCACCACTACAACTTCACCACCACCACAACTCCACCACCACCACAACTTCACCACCACAACTTCACTACCACCACAACTCCACCACCACCACAGCTTCACCACCACCACAACTTTACCACCACCACAACTCCACCACCACAACTTCACCACCACCACAACTTCACCAACACCACAGCTTCACCACCACTACAACTTCACCACCACCACAACTCCACCACCACCACAACTTCACCACCACAACTTCACCAACACCACAGCTTCACCACCACCACAACTTTACCAACACCACAACTCCACCACCACAACTTCACCACCACCACAACTTCACCACCACCACAACTCCACCACCACCACAACTTCACCACCACAACTTCACTACCACCACAACTCCACCACCACAACTTCGCCACCACCACTACCACAACTGCAGCAGCAGCACCACCAACAAAAAAACAAAAAGACTAAATGAAGTAGTTTCTCAATTGACTTGTATTCCTTTACTCAGTCTTAAAATATCTCTATATTACCTGATGAGGTGTTAGCAATGTTACCAAATTGCCAGTCCCCCAGGGACCAACCCTGTACATGATGGATATGGTAGAAAGATGTACATGGAGTTATTAAAAGCTGACCCTCAGCAAACCATTAATAGATTTTCTTACTTAGCTCTGCTTTTAAAACCAATTGGTTTCTATAAGCTTGTCACAGAAAACAAAAATAATTTCTCATTTTAGACATTATGTCAATGTGATTATCTGTGCCTGTCTGTGTGTGTGTGAGAGAGTGTGTGTGTGTTTCTATTTGCATATATATTTATATATATGCGTAAATGTTATATGTACTAATATTCATATCTAAGGCACAAGCTCAGGCAAGGTGATTTTGTGGAAAACCAATAGTTGCCCATGCATACCAGTTTCCCCTCTCCATGCTACTGATGTTGTCCTGCCTGTGTGAGTGTGTGTGTGTGCCTGTGTGTGTGTGTGCCTGTGTGTGTGCCTGTGTGTGTGTGTGCCTGTGTGTGTGCCTGTGTGTGTGTGCCTGTGTGTGTGTGTGTGCATGTGTGTGTGCCTGTGTGTGTGTGTGTGTGTCTGTGTGTGTGTGTACCTGTCCTTGACATTAAAACTAATGTATTACACAGTATATATATACTATATATGCATTATATATACACTATAATGTACACTATGTATACACTATATATGATGTTGTCCAAGGAAAAGGCAAAGGCTTGGTACCAGCGATGTCGCAACTCATTTCTACAATTAAGTGAACTGGATCAAACTAAATAAAGTGTCTTGCTCAAGGATATTTATCATCCGGTCTGGGAATAAGACTCATAACTTGCTCAATGATACATCACCCAGTCTGGGAATCAGTCTCATAAATTGCTCAAGGATATATTACCCGGTCTCAGAATTAGGCTCATAACTTGCTCAAGGATATATCTACCAATATGGAAATCAGACTCATGACTTCGTGATTTAAAGCCCAACACTCTAACCACTAAGCCATGTGCCTTCATGAACTAAGTAGAATATAATATAAAATATATGCAATGTAACCAAAATATTGACAGTTCCACGACTCAAAGACTTACTGATATTCCTGTAATGACTGTTTACTAATGTTAGTTTGATATCAATAACTATATGTATCATTATCATCATCATTTAACATCCGCTTGTTCCTGATACACACACGCACACACACACACACACACACATATATACATATGTACATATATATCATACACAGAACCCAATGTCTTAGAAGAACCTTAACATATTCTTCTTTGCTCTAACCTTCCAAAAGATTTCCTTTTTGTTTTTTTTATCGGAATGACATAAAGGAGAATTATTATTACTATTATTATCATTATTATTATTATTATTATCATTATTATTGTTGTTGTTGTTACCAGTGCATCTCCTTCATTTCCATCTTGTTCAGTCTTCTTGTATTTTCTGTTCAGTAAATTTAACAAGACATGTTGCATTACTTGCTAAAGAAAGAAAATAAAAACAAAACTCCCCCAAAAACAAACCCTACCAAAAAAAATACAAAAAAATAAAATAAAATAAAATAAAGACCCCCAACAAACATACAAAACTAAAAACAAAAACAAATAAAAACAAATATAAACAATAAAAAAAATAACCCCAATTGCTTTCAGATATAATTTGCTGCATACTTAGAGAAATATGTTTGGAAATAACATTAGTTTTACTTATTCTTTGAGGGTTGTAAAAACATCTTTGTTTGCATGAGTTCTCAAACATATTCCATGTTTTCCAATAAACATTTCGAACAGACAGAATGCCTATAGAGATATGTTCTTTATAAATATATTTAAAAATCTAAGACAACCAGTCTTCATATATATGTATAGATGTGTGTGTGTGTGTGTATGCATTATATATATATATATTATATATATATATTATATATATATTATATATATATATATTATATATATATATATATAATATATATATATATATTATATATATATATATACACACACACACACACACAAATATAAACATATATATACAAATATATATATATATACATATATATATACAAATATATATATATATATATATATAAATGTTATTAGAGCATATATGAGAATAATCTAATTTTCCAAAAGTGCACAGTATCTTATAATTTGATGCTGCTGACAATATATATTTATAATAGCAAACTGTTTTAGAGATCAAAAACATACAGCTTGCTACGTGACCTTGCTAATAAAACAATGGTCTTTTGTTTGTTGTTTATTGTGTTTCAAGGAAGGGTTGTTAATCTTCAATCAATCATTGGGCATTGGCTTCAGATCTAATGATTGATTTCAATGTTTATTGATGAGATTTTATTGAAATTTCTTACATACAAATTTGGATATACTGATTAAGGAGATAAGCTGAAAGCTAGAGCAGAAACCAGAAAAGATGAGCAGAGATTTGAGCCATAATTTGAGCACCAGCTCTGACCCATAGATGGGACAGTGTTATGGTCTAGGATGGAAACACTCAATGAACCTCTGAGCATCAGTTCTGACCTCCACCAATGAGATGGTGTTACAGGTCAGTATTGAAACATTTGATGAATGTTGAAAGATATCTGATGGCATCTTAACCTCCTCCCAGTCAAGGGTATATTCACTGAAGTATCTTATTTAAGATATATTTATACTTCTTAAGGATAACCATTCATCTTAACTGTATGGAAGTGAGATGTGGATACTCAACACCATCACTACAGAGATACTTGCTTTTGCCCAATATAAAATGGAGCGAATCATGCTTGACTTCACCTTATGCGACAGTAACAGCAACACCTAGATTCAAAAGCTGACTGGAGACCATCAAGAAGTAAGTAGATGTGAAGCAAAATCCATGAATATTTTCAGGTTCCCTGAGACTGATGAGAGAATAAGGGAACAAGTTATCAACCAGGACATCTTGTTCCAATACTTACAAAAGAATGGAACGCCACTAAAGGCATTGAAGTGTTAGAGAGTGGTGTAGTTGCAACGTCACTTGTGCCAAGCTGTATCAGCCATTACCTTTCCCTTCGACAACATCAGTGGCGTGGAGAGAGAGGAGACTGGCATACATGGGAGACTGCTGGTTTTCCACAAACAATCTTGCCCGGACTTGTGTCTCAGAGG
>OZ024748.1:16134905-16184592 GCA_964016885.1 Eledone cirrhosa
GGTGACTGGCAAGAAAAGGCCATCTGTCACTCCACCAAATGGGGATGCTTTCTCAGGTGGGATGCACTCTTTCCAAAACCCTAACCACTTGTCTGTGGCTGCTTCCAATCTCAAAGAAGACTCAAGAGCACAGCATGCCTCACCAAGGGATTTGATGGTAACTGGCAAAAAAAAAAAAGAAAAAAAAAGAAGGAAGCTGTCTGTCATGTCCGGGTATTTGCCTATCTTCTTCTCCTGCATACTACCTGTAGCGGGGCCAAGGTTTATAGTTGAAGCAGCGAGGCTGGTAGTAGAGAATGTATTGTAGTGTGTGGTATCATGGATTAGAGACTGACCTCCCAAATGTGAGACCAACACCCTAACGACCAGGCCAATTAGTGAGACCAACACCCTAACAACCCGGCCAATTATGAAACCAACACTCTAACTAGCTGGCCAATTAATGAGACCAATACCCTAACAACCAGGCCAAATAGGGAGGTCAACACCCTAATGACCTGATCAATTAGGGTGACCAACACCCTAACCACTTAGCCAATTAGTGAGACCAACACCCTAATGACCAGGCCAATTGTGAAATCAACACCCTAACTAGCTGGCCAATTAATGAGACCAATACCCTAACAACCAGGCCAAATAGGGAGGTCAAGACCCTAATGACCTGATCAATTAGGGTGACCAACACCCTAACCACATAGCCAATTAGTAAGATCAACACCCTAACCACAAGAGCCACCCATTAATGAGACCAACAACACCCTAACCACGAGAGCCACCCATTAATGAGACCAACAACACCCTAACCACTAGACCCAGGCACCTTGTCAATAAAAACAGTTGTGTTGGAAATGTTATGTGAAGCGTGTTAAAATGATCACACTGTAGAGATGGAGGTGAGATTATTGTTGTGAAATACATCGGCAACTTTCTATGTTGCTTTCAGATGTGATCTGTGGATTAAAGATAGAACTAAAACTTTACATTACTTTCATTCATGCATCAATAGTCAAAAGTTGAGGCTATATATATATATATATATATACACACACACATATATATATATACACACACACACACACATATATATACACACAGACACACATATATATACACACACAGACACATATATATACACACACAGACATATATATATACATACACATATATATACACACACAGACACACATATTTATACACACACAGACACATATATATATATACACACACATATATATACACACACAGACACACATATTTATACACACACAGACACATATATATATATACACACACATATATACACACACATACACACACACCCAGACACACAGATATATATATATATATATATATATATATATATATATATATAAAGCACACATGATATATATATATATATACATACATATATATAAATATATATATATATCAGTATGAGTTATTAACTCTGCCTTTTATTTGTATATATATATATATATATATATATATATATATAAAGCACATATGATATATATACATATATATATAAAGCACATATGATATATATACATATATATATATATATATATATATATATATATAAGCACACTTGATATATATATATACAATGATATTAAATAAATGGAAACTATATTTATAAAACCATATTTATTCTATTATATATATTTCTAGGGTACCAAACTTTTGGTACGCTATCATCAGATAAATACGAAGTGTGTTTTATAAATTTTGACATAATCAAGGAGAATACACCTTAACGGTTCAAGGTATCATTGGATAGTATATGATATATATATATTTATATGTGTGTATGTATATATATATTTATATGTGTATGTGTGTGTGTGTATATATATGTGTGTGAATATGATTGGGTATGTACAAGCATATGTGTAAGGATCTGTAGGCCTGCCTGTCTGTGTGTATGTGTATGGGTGATGTGTGATGTATATATGTAAATATGTATGTGTGTCGGTACACAAGCATGTATATATGAGGGCGTAAGTATGTGTGTGTGTGTGTCAGTACACATGCATGTGTGTATGAAGATGTGTGTGTGTATGTGTGGGTGTCTTTCCAGGGGTTTGTTTTCTTTTATCAATTCCTGTCTCAAATTTTCTCATATTTCTTTGTCCTAGAATGTATATTTTTTATTTAAGCCTTTACCATTTACATTACTCTATATATACTATGTTACGGCCCTTTATGATCTGAGTTCAAATCCCGCCGAGGTTAACTTTGCCTTTCATCCTTACGGGGTCGATAAAATAAAGTACCAGTAATACACTGGGCAATTGCTGGCCTTGTGCCTAACGTAGAAACAATTACTCTATATATACTATTGTATTTTTGTGGTAAAGTCTTTACCTCACATAATATCTCATAATATTGATTCTACGAGATTTTGATATTATATATTTTGAGGACAATACCTAAACATCAGTATGAGTAGCCAGTTATGGCTGGTTTGAACAGAAAGAGGTGAGAGAATTCTGGCCGGATATGGCCGGTTTAAATGCTAAAGGGTTAATATGCAAAAATATGCGTATTTCCACCAAATTGTAAAATACTTCCAAATGTCATGAAATGATGAAATATATTATTATTATTATTATTATTGGATTGGCAGTATTGGTAGAGAGTCGGACATCATGGTTTTGCAGCATAGAGTTACGACCCTTTATGGTTTGAGTTCAAATCCTGCTGAGGTTAACGTTGCCTTTCATCCTTACAGGGTCGATAAAATAAAGTACCAGTAATGTACTGGTATTACTGCTGGCCTTGTGCCAAAAATAGAAACAATTATTATTATTATTATTATTGAGTGTTGCAGTGGAATGGCAGTATCGGTAGAGGGTCGGACGCCATGCTTTGACGCATAGAGTTACGGCCCTTTACGGGCTGAGTTCAAATCCTGCCGAGGTTAACTTTGCCTTTCATCCTTACGTGGTCGATAAAATAAAGTACCAGTAATGTACTGGGTAATTGCTGGCCTTGTGCCAAACGTAAAAATAATTATTATTGAGTGTTGTGGATTGGCAGAATCAGTAGAGCTTCGAACAATATGCACTGCGACATATAGCTGTGCCCTTTATGTTCTGAGTTCAAATCCTGCTGAGGTTAGCTTTGCCTTTCATCATTACGGGATTCATAAATAAAATGCCAGTAATACACTGGGGTCAATTTTATCGACTTTCCCCCTCCTTTTCAAATTGCTGGCCTTGTGCCTGAAGTAGAAACAATTATTATTATTATTATTAATGAGAGTGAGAATTGGCAGAATCGTGAGAGCGTCAGGCAAAATGTTCTGTGGTAATTTTTCTGGCTCTCTAGATTCTGGCGTTTATAATGACAATGATGAGAGTGATGATGATGATGATGATGTTGTTGGTGGTGACACTGGTGATGATGATAGTGATGGCGATGGTGATGAGGGTGGTGACAATGGTGATAACGATAATGGTAATAATGATGGTAAAAATGATAATGATAGTGATAAAATAAAAATGATAGTGATGGTGATAGGAAGAATGGTGTTGATGGTGGTGGTGGTGGTGATGGTGATAATAATGGTGATGGTGGTGATAGGAAGAATGGTGATAATGGTGATGATGGTGGTGGTGGTGGTGATGGTGGTGATGGTGATAATAATGGTGTTCATGGTGATAGGAAGAATGGTGATAATGGTGATGATGGTGGTGGTGGTGGTGATGGTGGTGATGGTGATAATAATGGTGTTCATGGTGATAGGAAGAATGGTGATAATGGTGATGATGGTGGTGGTGGTGGTGATGGTGGTGATGGTGATAATAATGGTGTTCATGGTGATAGGAAGAATGGTGATAATGGTGATGATTGTGGTGGTGGTGGTGGTGACAATGATAATGGTGATGATGATGATGATGGTGATAGGAAGAATGGTGATGATGGTGATGATGGTGGTGGTGGTGGGGGTGATGGTGGTGATGGTGATAATAATGGTGATGGTGGTGATAGGAAGAATGGTGATAATGGTGATGATGGTGGTGGTGGTGGTGATGGTGGTGATGGTGATAATAATGGTGATGATGGTGATAGGAAGAATGGTGATGATGGTGATGATGGTGGTGGTGGTGGTGGTGGTGGTGATGGTGGTGATGGTGATAATAATGGTGTTCATGGTGATAGGAAGAATGGTGATAATGGTGATGATTGTGGTGGTGGTGGTGGTGACAATGATAATGGTGATGATGATGATGATGGTGATAGGAAGAATGGTGATGATGGTGATGATGGTGGTGGTGGTGGGGGTGATGGTGGTGATGGTGATAATAATGGTGTTCATGGTGATAGGAAGAATGGTGATGATGGTGGTGGTGGTGGTGGTTGTGATGGTGGTGATAGTGATAATAATGGTGATGATGGTGATAGGAAGAATGGTGATAATGGTGATGATGGTGGTGGTGGTGGTGGTGATAATGATAATGGTGATGATGATGATGATGGTGATAGGAAGAATGGTGATGATGGTGATGATGGTGGTGGTGGTGGGGGTGATGGTGATAATGATGATGATGGTAGTGGTGGTGGTGGTGGTGGTGGTGGTGATAATGGTGCTGATGGTGGTGATGGTGATAGGAAGAATGATGATAATGGTGATGATGGTGGTGGTGGTGATGGTGATGATGGTGGCGATGGTGATGATAGGAAGAATGGTGATAATGATGATGATGATAATGACAGTGATAATAGTGATGAATGGTGGTAGTGGCAGGGCGAATGATGATGATGATGATGATGGTGGTGGTGATAGAGACAATGATTGATAATGGTGGTGCCGATGATAGAGATGATGGTGATGGTGATGATGGTGATGGTGATGATGGTGGTGGTGGTGGGACTGGAGATAATGGGGATGATAATGGTGATGATGATGATGGTGATAATGATGATGGGTTGGTGATGATAATGGTGATAATGATAATGGTGATGATGATGATGGTGATAATGATGATGGTGATGATGATAATGGTGATAATGATAATGGTGATGATGATGATGGTGATGATGATGATGACGATAATGATAATGGTGATGATGATGATGGTGATGATGATGATGACGATAATGATAATGGTGATGATGATGATGGTGATGATGATGATGGCGATAATGATAATGGTGATGATGATGATGGTGATGATGATGATGGTGGTAAAAATGATGAAGATTGTGTGATGATAATGATGATGGTGGTGACGATGATGATGGTGATGAAGATGATGCTGATGATGATGGTGATGCCGGTGACAATGGTGATGGCGATGCTGATGATAATGATGGCGGTGACAGTGGTGATAATGATGATGGTGATGATGATGATGATTTGTCTGTTTTTGATGATGATGATGGCAGTAAAAATTATGAAGATTGTGATGATAATGATGATGGTGGTGACGATGATGATGGTGATGGCGATGATAATGATGGTGGTGACAGTGGTGATAATGATGATGGTGATGATGATGATGATTTGTCTGTTTTTGATAAATGATGGCAGTAAAAATGATGAAGATTGTGATGATAATGATGATGGTGGTGACGATGATGATGGTGATGGCGATGATAATGATGGTGGTGACAGTGGTGATAATGATGATGGTGATGATGATGATGATTTGTCTGTTTTTGATGATGATGATGGCAGTAAAAATTATGAAGATTGTGATGATAATGATGATGGTGGTGATGATGATGATGGTGATGGCGATGATAATGATGGCGGTGACAGTGGTGATAATGATGATGGTGATGATGATGATGATTTGTCTGTTTTTGATAAATGATGATGGCAGTAAAAATTATGAAGATTGTGATGATAATGATGATGGTGGTGACGATGACGATGGTGATGGCGATGATAATGATGGCGGTGACAGTGGTGATAATGATGATGGTGGTGACGATGATGATGGTGATGGCGATGATAATGATGGCGGTGACAGTGGTGATAATGATGATGGTGGTGACGATGATGATGGTGATGGCGATGATAATGATGGCGGTGACAGTGGTGATAATGATGATGGTGATGATGATGATGATTTCTCTGTTTTTGATAAATGATGGCAGTAAAAATTATGAAGATTGTGATGATAATGATGATGGTGGTGACGATGACGATGGTGATGGCGATGATAATGATGGCGGTGACAGTGGTGATAATGATGATGGTGGTGACGATGACGATGGTGAAGAAGATGGTGATGATAATGATGGCGGTGACAGTGGTGAAAATGATGATGGTGATGATGATGATTTGTCTGTTTTTGTTTTTATTTTCAATCAGCTTTTGTTAGATTATAATGTTGGTGTTTGACTTAGTGGCAGCCAAAGGTTGGATATATCGGTGAAATCCTTCTGGCATGAAACACTCCAAAGACTTTCTGCTGACTTCACAAAATAGACATTGATCTAAATCCACATGCATGCTAAACACAGACTGTTTCTAGCTTGGCTGCTGTTATCATCACAATCACCACCATCATCATCATCACCATTATCATGACAATCACCATCATCATCATCACCATTATCATCGTCACCATCCCATCATCATCATCACCATTATCATCATCACCATTATCATCACCATCATCATCATCGCCATTATCATGACCATCCCATCCTCATTGTCACCATTATCATTATCACCATTATCATCATTATCACCATCATCATCATTATCACCATCATCACCATTATCTCCACCACCACCACCACCATCATCATCACCATCACCATCATCACCATTATTATCACCATCACCACCATCATCACCATCATCACCATCACCACCACCATCATCACCATTATCATCATTCTTCCTATCACCATCCCCATCATCACCATTATCATCATTCTTCCTATCACCATCACCATCATCACCATTATCATCATTCTTCCTATCACCATCACCATCATCACCATTATCATCATTCTTCCTATCACCATCACCATCATCACCATCATTATCACCATCAGCACCATCATCACCACCACCACCATTATCACCATTCTTCCTATCGCCATCACCATCATCACCATTATTATCACCATCACCACCACCATCACCATCACCATCACCTTTATCACCGTCATTATCATCATCACCACCATTAACCCTATCACCGCCAACAATTCACATCATCATCATCATCATCATCATCAACATCATCATCATCATCATCCCTATCATCAGCATCAACACTGACATCAACATCATCATAACCACAACCACACCACTAATTTTATTATCATTAAAACAAACATAACCACCATCAACACTACCACCACCATTATCATTATCACCACCAAATCTCTTTACTGATGCTGTCATGGATTTCAACCATGACAGAGAGAATGGTAATAAAGAGAATGGTAATAAAGACTCCTCTTTGTCTTATTAACTATTCTCTCTCTCTCTCTCTCTCTCTCTCTCTCTCTCTCACCCTCTATCTCTCTCTCTGTATATCTATCTATCTATGTATCTATCTATCTATCTATCTCAACAATCGAAATCCCCAATAGGGGGGAGGCGCCACAAATGGGTTGTTTAATACCCCGTCGATAGAACAACCCTCAACTCAAGGAGCGTGTTGTGCAAGTGCTCCTTTCTTCCTTTTGCTCTCTTCCTCAACCTACAGGCTTATAAACAGAGAAGGCCCAATCACTCGGGCCATTTTCGCTTCATTCACCCACCTTTCAGTAAATTTACTGGGGTGCAGTGCCTCTCTCTCCACCCTGATTCTCCTTCTAAAGTGATACTTAAAGAATGGAATCAATTGTTGTCCGGAGAGAAAGGCATCTGTCCTCAGTCCTCTCAACCTCGTCCACCATATAACTTCTTTCACCATAGCCACCGTACAGAGGAAAACCGCCTCTCTTTCGTTTTTGAAAGAGTCTGGCGGTTTGATCCTTACTATGGACTCGGCAGTCAACTGTATTTGTCCCATACGCGACAGCAGTTGTTCTGCATAGTTCCACAGGTCGCTTACGCCCGGGCAGTGTACAATTGCGTGCAGAACTGTTTCAATGTCTTGCGCACATCTTGGACACGTCCTCTTGGAAGGATACCTGCCAGGGCGTCCGTGCCTGTAGATCTTGTCACGAACCGGTAGAGCTCCTCGGTAGCACTGCCAGGCCAGGGACCTCTAGAAGTTGTCCATAGGTCCCGGGCGGAAAGTCCTACCAAACATACTGGTGAGCTCATCGTCTTCGACGCCCAGAGTCTCTCCGAGCACGTCGTCGCCCTTGTAACGTACAATCCCTCTATAGAATGTCGAAGTGGAGTCTCCACTGATTGCTGCGCCCGCTTGCCAGAGGACTGTTTGTTTTTATATTTTTTACACGACTGTATGTAAAATCCCCGGCATGTCTTTGTATTGTCCCCTTTCTTGTTGCGCCCTTGTGGCTAATAAAGAAATCTATCTATCTATCTATCTATCTATCTATCTATCTATCTATATCCCTCTCTCCCACATAACCATGCTTGCACAGAGATTGACAGATGGAAAGATGCCACCCACTGCAACAGCCACCCTCAACTCTCAGAGCTCCTTCCTCAGCAGTCATTCTGATTTTACAGAGGAGATCAGCTGAATGAGGGCCAAGGACACTTGGTGATTCAACAGCGACCACTGTCAAAGAGGAAGGAGCCAGAAAAAGCCCCAGATTTCTTATCAATGTGCTATGAAAGATTTCCAAAGAGGAAAATATATTATTTTGATATCAGGGCGTTGAATTGGCAGTATCGGTAGAGGGTTGGACGCCATGCTTTCTAGCATAGTTACGTCTCTTTACGGTCTGAGTTCAAATCCAGTTGAGGTTAACTTTGCCTTTCACCCTTATGGAGTCGATAAAATAAAGTACCAGTAATGTACTGCCTAATTGCTGGCCTTGTGCCAAAAGTAGAAACAATAATTTTGATATCAGGTTCTGTAGCTGATTAATGAATAAAGATATGCACAAAAATGCATATTCTAATCACGAAATATTTTAAGCATCAGTTGTAATTTCCTATAGATGATGTTATGAAAGTTAACAACTAAAAAATAATAATATTATTATATTTATTATTTTCATAACTCATATTTTAATTCAATTTTATTTGAAATTCGTTTTTTTACACCTTACTTCAGTGAAATCTGTTTTTGTGTGTTTTATATTTTTTTTTTCTTAATTAAATAATCACAAAAACTATAAAATTATATTTATCTTTGATAGTTTATTATATTTAACACACTGAAAATATTTTGAAATATGGATTTTTAAGAATATACATGAAACAGAACGCATCTCTTTTTGCGATAATCGAAACTGGTGTCATTTTTCTCACAGTTTCTTTCCTCAAACGAACAGAAGATAAATCTAAAACATGCAAGGAAATTTTTTTTACTTCATTGTATTAGCTTATCAAAAGATAGGAATAGTATACAGAAATATTACAATTTTTTTTTAATTTACAATATGTATATATTTATATATATATATATATATTGAAATATGCACATATGTATATTTACATAAACACACACAAATATATATATATATATATATATCAAAATATGCACATTTACCTAAAACATACATATATACATATATTTACACACGCACACACACACAAATATATATATATATTTGAAAATATACATATATAAATATTTACTTAAAAATTTACAAATATTCATGTATTTGTATGTATGTACATTCATATATGTGAATAGATATCTATATATATACACAAGTGTATTTAAATATGAAAATAGCATTCCTGATATTATTCATTATTGACATTTTTTATGTATCTCTTGATATTTTGGTGAGAATAAAAACAGGTAGCAAATTCAAATATGTTTCACCTTTTTCTCTAGCATTTCCATTCAACGATGTATGTGTGTGTGTGTATGTGTGTGTGTGTGTGTGGATGAATGATAACAATGCATGTATAGAAAATTATATATAATATTGCATATAATATATACATATATATATATATTTATAATATATGTATGTGTGTATATATATATATATATACCGTCTAACCCATGCTAGAGTGGAAGGTGGACGTTAAACGACGATGATGATGATGATATATATATCATCGTCGCTTAACGTCCACCTTCCACTCTAGCATGGGTTAGACGGTATATATATATATATACACACACACACATATATTATAAATATATATATATATATATACACATGTGTATATATATATATATATATATATATGCGCGCGAGTGTGTATGTGTGTGTGCGTGTTTGCGTCTATTTCAGGGTTGAAACAGGGTCCTGTTACCTTGCAAGTTAATGTATGTTCTCTAATTGGCTACATTGTATACAACCATGTATGCATATATATATATATATATGTAAATAAAAGAGCGGGCGATACATATATATATATATATATATATATATATATATATTGTTATACTTTGGGAGGGTCATGTTGCCAATAAGAAACACACGCACCAGTTGCTTTCACTTCAATTTAATTTATTAAATATTTATAAATTTACAAATTTATAAATTTCTGGTTGGTTGGTTGGTTCCACAACCAGATAGTTGTTTATATATATATAGTCATAGTTCTTTCGTCAGACACTCTGTGACCTCTTCAGTGACTGGGGATTTCGTTCTTCGTTTCTGTGTCTTTCCTTTCTTCTATCCTACGCCATTTTGTTGGCGTAGGATAGAAGAAAGGAAAGACACAGAAACGAAGAACGAAATCCCCAGTCACTGAAGAGGTCACAGAGTGTGTGACGAAAGAACTATGACTATATATATATAAACAACTATCTGGTTGTGGAACCAACCAACCAACCAGAAAGTTATAAATTTGTAAATTTATAAATATTTAATAAATTAAAATTGAAGTGAAAGCAACTGGTGCATGTGTTTCTTATTGGCAACATGACCCTCCCAAAGTATAACAATATCGGTTTCAACACACGATTTCAGATAAAGAATCTTGCTAAACAAATTCAGAAACGAAATATATATATATATATATATATATATATATATATATATATATGTATATATATATATATATATATATATATATATATATATGTATATATATATATATATATATATGTATATATATATATATAATTAAAAGTTTAATAAGGTTCAATGAATTCATCAATGAATAAAGTTTCACAATAGATTAGAAGCACTCTACGAGGATTTTCTGGAGTTATTAAAATTTAACTTAAGATTTGAAAATAAACGGTCACACATCATGTACCTAAATATTCTTTCCCCCCTATCTAATTATACGCTATTTATACATTACAATGCATATCTTCGTCCCTTTGTTTATACTATTAAACTTATTTTCCTCTTTCTAAATATTTTGAAGTAATATAATATATATATTTAGTTATGTAATAAACAACATAAGATAATTATTTCATTTACCAGTGGTTTCTTGAAGGCAGATATTATGAACCAGTGGTAAATGAAATAACTATCTTATGTTGTTTATTACATAACTAATAAGCTCTGTAGCCGACATAGAGCACTCTTTTTTCCTGTATCTTTCCGACAGAAATACTTCATTTATATATATATATATATATATATATATATATATATATAAATAAAATAACAGGAGGCTGGACTGGTGTAAATCCTTGAAAGGTTTATTATACTATGATCATTTCAATGACCGGGTTCCATATGAATCCGGTGATATCATCAGGTATTGGAATATAACAAAGCAATATGTAAAAAAACCTGGGTCCGAAAAATCGGAGTCAGAGACAAAGAGGACGATAGGCGGGTGATATATATATAATGGAGGCCCATGGCTTAGTGGTTAGAGCATTGGCCTTGCAATCGAAAGGTTGTGAGTTCAATTCTCGGACTGGGTGATGTGTTGTTTCCTTGAGCAAGACACTTTAATTCACATTGCTCCAGTTTACTCAGCTGTAGAAATGAGATGATAGGGACTGGGGTCCCTATCATTCCACTGCAAAGTGGACATGTAGTTGCCACCAACACCACCACCACCACCACCAACTACAACAACATCACCCCCCACTACCACTATCACACCCACCAATGCCACAACCACCACCACCACCAACAACACTATCACACACACCAATGCCACAACCACCATCACCACCAACAACAACAGCACCACCAGCAACAACAGCACCACCAACAACACTACCAACAACAACAGCACCACGAACAACAACAGCACCACCACCAACACCAACAGCACCACCACCACCACCAACAACATCACCGCCAACAGCACCACCACCAACATCACCAGCACCACCACCAACAACATCACCACCAACAGCACCACCACCACCAACACCACCACCATCACCAACAACACCAACAACACTACCAACAACAACAGCACCACCAACAACAACAGCACCACCACCACCAACATCACCACCAACAACAACAGCAGCACCACCACCAACAACAACAACAGCACCACCGCCACCAACACTACCACCATCACCACCAACATCACCACCAACACCACCAACAACACCACCACCACAACCAACAACACCACCACCAACATCACCACCAACAACACTACCAACAACAACAGAACTACCACCAACAACAGCACCACCACCAACAACACCAACACCACCACCACCAGCAACAACAACAACACCACCACCACCACCACCAACATCACCACCAACAACACTACCAACAACAACAATATAAACTAAACTAAATCAAAGAATTCCAGCAATGTCTGGAATGGTTTAGTCTGCAGAATATCTGAATATATTCTGGTTAGATTAATCTAGATGATGCTACCTATTCTCAGATTCTTGCACTTTAAAAAAGAATTGATTATTATAAGAACTAGATGGACGTCGCTGTAATCATAGGATGGTTTATAGATTTCACCAGGTGAGAAAATTGATTGATTCACCCGGTGAGAAAATTATTTGATAGTTTACCTGAAGAGAAGCTCACAGTTGAAAATTATCTCAGAAATTATCTGATCATTTCGCTGAAGGAAAATAAAATCTCACAAATGATGAGGGGACTAAGTGCAGAAGCCTGCTGTAGGTGTATATATATATATATATATATATATATATATATATATATATATATATATATATATATATATATATATTAGTATTTCGTATCTCCAAGGAAATACGGTTTTAGGAAGCCATAGTGGCGTTAGCCCCCCGGTGGTTGCATAGCTACGGCTTCCTAAAACCGTATTTCCTTGGAGATACGAAATACTTATACATATTGTATAAAGCTATGCTTGAAGCGAAATCCTATTTCTTTGTTATTATAAGTTGAGCCAACTATTGCAGCTTCATATGCAAATGAGATTAATCACCTCATTTACACAGACGATAAATGTATATAGTCTCGGCTGTCTTCTAGTCCAGCAGTCGCAAGCGGTGGGCGGGACCGTCCTGATGAAGGCCAGTTAAGCCTGAAATGCATAGACGGTTGTGCCCCTTGCTTCTGCTGGACATCACCAGAGGGCGTTAGCCCACCGATGTTTGCATAGCTACAGCTTCCTAAAACCGTATTTCCTTGGAGATACGAAATACTTATACATATTGTATAAAGCTATGCTTGAAGCGAAATCCTATTTCTTATATATATATATTAATATAGAAATGGCATCTACAGGACTAGAACTGTTTCATTCGGGAGAAATTATCAGGAAGAGTTAGCTTCCTGATGATTTCTCCCGAATGAAACAGTTCTAGTCCTGTAGAAGCCATTTTTATATTAAATATTTATACTCTGCTATGTATTGAGTACCTTACTTACTGTGGTTACCCCTGATTGAACCTGGGATAAACTTATATATATATATATATATGTGTGTGCGTACAGGGTGTCCCGAAAAAATGTATACCATTTGAAGTCCACACTGTAAAGTGGTCATGTAGGAGATACAGTAAAATGGCTCCGAGTCCACACTGTAAAACTGGTTGCTGTTAGGAAGGGCATCCAGCTGTAGAAAACATGCCAGAGACACTTCCGTATGAGCGAGACACTGTCTCCCGACCAATTCCACATCAAATGGAATAAAGCTGTCTAAGCCATGCTAGTGTTGAAGATGGACGTTAAACGATCATGATGATGTTATACAGGTAATCAAAGTGT
This sequence comes from Eledone cirrhosa, assembly GCA_964016885.1. Lineage (NCBI taxonomy): Eukaryota > Metazoa > Mollusca > Cephalopoda > Octopoda > Eledonidae > Eledone > Eledone cirrhosa. Next base: position 16,149,099 of record OZ024748.1, read on the forward strand.
GTATACAGTTTTTGGGACACCCTGTATATACTCATGAGTGTGTGTGTGTGTGCATATATATATATATATATATATATATATATATGTATGTAAAAGGTAAACAGAAACAGCAACACAATCGGTACAGTATATGGAAGGAATATATTAGGTTAATGATTGAAATAGTAGGAAAAGGGTCTTAACGTTTTGGACGCTAGCCCTTCATCAGAAGAATGAGAAATTTGAAAGATTGGAGGGATAGGCAGGATGGAATACATACACATGTATATACCTATAGATATATTGTGAGAGCTGACACCAAATTTCTAAAACTGGCAAATGAGATGACAAAGGAACGCAACAAGTGGAAAGACGCCACGCTGAGAAGGACCTGTTCAACCCATGCAAGCATGGAAAAGCAGATGTAAAAATGACGATGATGATATGTATATATATATATAACATCATCATCATCTACATCACCATTTTACATTCAGATCTCCAGTTTTGCCAAGCGCTTAACATCCACCCTAGTATTGGTCACCTACTTGCCCAGTTTACTTTGTAAACTGGCTGGTGATAAGGAAGGGTATCCAGCTATAGAAAACTTACCAAGCAAAGGTTTGGTAGAACTCTCAGCAGTGTTAAAGATATGACAACTCCTCTAGTGCTGGTGCCATGATAACATGAACTTAGTATAACATGTAAACGATTTCTAAATGTGATGCGAGCCCCTGACCTGCATGAGCACCTGGTAGAATACAAGAGTGTAAGACAGATATGTTTCTTTATTAGCCACAGGGGCACAAAAGAAGGGGACAAATACAAAGGGGGAAGTTTACATACAATAAAAACGTTTAAAATGTTATCACAAATGCAATTTAAAAGTTAGTCGATTTTCCCCAATAGGGGGAGACAGTTTATATGGGTAACACATACCCCCCAAAAAATGTGCAACCCTCATCTCCAGGAGTACGAAGAGTTTGTACTCCTTTCCTCTCCTCCTCCTTTTCCTCAACCTACAGGCTGATATAGAGAGAAGGCCCATTCACTCGGGCCATTCTCGGCACTTTCACCCACCTTTCATAAAAGTTGCTGGGGTACAGCACCTCTCTCTCCATCTTGATTCTTCTTCCAAAGTGGTATTTGAAAAAAAGAATCAGTTGTTGGCCGGAGAGAAAGGTGTCTGACCTCAGCCCTTTCAAGAGTGTAAGATAGATAGATACATAATCTGTAATGACTCAGCCAACTGTTGTTAGCAGGGGAAATTAGAGGTATGATTAATATGATGATATACATAGTAAGTCAAGGAATTAGAGAAAAGAATGACTATAGAGAATTGGTAAATGGAAAATTCACATGGAATGTTGTACAAAGCTAAAAGGTGTTTTCATTCATAAGATACTTGTACTGGGCAATCTTGTTTATATATATATATGTATCATCATCATCATTTTATGCCCGCTTTTCCCTGCTTGCAAGGGCGGGATGGGTCCTATTCAGCACAGCATCCTTCTACTTGTCACAGTCCTATGTCATCTCCTATGTGAGCTTCAGTGATCTGAGGTCTGCTCTCACCACCTCCGCCCATGTTTTTCGTGGTCTTCCTCTACTGCATCTTCCTTCTACTATGAGCACAATATATATATATAGAGAGAGAGGGATAGAGAGATGTAAAATCCTCACTGCAGGCTACTCTCTCTCTATATATATACATATTCTCTCTATATATGTACATATTCGTGGTAGCACTAAAACAGTGTTTAAGTATGACAGCATTTTATATAAAAACATATATAAACACATATATAAAAAACTACATACATAAAACATCAATAAATTATTTCTGAGGTCTGTAGCTGTTTGAGTAATGACTCAGTGTGTGATGACCTGTCCAGCCCTTGCTAACAGGGGAAACTGATTGTATAATAATGATAATGATGATGATGATGATGATGATGATGATGATGATGATGATGAAAATAGCAAAGAAATCTGTCTAAGGAATAGTTACTGAACACTGTCGACAAAGGTTATGGAATAACAATTATGAACAATTTCTGTTGAATTTATTAGTATTCCTGTCTTATTCTGCTTTTATAATAAATTAAGATTTTATTATTATTGTTTCTTTACACAGCTTCTAATGGTGGAGATGTATTACAGTGTTAGCTCTTCACTATAAATGAACTGATGTAACACCCCTTATTTTTCAAGTACCTTCCAGAGCATTCTTGCTGTTCTAAGCAATGCTGTTTTTTTTTCCCATAAGTGTTCCACCTCTATTTTAATCCCTATTTGTTTAACGTACTTCTCAAGATCTTCACTCACTGTTCCTAAGACTCCAACTATTATCATTATTATTATTATTATTATTATTATTATTATATTAGGCTTTGTTCAACTTTAAATAAATAATACCTTCTTCAAACTTTAGTTTCATTTTAAATTTTTACTCAAGATTTCTATCAAACACACTAAACAAAAATATTTCTTATTTAATTTACATTCAGACTTTTTGTCTCCTAGCTTTCGTCTATCTTCTTTCAGTTTTATTCCTCATATTGTTTCTTATAAGCAAACTTCATGGTTACCAGATAAGAGAACACACAAAATGTCTGTGTTTATTTCCTTGCTTAACCATGATTTAATACAGCTTTTGTCTATTTTCATTATTCCAATGAGTTACAGTTGGCTTTATACATTTATTATATTATATTTTATTATATATATATATATATATTCTTTTATTCAGTTCAGCTCTGAAGACAAAACAAATCAAATCTATGAGTAAAAGAAATCAACAATTCATTAGAATATAATACCAACCATATGATGGTACTTTCCAACATTCCTATTGTATTCCTTATGTAGAAATACATGCATTAGTTAGTTTCCTGAAGTTTCTTTTCTGAAATGGTACAAAAAAAAAATGTGATTGGTAGTTTGGTGTATTAAATATTGTCAATACTATAATTGTTAGTAGCATAGACATAAGATATGTGGCTCAATGGTTAATGTGTGTGTGTTGGTTTCAGGATTGTAGAGTTGTGAGTATAAATGAAGGATAGAAAGTTAGGGCCCATTGACTGAGTTCTTGCCATTTCGACAGTAAGCAAATTCCAGACTACATTCTACTACCACAAGTATTGACTACTCTGCAGAAAAATTCTCTTACTAGTTTAAACTGGTAAAATCCTGATCTATATATATATGTATATATATCATCATCAACGTTTAACGTCCGTGTTCCACGCTTGCATGGGTTCGGAATATATACAATATATTAATATATATACAATATATTAATAAATGGAAACTATATTTATAAAACTATAATTATTTTATTATATATATTTCAAGGGCAACCAAGGCAATCTTGGTGCGCCTTCATCAGATAAAATACAAAATTTGTTTTATAAATAGTGACATAACCATGGAAAACAACCTTGACGGGTGAAAATTCGCTGGATATATATATATAGAGAGAAATGGCTTCTACAGGACTAGAACTGTTTCATTCGGGAGAAATCATCAGGAAGCTCTGATGATTTCTCCTGAATGAAACAGTTCTAGTCTTGTAGAAGCCATTTCTATATTAAATATTTATACTCTGCTATCTATTGAGTACCTTACTTACTGTGATTACCCCCGATTTAACACGGGATAAACTTATATATATATATATATATATATATATATATATATATATATATATATATATATATAAGGTGGTATGTTGTGTCCTTGAGCAAGAAACTTTATTCCACATAGCCCCAGTCTATGCAACTGGAAAAAGTATTAGTTGTGATGACATTGGTGTCAAACTGTATTTGGTTTTTGTCCTTCCCATAGACAACATTAGTGGAATTGGGAGGGGGACTGCATGCATGGGTGACTGCTAGTCTTCCACAAAACATCCTACCCAGGCATGTGCCTCAGAGAGGCAAACGTATAGTCAGTCAACCATGACGAATCTTCCTGAGAATTACATTAAGAGCATACATGTCTGTGGAATACTGAATCTCTTATATGAGAATGTTAGTGACAAGTTGTCACAGTCGGTAGAGAATTGGAGTAAAAACCTTGAAGTATTTATTCCAGCACTCTACACTTGGAGTTCAAATCCCACCAACGTTAACTTTTAACGGTGGTGCACCAGCATGGCCTCAGCCTGTTGGCTGGAACACATAGTAGAATAATAGAATACTGTACTGTACACACCTTGCCAAACAGCATGTCATGCTGAATCTCCCTGAGAATTAAGTTAAAGGGTACATATGTCAGTGGAATGAACTGTAACTATAATTCAAAGAGTCAACTATGTCACACGTTGTGATTTGCTGAATCTCCCTGAGAATTAATTTAAAGGGTACAAATATCAGGGGAAATGTTCAGCCACCTGCAGGTGAATCTGAATCTCATGTACAGGCTGTTCTGTTAATAAAAGAACTAGAAACCCAGATCATCAAAACCCAACTGAGAACCATTCCAGGACATACCATATATACATGAACATAAGACAACCATACCATTTTATGTCTGGTAAATGGGCAAAAATCCAAACATTATTTACGTAGAATTTAAAGTTGGTGAAAATTCTCAAAATATTGACTTCATTGATTTATTTTGGTCTTACATTTCTCAGCTTATATTTGAGTATATATGGTAATTCTATCTCTTTCTGATAGAACTGGAAAATGACAGCAGAGCAGTCTGGTCATGTCAACTCCCTCAGTAGCCTTCCTAAGGTCATGAACTATCAACTGTCAACTTCCACAGCACTCTTCCCAAGTCCATCAGCATGTCAACTTCCCCAGCACCCTTCCCAAGTCCATCACCATGTCAACTGTCAACTTCCATAGCAGCCTTGCCAAGTCCATCACCATATCAACTTCCACAGTAGCCTTTCCATTCCATCACCACATCAACTTCCACAGTAGCCTTCCTAAGGTCATCACCATGTCAACCTCCCAGCACCCTTCCCAAGTCCATCACCATGTCAACTGTCAACTTCCATAGCAGCCTTGCCAAGTCCATCACCATATCAACTTCCACAGTAGCCTTTCCATTCCATCACCACATCAACTTCCACAGTAGCCTTCCTAAGGTCATCACCATGTCAACCTCCCAGCACCCTTCCCAAGTCCATCACCATGTCAACTGTCAACTTCCATAGCAGCCTTGCCAAGTCCATCACCATATCAACTTCCACAGTAGCCTTTCCATTCCATCACCACATCAACTTCCACAGTAGCCTTCCTAAGGTCATCACCATGTCAACCTCCCAGCACCCTTCCCAAGTCCATCACCATATCAACTTCCCCACCACCATCAGTGGAAATATTGATTATAATACTAACTAGAATTTTATGACTTATTGCTAGATGACTCCACTAACAACAAAAACAACAATAACAAATAAAAGGCCATCATATACATTAATTAGTATTTAATAAATAAATAGATGGATATTTAAAGTGTGCATGCTTTAAATCTAAGGAAGTATTTAGCTTTGATATATATATATATAAATATATATATATTACCATTATTGTCGTTTTCATGTCTGCTTTTACTCTACATATATATATATGTATGCGTGTGTATATGTGCACATATATATGTGTGTCTGTGTGTGTGTGTGTGTGTGTGTGTGTGTGTGTGTGTGTATATATATATAATATATATGTGTGTGTGCATATATATATATATATTGTTTTACCACCAATCATTCCATTTAATCTCTATAAGACAAAGTGACAGCCTCTCTATTAACGTTCAATCGGATAGAAATAGCAACTAGATCCCCATTCAATCACACCCTACTTTCATAAAAAAGTATATATGGTTGGAGATAAGCATGCATTCATAGTTCCGTAACCTTTGAAGGAGTTGTAGGGGCACCATATCAACATTTTTAGGGCATTTTAAACATTGTGGAGCCAAATCCTCAGTTAGAGATATACTTTATTAAATAAAAGACTGAATAAAAGCTTGTTAACTAAACATTAAAAGACAAGTATCTTTATTCATCTACTTAATATGATTTCTAGTATCGGCACAAGGTCAGTAATTTTTATTTGGGGTTGGGGGGAGGAAAAATTCGATTAAATCGACCCCAGTACATTACTGGTGCTTTATTTTAACGACCCTGTAAGGATGAAAGACAAAGTTTCCCTCGGCAGGATTTGAACTCAGATCATAAAGGATGCTTTATGGCATAGGGTTACGCTAATCCTAACCTTTTACGGTCTGAGTTCAAATCCTGGTGAGGTTGATTTTGCCTTTCATCCTTACGGGGTCGATAAAATAAAGTACCAGTCTTGTATTGGCGTCGATTTAATAGACTTGCCCCTCTCCCAGAATTGCTGACCTGTGCCTATATAAGAATCCATTCATCTACTTAATATGAAACATGGAAAGAGAATTCCTATATTTTTCTCTGCAAGAAGTGAATAACAAAATGTAATTACTTTTGTTGACATTTTCTGTGAGGCTACTTAAAACTATAGTTAAAACAACATTAAATCAGTTTTAGATTTTCTAAAATTCTTTTTTTATCCTCCACTATTAAACCCAGAGGGAAAGGGGAATGCCCATGAAGTATTTTTAGGGTATTTCAGATGAGAGAAATGTGATGGGGAAGGTATCCTCAAAGCAGACACCTGTCCTGAATGCTTTCAATAGAATTTTCTGTTAAAGGTGTCCAAGGCTTGTTAATGGTGACAGATTAAGTTTACCATCCAAGTAAGCCACAATTAGATTTAAACCAAGAAAACTAACAGCTGGAACAAATACCACAAGGCATCCTGACCAATGTTCTAACAATTTTGCCATTCTATCACTCTCGACTGGTAATTTATTTATATTTTGTTTTCATCTTATCAAATTAATTGTTGATGGTTTCTAGTTTATGCACATGAGCAGCAATTTTGGGTGTGTAAAGGGAAAGTTGATTAAATCAAGCTATATATTTAACTTAAGGAGAGGTGTGTTGCTTTGTGGTAAGGGTGTTGGACTTATGATCATAATGCTATTGGTTCGATTCCTGGACTGAACTGTATGTTGGGTTCTTGAGCAAAACACTTCATTTCACATTGCTCCAGTATAATCAGCTGAAAATGAGTTCTAGCAATAACTGGCGATTCAACCCTGTGATGGACTGGTGTCCTGTCAAGAGGGAGTCTTGTACACTCAGTCACATCACAGACACCAAGATAAGCACCGCCCTGATGAACTTCCAGTTTTGAAACAGACTTTAACCCTGTGATGGACTGGTGACCTGTCCAAGGGGAATCTTGTGTTCACAGTCATTTAATGCCATGGAAACAAAACTAAGCAATGGCCTTACGAACCTCCAAGGCTGAAACAGACTTTAGACTTTCTTTTAGATTTGACAGATACGTTAAATTATTGATTCCAAAAGGATGGAAGGCAAAGGGGACTATGATGAGATTGGGATTGGAACTCAGAATTAAAAAAGTAGAAAAAAATACCACAAAATACATTGTCCCATGTTCTTAGGGTCCTGCCAATTCTTTACCCTGAATTAGTTATTAACGAAAATATATATTTTTTTGACTTTAACAAAAACTTACATAACTTATTTTACCAAAAATAATTTATGAAAGTAACACAGAGCCCTGAGAATATGAAGCCAGTGGCATACGTTATGCTAATATGCCACTGAGTTTATTTATCTAATCAATCAAAAGAGAAGAAAATAACCAAGTTAATATGTATCAGAATTGTAATAACAAATCGCATAAACTGAATACTAATATCGACTGACTGATTAAATTTAATACTTTCTACTCAAGTATCACTGTTTTATTACGGTTTATTATGATTAAAGTTTTCCTAGTAACAATAATTTAGTTTCAATATCATTAAAGTTGATTTAAACATAGAAGCAGTAAAACTAGTGTCAGGCAGTAAACTAAGTATAGGATGAGGTTCATTTAAGAGTGTGTGTGTGTGTGTGTGAATCTATATATATATATATACATAAATGTATGTATATATATATATATATATATATATATATATATATATATATATATATATATATATGTATATATATATATATATATATATATATATATATGTATATATATATATATATATATATATGTATATATATATATATATATATATATATATATATGTATATATATATATATATATATATATATAAATGTATGTATGTATATATATGTATATATATATATATAAATATATATAAATGTATATATATATATATATATATATGTGTGTATGTATGTGAATATATATGTGCATGTGTATATATATATATATATATATATATATATATATATATATATATATATATACATATATATATATATATATATATTTATATACATGTGTATACATATATATATATGTGCATGCATACAATATATATATATATATATGCCTATATACATGATCAGTGAACACTTTGAAATCACTTAAAGTACAAGAGAACATTTCAACAACTCTGCTGCAAGTCTGTTTGAGAAGTTAACAATTAGACATAATCAGATTAAGTTATAGTAAATGTGCTACTTTCATTACAACTCAAACTAAAGTCAGAGAATTTCCTGCCACCCCCTCTTGCTTTGCCCATCGCCAAATATGTTAGAGATATATAAGAATAGTTTTAATGTAATTTTTCTATTTGTAATGTAAGCTAATTCAATAACGTAGTGAAATGTTCGACAATGTAATAATATTCCAGTATTTTATGGATTTATGAAGCTGGGAGATGAAAACAAGGTAGGCCGAAATTTATAGAATAATAGACATGAATATTATAAGAAGCAGTCAGGCCTCATTGATTTTGTGAAGCTGGTAGAGTCCATATCGGAGTAATATTGGTTGAAAAGATGAACAGGTTTCATTGTATTTTATTACTAGTTCTACGTATATATATATATATATATACACATGCATACATACATATATGTATACATGCATACATACATATATATATGCATAGATACATACATATATATATATGCATAGATATATACATATATATATACATTCATACATACATATATGGTGGCTGCCAACTCGTTTTCGAGTACGGCCACTACTTTATATCCATGTAGGAGAACCCCCACCGATGCGCTGAACGAGTGTGACTTCTTAGTCCAGCCAGCGACTTGAAAACTCTGGTACAAACACTACACTTGTGACAATTATTGACACAGAGTGCTGGGCCCATGGTACCATATGACGACAAGTGTAGAGAGATCTCCAGATATAAAGCAATGCCTGTGCCGTGAAGCTTTTATAGTGAGCAAAGGCACTGCACAAAGCCAGTCCCACTCTCTAAACCAAGATGATATTTACCAAAAAGAAGAACAAGTCAACATCATTGGAGTTGCGGGTGTTATATTAGAGTTTTCCTTCTCCTAGAATTCTGCCTTGATAAAGGCTAAGGGGTCATCCCTCCCGGTGATTTTGGATGGCCATTGACTCTTAAGAGCTCCTTTGCCCTTTGACAGGTTTTGTTTTTATTCCTGCAGGATGTCCAAAGTCACCCTCCTCACCAAGAAACCTTGGTGGGGTTGCCAGTTTAGTCGCCAACGACCCAACCATGAGTCAGGTTGTACTGGAATACATGTTACCAGTAGCACCAACTGGTGACCTGACATATATATATGCATAAATACATATATATATATATATATATATATATATATATATATAGTATTAAGGGTACTATTTATAGTTATGTATGCAATAAAACCTTTAATGGTAATATATTATATACACAAACCCTAAATAGTGAAAGATAGTCATTAATTACTATCCTATTACCAGTAAGATAAATAGCTCAATGTAATAACATCAGTTGTTTTACAGAGCAGTTATATAGAGATTACAATAATCAAAGTTCAGTATAAATAAGACACGCGTGCATGCTACACGTGAGATTGTTTCATACACTGACTACTCTAAACTTTCCTCTTGCTTTATCTTCATAGACTGCCAACGCTTCATGTTTATCTTTATTTTCATTCTTGTTTTTATTTTATTTTTATCCTGTAACCTTTATATATAAATTGCCATGCTATACCATTTGATGAATGTCACCCCACTGTTGATCAATATGCGCATATGTTTAATATGTCTCTTGGGTTGAAAAGGAGATCAAGTATGTTATAGATCAGTAAATAGTTGCTCCGAAGAATCCAAACCTCGGTTTGGAGGAAACAATTGTAAGCAAATAAATGACTTAAACTGAACTTTGATTATTGTAATCTCTCTCTCTCTCTATATATATATATATATATGCATAGATACATACATATATATATATGCATAGATATATACATATATATATATACATGCATACATATATATATATATATATATATGCATAGATACATACATATATATATATGCATAGATATATACATATATATATATACATGCATACATATATATATATATATATATATATGCATAGATACATACATATATATATATGCATAGATATATACATATATATATATACATACATACATACATACATATATATATATACATACATACATACATATATATATATACATACATACATATATATATATATATATATATATATATATATATATATATATATATATATATATATATATATATATACACACATACATGCATATATATATTATGTTGTTGGACATTGTATCACAGCTATAGAGCTAGGAGCTATTGAAAGAATGGTGAATGAATTAGCCTTGGAAAAATGTTTCAAAGATTTTCTCAACAAATCTTTTATGAATTTAAAGTCTTGCATGTGGTTAGAATGTCTCAGGAAAGAATCGCTGGACAGATTTTACGGGCAAAACCAACAGGTAGGAGACCCAGGGGTAGATCCCAAGCTAGGTTGTTGGATAATATACATGGGCTTGGCTGGTCATGGTTGGGGACCCAGCTGGATCAGTTGAAGATGGTTGCTTCTGACAGGACCTGTTGGCAGGAGTGTTTGAGTATTCTTCCCCGTCTCAGGAATAAGTTGGCAAAGAAGAAGAAGAAGAAGAAGAAGAAGAAGAGGAAGAAGAAGAAGAAGAAGAAGAAGAAGAAGAAGAAGAAGAAGAAGAAGAAGAAGAAGAAGAAGAAGAAGAAGAAGAAGAAGAAGAGAAAAATTATAGAAAATATATATTTAAGCCTTTTTTTGTTTCTTTTAGGCTATATCAGTGATTCCTAAACCAAAGTTTGCTTAAGTAATAATTGGGGACTGTGAGCTGAGTCAAAATTCTCATTCCTGTATATCTTGATATTAGTTATCATCATCATCATCATCACTGTTTGACATTCATTTTCCATGCTAGCTTGGGTTAGACAAGTGGTCCTGTTGTGAGACAAATCAGATCAGGCGACTATGTCTTACTGATATGGAACTGATTCTGGCTTAGTTTCTACGGCTGGATGTCCTTTCCAACAGCAACAACATTTACAGCATAAATTGGGTGCTTTTTTTAATGAGGCACCAAAATGACCAACTGACAGGTTGGACTGGATGCTTTTCAACATGTCACCTGCATGACCACCTTATAGGGTGGACCGGGTGCTTTTTGTCATGACTAGTTCTATATATTTATTTGTTATGTCTTGCCATAGTTATAGGATTAAGAACCATTGAAATAATATATGAATAGCTGGAGAAAATGTTTTGAGTTCAAATTTTATTATTGGCAGTAGAGCGGTAGATTGGCAGTTTCGGTGGAGCATCGGACACCTTACTGTGTTCCAAGTTCAAATTCTGCTGAGGTTAGCTTTTCCTTTCATCCTTACAGGGTCGATTGAATAAAGCACCAGTAATGTACTGGGGTCCATTTAATTGACTTTTCCGTCTCCCCAAATTGCTGGCCTTGATCTGGTCAAATTGGACCAAGGAAACAATGTTTCCATTAGCCTTTCCATTTCTGATACTATCTACTGATTTCAATTCGACATTAGGATTAGTGTTAGGGCAAAATATGTTATTTCAACTGCTACATAAATCATTATGTTAGTCTCATATTTCAATTCTTCCTAAATTCTGATCTTAACCCATGCTACTTATACAACCAATTGCTAGTTGGAAAAAACAGATGTGGTGCTGATGACGATGATGATGATGGTGATGACGATGAAATTATGATCATGATGATGGTAAAGAGAATGAAATGATGATGATGATAATGATGATGATGGAATGATAATGATAATTGAATGATGATAATGATGATGAAATGATGACGAGACAATGATGATGATGATGAAATGATGATGATAACAATGATAAAATGACAATGATAATGATGATGATGATGAAATGATGATGATGACAATGATGAAATGACAATGATGATGATGACGATGATGAAATGATGACAATGAAATGCTGACGATGATGATGAAATGACAATGATGATGATGATATAGTTATAAAATAAGACAGAAACCAAGAACATCCATAATTGTTTCTTTTTCCAAATTATCATACATCGGAATTAAAAATTGTGTTTTACTCTCATCGCATCTCATCTTAATTAGAAATTACCAACAAATAAATCAAAACTATCCTTTGCACTGTTATTTCACATCCAGTTAATTCCTAACTTCATTTATTACTTCCTTCCACCCCAAAATAGATAGAACTACCCTGGGGTATACAAACCCATCCAAAACTTGTCAAGTATATATAATATATGGATAAAGCAAAATTTAAAAAGTAAACATAACACATAAAAAAATCCAAGATAAAAATGAACAAACGAACAAAAATAAACAAAAATAAACGAAAAACAGTTATTTTTATATAAATAAACATACAGTGAAAATAGCCTTCAGTGGAGACAAATCAATCCAAGTGATAAACAAGAATTGATGCCATCTAATTAGTAACTGAATTGAAGATTGGAATTAAAGACAAAAACCAAACCAAAATGATTAGCATAGGAGTTAGGAGACGGTTAACCAATGTAATTTATAAATCTTCCTGTCCTACTGATAACTGCTAACATTAACTTTCATCAGTGATGAAAGTTAATGCTTCTTTTTAGAATATTCACAGAAAATAAATTAGATAAGAAAATGACAATTATCTAGAACCATCTTTAAATTATGCACACATATACACAAACATACATATGCAGGGAATACAACACACACACACACAGAGCACACATTCAGAGAATAAAACACATACACACAAACACACATACACAGGGAATAAAACACAAACATACAGGCACATATACAATGAGAATAAAACACACACATAGACGCACACACAGGCACACATTCAGAGAATAAAACACACACACAGACTCACACATAGGCACACTTGCAGAGATCAAAACACGTGCATACATACACACACACATATGAATAAAGACAGAGACACATATACACAAATACACATGTACATATACACAAACACACAGACTCAAACACACATACAAACACAGACACACAGATTCAAATGGAGACACGAACACATACAGACACAAATACATACACACATTCAGATTCAAAAGCACATACACAAACATACACACACACACAAGCGCACAGACACATGTACACACATGTATACACATAACTACACACAAACATACACAGACACACATACAAACATGTGTACAAATAGTTACACACAAACACAAATAAAAACAGTTGCACACATGTACATATATGCACTGTACGCATAAAGTAACGGAATGCTTAAAAAGAAAATTAAATATATACATGCAGAACCAAAATATCCAAAGAAAATTAACACTTCGCAAAATAGATACAATCTTATTTTAGGAAATTAAAATGAAATATATTTATATATATATATATATATTTACATACACACACACATATGTATATGTGTATGCACACACACATATATATATGAATAAATAAATATATATAAATATATGTCAATATATATCTATATATCTATATATATATAAATATATACATAGCCATATATATGTCTAAGTGTGTGTGTGTATATACATATATATATATATATATACACACACATACTTAGACATATATATGGCTATGTATATATCTATATATATATAGATATATAGATATATATTGACATATATTTATATATATTTATTTATCCATATATATATATATATATATATATATATATACACATAGCCATATATATGTCTATATGTGTGTGTATATATATATATATATATATATATGTATAAACTCCTAAACAACATATATATATTTATATAGATATCAATATGCACACACACACACACATATATATATATATGTACATATATATATACATATATATATATATGTACATATGTATATACATATTTATAAATATATATATATATATGTACATATATATATATATATATACTTATATATATTTATATTTATATATAAAGAGAGAGGGAGAAGCAGGGGATATTGAAAATTAAATTTAAACCAAATCTATGTTCAGAGACAAACAGAAACATATTTCTGATTCATAGCGTTATCATTGTAAATAAAATGAGAAAAATTTTTGCGATTTCAGACGAGTTTTAATTTTGGTTTAACAATTTCTAACCAAATTATCGAATCTGGTTGAAATGAGTAACTAAAAAAAAAGTGAATATAAAAGCAAGAGTTTCTTGTTTACTGCTGATCTCTGCAGAAGCAATTAATTTTCAGAGAAATAACTTTAAAAAAAATGTAAAAAGACAACTGAAAATTAATAAAATAGTAATTGCAGTTTGTGTTACATACACCAACACTATATCTAACTATCTGTCTATCTATATATATATATATATATATATAAATTCCGACCTCACACACTTACACCTCTCCAAGACAATGTCACTGGACCGAGATCTTTGGTGCTACACAGTCATACAGAAGATCCGCCTTGCCTAAGTACAAAGCGAAACCTACAGTCAGTAGGCACCTCTAACAAAATACACCCCGTCCCACTACCCCCACCCCATCCACACCACCCCTTTATATGTGAAGTTATGTTGGTACCACAACATCCAGTCCAAAACAAATGAGGTCGTGTAGGTGTCACGACAAAAAAACACACAGTCCACGCTGTAATGTGGCCGTGTAGGTAACACGGTAAAAACCTCCCAGTCCACACTGTAAACGTAGTTGGTGTTA
Organism: Eledone cirrhosa; assembly: GCA_964016885.1. Lineage (NCBI taxonomy): Eukaryota > Metazoa > Mollusca > Cephalopoda > Octopoda > Eledonidae > Eledone > Eledone cirrhosa. Next base: position 16,164,240 of record OZ024748.1, read on the forward strand.
GGAAGGGCATCCAGCCGTAGAAAACCCGCCAGACAGTCCTATATGAGCAAGACAACAAATCTTGCCTCAAGTGGGACAACTCCCGTTCAAACCCATGCAAGCGTGGAAGATGGACGTTAAACGATGATGATGATATATATATATAGATAGATAGATAATTATAGATATATAGATATAGACCGATCATGATTTTACGAGTTTAAACTAGTAAGACAATTGTTGAGCAGAGTACTCAATACTTACAATGGTAGAGTGTAGTCTGGAATTTGCTTACTGTCGAATGACAAGAACTCTGCAGACGGGTCCTAATCTCTACTATATATATGTGTGTGAGTATGTCTGTGTGCGTGTGTGTGTGTATATATATATATATAGATGTGTTGATCTATGTATGTAAGACAAACTGCACTTTCTACGTATATATAACAAAGAGGATGTGATAAGATACCAGGTGGACCATAATGCACCAGAGTACTCGATACTTAGGGTAGTAGAGTGGGTAATATGAAAAGATTAAGGACCCCGACGGCTGAGCTCCGGCCATTTCGACAGCTAGATCCATATATATATATGGCACATGGCTTAGTGGTTAAAGCATTAAGCTTGCAATCAAAAGGTTGTGAGTTCAATTCTCAGACCGGGTGATGTGTTGTTTCCTTGAGCAAGACACTTTATTTAACATTGCTCCAGTTTACTCAGCTGTAGAAATTAGATGATAGGGGCTGGGGTCCTTATCATTCCACTGAAAAGTGGTTGTGGAGGTGCCACGGCAAAAAAGCACCCAGCACTCACTGTAAAGTGGTTGTGGAGGTGCCACGGCACAAAAGCACCCAGCACTCACTGTAAATGAGGTTGGTGTTAGGAAGGGCATCCAGCTGTAGAAATCAAGCCAGAATCAGTTCCCATCCCACCCTTGCTAGTAGGGAAAAAGCGGACGTAAAATGAAATGATGATGATGATGAAATGATATATATATATATATATTTATATATAACAAAAAGGGTGTGGTAAGATTCCAGGTGGACCATAACGCACCAAAGTAAATGGCAGGAGCTCAGCCATCGGGGTCCTGAATCTTTTCATATATATGTATATATATATATGTGTATATGCAAGGTGTGTGTGAATATACTGGACCGAGATCTTTGGCGGTACTCAGTAAAAGAGAAGACCCGCCTTACCTGAAATACAAAGTAAAACCTACTACAGTCAGTAGGCATCTCTAACAAACCCCCCCCATCCACACCACCCTTTCAATGTAAAGTTATGTTGGTCCCACAACATCCAGGCCGAAACAAATGAGGTCGTGTAGGTGTCACGACAAAAAAACACACAGTCCACGCTGTAATGTGGCCGTGTAGGCAACACGGTAAAAACCTCCCAGACCCACACTGTAAACGTGGTTGGTGTTAGGAAGGGCATCCAGCCGTAGAAAACCCGCCAGACAGTCCTATGCGAGCAAGACAACCAATCTTGCCTCAAGTGGGAAAACTCCCGTCCAAACCCATGCTAGCGTGGAAGATGGACGTTAAACAATGATGATGATGATGATGATGATATATAATAATAATAATTGTTTCTACTTTAGGCACAAGGCCAGAAATTACCCAGTGCATTACTGGTACTTTATTTTATCGACTCCGTAAGGATGAAAGGCAAAGTCAACCTTAATAATAATAATAATAATAATAATAATAATAATAGTTATTGTTTCTACTTTTGGCACAAGGTCAGAAATTTGAAGGGAAGAGGAGTGGTGATTAAATTGCATCTTGCATGTAATTAAAATAAAGTACCAGTAATTAACTGAGGTCAATTTAATCACATTTCCATTCCTGTCAAATTGCTAGCTTTGTGCCAAAAGTAGAAACAAGGCTCTTGCCATTCTGAGTTCAAATCCCGCTGAGGTTAACTTTGCCTTTCATCCTTACGGGGGTCGATAAAATAAAGTACCAGTAATACACTGGGGAAACTGCTGGCCTTGTGCCAAAAGTAGAAACAATTGTTATTATTACTTTTAATATTAGGATGGTAGATTAGCAATACGGTAGAGTGTCGGGCAGTATGCTTTATAGCATAAGGTTACACTAATCCTAACCCTTTACGATCCGAGGTCAAATCCCGCTGAGGTTAACTTTGGCTTTCATCCTTACGGGGTCGATAAAATAAAGTACCACTAATGTACTTGTGTCGATTTAATCGATCTTTCCCTTTCCCTTCAAATTGCTGGCTTTCTGCCAAACGTAGAAACAATTCTTCTTCTTCTTATTATTATTATTATTATAGGGCGGTGGATTGGCACTATCAGTAGAGGGTCGGACGCCATGCTTTCCAGCATAGTTACGTCCCTTTACGATCTGAGTTCAAATCCCGCCGAGGTTGATTTTGCCTTTCATCCTTACGGGGTCGATAAAATAAAGTACCAGTAATGCACTTTGTAATTGCTGGCCTTGTGCCTAAATAGAAACAATTATTTATTATTATTATTAGCACCATTAGTAGCATACAAGGACATAAAACAACAGAACATGAGGTTTACATTGAGTGAAAGAAAGAGGACATCAACAGCAACCAAGCCCCCCCCCCCAAAAAAAAAAATAAACTGTAGATTTAACAACAATAACAATAACAACAGTAACAATTGCAGCCACAACCGAAAATGTCCTGTCAAAATATTTTGTCAATAAATAATGGAACCATGTCTCTAAGATTGCATAAAAGCCACTGCATCAATACAAGAATCCAGTGAGCATTTTACAAGAAGCATTTAGTTGTTTATTTTTGGTATGACCTTTCACTCAGAAAAAAATGTCCACCTTACTTACTTTTAGGTTATTCTGTAGACCTAAACAAATGATATTTTTGAAAGATGCTATTTTTTCTATTTTTGAAAGTAAATAAATAAAAAGTATATATATATATATATTTCCCAAAAGAAAAGATCACATGGGTTATCTAAAGCAATAAATATATAAATATATAAACAAATATATAAACAAATATATAAACAAACAAACAAATATATATACATACATATAGATATAGATATATATGTGTGTGTGTGTGTGTATAATAAAATGAAATGAAGTGATATAGCAATATTTTTTTAAATCAAAATATATGAACATACACACACACACACACATATATATATATATATAGATATATATATATATATATATAGATAGATAGATATAGATATATATTTGCACACACGCACACACATACATAGATACATATATGCATACATACATACATACATACATGCATGCATGCATGCATACATGAATATAGATCTGCTTTAGAGAATTTTTGCCAAAATAGATATGTTAGTGAGCCTTGGTGGCATTTATCCTCAAATGCTTTTAAGAAAAGTATTCTAACTACATACACTAAAGCTGGTAAATTAAGATAGCAATACTATTATATTTACTGCAAGAAGTATTGTTGGAAAACAAGCAGTAATACATGGATACACATTTATCTTTTTTGCATGACGTAAATGCTAATTTATCAAAAATAGGTATTTTAAGGGCAAAGGTAATGTTGCTATTTATCGGCATTACGTGTTGGCAGTAAAAAAAAGTCTGTTTTCAAAGCAATAAAACAACAGCTTTCATATTTAGTTTGCTTAGGTTTTGCAGTTTTGCCTTATATTATATATATATATATCTATGTTTATCATCATCATCATCATTTCATTTTACGTCCGCTTTTCCCTGCTTGCAAGGGTGGGATCGGAACTAATTCTGGCTTGATTTCTACAGCTGGATGCCCTTCCTAACACCAACCTCATTTACAGTGAGTGCTGGGTGCTTTTTTGCCGTGGCGCCTCCATGACCACTTTGCAGTGGAATGATATGGACCCCAGTCCCTATCATCTCATTTCTACAGCTGAGTAAACTGGAGCAATGTGAAATAAAGGAAACAACACATCACCCGGTCTGAGAATTGAACTCACAACCTTTTGATTGCAAGGCCAATGCTCAAACCAGTAAGCCATGTTGCTCCATTATATATATATGTATGTATATGTGTATGTGTATGCATACATATATATATATGTATAAATATATGTATGTATGTGTGTATATATATACATATAATATATATATATATATATACATACATATATTTATACGTATACACATATATATATATATATATATGTATATACGTATAAATATATGTATGTGTATATATATATATACGTGTGTATAATGGTAGCTATGGTGCTTCCATAGGTGGTATGCCAAAATTAGCACTCAATATTCATACAGAGCAGAGTGTGGATAGTATAAAAAAATGAAAAATCAGTGATGCATCTGGACTCAGTTTATTGCGTGTTACAATTGTTTCACTGGCAGGTAGCTCGATACATGATCACTGTATGGATCTGGCTGATTCTACGGCTGCAGGTTCCTTCAGACACAGGCAATTCGTTCAGAGCAAATTTTCTCATTGACGATAACATCCTAGTGAGAAATTTTGCTCCGAACGAATTGCCTGTGTCTGTGGGAACCTGCAGCCGTAGAATCAGCCAGATCCATACAGTGATCATGTCTTGAGCTATATATATATATGCATATATATGTATATATTATATTCTATTATATTATACGATCTGAGTTCAAATCCCGCCGAGGTTGACTTTGTCTTTCATCTTTACGGGGTCGATAAAATAAAGTACCAGTATAAAACTGGGTAATTGCTGGCCTTGTGCCTAAAGTGGAAACAATTATATTATATTATATAAATATATGTTCTAAAACTGAAGGGGAAATAGTAAACTGTTCTGCATGTGTGAGAAATATCATGATTTATGTAAATGAGACATGGGTGATGAACACAGAGCACAAAAGAAGGTTAGAAAGAATTGAAACAAGAATGGTTTGGTTGATACAAGCAGGGTGGAAATAGAGACAGTCATAAATGTTGTGAAAAGAAATGAAATGAGATGGTTTGCTCATTTGTTGAGGAAAGTTGAAAGTGACTGGGTGAAAGGAATACAGCCTGAAGTGAATGTTGTACGGAGAAATGGAATGAGATGGTTCGCTCATGTGTTGAGGAAGAATAGAATAGCCTAGGTGAACAGAACACAACTAGTGATGAATTTTGTAAAGAGAAATTGAATGAGATGGCTAGATCTATCTAAAAACCATCTATTATAGTTTTATGTACGAATATTTGTTAAGTGAAGCTCAAAAACACTAAATTAAAATAGAGAAAGTTATTTATTTTACTAAATCTCATGAAATTATTATTTTCATAATTATTTGAAAATCATATCGTAGCACCAAAACATCCAACTAACAGGTTGGACTGTATGCTTTTTGTTGTGTCACCAACACGACCATTTTACAGAATGGTCTGGGAACATTTTGGTTTGTCACTAGCTCAAACACTTTACAGGGTGGATTGGGTGCTTTTTGTTATATCTCCAACATGACCACTTTACAGGGTTGATTGAGTGCTTTTTGTTGTGTCACTAACATGACCACTGTACAGGGTGGACTGTGTACTTTTTATTGTGTCCCCAACACAACCACTTTACAGTGCAGTCTGGGAGTATTTTGTTGTGTCACTAGCACAAGCACTTTATGAGTGGACTGAGCACTTCTTGTCATGTCTCCAACATAACCACATTACATGGTGAATTAGGTGCTATTTGTTGTATCTCCAACATGACCACTTTACAGGTGTCATATCACCAACTCGATCATCAAAATCATAGGCAGTATATTGCATAAGAAATATGGTACCGACAGTGTTAAACAGCTTATATTTATCTAAAAACCTATTATAGTTTTATGTCAGAATATTTGTTAATTTATGCTTGATAACACTCGATTAATAAAGGGAAAAACACTTATTTTACTAAATCCCAACAAAATTCTAATTTTTAAAGTTATTTGCAAATCATAGGCTGTGTCTTTCATAAGAAATATGGTAATGAAAGGGTCAAAGAGTTGACTGTTTATAATTATATCAGAATTGACAACATCCTTCCCATCCATGTTTTGCATGGAAAGCTGGATTTGACAGAGCTGACTGCTGATAGTCTGCTTATATGTTATTAATCTCTTTATATTTAGAATCTTTATATACTGAGATATATATCCACGTCTGAAGAATTGGTTTTGCTTTGTTTTATAGATTTAAGCCATTATGAATTTGAATTTAAGCCTGTTATATTCCTGTGATAATATTTATTGTTTCTTCAGCACTCAATGCCAAATGCAGCAGAAAAATGGTAAAAATGGAGGCAGCGGTGGAAATTTAAAACATCGCAGGTACTAAAATAAACTAAATAATTGAAATAGAAAATAGAAAAATAAAAATTTCTTCTACTTGTTGTTGCTGTTGATGTAATTATTATCATTGTTTTTATTATTGTTGTCATCATCATCATCATCATCATTATAATCATCATCATTATCATTATTATCATCCTTATTATTATTATTATTGATGTTGTCTTTATCATCATCGACACCACCATTATCATTATTATCATTATTATTATTATTGGCGGTAGATTGGCAGTATCGGTAGAGGGTCGGACGCCATGCTTTCCAGCATAGAGTTACGTCCCTTTACGATCTGAGTTCAAATCCCACCGAGGTTGACTTTGCCTTTCATCCTTACGGGGTCGATAAAAATAAAGTACCAGTAATGAACTGGTTAATTGCTGGCCTTGTGCCTAAAGTAGAAACAATTATTATTATTGGCAGTATTGGTAGAAGGTCGGATGCCATGCTTTGCAGTATAGAGTTACAGCCCTTTATGTTCTTAGTTCAAATGCCGCCTAGGTTAACTTTGCCTTTCATCCTTATGGGGTCGATAAAAATAAAAGTACCAGTAATGTACTGGGGTAATTGATGGCCTAGTGCCAAAAGTAAAAACAATTATTATGATTACTATCATAACTATCATCATTATTATTATTATCATAACCATCATCATAACAATCATCATCCTTATTAGTATCATAACCATCATCATAACAATCATCATCATCATCCTTATTACTATCATAACCATCATCATAACAATCACCATCATCATCCTTATTACTATCATAACCATCATCATAACAATCATCATCATCATTATTACTATGATAACAATCATCATACTCATCATCATTATTACTATCATAACCATCATCATAACAATCATCATCATCATCATTATTACTATGATAACAATCATCATCATCATCATTATTACTATCATAACCATCATCATAATCATTATCATTATTACTATCATAACCATCATCATCATCATTATTACTATCATAACCATCATCATAATCATCATCATCATTATAACTATCATAACCATCATCATAACAATCATTATTATTATTATTATTATTAATATTATTATTGTAAGTTATAATTATCGGTGTTATTATTATTACTATTGCTAAGTTTAAACAGAGGAGAATAAATCTAATCCTTTAATCTTCTTACAGTAATCTCGATAAAGAAGGTAACTGTTTGTTTATTTATTTATTTGTATATTTAGTTGTTTGTTTCCGGCAGGGGAGAGGGGGGGGGGGTCTTATTTTTATATTTACTAATATTTCTGTTATTTTCTTGCATATTTTTTGTGTTTTATTTTTATTTATTTTTCTTAAATAAATTTTCCAACTAGTTTATCTAAGCCATATGGAATTGGATTGGAAGATACTATTTTACTCTTCATTTGATCAATAATGGTCTCAGATTTTTAGATATATCTGATTGTTATATATGTATATATGTATGTATGTACGTGTGTGTGTATATATGTATGTGTGTGTGTATATATGAATGTATGTATGTGTGTTTGTATGTATGTACGTATGTATGTATATATGTATGTATCTCCTACATGGATATAAAGTAGTGGCCGTACTCGAAAACGAGTTGGCAGCCACCATATATGTATGTATGCATGCATGTGTATGTATGTATGTGTGTATTTATGTATGTATGTATATATGTTTGTATATATGTGTCTGCATGTATGATCTATCGGTGTATTGTATGTATGTGTGTATGTATATATGTGTGTATGTATGTGTATATGTGCGTATGTATGCGTGTATATATGTGTGTATGTATGATCTATATATGTATATATGTATGTATATGTTTTAAAGTTTTTATGTATGATTTTATGTATCTGTTTATGATTTTTTTATTTGACCTTTGAATTGAAAACTTACTGCAAAATCAAACAAAAGCAAAGTAAAACAAAACATAATAATAATAATTGTTTCTACTTTAGGCACAAGGCCAGCAATTACCCAGTGCATTGCTGGTACTTTATTTTATCGACATAATAATAATAATAATAATAATAATTGTTTCTACTTTAGGCACAAGGCCAGCAATTATCCAGTACATTACTGGTACTTTTTTTTATCGTCCTCGTAAGGATGAAAGGCAAAGTCAACCTCGGCGGGATTTGAACTCAGATCGTAAAGGGACGTAACTATGCTGGAAAGCATGGCGTCTGACCCTCTACCGATACTGCCAATCCACCAAATAATGATAATAATAATGTAATAATACTGTTGGAAAGACACTCAGCAAGAAATGGAAACAAAACTGAAAGAAGAAGAATAAGAAGAAGAAGAAGAAGAAGAAGAAGAAGAAGAAGAAGAAGAAGAAGAAGAAATGAAAAAAATGAAGAAATGAAAAAGATGAAGAAAACGAAAAAGAAGAAGAAAAGAAAAATAATAAGAAGAAAACGAAAAAGAAGATGAAGAAGAAAGCAAAGAAGAAGAAAATGAAGAAAAGAGCAATGAAGAAGAAGAAGAAGAAGAAGAAGAAGAAGAAGAAGAAGAAGAAGAATATTAACAAAAATAATAAAATAACCAAAAAATATGTGATGTAAATGTGATAAAATATAATAAATCAAAAATGAAATTATTATTCTAATTTAAAGTGTGATAAGTGTAATAAGTCTTCTTATTATGTTTGTTGTACCTGTGATATCTTTAGAAAGTTTAATGTTTTGTAAAGACATTTTGTTATTACAGACTTCTTTATGTTATTTACCTTATTCCCATGGTGTATAGTTAACTGAGTGTATATATATATATATATATGGTTGAGGAAAATGTTTGTGCTGCGTGTTAAAATAATGATTTTTTTATGCAAGAATTTATTAAAAAACAACAACAACTATTCTTCAAAATAAAGACCATCATTGTCCACGACCTTCTGCCAACGACCTGCAAACTTTCGGATTTGGTCAAGGTACCAATCCTTCGGCTTTGAATCGAAAAATTCTTGACAGGCTTCTTCAACTTCATCGAATAAGACCAGAAGATCAACTCCCAGAACAACAGGTGGCTTGCTGGCTCATCTAAAGACGTGCCCAGAGTCATGCAGACAAAGTTTCCAGCAACAACATTGGTCTTAGGTGTTGTCAGCAGTCAAGGTGACGTCATGCCTCCTCACTTATTCCCTGAGGGCCTCAAGCTGAACACCGATGGCTACATCCACGTTCTGAGCGAGGTAGTAAAACCCTGGATCGACCAGGTAGCTGCAGGTAGGCCGTACGTGTGGCAGCAAGACTCAGCGCCCTGCCATACCAGCCGAAAGACCCAAGCTTGGCTGTCATAGAACTTCGTCGACAACACTTCACCTGGCATCTGGCCTCCCAGGTCGCTTGACTGCAACCCCCTTGACTTCTTTGTGTGGGGTGCAGTGGAATGAGACACCAACAGATCTAGCTGCAATACGAAAGACGATCTGAAGGCCAGCATCACAAGTCCCTTTAGTGGCCTAAGTCGGGGGACAGTGACGAAGGCCTGTAGCAGGCCGTCATCAAAGCCAATGGCGGTCTTATCGAGTGAGATCGAAAGAACAAGTCATGAAGACAAACTGACCCAAGTTTAATAATTATATCTTAAAAAATAAAACTACTGTGTTACTTTTTCCTAGACAGTAATCTTGCAAACAAATATCGTCTGCACCCTGTATATATATATATATAAATGAAAGGTATAGATATAAATGAAAGGTATATATATATATATGTGTGTGTGTGTGTGTGTATATATATATATATATGTATATGTATATATATATACGTATATGTTTATATATATATATATATTAGAAAGTGAGGTTTTTTTAACAAAATGAAAAAAAAAACCGAGGTGTCCTACACGAGTGAAAGTATAAGGAAAAATGATGAAATCGAAAATGCAACTGGAGTCTTTTTTTTTTAACAATATATTTATTTGGTTCCTTTACCGGTTTTCGCAGTTCTTGTGCTTTTCAAAGGTAGAATTGAGATGGAGGGTTTGTGGTTTTTCTTACATTGGAGATGTGCAAAAAACCACAAACCCTCCAGCTATACACATATATATACACACACACTTCTGTGTGTATGTGTGTGTATGTATATATGTGTGTGTGTTTCAGTGTGTTTATCTATCAACATATATATAATTATATGTTTATAACACGTACACACACACATGCATATATATATATACGAGTGTGTGTGTCTGTATGTCTGTGTTTATCTATCAACATATATATAATTATATATTTATAACACACACACATACACACATTTTTTTTGTTTTCATATATAAACAATCCTGTACCAATTTATAGATTCCTAACTGGTTCCTGGCACTATTATTACTCTGAGAATTCTATTTCTTCAGATAGAAAAGAAACCAATAGAATGAATTAATTGACCTTCATATTACCAGGAGGTTTCCACTTCGTTTTGCTGACTATCGAATATAATATTGTTGTGAAGAATACAGAACCGATATATCTTCTCTTCCATTGTGACAGCAACACATTTTATACACAATATTAGATTTATTTGCGTAATATTGTCACAGAAGTTGTTCCCTTGTTAAAAGAGATTTCCATTATACAAAATACTTAATAAAGAGCAAAGCAAGAAGAACGATTTCCTAAAAATTGTGTTCTTTTATATCATGCTGTAATATCGGATATATTATTGAAAATATTTTTAATATATTTTTCTAAAATATTAATAATAAATGCTTTCCATTTATTACAATAAATCCTTCTCTATTTGAAACTGTTTTGATGGTAGTAACGGTGTCAGTTATGATTGGAACAATCCCTTCAGGGGGATAACAGTTGTGGCAAGACCTAATATCAAACAATATCATATTCAGAGCTATTTATTATTAACTGTGTTTTCATCTTGAGCAATAAATATAAAACAGCCATTGTGGCAATGCCTTGACTTCACATCTGATACCAACATTTGATAACCCTTTTGATACCAGCATTTGATACCAATATTTGATATCAAAATTTGATAACCCTTTTGATAGAAACATTTGATAAGCCTTTTGATACCAACTTTAGATAACATTTCATACCAACATTTTGTACCAGTGTTTGATACCAACATTTGATACCACCATTTGATCCCAGATTTGATCACCCTTTTAATATCAACATTTGATAAGCCTTTTGATACCAACTTTAGATAACATTTCATACCAACATTTTGAACCAGCGTTTGATACCAACATTTGATACCACCATTTGATCCCAGATTTGATCACCCTTTTAATATCAACATTTGATAAGCCTTTTGATATGAACAAGTGATACCGACATTGATAAGTCTTTTAATACCAGAGGTGAATTAGTAGAGTCAGTGGAGCATCTGATTAAATGTCTTCGTATTTGTTCTCGATCTCAGCGCTCAGAGTTCAAATCCTGTTATAGCTAACTTTGCCTTTCATCCTTCAAGGGTGGTTGATAAATAATCCAAACTCTGTACTAAAACCTCAGATTTGTAATGAACTCTCCTCTCTACCAAGATCCCAGCCTTGCAATAACTTTATCTCTGCATTAATGTAATGACATAACTTTTCTACTGACACCACAGCTGTGTAATGACCTGTCCTTTCTACCATGACCTCAAATATGACCTGTCTATGGAGACTTCAGCTGATGTGCTTTTGTGAGCTTTCTATGAATTTTATAATAGCATTTTTTATGTTTGTGATTTTAATGTTTACATTACTCTATATTTACTATTGTATTTTTGTGGTAAAGGCTTTATCTCACACAATATCAAATCTATGAGATTTTGATATTATTTATTTTGGGAACAATAACTTTACATCAGTATGAGTGGCCAGTTATGACTAGTTTGAACAGAAAGAGGTGAGAGAATTCTGGCCAGATACAGCCAGTTTAAATGTTAAAGGGTTAAATGCATGTTATTAAAAATAAATCATTATTGTACTTCTTTTTATCATCCTGCAGTATAAAGGTTTTGTAGCTGACGTAGACTCAGGGTGAAATGTGGATGTACAGGTAGACCAACCATTGAACTGCAAATGACCAGAGAGATTGTACACTAAACTGTAAATATACAGGTAGATTAGACACTAAACTGTAAATATACAGGTAGATTAGACACTAAACTGTAAATATACAGGTAGATTGTACACTAAACTGTAAATATACAGGTAGATTGTACACTAAACTGTAAATGTACAGTTAGACTACATGCTGAACTGTAAATGTACAGGCAGACCACAGACTAATGCAGAAAATTTGTATCTCTTGAGCAAGACAGTTCAAAGATACATCATATTTTCTTTTTGCCAACCAATTCTATTCGAAGTAAGTTTTTAAATCTTAGTCATGGAGGATGTTCTGCTAAATCAAGGAGAGTGGGAGGTGTTCTAAGAAGGCGTCTGAGTCTACTTGTGCCTACATGAGCATCACAAGCCAAGTGATCCTCGATTATGAGTGACAGCTGTAGTTTCTGTGTTGTTTTTTTTAACTTTATATATATATATGATCATATTAGGAGAAAATAAAATGAAAAGATATTCATCCGGTTGACAGGGCTAAAATATACCTTCCTATAAGCATTTTGGTTGCTGTAGATATAAATATTTCCCTTAGAATATTTCTCTGATACTGTCAATGTAGAAAGGATATCAGAAATGTATAAATAGAGAATGCAGGATTGAAAACAAGAAATAATTCTAATAACGTGACTCCAAAATGTCTAGTAAAGGAAGCAACCTAAATTTCCAAATTGACAAGGATAACAAGATTATATCTAACAAAATATACATGTAAAAATATACAGCGTTGCTTTACACAACACACATCACTTGGGTTTAGTTTGGCTTATGTTTTGTTGCTTTCTTTTATTCATACTAACATTCCACAACTGAATCCATGATGAAGATGCATAAATGAACTGAGAAAAATTAATATACATGGTAATAAAGTGTTAATAACTATACACACTCACGTCATATGTTGGCACATACACATCAAGTGTGGTGAAACACACACGCACACATGAATTTATATAGAGTATTTTAAAGAAGGAATTACGCACATGAAATTACATAATTGCAACAACATTACCACAACCCAACAAACAACAACAACAACAAAAAGATCTGCAATAATCATAAAATCTAGTACAGACTGTAAAGATTTAGTGTTGCTGGTGCCACGATGAAGTGCTCCCAGTACACACTGTAAAGTGGTAATACTGGTGTGACTATGAAATACACCCAGTACTGTCTGTAAAGAATTAGTGATACTGGTTCCAGTACACTGTAAAATGGTAATGCTGATGCTGCAATGAAATGTTTTCATTGCACTCTGTAAAGTGGAAGTGCTCGTGCCGCAATAAAATGCCCATAGGACACATTCAATTCATTCTGTAAATATTAATGCTGGTGCCATCATAAAATGCACCCATTACACTCTGTATCTCTGCATCATAGAATGCATCTAGTACCCCTATTAGTAGCAATATTGGTACTACTATAAAATGCACCCAGCATGCTGTGTAAAGTGGCAATAATGTTGCTATTATGGAATTCACCATGTACACTCTAAAGTGGTAATGCTGCTGCTATTATAAAATGTACCATGTACACTCTGTAAAGTGGTAATGGTGTTGCTTTTATAAAATGCACCATGTACACTCTGTAAAGAGGTTGGCATTAAGAAGGGCATCCAGCTGAGGAAATCATGTGAAAATGGAAAATATGACTTCTCTAGTCTCAGAGCACCATCACATGTCTAACCAATGCAAGCAAAGAAAGCAGACATCATAAAATGAGGATGGTGATGAGGATGATGATGATGATAAATAATATGTTTAAGTATTTAATAATTTTCTCGATTACTACTTCAATATTTGTGCAACTGCGATATCTCATGAAAAAATACAAAAAAAAAAACGCCCAACAAAACAAAACAAAACAAATCAAAAAGAAAACCATTACCATCATAATTTCTATTTCAGAACTGTTTGTCAGACAAACTGTCATACATTGACAATATCAAAATCTGACTGTCAAAGACTTTTGCCTAATCTCAATACATATTCTTTGTCAGTTGTCAATATTTTTGTATCATGTCCAAACTAAATTTGAGCCAACTTACAGCAATGTGGGATGGGATGGAGGGAGAAAGCAACATATCATTTTTATCATTTTATTTTTCTTTCATTTTTCTTCTCTCATTATTATTATCAATATTATTATTATTATTATTTATATTTTTATTATCGTTTTTTTTTTTTTTATTTATTTTTTTTTTTTGCTTTGTTTTTGTTTGTTTTTATTCTAGTCATTGAGTGACATTTCCCGATGTCTAATCAACATTGCTATCTAATTTACGGTAACTAATGCGCCTATAATTTCCTCTTGAAACACACTATTATTTCCTTGTATTTACACATTATTATTTCATTTCCTCCTTTATTCTTCATGACTGAACATTACTTTGCCAGTTCAAATTCTCCTTCTTCTTCTTCTTCTTCTTCTTCTTTGTCTCCAAGAATGAAATTAATATTTATGTATTGCCACAAAAAGAAGAAAGCCCACTACTTCTCTCTACTTACTAAACATTTGAAAAGAAAAAGAAAGAAAAAAATTATCAATTTCAACATAAATGTTATTGTTTCATAATTAAGTAATTGCATTGAATATATAATATTTCTGTAAAATAAATTAACATGCTGTGAATCATGCTTTAATGATTTTATATTTTCTAAATTCCTTTTCTAATTGTGTCAAATTGTTTACAAGATGGAAAATATTCTCCTTGTAGTGAATTTCTTGTTAATACAACATATCCCCCATCTATGTAGGTTTAACCCTTATGGCACCCAACCACCTGAAAATATGAATCCATCCCTCATTCTATGATACAAAGACACTGTGTTATTCTTCTTCTTTGCCCACATATTCCTGAGAGGGTCATGGGGGAAGAGGCCCCAAACACTCCTTCCAGTAGGACCTGTCAGAAGCAACCATTTCCAATTGATCCAGCTTGATCCCCAATGTAATTAATGAACAAAATATCAGTATTGAGATTAAATTCTTCTTCTTCTCCCACCTATTTCTGAGAGGGTCATGTGGGCAGAGGTCCCAAACACTCCTTCTAGTAGGACCTGTCAGAAGCAACCATCTTCAATTGATCCAGCTTGATCCCCAAGAGTGACCAGATGAGCTCATGGATGTTATCCAACCATCTTGCTTGGGGTCTACCCTTGTGTCTCTTGTCGGTTAGTTTTGCCTATAATTTTAAAATCATTTTGAATGATGTTGATCATCATCATCATCATCATCATCATCATATTATGTCTGCTTTTCCCTACTTGCAAGGGTGGGATGGGTATAATTCAGCACAGCATCTCTCCATTCATCACGCTCCTTCGTCATCTCCTCCATGAGCTTCAGCGATCTGAGGTCAGTTCTCACTGCCTCTGCCCATGATGATGATGATGATGATGATGATAATTATGCTGATGATGGCGATGATGCTGATGATGATGATGATGATGATGATGATGATGATGATGATGGCGGTAGTGGTTGTGATGATGATGATACACATATTTTTATATATAAAACATAGGCAGTGAGTGACATGCATGTGAATATTGCATAAAATATCGAATTAGCTGATTTCTTTGGCATGACTCTGCTATGTCAGCAGAGGGATATTTCTTGCCAAATGCTCACAACACCTTCTGCTACAACATATTCTTGCTTCATTATATATTCATACACTATATCATATATATATATATAAGTGTGTGTCTCTCTCTCTATATATATATATATATGTATGTGTGTGTGTGTGCGTGTGTATATATATATATATGTGTATATAAATAAATATACATACATTTTTTTATATATATATATATATACAGGGTGTCCTAAAAATGTATACACACTTCAACACCATTCTAATGAATATGTGTATACATTTTTTGGGGACACCCTGTATACATATATATATATATATATATATACACGTCATTATGGAAATTCGGAAGGAAATGATGATGTTGTAGCGGTGGTGGTGGTGGGGATTAGTGGTTAGCGAAGGTGGTGGTGGTTAGTGAAGGTGGTGGTGGTGATGGTGGTTAATGGCGGCAAAAATGATAGGGATGGTGACGATGATGATGATGATATTGGTGTCAATGATGTGGAGTTGGTGGCGGTAGGCATCATCATTATCATGGACATCATTTCCCAACACTACCACCACCATTATCATCATCATCATCATCACTACCATTATCACCAGACATGGCACCTATAGACATAAAGGAGTTCAATTCACAGCCATATGGTTTCAGGTTCACTCCCACTCTAGGGATCCTTGGGTGGATTGGGTCTTTTACTAGAACTTCAGGTTGACTTGTGAGTGAAATTTGGGAGATGGAAACTGTAGAATCCTATTTTATATATATATAGCATCCAATCCATAAATGCTCATTTTGGTGCTATGATAATAACTACCCAGTCCACACTGTAAAGTGGTCGGATGGGTGTCATAACAAAAGCACCCTATTCACACTGTAATATAATTGTTTTGGTGTCATGACAAAACACACCAAGTCCACACTGTAGAGTGTTCGCTTTGGATAAAAGCACCTAATTCATACTGTAAATGTGGTTGGTGTTAAGAAGGGAATTCAGCTGTAGCAACCAAGCCAGAAACTGTTCTGTATCAGCAAGATATCGTCGCCTGATCTGATTTGTTTCACAATGGGACAACTTGTTTAACCTATGCTAGCATATAAAAATGGATATTAAATGATGATGATGATGGTGGGGATGATGATGATGACAATGATGATGATGGTGATGATGATTATGACAGTGGTGATGAAGGTGATGGTGATGAGGCTGAGAGTGGTGATGGTGATGATGGTTCGCCATTGGTAATATATGTTTTCAGTAACACTGCCAACTGCTCAAAATTTGGCAATGTCTGGATGTACCAACTCTTTGTGTCAATCGCATAATTTGGCAACAATTCTGAATGTTTGAAAAGTCTAAGTTTCAACCACCTGGCTATTTCCACCAGTTTCATATTATGTATGTTTTTGTTTTTTTTATACTGCTTAGTTAGTGAGGATTAAATGTGGATTGAATTGTGTGGTGGTGTTGAATTGAGCAACGAATTAAGCCTGGATCATGTGGTTGTGTTAAATTGAGCGATGGATTAAACCTAGATCATATGCTGGTGTTAAACAGAACAAAGGATTAAGCCTATATCATGTGGTGGTGATAAATTGAGCAATTGATTAAGCCTGGATCATGTGCTGATGTTGAACTGAGCAAAGGATTAAGCCTGGATCATGTGGTGGCGTTAAACTGAGCAAAGGATTAAGCCTGGATCATAAGGTGGTGTTAAACTGAGCAATGAATTAAGCCTGGATCATAAGGTAGTGTTAAACTCAGCAATGAATTAAGGGTTGATCATCTAAAGAACTGAGAATGTAGACAGCCAAAACAAACATTGACTACGTGGACACATGAATCCATTAGTAAAAGCATGGTGTACATTAATACCAAATCATCTTTAACCGAGAGTGTCAGCCATAATTTGTTTATTTTTGTTTTGGTGATGGTTGTCTTCTTATCTAGTCGCTACACAACACCCATCGAGTGTGGTACTCAGAGCCTTTCCTATAGTATTAAGGTTTCAAGGTTGTTAAGTGTGCATGGATCTTCAAGATTGGTGCAAACTAGAAGGTGCTCCATAGTTTGTAATTGCCTACATTGGCAGTTGGAACCATCATCTCTGATATATCCCACCATTCCTGAAGGGGATGGGGATGGTAGTGATTAGTAACCATTGTCTGATTAATAATGTTATTAGCACCGCAAGATTTGATTTCAGAACTCTAAACAAACCATTGATTTGTTACACAATGTACCAGCTTGAGAGACTGGGTGACTAAGAGTTAATTACATTTACCAGGAATACAAAACAACATGATTAAATGACACATTGAATTTTGATTCTTCAGTTAGTAGGCTGACATTCCAAACATTTCCGCAAGCTGTAGATATATAAAAATCAACAACAACAAAACACACACACACGCAAAAAGAAACACACACAAAAAACACACACACACATACACTAACTGAAAAAAGTTGCAGTGAAAACTTTGAGAAAATTGATCACAGATTTTATTTAACAAATGTTACAAATATGTAATTTTGAAAAAAATATTTTATATAAGCAAAATAGATGTATATTTTTTTTAAATCCCCTAAAGTAATATGTTTGATTTGAAATGTTTTATATTAGATTGGTATTATTTTTGATTTGAAATAAATGAAAAAAAAATGGAAATAATTCAGAAAACATTGTATTGAAAAAAATTTTTTTAAATAATTAAAAAAAATAATTAAAAAAAAATAACCCATGCTAGCGTGGAAAATGGATGTTAAACGAAGATGATGATGAGATGATGATACTCTCGAAAATATCACGAAAAGTTGGAGACAAAACATTTACAGGTGTGAAATCAAAAATAAAGAATAGAAATATATAGCTGAAGATAGCTATTGTTGCCAAACCTGTTAGGAAAATGTTATTTTTATATTTTATATATATATTTTTTTTTTTTTTTTCATTATATTTTTCTTTTGTTCCAATTAAGTCTGTTTATTTACCTGGGAAATTTTGTATGCCTCACAACTAAAGTAACTTTGATATTTTAACAGTAAAGAATGCCACATTCTGTTGCTAATTATCAATAAACAAAATTCATCATCATAGAATTGAATATTCTATTCTATGAGGCTTAATAATCCTAGAAACAATAATCATACAATTAGACCTAGAAATGTTATTCAAGTCGGTATTCATTCTGGCTGTCTGCACTCTGAGTTCAAATCCCAGGAATGTCAACTTTGCCTTTCATCTTTTTGAGGTCGATAAAAAGAGTATCAGTTTAATAATGGTTTCTTATATAGGCACAAGACCAGCAATTAAATCAACCCCATTGCATTACTGGTACTTTATTTTATCAACCTCATAAGGATGAAAGGCAAAGTTAACCTCAGTGGGATTTGAACTCAGACTGTAAAGGTATGTAACTCTATGCTGCAAATCATGGCGTTCGACTCTCTACCGATACTGCCAATCCTCTACACTCTAGCAGTTTAATAATGGGGTCGATTCTTCCTCCACATCTCTTGCTCACTTCTCTCTATCACTCTCTATCCTTCTCTGAAAGAATTTGCTATGAGAGGAGATTGCCTTTGACAGGTTTAAAAAGGCTGTATGTTAATACAGTGACTCTATGACTTCATCAGGAGTTAAGGGTACATACCATACTATTGTAAATTAACACTTTTGTAGCTAACCTGCTCAAACCCAGCTCTGTTTCTAAGAAACAAAGTCATCCACTTTAAAGGGTTCCTATTTAAATTAAAATCTTCCAACATAATTTTATATGATAATGATATGTTAAGTTATATTACAAATACTATCGACCATTTTGTCACCAACCCAGTTAAAAACTAGTTCAAATGCTATGCAACAACACCATCTACTTTAAAAGGTTCCTTTTATATAATTTTATATAGAATTATATTTTAAGTTATTATTTTCTTCTTCTCCCTCTTTGCCCACATATTCCTGAGATGGTTGTGGAGCCAGAGTCCTCAAACACTCCCTCCAGTGTACTGTCAGAAGCAATCATCTCCAACTGATCTGGCTGGATCCCCAAGTGAGATCAGCCAAGCTCATGGATGTTATCCAACCATCTTGCTTGGGGTCTAACCATGGGTCTCTTGCCGGTTGGTTTTTCCTGTAACATCTGTCCAGTGATT
Organism: Eledone cirrhosa; assembly: GCA_964016885.1. Taxonomy (NCBI): domain Eukaryota; kingdom Metazoa; phylum Mollusca; class Cephalopoda; order Octopoda; family Eledonidae; genus Eledone; species Eledone cirrhosa. The sequence goes on from OZ024748.1 coordinate 16,184,407, forward strand.
CTTTCCTGAAACATTTTAACCACATGCCTTTAGTATCAGAGCTGTGATCTCTCAATTAGTGGCTCTACCTGGAGTGACTCTCTTATCTCCGAGCTATGCACTTTATTATTAATGAAATAATTCATAATTTTTGTGAATCCCACAAAATTCTTCATTAATTGAATGAAATACAGTATGTCATTAGAA
>OZ024748.1:16184792-16209792 GCA_964016885.1 Eledone cirrhosa
TATTGAACAATTAGCTACATTTATAATTATAATTCCTCTGGCTAAATTGTTGTATTTATTTAAGGGGAGGGAAACCTCAACTAAAATTCAATTACAGTAAAAATGCATACTTTCTTCCTTCCTGTCTTCCATCCTTCTTTTCCTTCTTCCTTTCTTTCTTTGTCTTTACATCATGTTTTATATTCTTCAAGAGTTTTCAATTATTCTTTCAAAATACAAGACATTAACCCTACTTATCTTTTAAAAGAGTACTAAGAATTTTTATTGAAAATGTATTATTTCCTACTAGTTTCTTCTAAGCAACATTTTCTTTTGTTTTACATTTTTTCCTAATTACAAAAAGATAAATAGATAAATAATAATAATTGTTTCTACTTTTGGCACAAGGCCAGCAATTACACAATGCATTACTGGTACTTTATTCTATCGACCCCGGAAGGATGAAAGGCAAAGTTAACCTCGGTGGGATTTGAACTCAGATCATACAGGGAGGTCTGAGTTGAAATCCCGCCGAGCTTAACTTTAAATAAATAATAATAATAATAATAATAATTGTTTCTACTTTAGGCACAAGGCCAGCAATTACCCAGTGCATTACTGGTACTTTATTTTATCGACCCCGTAAGGATGAAAGGCAAAGTTAACCTTTATAATAATAATAATAATAACAATAATAATAATTGTTTCTACTTTAGGCACAAGGCCAGTAATTACCCAGTGCATTACTGGTACTTTATTTTATCGACCCCGTAAGGTGAAAGGCAAAGTCAACCTCGGCGGGATTTGAACTCAGATCGTAAAGGGACGTAACTATGCTGGAAAGCATGGCGTCCGACCCTCTACCGATACTGCCAATCCACCGTTTAAAGTCCATTTTTCCGCACTAGCATGGGTTAAACATGTTGTTCCATTTAAGGCAAGTTGCGTCAGGTGGCTGACTTACACAGAACTGTTTCTGGCTTCGTTTCTACGGCTGTATGCCCTTCTTAATGCCAACTGCATTTATAGTGTGTGCTGCGTGCTTTTTGTCATAGCTCCTACAAGAACACTTGACTACTACAGGAACACTAATAGTAATAATAATAATAACAATAATAATTGTTTCTACTTTTGTACATTACTGGTACGTTATTATAATAATTGTTTCTACTTTTGGCACAAGGCCAGAAATTATCCCAGCGTATTACTGGTACTTTATTTTATCGACCCCGTAAGGATGAAAGGCAAAGTTAACCTCGGCGGGATTTGAACTCAGTCCGTAAAGGGACGTAACTGTGTTGCAAAGTATGGTGTCCGACCCTCTACCAATATTGCCAATCCACCGCCCTGATGAATTCTAGTATAGGCACAATGCCAGCAATTTTTGAGGAGGCGGGAAAGTCGATTAAATCGACCCCAGTACGTTACTAGTACTTATTTTATCGACCCCGTAAGGATAAAAGGCAAAGCTAACCTCGGTGGGTTTTGAAGTCATAATGTAAAGGGCCGTATCTTTATGCCCTAATAATTGTTTCTACATTAGGCACAAGGCCAGCAATTATCTCAGTGTATTACTGGTACTTTATTTTATCGACCCCGTAAGGATGAAAGGCAAAGCTAACCTCGGTGGGTTTTGAAGTCATAATGTAAAGGGCCGTATCTTTATGCCCTAATAATGGTTTCTGATTTAGGCACAAGGCCAACAATTTTGATAGAAAGGAAAGTTGATTAAAACGACTCCAATGCATGACTGGTATTTTATTTTATTGACCCTATAACTATGAAAGACAAAGCTAAATAATAATTTATTTGGTGTCATGATAATGACAATAACATAATTATTTTTTACAATCTATAAATTAGATTGCCATGGTAACTGTATTTTTTTTATTTCAAAAGGAAATAGATGATAAAATCAAAATTTATTAAATTTTTGAAAATTTTGGAAATTTTTATTATCTGTCATACGCGTACTTACACCACCACCACCACCACCATTGCCACCATATATACACCACTAGCACCACCACCATCACCATTGCCACCATATATACACCACTAGCACCACCACCATCACCATTACCACCATATACGCCACCACCACAACCACCACTGTCACCACTGCCACCAGCACTTCCATTGCCACCATATACGTCACAACCATCACCATCAACCCCCACTATTGTCACCACTGCCACCACCACCACCACCATTGCTACCATACACGCCACCACTAGAACCATCACCACCACTGCCACCATACACGCCACCACTAGAACCACCACCAACACTGCCACCATATACGCCACCATTAGCGCCACCACCATCAACCCCACTATTGTCACCACTGCCACCACCACCACCACCTTGCTACCATACATGCCACCACCACCACCACCACCTTGCTACCATACATGCCACCACCACCACCACCACCACCACCTTGCTACCATACACGCCACCACTAGCACCACCACCATCACCACCGCCAAATCCTCTGCCACCACTACTAAATCCAACACTGCTGCAAACACCGCTTCTGTGATGATGATGATGATGAGGAGGAAGAGGATAACGATTATGATGATGATGATGATGTTGATGATGACCTCCAGCAGCAGCAGCAGCAGCAGCAGCAGCAGCAGCAGCAGCAGCAGCAGCAGCAGCAGCAGCAGCAGCAGCAGCAGCAGCAGCCTCAATTTCTGGCTTTTGCAAAATAATTATTTATTATTCATCAAAAATTCTAACTAAGGCTAAATATTTAGAGTTCAACCTAATTAAATTAACCAATACAGTATGGTGACCTGTGGAGGGGGTGGTGGTGGTGGTGGTGGCGTATTGTGGTGGGGATGGTGATGGTGGTGGTGAATTGTGGTGGGGATGGTGGTGGTGGTGAATTGAACAAGATGATGATGGTGGGGGTAGTGGTGATGCTGGTGATAGTGAGGGTGGTGGTGGTGAACAAGATGATGATGGTGGGGGTAGTGGTGATGGTGGGGGTGGGGGTGGTGGGGCTGAACAAGATGATGATGGTGGGGGTAGTGGTGATGGTGGTGATGGTGAGGGTGGTGGTGGTGAACAAGATGATGATGGTGGGGGTAGTGGTGATGGTGGTGATGGTGAACATGCTGATGATGGTGGGGGTAGTGGTGATGGTGGGGGTGGTGAACAAGATGATGATGGTGGAGGTAGTGGTGATGGTGGTGATGGTGGTGAACATGCTGATGATGGTGGGGTAGTGGTGATGTTGGGGGTGGTGAACAAGATTATGATGGTGGGGGTAGTAGTGATGGTGGGGGTGGTGAGGGTGGTGAACAAGATGATGATGGTGGGGGTAGTTGTGATGGTGGGGGTGGGAGGGGTGGTGAACAAGATGATGGTGGGGGTAGTGGTGATGGTGGTGATGGTGGTGGTGGTGAACATGCTGATGATGGTGGGGCTGGGGGTGGTGATGGTGGGGGGTAGTGGTGGTGAACATGCTGATGGTGGGGATGACGGTGATGATGGTGGTCATCGAGATGAACATGATAATGAGGAGGCTGAGGATGGTGACAACTGCAGAGTTAATTATGATGATGATGATGATAGTGATAATGTGGGTGGAGGGTGTTGAGGAGGTTGACGATAATGATATTTAAAAGTGGTGATGATGATGATGGTGATGATGATGGTAGTGGTGGTGGTGGTGTTGATGATGGTGATGAGGGCGATGATGATAAAATTATGATGATGACAATGATGATGACATTGATGGTGATGATAATGATAATGATGATTATGATGATGATGATGATGATAATGATGATGATAATGATGACAATGATGATGACAGTGATGATGATGATGATAATGACAATGATGATGATGATAATGATGATGATAATGATGATGACAGTGATGATGATGACAATGATGATGATAATGATGATGACAATGATGATGATGACAATGATGATGATAATGATGATGACAATGATGATGATAATGATGATGATAATGATGACAATGATGATGACAATGATGATGACAATGATGATGATGACAATGATGATGATAATGATGATGACAATGATGATGATGACAATGATGATGTCAATGATGATGACAATGATGATGACAATGATGATGATGACAATGATGATGATAATGATGATGACAATGATGATGATGACAATGATGATGATAATGATGATGACAATGATGATGATGACAATGATGATGACAATGATGATGACAGTGATGATGATGACAATGATGATGATAATGATGATGACAATGATGATGATGACAATGATGATGTCAATGATGATGACAATGATGATAATGATGATGACAATGACGATGATGATAATGATGATGACAATGATGATGATGACGATGATGATGATGACAATGATGATGACAATGATGATGATGATGACAGTGATGATGACAGTGATGATGACAATGATGATGACAAGGATGATGATGACAATGATGATGACAATGATGATGATGACAGTGATGATGATGACAATGATGATGATGAGTTAATGTATATCAATGCTGCAAGGATGATAAAGTAATTATGATATATTTATTGTAGACAAGAACTATAACAGTTTCATCATGAATAAAGAACCTTTTGAAATTACATTACTCCTCCTCCCCCTCCTGCTCTTCCTCCTCCTCTCCCCTTGCTCTCCTCTTCCTCCTCCTCACCCCTTCCTCTTCCTCTCCCCCTCGAGAAATAGCTTGATTAAAAGTTTAAGAAAATGTGTGCATATATGTGTATATGTTTTTCTATGAATGTGTCTGTCATATTTTCATGCACATGTGTGTGTGTGTGTGTGTGTGTGGAGTGTGTGTGTGTGGAGTGTGTATGTGCATCTGTTTGTGTATTAAATGTGAAGGATTTAGAGAGCAAGTGATGTAAGATCTGGCATAAATGTTAGAGAGAGAAATAGTGTGTGACTGTATATATATATATATATATGTATATATATATATATAGAGATAGATAAATATACACGGGTGTGTATGATTGTGTATAGAAAATTATATTAATAAGAGGAATTCCAACTTTGTCTGATTTACTCGTTTTATTTACAATCCTATAAAATTTATAATGGTATAATAATGAAATAGTATGATAGAATATTAAATTCTAAGTGTTAATTGAACAAGTACTTTCATGCTTTCACAATCTTCAGGTTCATAATATGTGGTGACAGTCGAAAATTGCAAACTTGACTGTCACCACATTTTATGAACCTGAAGATTGTGAAAGCATGAAAGTACTTGTTCAATTAACACTTAGAATTTAATATTCTATCATACTATTTCATTATAATACCATTATAAATGTTAAAGGATTGTAAATAAAACGAGTAAATCAGACAAAGTTGGAATTCCTCTTATTAATATATATATATATATATATATATATATATATATATATATATTAAAATACAAATATTAATAAAATAGATGTTCTTGTGATCAATAAAATTTTATTATACATATTTCAGAGGTACCTTGATTAAATCTTAACCATTTAACATCTCAGGGTATGTCATGTATCATTTTATTTTATCTGATGAAGACGTACTGTTGTACCTCTGAAATATGTATAATAAAATGTAATTGATCACAAGAACATCTATTTTATTAATATTTGTATTTTAATATTAATAACTCTGGAGAATATTTTTACTGTAGAGTGCTTCCAATCTACTGTAAAACCCATTCTTTGATGTACTGATTGAATCTTGTTTAACTCTTTAATATATATATATATACACACACGTATGTATAGTTTAATCCTCACAATAGTTTCGATGTATGCGTTTGTACATACATATGTGTGTATGTATGTATATGTATATATATATATATATATATACAGAATGTCCCCCCAAAAATGTATACACACTTCAACAGCAAACAAATATTGCCTGTACAGGTAATAAAAGTATGTATACCTTTTTGGGGGATACCATATAAATAAGCATATATTTATATTCTTGTCATCACAAATCTTGGCTTGTGATCCTCTTCTAGTTCTTCCTTGTGTAGTCTCAGACCACAAAAGAACTTCCCTAACAATTTCATCTTTAACTTTTCAGCAATCCCTGTAAATATGACCCTTTGCTCTTTAGTATGAAATTCCATTAATCCATATTACCAAACAAATCCCATCTGATTTGGTTATTTCAAAAGCATTGGTATTTGAAGGGAGACAACATAGGGTTGAGAAGATCTGTTTTGTTCCTGCTGATGAAAGAACAACCTCTTTAGTGCTGGTGCCATGATAAAATATATCTAGTGCATTCTATGAAAGGTTTGGTGTTAGGAAGGGCTTGCAGCCATAGGACTGATGCCAAAAATGGAATATATATAGGCAAGACATGGTTCTCCAAACTATTTTGACTGTAGCTACCCTCTTCCATCCATGCCAGCATGAAAAATCAACATAAAATAATTGATGATGATGATAATGATCATGTTTGTAAAGATGGTAGTGGTAGTGAAAGTGATGATGAGATGATAATGAGGCTGATGATGATGATAATTGTAAAGATAATTGTTTCTATTTTAGGCACAAGGCCAGCAATTATCCAGTACATTACTGGTACTTTATTTTATATCGACCCCGTAAGGATGAAAGGCAAAGTTAACCTCGGCGGCATTTGAACTCAGATCATAAAGGGACGTAACTCTATGCTTCAAAGCATGGTGTCCGACTCTCTACCGATACTGCCAATCCACCACCCTTGTAAAGATAATGGTGGTGGTAGTGACATTGATGATGATAATGAGGCTAATGATGATGATGATGATGATTGTAAAGATGGTGGCAGTGACAGTGAAGATGATGATGATGATGACAATGATATTGAGGCTGTTGTTGATGATAACACATATCAATCTTGTATCAAAATTTATAGTCCTTCCCCCTCCTCCATCACCCCCTCTTCTTCCTCCTCCTCCAATCTGTATAACACCAACATCATTTAGCTTCCATACAATAATTCTACTAAACCACAACATACACCATTACTCAGCAATCTTATCTGAATAGTTTCCTTGCCAAAAACAAAAGACTTCTAATAGTTCTAGAAACATTATAAACACCACCAATTTATCTAACACCATTATAGTGAAATAATTGTAATTTATTCCTATCTTATCTTTATTCCAAGTTATATGGCAGTATTATTATACCTATAACTACAACACATTACTACACACTACCTAAATTTCCCCACCATGACCACCCACTTACTACTTTCTTGTGTTTCTTTGTCTTAGGCCTTCTCACTAAATATCTTATAGAATAATTTTCTTATATTTTCTCTCTTTGAGGTCACACAAGTTAACATATTTTATTCATTATCGATATTTCTTATCATAATGACGTCTCTCACTAAAATTTAAATAATTAGATGCAGATATTACCTTTGTACACTTCACTTAACCCTATACATACACACATAAAATAACAGTTAAGCAAAATCTTATAAAATACGACTTCTCTTCCATTCTTTCTTGTCCAATGAATTAGTTTTTTTCTTAAATATTAACCTTTTTCATACCAACCCAGGCAAAACAAACCCTGGTTCTATGGTAAAAAAGCACAAATTTAAAAGGGTTCTTATTTGATGTTTTTTTATATTAACCCTTGAAAACCCAATGCTGGTTTAATGATAAAAACCAACCCATTTGAAAGTATTCTTATTTGATCTTTTTTATATAAACCCTGGCAAAATCAACCCTGGTTCTATGATAGAAAACCACCCAATTGAAAGGGTTCTTATTTTACCCATTTGATACTAACCCAGTTAAGGCTGCCTCTTGTTTTATGAAACAAAACCATTTATTTTAAAAGAGTTATATTTAAATTAAAATCTTCTTACTTGATTATATATAAGTAACATATATTAAATTACTATCATAATTAATAATTTTAACAATTCCTTGAAAATTCATCATTAATTAATTGAAATAGCATGTATTTCATTAGAAATAAGGTTGTGAATGAGTTAAGGCACGTTTTTTCATACCATTCTTTTTTGTTATATTTCAAACACATCCTTCTTATCATCCTACGCTTCTCTATTTCTTGGAATATCTATATATTCAGATCTTTTGTCATCTTTTCATATTAAATCAATGAATTGTAAATAATTTAAGATTCAGTTAAAATAAAATTAAAATATTGAATATTGTATATCATTCTCCACTTCATTATAAACTAGTGTCATGTTATTTTTTAAAACGTTTAGTTATTTGTTTGAGGAACAGTCATACTTATATACTTACATATACAGGGTGCAGACGATATTTGTTCGCAAGATTATTGTCTAGGAAAAATAAGACATCATCATCTCATCATCATCATTTTATCTCCGCTTTTCCCTGCCTGTAAGGGTGGGACGGGAACTGATTCTGGCTCGATTTCTACAGCTGGATGCCCTTCCTAACACCAACCTCATTTACAGTGAGTGCTGGGTGCTTTTTTTCCGTGGCGCCTACACATCCACTTTACAGTGTGGGCTGGGTGCTTTTTTGCCGTGGCACCTCCATGACCACTTTACAGTGGAATGATAGGGACCCCAGTCCTATCATCTCATTTCTACAGCAGAGTAAACTGGAACAATGTGAAATAAAGTGTCTTGCTCAAGGTAACAACACATCACCCGGTCTGAGAATTGAACTCACAACCTTTCGATTGCAAGCCCAATGCTCTAACCACTAAGCCATGTCCCTCCACAGTAGTTATAAAAATAACACAGTAGTTTTATTTTTTAAGATATATTTATCAAACTTGGGTCAGTTTGTCTTCATGACTTGTTCTTTCGATCTCACTCGATAAACCCACCATTGGCTTTGATGACGGCCTCAAGGCGGCCTCGGAACTGGCTACAGTCCTTCGTCACTGTCCCCTGACTTAGGCCCCTAGAGGCAATTGTGATCCTGGCCTCAGATCGTCTTTCGTATTGCAGCTAGATCTGTTGGTGTCTCGTTCCACTGCGCCCCACACAAAGAAGTCGAGGGGGTTGCAGTCAGGCGAGCTGGGAGGCCAGATGTCAGGTGAAGTGTGGTCGACGAAGTTCTCTGACAGCCAGGCTTGGGTCTTTTGGCTGGTATGGCAGGGTGCTGAGTCTTGCTGCCACACGTACGGCCTACTTGCCGCTACCTGGTCAATCCAGGGCTTTACTACCTCGCTCAGAACGCGGATGTAACCATCGGTGTTCAGCTTGAAGCCCTCAGCGAAGAAGTGAGGTGGCATGACGTCACCTTCACTAGACCTAAGACCAATGTTGTCGCTGGAAACTTTGTCTGCATGGCTCTGGATGAGACAGCGAGCCACCTGTTGTTCTGGGAGTTGATCTTCTGGTCTTGGCAGAAGTTTTTCTCGTCGGAGAAAAACCACAGCATGTCTGGCTCCAGTGGGTGTTTCAACTTCAGTCGCTTTTCTTACATCACCTTTGACAGAAATTGTCCTTTCCTCATCTTGTATGAAACGTAGTGAATGTCTTCATGTACCACCAGCCTAATGAGCTTTTCATCCACGCCTTTCTCCCTTGCAATGGCACGCATTGACTTGCTAAGTTCATTGTTGATGATATCCTGAACTTCAGCGATGAACTCGGGCGTTCTGAATGTGTTTTCCTCTCTGATGTTGCTTCATAGTCGAATCCTGAATCTTCCAATTCCTTTCTGACCTTTTCCACCATTCTCCTGCTGATGCTGAGAAAGTCTGAAGTTTCCTTATTTGTCCTCCCGGCACGGATTCCAAGAAGAACTCCGTGTCTCTTCCACAATTTGGAGGTTCAAAATTATTCTGAGAATAAATAATGAAAATATAGTCACTGTTTTTATGAAGACAAGAGTGACAACGGAAGTAAAAAAAAATTGCATAAAATTAGCAGTTGAAAATTGCGAACAAATATCGTCCACACCCTGTATATACATGTTGAGAGAGAAACTGTGTATAAGAGGGATAAACTATAGTGTGTAGTAGAGAAGACTGCGTTGGTATGTACATGTGATGCGCCGCATGGAGAATGACTGCTGAGTAAAGAAGTGCCAAGAAATCCCAGTGGAAGGGAGATGCAGTAGAGGAAGACCACGAAAATCATGGGTCGCTGAAGCTCACAGAGGAGATGATGAAGGACCGTGACGAATGGAAAGATGCTGTGCTGAATAGGATCCGTCCCAGCCATGCAAGCAGAGCAAATTGGACGTAAAATGATGATGATGATGATGATATGTATATATCTAATGGAAGTTAAATATGGATTATAATAATATATATGTGTGTGTGTGAGTGTATATATATATCTTCTGATAACAGGTATGGAGAAGGACTTGTTATTACAAAGTCGGTGGATGGTCTGCCAGAACACTTTATTAGTCCTCAACAAAAGGGTCAGATAGGTTGTTAGAGATTAAGTCAGTACTTAACCCTTTAGCATTTACATTACTTTACATATACTATTGTATTTTCATGTTAAAGGCTTTATCTCACATGATTGTCTCACATATTATTGAATCTATGAGATTTTGATGTTATTTATTTTGAGAATAATACCGGAACATTAATATGAGTGGCTGGTGACAGCCGGTTTGAACAGAAATAGATGAGAGAATTCTAGCCAGATACGGCCAGTTTAAATGTTAAAGGGTTAATCAGAACTACTGACCAAACAGATGGACAAGTGTCTGCATCTTACATATATTTCTACACTTTATACAATTTATGAAATATTGATTATGCTGATGATGATGATATATTTATATACATATATGGTGAAAGAATGATGAATAACATGGTTGGGTGTACAACAAGGAGCTTTATATATATATATATATATATATATACATATATTCTAAATATATATCTCTATCCTCTTCATAATATATATTATATATCATAATATATGTATTATCATGTGGAGGAAGTACACACAAACACACACATACATTCATATATACATACATACATACATACATACATACATACATACATACATACATACATACATACATACATACATACATATATATATATATATATATATATATATATATTCTTCAAGATTTCCTTTTAATTGGCATCATTTTCAAAATTAAATTTCCAATTTCTGTGGTGGTGATGAGACACAACAGATGCAAATGTTTAAAAATTATCAAGGATAAAAAATAAAGAATTTATAGCCATAATATTATACAAAAAGTTTTTAGTCTTAAGTTATATATGTGTTTGTGTGTGTGTATGTGTATATATATATACATACATACATATATATATATATACATATGTGTGTGTGTGTGTGTGTGTGTGTGTGTGTGTGTGTGTGTGTGTATATATATATTATATATATATAATCTTTTTATTTTTATCAATTATATTTTCTGCATTGTTTTACGACTTTTTACATTATATTTTTTTTTTTGTCCTTAAATTAAATTCATCAAAAATTTGATTACATTCTTCGTTCAAGGACGTGTTTATTAGTTTTTTTTCCTCGTTCTGTTTCTTATTTATTTTCTGAATTATTTTAATTTTTATTTTACATAAAACTTTTATATTATATAAAAATCTCTTCTTCAAAAAAAAAAAAGAAAAAAAAATTTCCTTTTTTCAATTTTAAACTTGAAGAAAAGAATTTCTATACATTCCTCATATGGTCTGTTCTATATGTATTTGTTGTCTCAATAAGAAAATTAGATGTTTTAATAAAAAAAAATTTGAACTTCTTGTTTTATAAAAAGGCAGATGTCCAAATCAGTATGTTATTTCAACGCTTTATTGACAAATTATTTTTTCTTAATTTCATTTAGTAAAACTTAATTGAATTTCATTTCCCAACCAAACTTCTAAAATGTTATTATTTATATATTATTTATATATATATATATATATATATATATATATATGCATATATGTGTATATACAGGGTGTTGCCAGAAGATGTATACACACTCCAACAGCATTCTAATAAATATTGCCTGTACAGATAATAAAAGTATGTATACATATGCATATATATATATAAATATATATGTTAATATATAAATAAATAAATATATATATAGATATATATATATATATAGATATATATATATATATATATATAATCAGGTGTATATAAATCTACACCTATACACCTTAATAGGCTATAAAACTTCATAATTCACATACATTTCGAACAACTTTTGTTACACATATATTTAAAATTTATTTTATTTTAGAAAATGTTTTTTTCTTTTTGGACAGCTGCTACTCCACAACATTTAAATTCACTTAAAGTTTAAAAGGAAAAAAATATAAATACAACAACAAAAGCAACAAACATACCAACAACAACAACAAACATCAATAGCAACAATTATAACAACAACAACACACATAACAACAACAAACATATCATCAAGTGTGACAACAAATATAACACCACCACATATAATAATTGTTTCTACGTTAGGCACAAGGCCAGCAATAACCCAGTGTATTACTGGTACTTTATTTTATCAACCCCGTAAGGATGAAAGGCAAAGTTAACCTCGGCGGGATTTGAACTCAGAATATAACATATAATAACAATAAGCATAACAACAACAACAACAACAAACATCAATAGCAACAATTATAACAACAACAACACACATAACAACAACAAACATATCATCAAGTGTGACAACAAATATAACACCACCACATATAATAATAATAAGCATAACAACAACAAAGCATGACATTTATACTGCAAAGCATCGCATCTGACGATAACAAGGCCAACAATTTTGGGGGAGTGAGGGAGTCGATTACATCGACCCCAGTACATTACTGGTTCTATATTTTATCAACCCTGTATGGATGAAAGGCAAATTGAACCTTTACGGAATTTGAACTCAGAACGTAAAGAGCCATAACTCTATGCTATAAAACATGTTGTTCGACCTTCTACCTATACTAACAATCCAGCACCCTTACTAATAATAATTGTTTCTACTTTTGGCACAAGGCGAGCAATTACCCAGTACATTACTGGTACTTTATTTATATCCTTATACCCTTACTAATAATAATAATAATAATAATATAGGAACAAAGCCAGCAATTTTGGGAGAGGGGAAAGTCGATTAAATCGACCCCAGTTAGTGACTGGTACTTTATTTTATCAGCACCGTTAGGATGAAAGGCAAAGCTAACCTCGGCACGATTCGAACTCAGATCATAAAAGGCCATAACTCTATGCCGCAAAACATGTTATCCGACGCTCTACTGATTCTGCCAATCAACCACCATTTTTATAGAATAAATAATACCTGTCTTTGTTATTATTATTGATGTTGTAGTTGTTGTCAAATTAGATATGAAAGCAATATATAATTAATAAAAATATTAATAAATAATCAGATAAATAAATTGATTAGTACATAATGCAAATTAAATATGATAAATTAAAATTTTAATTTTGAAGTATAGACATTTTTGCCAAGTCTAGAATTCTCATTGCCAAAAATGGTTTCTCATATTTGAGTGCATGTAAACATCTCTCTCTCTCTCTCTCTCTCTGTATATATATATATTATATTTATCTCTCTTTATATATATATATAAAGTGTCTTGCTCAAGGACATAACGCATCGCCTGGTCCAGGAATCAAACACGGGCGATGCGTTATGTCCTTGAGCAAGACACTTTATTTCACATTGTTCCTTCTACCTGGAGTTGCGACCGATAGATAGTATTAGCAATTGGAAAGACCAACGGAAACGTTGTTTCCTTGGTCCGATTTGACAAAAGTCGATCGTTCCTTTTTTTATATATACATGTATATATCTATATATATAAAGTTGTAGTTCCTGTCTGTTTGTTTGTTTGTTTGTTTGTTTGTTTACGAACTCCTCCTATGGTTTTGGAGATAGACCCCCATAACTATATATATTCTGAAACTACATTGCCAAGGATAAGTATATTTCATTTTAATCAAGGGTTCCTCGGAGGCACAAACCCCCACTGAAAACTTTTTCCCTTCGATCTATATGAAATTTAAACCATATGTAAATGATAAGATATGATGCCTATTCACAAAATTTCAGCAAATTTCAATAATATTAAGACACCCTAATGAGGGTTAAACCCCCTATAGTGAACATTTTAGAAGCCCATAACTTGAGTATTGGAACTTCTATTATCACGGGGTTTTTCTATTAATTAAACGTAAATCAACAAAAAAATTCCCTCACTTTTATAGTAAAATTTGGCTAATTTAGACATTTTATCTGTGGCAAAACATCATGAGAATTATGACAACAATTATTAGTTAATGCCTCTACTTTTTTAACATTTTAACTTTATTTTTTCTCCATAAATTATATCACTGATTTAAATTCAATCTTCATTTTCTTACAAAAAAAATGTGTGAAATCAGCATGGCGCGGGTAATTCGGATAGCATATATATATATATATATATATATATATATATATATATATATATATATATATATATATATATACACACATATATATACCATTGAGAAGCACAAATATAATACATAATTGATACCTTAAATTTGTATATGTATATATATATATATGTGTGTGTGTGTGCCAAAAGTAAACAGAAATAACAAAGAAAACAACTCAGTACAATGAAGAAATATATTAGTTTAACGCTTAGGAAAAGAGTCTTAATATTTCGGTCATTAGTTCTTCAGCAGAAGACAGAACGAAAAATAAAAGATGAATTAGAAAGATAGAGAGTCAGAAGAAGGAACAATATATATATATATATGTGTTTGTATATATGTGTACATATATAAATGCAAACATACATACATACTTGATAGGCTTCTGCAGTTTTTGTCTACCAAATTCCACTCATAAAATATTGGTCAACCTATAGACATTTTTTCCCGCTCAGAGTTGCTGAAGCATGGAACAAACTGCCTGCGTCAGTTGTTAGCTGCCGAGACACTGTATCCTTTAAACACTCATGCTTCCCGAAATATGCCAAAACTACACCTTCCATACACATGCACACGTGTGTATCATGACTTGTGCACTGTTCATTTTACTGATGTTTGTGCATTGCCCTATGTACTGTACATGCACTTTTTTGATGAGTTGTGGTGCACGTGGGCACTGTACACAATATTTCATTATTGTTATTATATCATGACTCATACACTGTTCATTTTCCTGACATTTGTACATTATTCTATGTACTATACATGCACCTTTGATGAGTTGTAGTGCACCTGAGCACTGTACACAATAATTTCATTATTATTATTATTATTATTATTATTATTATAGTAGAAGACACTTGCCCAAGGAGTTACACAATGGGACTGAACTTTGAATCACTGCTATGCTTGCTTATAACACAGCCTTTAGTTTGTGTGGTTACAATGGTGCAGGTTCTCTCTGAGACTTTATTATCAAAGGAATTGATCCACAAGATTCAAGATCTCATTCACTTACCAAGTGAGGTGGAGCTTGTCAAACTGAACTAAGGAAACAATGTTTCCATTGATCTTTCCATTGCTGATGTTATCTACCTGTTGCAACTCCTGGTGGTAAGAAACTCTCTGGAGAGCTGGACAGCAAAAGAACCCACCCTCGTCAAGTGACTGTTTCGGCTCTTAATTTAAGACTGAGCAACATGAAATAAAGTGTTTTGCTCAAGGACATAATCCATCACCCAGTCTAGAAATTGAACTTGCAATCTCATAATTACGAATCAAATTCTCTAAACATTAAACTATATACGTGCCTTCACTTGTTATAAAAACTTGATCCAATTGCCGTCTCTATCTAGATTTAGTCAGGCAATACTCAGTCAAACAAGACAGATACACTCACATTTCTCCAGCTCAAATAACCAGGAATACATGACAGACAATTTATTTTCAGGAGGGAGGGTTGTAATCAGTAAGCTTGATATTTCCATATGGTCCTTAGACATAATCCAGTCTTTGTTTACAGCAATCATAACACTGTAGAAGCTTTTTGATGTATTGCTGTTCTCTAACTAAATGTGCAACCTCCCCCCACCCAGTACCCACCTACCACACATCAACCAACCACAACCCATTGCAGTTACCTATCAAATTTCTCTTTCAATATCCGAGTGTCAGACGTCTTTAGAATCTAATACATTTATGATTCCATAATTCCTTATATATATATATATATAAATAATAATAATAATAATAACAATAAAATAATAATATATGTGTGTGTTAAACGATGATGATGATGAGGATTATATATATATATGTTTCTGTATGCGCGTGTGAATATCTACATAAGGGAGTTTATGTATGTCTTATATATATATATAAAGCGATGAAATACCAATGAAGGTTGGAAAATCACTGATGAAGGACTATTTTTATCATATGTAACCCATGTGCAACCACGCAGTATTAATTCTTCTCATGTTTTTTATATATATATATATATATATATATATATATATAACAAAGGAATTGTGGTAAGGAACCAGATGGACCATAACACACCAGAGTACTCAATACTTAGTATATATATATACTAATATATGCAAATGTCAAATACTGTTGCTGATGATGGTATTGAAGTATAAGTGTGCATATGTAACCTATATATATACATATATAGTAATAATAATAAATTTGAAGACTAAAATCCAAAGAGGGCTCGATAAGGATAAATATATATCAAATATATAGAGCAAATATTTATTAAAATAACAGATTAAACTTTAAGCAAAGAATCGCTGCTTTCACCCTTAACGGGAACTTCTGAAACTATATATACATATCATCATCATTTTACGTCCGCTTTTCTCTGCTTGCAAGGGTGGGGCGGGTCTTATTCAGCACCGCATCTCTCCACTTGTCACGGTCCTTCATCATCTCCACCATAGCTTCAGCAATCTGAAGTCTATTCTCACCACCTCTGCCCATGTTTTTCATGGTCTACCTCTACCATGTCTTCCTTCAACTGGCATTTCCTGGCACTTCTTCACCCATCGGTCATCCTCCATGCGCTTCACATGTCCATGCCACCGCAGTCTCCTCTCTCGCACACTACATTCTATCCCTCACATATATACATTTACATACATATATACATATATATATATATATATATACACATTTGCATATATATATATATATATATATATATATACATTTGCATATATATATATATATACCATATATAAGGACATTTGATGGCAGGATTATTAAAGCATCAGACAAAGTACCTTGTGGTATTTACTTTTCTTTAGATTCTGAGTTAAAATCCTAGTGGAGATTACTTTGGCTCCACTTTATTTTTAACCTTTTTTTAATGATTTTGTCTGGAGAAAGAAAATTGATAAAATAAGGTATAAAAAAGTGCAGGGTGATCAAAATTGATGGTAGTTATGGAGTAGGTAGACCCAGAAAAACCTGGGACGATCTGATAAATTCCGACCTTACACACGTGCACCTCTCTAAGACAATGTCACTGGACCGAGATCTTTGGTGCTACGCGGTAATACAGAAGACCTGCCTTGCCTATGTACAAAGCAAAACCTACAGCCAGTAGGCACCTCTTAACCAAATATACTCCCCAATCCACTACCCCTACCCTATCCTCCCACTCCCACCAACACCACCCCCTCTCTATAAAGTTGGTACCACAACATCCAGTCCAAATAAATAAGACAAATGAGATCGAGATCGTGTAGGTGTCACGAGAAAAAAAACACACAGTCCACACTGTAATGTGGCCATGTAGGTAACACGGTAAAAAGTTCCCATTTCCACACTGTAAATGTGGTTGCTGTTAGGAAGGGCATCCAGCCATAGAAAACCTGCCAGATAGTCCTATATGAGCGAGACACGGTCACCCGACCAACCTTGCCTCAAGTGGGACAACTCCCGTCTAACCCATGCTAGCGTGGAAAGTTTACGTTAAACGAGGATGATGATGAAGGTACCAAACATAGTCTGGGGTCAATAAATTCAATTGCTCTCCCCCACAGAACTTGTGGCTTTGTGTTAAAGATCTTTAAAATGTAATGTGTTAAGAACCTTAAAATGTCTTGTCTTAGAGATCCTTAAAATGTAATCTTTTAGAGACCTTTAAAATGCCATGCTTGAGAGATCCTTAAAATATGTCTCGTCTTAGAAATCTTTAAAATATAATGTGTTAGGAAGCCTTAAAGTACATTGTCTTAGAGATTCTTAAAATGTAATGATTGATCTTAGAAAATAATCACTAAATCTAGGATAACAAATAAATGAAAGAATATCACATGATAATATTTGTTATCCTTTTGATACCACCCCAGTGAAAACCAATTCTGGCTCCTTGAAACGAAACCATATATTTTAACCATCTTGATACTAACATGACCCAAAACAGCTCTGGCTCTGTTTCTATCACTCCACCATATTTCAAAGGATTTCTATTTGAATTGAAATCTTCCAATCAATTTTAAAATAAAATCATTTTGTTATGTTGTACTACAAATGAAATAATTAATAATTTTATTAAACCCCTTGAAATTCTCCATTAATTAATTCAAATATGGCGTATTTCATTAGAAGTATTGTTAAAAAAGGATGAAATATGTTCTCCTATGTTCCATAGAATTAATGAAGAATCAGTGCTGCCCTCTATTTTTCAAAGTTTATTACCAAAATCTGTTGTCTCCTCTTTTTGTTGTATTTATCATTATTTTTTATAAACATGCTTTACAGAATTTAGTTATGTTCCTTTATGTTCTGAGATCAAATCCCATTCAGGTTAGCTTTGCCTTTTATCTTTATAGAGTTAATAAAATAAAGTACCATTAATGCACTGGGGTTGGTTAAATTAACTTAATCCTCCCTCCACATTATTATCCTTGTGCTTAAATCAGAAAAGATTATTTCTGATAAGTATCATCCATATAGTTTAACTCTGGTGACACAATCTGACTGAAACCACCCCTGAATTTATGACACAAACCTCTTTATTTTGATGCATTTTAGTAAAATTTTATACTTGCTCTCAACATTATATCTAAGAAACTTCGGTTAAGCTATGTTCCAAATGCCAGATTCATGTAGTCTGAATCGACAAGATCCCAGACCTCATTTGCTTATCAAGTGAAGTGGAACTCATCAGATCACAGCAAGGAAGCAATATTTCCATTGGTCTTTCCAATTGCTGATACTATCTACCAGTTGCATCTCCTGGCAGAAGGAGCAACATGAAATAAAGCCTCTTGTTCAAAGACACATTGCAGGACCTAATCCGAGATTCAAAGTCACATCCTCATGATTTTAATTCCAATTCCCTAACTACTAAGTCACACATCTTGCCACACCAGATTAATAATAGTTTCTAATTTAAAGAAGGGGGAGAGTCGATTATGTTGATTTTGATAATTAAGAGTTACTTTATTTCATTGATCCTGTGGTCGAACCACAAATTTGACCTCAGCAGTATTTTATCCTGGAAAGATGAAAAACAAAATTGACTGTGGCAGTATATGAACTCAAGATGTAAAAAAATAAAAATTAAACCCAGATCAAAACAAATATTGCAAAGCATTTATCTGATGCTGTAACAATTTTGTCAACGCTCTGTTGGGGATTTTACTAACCATTCCACATTCCCGATTATTTAAAACAAAAATTAAATGATTAATTGAAACATATGGACAATGTAATTTTGTTAGGAATAAGGTCATGAAAGGGGTTAAACATTCATTTAGCTGTGATAATTCAAGCAAGTCTGCTCCAACAGCAACAACAGTCACTAAATATACCAGTAATTGTAAATCCCATAACATGTACAGCAGCATATGATATGAAACTCGTGTAGATACTTCACAGCTGAGACTTCAGAGCTGGCGCCAGTAAGGCTCAATCTCAATAAAATATCTATTAGCATGTTCACTTAGTACCATTCTAAAGAGATTAATCATATCTTGCACAAATGATATGCTTCGTTTCCAAAATGTATTTATTAATGCCAGACACAACATAACTTGTCTGGAAGAATTGCTAGAAGTTATCATGCACAAACTAGAATTGGTTCTTCTCACAATGGTTATAGATGGAATATATCATTTGGTGCTACAAATAGTTTGCTATCTTAGAACACAATGCTGTGACATATTAATCAATGCCATAATTCCAAGAGGAAATAGTTGAAATTGTGTTTTTGTGTGTATATGTATGTGATTTTCTTTTTTCTTTTAGTGTGTTACTTGCTAAAAATGCAGCTGATAGTCTCCGCTAACTTCGTAGTCGAATATGGAAAAGGGGGAGGGGGTAGAACTCAGTATGGTAATACGATTGGAAAGAAGAAACTACAGTATAAACATGGAAAAAAAGCTACAGAAACAGGATATAACAAGAATCACATGTGATGTATTAGATTCTGTGCATGTTGTTAGATTTTCTGTGCGTGTTGTCATATTGCTTCATGTGTGAATCTTTTCGTCTTTTATTTTTTTCAGTTATTGAACTGTGGCCATGCTGGGGCACCACTGTGATTCAGTTGATCATATTGATATCAGTACATATTCCTCTCTAAATTTGTAATAAATTAAAGTAAAAACCAACAGGGTGCATGTGTTTTTATTGGCAGCATGACCCTCCCAAAGTATAACAATATATATATATATATATATATATATATATATATATATATATATATATATATATATATATATCTAGGGAGTGTAACGTGCAGTTACTGCAGGTTCACCCGGGTGAGCACTCGATGTTTAGGTTCACGTCTGTATCGAGGTGTATCATTACCACCAAAAAGGGTCCGATGAGTCGTTGATTACAGAGTCCGGTTAGATCGATACAGATCGAACCTTGAGCTGATCGGTGGTGAAACGCACGTCACCAACCAATAAATGTAATGAAGGAGTAACCACTCGTCCTTGTTTTATTTTATTATATATTATATCACAGGGGAGATGACAAAGGACCGTGACAAGTGGAGAGATACTGTGCTGAATAGGACCCATGCCACCCTTGCAAGCAAGCAGGGAAAAGCGGAGGTAAAAAGATGATGATGATGATGATGATATATATATATATATATATAATATTAAAGATACTATTTATAGTTATGTATATATTATACTATAAACAACTATAAACAGGGAAGGTCAGTAATTTATTACTACCTTATTACCAGTAAGATAAATAGCTCAATGTAAGAACATCAGTTGTTTTACAGAGCAGTAATATTGAATTCACAAGAATCAAAGTTATGATTAAAACATTTATTCACTGACAATTGTTTCTTCCAAACCTAGGCTTGGAGTCTTCAGAGCATTTTTAATGTTTGTACATATAATTGACCTCCTACTCAACCGAAGAAACACACAGATACATATATATATATTGATGTTTCATGTTTAGAGTGTGGAATTGATGTAAACATGAAAATGTTGTACACAACTTCAATATATATATATATGTATCTGTGTGTTTCTTCGGTTGAGTAGGAGGTCAATTATATGTACAAACATTAAAAATGCTCCGAAGACTCCAAACCTAGGTTTGGAAGAAACAATTGTCAGTGAATAAATATTTTAATCATAACTTTGATTCTTGTGAATTCAACATATATATATATATATATATATATATATATATATTAATAATAAATATGAAGACTAAAACCTGAAGAGGGCTCGATAAGGATTATATATATAAAAAAAAATATATATATATAAAACCTGTAGAGCAAATATTTATTATTTGTACAGATTAAAGTTTAAGCAAAGAATCACTGCTTTTATCTTTTTATATAACTGTTAAGACTGATTTGTGTAATTACACCATCTTATTATGCACATTTCAGTGGCACCTGAGAGTTGGAGTTATATACCAGTAGGTGTGACATCATCAGATGGTAATAAAGATGTATTGAAGTCCTTAACACTTTTCCTCTATTAACTGCCACTCAAAAGGCATTGGTCAACCTGAGGCTACAGTAATAATCACTTGTCCATGGTGTCATACAGTGAGATCACATTGGAACAACATGGTTGAGGAATGAACTTCTAAATCACATGGAAACATGGCTACATCAGCATTTGTTTCATTATTGAGAAGTGTGAGCCATAGTTAAGCACCTTTAAAAATTTCTGTTGATATGAAATGATTAACCAGAGAGAGAGAATGAGAGTGAGAGAGAGAGAGAAAATGAGAATGAATGAGAGAGAGAGAGGGAGGGGGGAGGGAGAAAGAATAAAATTGTAGGAAGGAGAGGGAGAAAGAATGAGTGAGAGAGATAAAGAGAGAAAGAGAGAGAGGAAGAAAGAGATAGATAGAGTGAGAGAGAGAGGAAGAAAGAGATAGATAGAGTGAGAGAGAGAAAGAGAGAGAGAGAGAGAAAATGTGAGAGACAGAGTTAGCTATCAGTTAAATGTAGTGGTAGTAGTAGTAGTAGTAGTAGTCGTCGTAGTAGTAGTAGTAGTAGTATTAGTATTAGTAGTAGTAGTAGTAATAGTTAAATCAAATTGGTTGGTCTGTTATTGAATTAGAATCTTACATTCTTCTTCTCCTTCCCTTTCCTCCTCTTCCTCACCCCTACCTCCCAAGTAATTCCCTTCACATCATTTGTATCAACCATTCAAATGAAATGTTCACTGTGTGCCTATGTGCAGTGAAGCCAGTTAAATCAGACATGAAGAAAAGCTGCCATACGGAAGGAAAAATGCAAACATCACGTTTCCTTGCACCTTGCAATTTTCTCTCTCTCTGTCTGTCTGTCTGTCTGTCCTTCTGAAGAGAGACATTCCTCAGATTCCCCTCTCTCTATCTATCAATATATATATATATATATATATCATTCTCTCTCTCTCTCTCTATATATATATATATATATATATATACATATATCATTCTCTCTCTCTCTCTCTCTCTCTCTCTCTCTCTCTCTCTCTCTCTCTCTCTATATATATATATATATATATATACATACATATATCATTCTCACACACTCTCTCTCTCTCGCTTTCTCTTGAGCTGTTCCTCAGATCCTCTTTCACTCTCTCTCTCTCTCTCTCTTGAGCTGTTCCTCAGATCTTCTCTCTCTCTCCTTCTCACTAACCCTTTCTCTCCTTCACTCTCTCTCACTCACCCTTTCTTTCTCCCCCCCCCCCCTTCTCTATCTATCCCTCTCACTCTCTCACCCTTTTCCACCCACACACATCTGAACATTTGTTGAAATTAACTGATTTGACGAAAAGTTGATCTCAAGAAACATAAATTTCTTGGATTGACTAATGAAGGTTGAATTACCTTAAGACTACAGTGAATTTGCTCAAGATCATTGACAAAGTGAGACAACCTTTAACATGTTCACTGCAGGTGCCACAATAAATACATTAATCATCTTTACTTGGGTGCTAGTGTTTATTTCCATCATTGCTTTCACTAAATTTCTAATCTACTTTAACTGTGTTGCAGCTCAATAATTGTTATATAAAGCTAAATGTTTCCATTCTGTTTCCTTTCTTTTTACACATTAAAGCAACAACTTTAATACTTAACGTCCTGTACCACATGAAACCATATTAGCAATATGTTCTTGAAAATTATAAAACAGCACTATGACTGTAGCACTTAAAAAAAAAATATGAATGCCTTTACACAGCAAATTTTCCCAGCAAATTTTCCCAGCAATCATCTGTTCATTAATAAAGATATCACAAACATATGAATTAACAGACAAAATAAAACCTCATTAGCAATACATTCTTGAAAAGTATAAAACAGCACCATGACTGTATCTAATTAGTTTGCTGTAAATTCTCAAGATGATCTGGCCACTAGTAAGGATACTATATAAACATGTGAATAAACAAATTCATATATATATATATATATATATATATATATATATATATATATAGAGAGAGAGAGAGAGAGAGAGAGAGAGAGAGAGAAGTACTCATATAGATATGTGTTCAATGAGTCTTTAACTCCATTTTTTAAATTATATATATATATATATGTATATATAAAATATTAAACAAATAATGAATAAACAATTCCTTATATTAAACAAAAAAAGTTCATTATTTAACGATCGTTTCTAGGATATTACATCTCTTCTTTCCATGATATCCGGAATACATTGAGTTCTTCATACGGATTGGACACTACCGTAAACTCTTGGTAGATTTATCTATATATGTATATATATATATATATATATTGTTCAATTTTGTATTTGTTTTGCAACAAAAGTAGTCACTAAGGAGGTTACAGAATGTGTGATGAAAGAGCTTTGACAATCAACAACCATCCAACTATTGAACTAACTGTATGTATGTATATATATATATATATATATATTATAAGAGAGAGAGAGAGAGAGAGAGAGAACGTTAAAACAAACATAGAATGCATTTCAATTAGAGCAGATGGAAAAGCTTGACCTTACTAATGATCTTTTAAGTATACAAAAGAAACTCGAGAGTAACATGCATTATATATATATGTCTGTTCAAACATACAGATAGAGATACATGTGTGTGTGCTTATTTTTATACAGTGATGACCTTTGGGCTGATGAACGAAGTGAAATCAAATCGCTTCGATAAACTAGGAGGATATACGCCAGTTTGCCATATATTTTATACAATATAGTATATATATATATATAGAGAGAGAGAGAGTGAGAGTGAGAGTCTGCTTGGCCCACACTTTCTCCATCAAACCAGATAAGTGACCTATTTTTTCACACCAAAAAAATATTACTAAACCATTGGAAAGGCTTACTGAGCACACAATCTGAAACTGCTATGGCACCACGGTCAGGATTTTACATATCTCTCTCTCTCTCTCTCTCTCTCTCTCTCTCTCTCTCTCTCTCTCTCTATATATATATATATATATATATATATATATATATATACAAGTATATATATATATATATATACAAGTATATATGTATATACAAGTTGAAATCCACACCACACCTACTTACATCTCTACACTTTACATAGTTT
>OZ024748.1:16214792-16229792 GCA_964016885.1 Eledone cirrhosa
ATTACACTCAGCTGAGAATGAATACCAGCAATAGTTGGGGAGTTAAACCTGTGATAGACCAGCGTCCTGTCCAGGGAGAGTCTTGTACTCTCAGTCACTTAATGCCAAGGGAACCGGGGATAAACACTGGTCTGTTGAGTCTCTAGTTATACTCAGCTGAGAGTGAGTAACAGCAGTAGCCAGGGAATTAACTCTGTGAGAGACCAGCATCATGTCCAAAGAAAATCATGTACTCTCAGATGCTTAATGCAAAGGAAACCAGCGTCAACCATTGGCCTGATGAGCCTACAGCTTAAAACAGATTTTATCTTTAAGTCACAATTACCACAGAAAGACAAAGACTTATGAATAAACAAACATACAGATAGGGACTTATATTTTAACCACATCCTATACAATCTAACAACAACAATAGTAGCAACAGCTATCACAGAAAGACAAAACTTACAGAATTTGGGTCTTATTTTCTCATGAAGAGAGAGGATTTTCCCTGCTTTATGGAGAAGATTATGGGTGATGTTTGATGCTGAACATTTGATGCAAGATATGGTTGAGACAGAAACAGAGAGAGAGAGAGAGAGGAAGGGAAAGAGGGGGCGGCAACATAAAGGGAATGAAGGAAAGAATGGTGGAGAGAGGGAGAGAGAGAAAGAGGCAGAGGAATCATAAAGGGAATGAAGGAGAGAGAAAGAGGTAGAGGAAACAGAAAGGGAAGGAAGGAAAGAACGATGGAGAGATGGGAGAAAGAAAGAGGCAGAGGAAACAAAGGGAAGGAAGAAATGAACGAAGGAGAGAGGAAGAAGTTGAATGGATGAGTGCCATTACTCACTTGGAATTATGCTGGGATAGAATCAACATTCATAACATTGCTTAAATCTCTAAATATCCCTACACAGAATTATTCCATGTAAGACGTTTAATACCAGCAACTGTAAATTTGAAACTTTAATGCCAAAATATGAGATGAACAAACTGGATTAACTCTTTTATGGCAAATATTTATAGCTTGTCAGAAATGACTAAATTGTGTGGTATGTGTGTGTGTGTTTGTAGGCATGTGTGTGTGTGTAGGCACATGTGCGTGTGTGTGTGTAGGCACATGTGTGTGTGTATAGGCATGTGTGTTGTGTAGGCATGTGTTTGTGTGTTTGTGTGTGTGTGTGTGCATGGGTTTGTGTGTATGTGTGTGTGTGCGCGTGTGTGCGTGTGCATGTATGTGTATGTATATGTTTGTGTAGGCAGGTGTTTGTGTGTGTGTGTGCGTGTTTGTGTGTGCGTGTGTGTGGGGGGGGGGGGGGGTGCATGGGTTTGTGTGTATGTATGTGTGTGTGCGTGTGCGTGTGCATGTATGTGTATGTATATGTTTGTGTGTGTCTGAGCTTGTGAGTGTATGTATAAGCGAGTGTTTGTATCTAAGTGTGTATATGTGTCTTAGTATGAGTTTGTGTGTGTATGTATATGTGGGCATGTTTGTGCATATAGATGTACGAGTATGTGTGTAAATGTCCAAGTGTATGAGTTTGTGCATGCATGTGTGCATAAGTGCACATGTGTGCATGTGTACAGGAGGGTGTTAGGGTTGGCAATATGTGTAAATTTACTGTTTTATTAGAATTTCATGAAGAACATCCAGTGAAAAGATAGGTTATATAAAACCAGAGTTACATACATAGGTATGATATTATTACCTTCCTCCTTCCTCCTCATCATCACCATCACCATCACCATCAACACCATAAATATCATCATACTCAATATCTATCTCTACCATCACCAACACCACCATTATAGTCTCTACCATCACCATCACCACCATCATCACTGTAACCTCTACCCTACCACCACCACCAACAGCACCACCACCATCACCATCATCATCATCATCATCACCACCACCACTGTCACCTCTACCATCACCATCACCACCATCATCACTGTAACCTCTACCACCACCAACAGCACCATCATCATCATCACCACCACCAATGTCACCTCTACCATCACCATCACCACCATCATCACTGTAACCTCTACCACCACCATCACCACCATCACCACCAACACCACCACCA
This sequence comes from Eledone cirrhosa, assembly GCA_964016885.1. Lineage (NCBI taxonomy): Eukaryota > Metazoa > Mollusca > Cephalopoda > Octopoda > Eledonidae > Eledone > Eledone cirrhosa. Next base: position 16,216,865 of record OZ024748.1, read on the forward strand.
CTGTCACCTCTACCACCACCATCACCATCACTATAACCCCCACCAACACCACCATCACCATCACCATCACTATAACCTCTACCATCACCACCATCATCACCATCATCACCATCACCATAACTCCTACCATCACCAACATCATCACCACCACCATCATCATCATCACTGTAACCTCTACCATCACCAACACCCTCATCATCATCACCACCATCACTGTAACCTCTACCACCACCAACACCACCATCATTGTAACCTCTACCACCACCACCAACACCACCACCATCATCACCACCATCATCATTGTAATCTCTACCACCACCAACAGCACCATCACTAACTTCTACCATCTCCACCACCATCACCATCATCATGCAATGTGCCATGAAGAGATGGCACTCTTCTTACAAGAAGTAGCAGTCAGCATGTATGTATGTATGTATGTATGTATGTATGTATGTATGTATGTATGTATGTATGTATGTATGTATGTATGTATGTATGTGTTTGTGTGTGTATGTATGTATGCATGTATATCTGTGTATATGTAATATGTATGTATGTGTATGTATCTATGAATGTTCTCCTGGTTTTATAATTTTATAAATTTTTACCAATAAAGAGAGAGTCAGTTTCTAACATAGATACAAGACTCTCTCATTGGAATTTACACAACATCAACTAGGTAGATATGTATGTATGTCTGCATGCATGCATATGTGTGCAGGTATGGATGTTATTGTATGTGTGGATGTGGATGTTTTCAGTTATATGTGTGCATGTGCATATGCTTTGTATCTGTACATGTGTACATGCAGTTATGGGATGCAGAATTTTTGGAATGTTTTACATATGTTTTACATAATTTCCTAACTAGTTGTGTTCTTTCTGTTTTTGTGAAGCCCAGCTTCTCAAGATCTGTATTGAGGCAGTTACTAACATATCCCAGTGCCCCAATAATCACAGGTATAAATCTGAAGGTGTAATCAGGGTGGAGTATCTGCAGATTTCTCATTAGTTCTGCATAAATATGCTCCTTTTCGCTAATCTTTGATATTATATCTGCTGGGCTATCTGCTGGGTTATCTTCCATTACTGAGCATGCCTTGTTTCCCTGTCCCATATCATTATATCTGGTCTGTTATTGGTCTGTTATGCTTGCATTTTATTGGGGGTTTTGACTGGAACATTCCACCAGTACTCTTTCATATTATGTATACATATGTTTTCTACATTGCTGTAGCTTTAATGTGTTTATCGGGGCTATCTTTTCTACGGATTGTATTGTACAGTGTTTTGGCCACTACATCATACCTCATAGGTAGAGAGTACCGTGATCACATCTTTGGACAGCTGCTTATGATATGAGTGACATCTTCGATGATAATTCTGCAGAGTCTGCACTTGTCATATCTAGGTGTTTTGCCTGCATCCCTATCTCTTTTGTGAATCAGGTATTTTGTATTGATTTCCTGTTCTTGGATTGCAAAAGCATATCCTTCAAAGTGAGAGCAAATAGAGGGTATGCATGTATGTATGCATGTATGTATGGGTGTGTGTGTGTGTGTATGTATATATGTGTATGTTTGTGTGTAAGTATGTATGTATATGTTTATTTATATGTGTGTATGTATGTGTATGTATGTATGTATGTATGTGCATGTATGTATGTGTGTATGTATGTGTATATGTGTGTATGTATGTGTATGTATGTGTGTATGTATGTATATGATGTTGAAAGGCTTTTCAACACCAGGTACTGCAAAGTCTAAAGTCTTTTAAACTCTCAGTTGCAATAATCTTTATGCTGATGACTGCAATCTTGTTGCAGATTCAGTTACAGATATGCAAAACTACATGAATAGACTATTTTCTTCTTGTAAAGCCTTTGGATTAAATATTAATCTTAGTAAAGTTGTAATAATGTTTCAACCAGCTCCAGAACTTCTTTATATAGAACCATCTATGTACATAGATGGCCCAAAACTCAAGGTACCATATTTCCCAGTACCGAAGATGCTTCGTCCTTAAGGACACACCCTAATATTGACAACCAAAAATTTGAAAAAAAGATAATTGTTTCTACTTTAGGCACAAGGCCAGCAATTACCCAGTGCATTACTGGCACTTTATTTTATCGACCCCGTAAGGATGAAAGGCAAAGTCAACCTCGGCGGGATTTGAACTCAGATCGTAAAGGGACGTAACTATGCTGGAAAGCATGGCGTCCGACCCTCTACCGATACTGCCAATCCACCGCCCTATAATAAACAACCGTCAGTCTGCAGGACACATGGTAGATTTTAGAGACTTATTTTAGGAAAAAGGTAGTGTCTTCAATGCCAGGAAATACAATAGTCCATATTCCATATTTGGGAAGTATAAAAAAAACCAGTACTGCATTCAGAAGGCACGTGGCTTTGTGGTTAGCAAATTCAGCTCACAATCCTAAGGTCGTGACTTTGATTCCCAATGGCGCGTTGTGTCCTTGAGCAAGAAAAATTTATTTCATGTTGCTCCAGTCAACACAGCTGTCAAAAATGAGTTGCACCTTTAATTCACAGAGCCAGCCTTGTCACATAGTATGTCATACTGAATCTCCCTGAAAACTGTTATAGGTACATGTGTCTGTGGAATGCTCCTCAGCCACCTGCACGTTAATTTCAAGAGCAGGTTGTTCTGTTGATCAGATCAACTGGAAGACTTATCGTCATAACCAATGGAGTGAAAGTCAGTTACTGCATGCAGGTTAGATAATGAAATAACCTTCCACATATAAAAAAACAACTGTTTTTTTTTCTTTTGTAAGTATTAAGGTACATCTTTGGAATTAGAAGGGGATTAGAAAAGAGACAAATATTGCAGTATACAATGCATGGTTTTTTTGTCTATCCTCTTGTATTCCTGTGACATGGGTTGTCTATGGCAGGTACAATCCTTTAGCATTTACATTGCTCTATATTTACTATTGCATTTTTAAGGTAAAGTCCTTACCTCACATAATCATCTCACATAATATCGAAGCTATGATATTTTGATGTTATTTATATTGTGAACAATACCTTAACATCAGTATGAGTAGCTAGTTATGGCTGGTTACAACAGAAAGAGATGAGAGAATTTTGGCCGGATATGGCCGGTTTAAATGCTAAAGTATTAAACTCTTCGAATGGTTTCTCCAACATTGCCGCTGTGAGGTTCTTGGTGATCCCTGGAGTACACAAACTGCAGACACTGAAATATTATAAAGTGCTGGTGCAGTCAGCATTGAAGCTCACATCCACAAGCACCAACTCTGATCAGTAGGCCATGTTGTTATATTTGATGACAGCACAGCTCCAAGGAAAGTCCTTTATGATGAGTTAACATCGGGTACAAGACCACAACAAAAACCATAACTACATTTCAAGGATTGTGTGAAAGATTCTTTAACACAGTGAACAAATTGACCCCTTCTTGCTGGGAGGTCATGGCATTAGATAGAAAAAAGTGGCACACCAATATATCTAATGGTGTAAGACTTTTGCAAGAATAATCTTCTAAATTGGCTAGAATTAAGCATTCAACCTGCTGTGTCTCAGTTTGCATGCGATGTATGTAGCTGAGTATACCTGTCAATATTGGCTATACAAATTGTCTATGGATAGCCACAAGTCAAATATGACGAATTCCTTGCATGCAATCTGACATGTAGCACATACCATAGAACATTTTCAAATAAGTCAGGATTTACAAAGCATACAAAAATACATTAGCCACATGGTTGTTTAAATTATGTCAACTCAGCTACATTGCGGTTAAAATTATGTCAGTTCAGCTACATGGTGGTTAAAATTATGTCAGTTCAGCCCCATGGTGGTCAAAATTATGTGAGCTCAGCCACATGGTGGTTAAAAATATGTCTGTTTGAATCCCTAAAACTCGAGAAGTACCCAAACGAATTTTTTCAAACTTTACATGTGTATTACTTATATTTCAGGGAGTGTTATGCACATAAAAAATTCAACTTTTTGACCTCCTAGGGCCCGCATTAACTGCGTTTATTTAAGCTTTTTAGGGTTTTTTTGAGGCGTTACGTCAGACCGATTTCATTGAAATTGTAACTATGTATTAGTCACTCTCTTCTTCATACTGTGAGCAAAGAAAATACAACTTTTTTATGGCCTAGGACCCACATTAGGTGAAAAACTTCATTTTTTCAGCTTTTTAGGACTTTTTTGAGGCGTTACGTCTAGCTGATTTTCCTGAAATTTCAAGGCATATTATGCACATAAAAAAAATTCATTTCTTGATCTCCTAGGGCCCGCGGTAGGTGAAAACCTGCATTTTTCCTGCTTCATCGAGGAAAATCTTTAAGATTATCCAGCCATCAGAATATTCGGTTTATTTTCTTTACATATTGTCCAGGCATGCAGTTTTTCCATGATTAGGGCTGTTGGCAGCCCGCCTTCCAAAATACCTTATCCCATGCAACACCGGGTACCACTACTAGCATATATTTTATTAGTAGAGATGGAAAGTTTAAGCAATAAATTATTGATTTCATCCTAAGCAGGATCTTGTGAAACTGCGAAAAATTAATCTGTAGGCACAGAAGTAAATATTTCAAAACACTTACGAGCAAAATTTGCCTTTAGAAAACAGTAAGACATAATGACAGTATGTGAAGATGTTCTCTTGAGATGGGCAAAATGTATGCAAGGATAATTACATCATTATGTGGAACAAGAAGAACACATTTTTGCCATGGAAAAAAACATATTCTTGCTATGAAAAAATCAGAAGAATAATATATTTTTTAGAATAGCCAAATGATTTCCAACAACAATATCCTTGAACATGTTGTTAATAAAAGTTTAAAAAAAAAAAAAAAATATATATATATATATATATATAAACAAGCAATGGCACCTACCTTTCTTCATTTATTTGAGACCTGCAAAATAAAAATAAATAATTTAACATCATTGAAGTAAAACCACTTAGCTAAATCCTATAATAGAGAAATTTATGTGTATTTGTGTGTATGTATGTGTGCTTCCGTGCATGTTTGTATGTGTGTGTATTTGCATGTGTGTTTATATATATATATATATATATGTGTGTGTGTGTGTATACAGTGATAAACGGTAACAGCATGAATCAACCGATCAAAAGCTATTACATTCTTTCATTTGCTCGTTCCATCTCTTTGAAGTACAAAACCCAAGGTGAATGCTACCTCTTGGCCCAAACAAATAATAAAAATAATAATTATAATAATAATAATTGTTTCTACTTTAGGCACAAGGCCAGAAATTTTGGAGGGAGAGGAAAGTGGATTAAATCAACCACAGTGTTATTGGTACTTTATTTTATCGACCCCATAAGGATGAAATGCAAAGCTAACCTCGGCAGGATTTGAACTCAGAACGTAAAGGGCCATAACTAAATACTGCAAAGTATTTTGTCCAATGCTCTACCGATTCTGCCAATCCACCACCCTAATAATAATAATTGTTTCTACTTTAGGCACAAGGCCAGCAATTACCCAGTGCATTACCGGTACTTTATTTTATCGACCCCATAATGATGAAATGCAAAGCTAACCTCGGCAGGATTTGAACTCAGAACGTAAAGGGCCATAACTAAATACTGCAAAGTATTTTGTCCAATGCTCTACCGATTCTGCCAATCCACCGCCCTAATAATAATAATAATAATAATAATAATTGTTTCTACTTTAGGCACAAAGCCAGAAATTTTGGAAAGAGAGGAGAGTCAATTAATTTGACACCGGTTGATTACTGGTACTTTATTTTAACAATGAAAGGCAAAGGTAACTTCGGTTGGATTTGAACTCAGAACATAAAGGGCCGTAAGTCTAATAATAATAATAATAACAATGTTTCTACTTTTGGCACAAGGCCAGCAATTATCCAGTACATTACTGGTACTTTATTTTATAGACCCCCGTAAGGATGAAAGGCAAAGTTAACCTCGGTGGATTTGAACTCACAACATAAAGGGCCCTAACTCTAATAATAATAATAATAACAATACATAATCTAGAGAAAATAGTACTGTTTGTCATGACACACATATTATGTAGAGTGATTTCAATACAATGGGAAATTTAACACAAAACAAAACACTTCACATACTGAAGGCATTCAACACTACATATTGCTTGTGAAGTCATATCACGCAATATAAACCAGACTATAGTTAAAACAACGACAGCAACAACATAATATTATAATAAAACTACTACTAATAGTAGTAGTAGTAGTAGTAGTAGTAGTAGTAGTAGTTGTACCAATAATATTTTCTTTAGTTTAACAGTATTAAGAAGAAGAAAGTTCATTATATAGAGACATGCTTTGGTATAGAAATAGGCAGAAAAAGAAAATCCAATAGACAGAAAGATTTAAAAGCGATAGAAAGAGAGATAGAGAGGGTGAAAGAGAGAAAGAGAGGTAGAGGGAGTGAAAGAGAGAAAGAGAGGTAGAGGGGGGAGAGATAGACAAAGGAGAAAGGCAGGAGAGAAAGAGAGAGGAGGGAGAGAAAGAGAGGGGAGGGAGAGAGGGAAAAAGAGGGATTAAGGAAGGGAGAGAGAGATGGATGAATAGAGTGACTGATGAAGAGAGAAAGGGGGAGACAGAGGGTTGAAGAGAGTGATGGATGAAGAAATTGAGAGGGGGGAGGGTGAGAGAGAATGAGAGGGGGAGGGGGAGAGAGAATGAGAGGGGGTGAGAGAGAATGAGAGGGGGTGAGAGAGAATGAGAGGGGGGAGAGAGAGAGAGAGAGAGGAAATATGTGCCACACATAATTATCCACTGGGGCTTGCAGCCATCATCAGCTTACCAGAGCAGACACCACAACATATACTAAATGAGAGCCTGGATCTCCACCCACCTGAGAGTGTGGCCCTCACACACTCTAATAGGCTAGCTGCAGCACCTGGGGGTGATGTCACGTGATTGCTGTCTCATATGAAAGAAGAAGTTGATAATTTCTAGCAGCATTTTAGGCCTGTCTTTTTGTCCGTTTATACAATTATATATACTTGTATTCTTTAATGCATGTGTGCATTGATATTGTTATTTAATTTTGAGCTCACCATACTGGATGGTTGAAGAATAAAATCTCCCTTAACAAGTATATTTTTTCTTATACTAAAACAGTAAATTCCCTCTGAAGAAGAATCGGATTCTGGTGATGATGACCATATTGAGTTAATGATTGGTTTGACATATTCTCTGATTCAAAAACTGCACAAACAGTCAAAGAATTTGATCTGTTAATGATGACCATCTCAAGCTATTGGAGTAGTCTGATTCATTTTTCAATTCATAGACTGTTTTTGTGGTCAGGGATTTTGGTCAGGCTCTTTCTGTTTAAGTTGCTTGACATTTCAAATATCCTTAGGGAACGATATTTTGTCAACCCTGTAAGGATGAAAATCAAAGTTACCCATGGCAGGATTTGAAATCTTTAAAGCGACGTAACTATATGCCCCAATGCTCTACTGAATCTGCTAATCCATCACCCTCTGCACACTGTGGTATGAACATAAGCCAGAATCGGTGATGGAAAAGGGCCGAGTGAAGGTGTTATGGGATTTCAGAATACAAACTGATAAAGAATTAAAACACAATAGGCCTGACTTGGTGCTTTTCAACAACAAAAAATAGATTGTAATGTATTGTGTATTTGTCTGTAATGCACTAAAGATGACTGAGAAATGAGGGGGTGATTACCTCGACTGAGGAAAGAAGGGGTGATTATGTCAGCTAAGAAGGAAGGAGCGGGGTGAGAAACTATAAAAGTCCAGTGTTCTAAGATTCATCATAGCTGTGTGTTTGTATGTTTGTATCACTTGTGTGAGTGAGTGTGAAGGAACCGACCAACGAACCAGCCAACAAATAAACAAACATCTCTTTTTTTATATTATGTACAGATATTACAATTAGCCATCATTTTTGACGGCCTGGGGCTAGCTAGTTATTATGATAATAGAAACAAATGGAACAGCAAATATACTTTACTTTAGTATGTTTTTAAAGAAGTTTGCATTTCCTCAGAAAAATTAAACATCATAAGAGAAAGGTAAGTACAGGATGAAGATACATGTTATATATGTGTATAGTGTTTGGACTGGAATATCACTGCTTCGTTTAGATCTCTATGTCAAATGTTGGTGCTATTGGCTGCCAAAGTGTGTAAAAACTAATTGAACATAATGGCTCATATATTTTTTATATGGTTAAAATAGCATTACGAAGACACAATAACATATATAATGTGAATGTGTGTGTGTGTATATATGTATATATATATATATGTATACACACACACATATACACACATATATATATATATATATATATATACACACGCATACATATATCCCCACCACACACACATGTGTGTATATATATAATATATATATATATAGATAGATAGATAGATATACATGTACTAGCGTGGAAGATAGACGTTAATTGAGGATGATGATGATATAAGTGTATGTATACATATAAAAGCAAGTACATTACTCCAGATGAACACAATACACATACACACGCGAGAGGGAGAGAGAGAGAAAGAAAGCAGGATATAGACTGAGAGAGAGAGAGAGAGCAGGATATAGACTGAGAGAGAGAGAGAGAAATAGAGAAAGGAAACAGGAGAGAGAGAAAGGAAACAGGAGAGAGAGAAAGAAAACAGGTGAGAGAGATAGAGAGAGATAGAGAATGAGTGAAAGAGAGAGAGAGAGAGAGAGACCTTTTGAAGCATCTTATATTTTAGTTATTTGTCTTATTCTCTTCTGTTGCTGTTAGAGTTTATCTCTTATTTCCCCTTGTTCTACACATGCCTATCAAATACTTTATTCCATTCACACCTTTGTACAGTGTTTTAGTGTTTTACTGTGTTTATTCTCTCTACAAAGATACATCTACCCTTTAAATGCTCTACTGTAGACTGCAGGCCATTATAACGCTGCTTAAAAGCAGCTAGTTGCTAAGAAGGTTTTTTTTCTTCTCTTTTTTAACCTTACAAGAGCCATAAAGTATTGCAGCAATATGAGGAATCAATATAACAACTATTTTACATTAAAGTGCATTACAAAGGTGGATTTGTTGAAAAAACTTGTATACATAAAACAATAATGAAAAAAACATCCATCCTCCAAAACAACAACAACAAAATGCTTTAGCATAGACATAGGTAGGTGCAGGTATGGCTCTGTGGTTGAAGAGTTTCTTGCATAACAATGTGGTTTTAAGTTCAGTGATTGGAAGAAGCAGACTGGATTTTAACCCTTTAGCATTTAAACTGGCCATATCTGGCCAGAATTCTCTCACCTCTTTCTGTCCAAACCGGCTGTAACCAACCACTCATACTGATGTTGAGATATAGTTCTCAAAATAAATATTATCAACATCTCATAGATTCAATATTATGTGGGGTAAAGCCTTTACCACCAAAATATAATGGTATATATAGAGTAATGTAAATGCTAAAGGGTTAAAACTGTCCCAAGAATCAGGTGACACTGATTAATTGACTGCTGAGAGCCAGAGTTATGTTTTACTGCTCAGTTAAGGTGACACTGACACTGAAGGGGAAAGTCAATTAAATCAATCCCAGTGTGTTACTGGTATTTTATTAAGGATGAAAGACAAAGCTAACCTCAGTAAGATTTGAATGCAGAATGTAAAGGGACGTAACTATATTCCACAAAGAATAATGTCGGATGACTAAAAGATTTCTTGGTGCCAGGTGTGTGTTTTCATTTCTCAGTTAAGGTGACACTGACACACAAATTGCTGAGGGCCAGAGGTGGTTTCCATTGTTCAAGTAAAGTAACACTGACGAACAAACTGCTGAGGGCAAGATGTGTGTTTTCATAGATCAGCTAAAGTGACTCTGACCAACAGACTGCTGGCTGTTGAGGGCTAGAGCTGAGTTTTCCCAGCTTAACTATGGTGACACTTACTGACAAATTGCTGAGAGTCAGAGGTGTGTTTTCCCAGCTCAGCTAAGGGCCAGAGATAGAGAATGAGGGCCAGAGGTAAGATTTCACTACTGAGCTACAGTGTGATCCACTTTTATTTCAGTCTTTGTGCAGCAGCGATGACTTTAGTTTTTGTGACATTTTTTCAGTTTTTCTTCTTTACCCAGTCCAGAGACCTACTGGACATGGCCCAAATGCACCAATTACCAGTTTGCCTCTGTCATGGGCAAATGTCATCTAACAGCCTCAAGCTGACCAATATCTTGGGAGTGGGGAATTGGTAAATGGCAACTTCAGAATTCCATCGTATGTATATATGAAAAATTCAGGACCTTTCAACAACTAGATTTGGAGTATGGTTCTAGCTGTTGAAACAGCAGGCACTCAGCCGCCGGGATCCCAAATTTTTCCTATTACCCATTCTACTACCCCAAGTATCAAGTACTCTGGTGAGTAATGGTCTAACTGTTTTTTAAGGCTTCTATTCTGATATATATATATATATATATATATATATATATATATATATATATATATATATAGGCATAAAAATAGGAATAAGAATAAGAAGAAAGCAAGAATGGGGGGGGGGGGGTTCTCATCAGTTGTCTACTGGGGGTCTCAGATATTTCAACGCTTTAAGAGCGTTCAATAACTAGGTAAGTTATTTGGAAAATGGAGGAGGGAGGAAAGGAAATTAGAAGGGAAAAGGGGAAAAAAGGGAAGAAAAGAGAAAAACAGCGAAAAAAACAACAAACCGAAGAATGTGTGAGCAGCTTGAAGAAAGAAAATCGAAGTTCACATCGGTAGCTGAACATAAGTTCAAGAGCGTGTGGACAAACGAAAAGACGCGTCTGATCCCAGCGAGTGTAAGTGAGAAAAGAACTGCTAGAGGGTAAGGCAAGGGAAACAGTGAGATGGCTGACAGAGAGGGGGTGAGTGGAAGTGAGAGGGAGAAAATATATATACCTTCTTAATCATCTTTTTACATCTGTTTCTGCAGGTTACACACACACACAAATATAATCACACACACACACACACACACACACACACACATGTGTGTTTATCCCCAGGACAACTACGATACAATACAGCAATATATTTAGGATTACATTATTGAATGATTCTTTTCATTTTTCCCAAATTTGTAGGGTGTGATTTGAAGAATATTTCACTGTTATTTCTTGCATGTTATACAACCATATAGCAGCTAGCTCCATTTCCTACATATATCTACTCATATATCTCATTAAGTATTGTCTCTAATTGTAAAGGGTATCTTTTATTTCTCTTCATGCTTTCTTTTTTTTTCCCTATAAACATAAAGGAAAGAAAAGAAACAGCTAATGGAGTTCTGAAAAAAAAATTGTTTGTCATAAATATTATTTTTATTATTATTATTAATATTGATATGGCTTTCACTAGGCAATAAATGCATAACCTATTCCGTAAACGTGAAAAACTTGTAGGAAAACATTAAAAAACATTGGTTAAAGATGAGTCGTTAAAAGAGCATGTCTAAAAGATGAACCGTTTCTTATTTACACATATATAAATTTAATGTACATAAAATATATACACCCAATAATTTCACATTAATGTGGATTTATCTCTTTACAGTTAGTGTTCCCTCACGTTTCTAGCCTGGTATATATAAATATGTATGTATGTATAATATACACACACAAATGTATATATATATATATATATAGAGAGAGAGAGAGAGAGAGACATATATATAGCTAGATATATAGTTACCATAAGACATATATATATATATATATATATGTATGTATATATATATGTATATATATATATTAGTAAAAAGGAAAAGAAAATGCTGACAAATTTTTCCCAATTAAAAATAGTTTAATTAGGAATAAGTATAAATTAGTAATAACTATTAGTTAGTATTCAGTTTTAGTTTTAAGTTTTTAACGGTTGCGCATTTCTTATGCTTTTCAAAAATAATTTTCAGATAGAGTGCTCGTGATTTTTGCTATATAAATACATAAATATATATATATATATATATACACACACATATACATATATTTACAAATACATACACACACACATATATATATATTATATATATATATATTATATATATATTGTGTGTGTATGTGGTTCTTTTTATAAACCATAACTGGCCCAAACACCCTCCCACATAAAATTTCTTCTATGACACCGATATATCTATATATATGCTGTGTGTATATATATATATATATATATATGTGTGTGTGTGTGGTGTATAATATTTGAACAACTAATATTGTGCACCAGCCTGGAAAAATATCCCTAGAAATTTTCTTCACGAGATCACTCAGTGTAAAGATATAAATCAACATTAATGAGGGATTGTGGGATATCTTTTTTATATACATTAAACTTATGTGTAAATACCAAACCACTCATTGCTTAGACATGCTCTTTTAAAGATTTATCTTTAACCAATGTTTTTTTAAAACGTTTTCCTAGAAGTATTTCATGTTTATAGAGTGGTTATATTTTCAATTCATGATGAAAACCAAACAAATATATTCATGACAACAAATTTTTATTTTTATTCAGAATTCCATTAACACATTTTTTTAAAATAAAATTCACACAACAAAATAAATAATGGAAAGTGTATATAAAACATACTCCACACATTTATGTAAGTAACATATAAGGAGCAAATAGAGGGAACTGCTGTATGATTGTATAACCTGTAAGAAATAGTGCATTAATTTCCCCTCATATCACATCCTTTTATGTTAGGGACAGAAAAAGAAACCAGTGCAGGGTCAAGCTCTCATATTGTGTTGGGCTCTTGCAAGGTCATGAGGACTTTTATGCTGAATGTGACCTCAACCAACCATACATCTTCTAAATAAACTTACATTAGCACTGACAATCTAACCATAGCATCATCAT
>OZ024748.1:16234792-16244792 GCA_964016885.1 Eledone cirrhosa
ATATGTGTATGTATATATATATATACATATATATACGCAAACACACACACACACACACATATATATATATATATATATAACAGTAATGAATTAGTTTTGCGAGGGTTTTGATATAAAATCGTGTGTCGAAACAAATATTGTTATACTTGGGGAGGGTCATATTTGTGTAATAATATTGCCAGAATTAATAACAGAACACACTCACTGTTTGGTTGGTTTTCGCGTCTGTCTTTTGTATCGGTTAATTTAATTTATTCGGTCCTCAATGTTACCATTGACTGACCAACGGTAAAAAATACAGATATAATATAGACTCAAACATATATATATAGTCTAACAAAGTTCTTTCGTTGCACATCTGCAACATCGTAAGTCGTGCTATTATTTTTCCTCCTGTTGTATTGTATGCCTATGCCATCTTTATTTAGTCTGTTTATTTATTTATTTTGTTTCTCTGCGCATGTGTTTGCGTGTGTGTATAGTGTTTGATGTGTGTTCATGTTTGGGTGACTGTGTATTGGTTATTGTATTCCATCTTAGTTTACTAGTGTGTGTTTACATGTGTTTGTTGTTATTGTGCTTGTGTATGGATTTATTTATTTATTTATACTTCTCTTTGGTTAGTATTGTTTGTTTGGGTGGTGTTGTTGTTATTCCATTCATTTTTTCTGTTTAGCCTTGGCCTTCTAAGTTCTATTTCGCTGTCCTCTCTGATTTGCCTATCTGCTGGGTCATTTCTATGTTTAGATATTATTCTAATTTCTATGTTGTCTATGTTACCGTCGTGTTGTTGTCTGTCATGTTCGTATAGTACACACATCAAACACTATACACACACGCAAACGCAGAGAAGACAAAATAAATAAATAAATAAACAGACTAAATAAAGATGGCGTAGGCATACAATACAACAGGAGGAAACATAATAGCACCACTGACGATGTTGCAGATGTGCAACGAAAGAACTTTGTTAGACTATATATATGTGTTTGTGTCTATATTATATCGGTATTTTTGACTGTTGGTCAATCAATAGTAACATTGAGGACCGAATATATTAAATTAACCGATATAAAAGACACAGAAGCGAAAACCAACCAAACAGTGAGTGTGTTCTGTTATTAATTCTGGCAATATTATTACACAAATATGACCCTCCCCAAGTATAACAATATATATATATATATGTATATATATAAGTTGTGTTTTGTGGCAGAGTAACTGTATTAATGTGGTGAGTCCTTTGTTGATTCAGGTTTGTTATATATATATATATATATATATATGTGTGTGTATGTGTATATATATATACTTTGTTATATATATGTGTATGTGTATATATATATATATGTATATATATAAAAGGGAAGAAGTATGACCCCGACGGCAGAGCTCAAGCCGTTTCGACGGCTATTTCTGGCTAGTCCAGAAATACCTGTCGAGACGGCTTGAGCTCTGCCATCAGGGTCATACTTTTTTCCTTTTTCCCACTCTACTATCCTAAGTATTGAGTACTCTGGTGCGTTATGGTCCTTCTGGTTCCTTACCACAATTCCTTTGTTATATATATATATATATATATATATATATATAAGTTGTGTTTTGTGGCAGAGTGGCTGTATTAACATGATGGGTCTTTAGGAAGGGCATCCAGCTGTAAAAATCAAGCCAGAATCAGTTCCCATATGAGCAAGACAAGATCAGCCGACCAGACACTGCCCACAACAGGACAACCCGTCTAACCCATGCGAGCGTGGAAGAATGGACGTAAAACGCTGATGATGATGATGAAGTCTCTCTCTTGCAATTTATGATCTTACATCTGTTTGTCTGCTTTTTTTCATTATTTGCTAATGTTCTTGATACGTGTTGTGTTGAATTAAATCTTTCTGAATACTCCTGAAGATATGCATGTGAGTTTATATAGTATGTGAATAATTATTAATTAATTATGACAGTTTCATTCTTTACATGTTTATACAAGTTTTTCCCCTGTATAGAAACGATTGTAGAGATTCAAGATGGATCTGATCTAAAACCTTGTTTTCTTCAAATTAACAACAAGAACTTTAACCTTTGGAAAACCCTTCCAATTAATTGAATTCCTACTTACTGCAAACCTCAAGTGTGCACTGATCTTTTCACACTTTACCAAAAAATCTATGGTGAACTATTCCATTATAAGTACTCTGCTATAAGATACAGTTTTGTCTTGTCTCTTACTCCAATGGACAGTGTTTTGGCTTGTGTCTGATGCTGTGGCACTGGGTGGACCAGCAGTACCATTGATAGGAGTTGAAACTGAGTAAGTCCATCTCAATGGCCAATGAGCCTTGACTTTTGTATCTTTTGTTTGTGTTTTTATTTTCAAAAAAATTATTTTTTAAGGTTTCCCCTTAAAAAAAGTTGTTTTCTGTTTTGCCTTTTTTTGTTTGTTGTCTTGTCCTCTCTTTGTTAATTTTCCTAAGTTTATATCATCATCATCGTTTTACGTCCATTCTTCCATGCTAGCATGGGTTAGACGGATTGTCCTGTTGTGGGTAGTGTCCGGTCGGCTGACCTTGTCTTGCTCATATGGGAACTGACTGGCTTGATTTCTGTAGCTGGATGCCCTTCCTAACGCCAACCTCATTTACAGTGTGGACTGGGAGCCTTTTTACCGTGTCTCCTACTTGACCACATTACAGCGTGGTGGTGGTGATTGTTATTACATGAGCAGCTTTTAGTACTTTCAATAAATACTGAAAACAAAATAAAATTCTGAGCACTCTCCTTCTTTCTCTCTTCTCTCTTTTCTTCCTTGCTCCTATTCTCTCTCTTCTCTCTCTCCTTTGCTGCACTTTACATTTTGTCTCTCTCTCTCTTCCCTGTTCTTTCTATTTTCTCTCTCTCTCTCCTCTTCCCTTCCCTGCTCTTTCTATTTCCTCTACCTCTCTGTCACTCACTCTCTCTACTCTCTCTCACTCACTCTAATTTCTCTCTCACTCACTCTCTCTACTCACTCACTCTCTCTCTCTACTCTCTCTCACCCTCTCTCTCTAATAGTAAAAAGGTGCCCAAATTTCTAAACGATGATAATTGCAGCAAAGCAAACCAAAATCCTTTTAGGGAATTCTAAGGAAGAATGAAAACTACAATAACAATAAGAACAACAATAATAATAATAATAGTAATAATAATAATAATAATATATATATATTTTTTTTTAAATTATAATCAATGTGCTGTATTAACTGGCTTACCAATGCACACTGAATTTATTTGCCCTAGGTGTCAGGAAGACACTTGGAATATATCTCAGAAACAATAATGAAAGAAAATAAAAATGATTGTTTCTACTTTTGGCACAGAGCCAGCAATAACCCAGTGCATTACTGGTACTTTATTTTATCGACCCCATAAGGATGAAAGGCAAAGTCAACCTCGATGGGATTTGAACTCAGACCGTAAAGGGACGTAACTATGCTGGAAAGCATGGCATCCGACCCTCTACCGATAGCGGCTTGATATTCATTTCAACAAACTTTCCAGTTAAATAACATCAATGCCTGAGACTCAAAGAACAATAATAATAATAATAATAATAATAATAATTGTTTCTACTTTTGGCACAAGCCCAGCAATTACCCAGTGTACGTTATTTTATCGACCCCATAAGGATGAAAGGCAAAGGCCGTAACTCTATGCGTCAAAGCATGGTGTCCGACCCTCTACCGATACTGCCAATCTACCACATAATAATTGTTTCTACTTTAGGCACAAGGCCAGCAATTACCCAGTTCATTACTGGTACTTTATTTTATCGACCCCGTAAGGATGACAGGCAAAGTCAACCTCGGCGTGATTTGAACTCAGATCGTAAAGGGACGTAACCAAGCTAGAATGCATGGCGTCCGACCCTCTACCGATACTGCCAATCCACCGCATAATAATGATTTCCAATCGTAATAATAATAGTAATAATAATATTAATAATAACGACAACAACAACAACAACAACGACGATGATGATGCTGATGATGATGATAGTAAGAGCAACAAACAGAAACTTTTGAATTTTTCACTCATCATGAAACAAACAAATAACACAAACAACACAAAACAAAACAAACATGTGATCTGAGTACAATTAATGAGTTAATACAACTGGGGAGGATTATTAAATCAAGTATGTTATGGAAAGCAATTAGTAAACCAATCAGCTGTTGTTGTTCTCAGAAATAACATAATAGATGGAATTCTCTATTAGCAAACATTTCAAACAGCAAGTAAAAATTCTTCACAAAATTTTACACTCTTTTATTCTTAATGTCAACTGGTGCTGAGATTTCAGGTTTTTATCAGCTGTGACGAAATTAGTGCTACTTCATGCATTGGCACCCAAAGTCAACACCTGCTCGAAATCCATCCATCCATCCATACATGACTGGACTTGGATTTGGGGATAAAGAGTCCAGCTCTCTAATTCATGGGCTACAAATAATCATGGTATCTGGCACCTTCAAAATTTGCAAAACCTTCTTGCAATTCAAGGGATGACGATTTCTTTTCTTTTACAACCTTGCCACCAGGAAGGTGGCCAGTCAAAAATGTACTCGAAATTAAGAAAAAGAGAACATACGTACTTACATGCGTTCATACATACATACATGATGATGATGATAATGGCTGCAACTCAATTTCGACTAATGTCATCACTTGATACTTAAGCATGAACATCATGGACATGGCTTTTTAGTCCTGCTAGGGACTTGCCTATGGCCAGCAATGCCATGCATTGCAGAAAATGTCACATATCGAATGATGCCTGTGCTTGAAGCTTTTCTAAGCGAGGAAAGGCTTTGCATGAGGCCAATCCCACTCTCTGAACATCAAATGCATTTACCCAAAATGTAGAACTGGTTTACATAATTGGATGGAAATGAAGTCGCAGGTTTTATATCAGAGTGACCTTCTCCTAGAGAGATGTCTTAATGAAAACTAGCAGTCTTTAAAAAAAAACAAAAAAAAAAAAACCATTCATACATACATATGCACATACAGTGAATTGGCAGTATCGGTAGAGGGTCAGACACCATGCTTTCTAGCATAGTTATGTCCCTTTATGATCTGAGTTCAAATCCCGCTGAGGTTAACTTTGCCTTTCATCCTTACGGGGGTCGATAAAATAAAGTACTAGTAATATACTGGGTTATTGCTGGCCTTGTGCCAAAAAGTATAAACAATTATTTTAAGCTTGTATATTTGCACCCAATGCTATGGAAATTGAGGTAAGCACTGGACTGATGAACCTCTGGGCACAAGACACTTTAGACATTTACCAAGAAAGTTAGGCCATAGGTACACCATATCCCAGCATGCATAAGATCTGATCAAAGGGTTGGTATCAGAAAAGGGCAACCAGTCATGAAACATTGCTTTAAAAAAGGTAACAAAGGACTCCATAACGAATATGAGGTCTGCTTTTGAAGAAAAAATGACCTTACGGTACCTCTTTTGAAAGTGGATTTCTAATGAAATAAACCTCATTTCAATTAATTGGTGCAGAATGTTGAAGGATTTACTATATTATCAATTATTTCATTACTAATATTGTAACTTAACATAAGGTTTCTATAACAAATTATAATTTAACTAGGAACCCTTTTAAATAAGTGGTTGTTTCATCGATTCATGGATGGTTTTTGCTGAGCTAGCATCAAAAGGGTTAATATCACATTATTGAAAATGCATCTTTTGTCATTAATTTCCTAATGAAGTACACTTTAGTTTATTTATTGAAGATATTTTGAGTGATTTATGTAAATTATTATACCAGTACTTAGAAAAGTAATTTAGCATGTGATTCTTATAGAAAATTATTTTGGAAGATTTAAATTTAAATATAAAAAACTTTAAAATGTGTGATATTGTTTCATAGAGCCAGAGATGGTTTTGGCAAGGTTGGTATTGAAGAGGTTAAAATACTTGTCATCGTTGTTGTTAGTTGTTATTGTTAGGTGGAAGTTATCCTTCTATCATCTTTCTATCAGATATTACAACCTAGAAAGCTGATTCAGTAAATATTTTTGATGAACAAGATATTTCCAAATATCTTTAAAAGACTACTGTAGCAGTGAAAATGAACTCCATTTTCTCAATAAAATCTTTAGGCAAAATAAACAGATGTTTTTGCTAAATTACATGTGATATAACTAATTCTTTCTATTTTTTGTTTGTTTATATATAATTTTTTTCCACTGAAATTTATGTGTTTAGTCTTAATAAGGCCTGAAATATTTAACAAAATGGATTATTTCAGCTTAACACTAATTACAATTGTGATTTGGAGGAACTTTATATTTTGTTGCTACGTTTTTTTCACCCCCAAACTCATCTTTCTACCACCATTACTACAGCCATCACCTACAAAACGCACCCTCCCTCTTTATCATTTCAATACATAACCAACCCAGCCCCTAAAAAACTCTGCTATCATTATTGCTAACACTACCACCATCAACATTATAACTGCAGCAGCACCAACTCCATTATTACCACACCACCACCACCATCACAATTACCACACCACCACCATCACAATTATCACACCACCACCACCACCCTCACAATTACTACACCACCACCACCACCCTCACAGTTACCACACCACTACCACCACCATCACAATTACCACACCACCACCATCACAGTTATCACACCACCACCCTCACAATTATCACACCACCACCACCTCCATCACAATTACCACACCACCACCACCACCCTCACAATTACCACACCACCACCACCACCCTCACAATTACCACACCACCACCACCTCCATCACAATTACCACACCACCACCATCACAATTACCACACCACCACCCTCACAATTACCACATCACCATCACAATTACCACACCACCACCACCACCACAATTACCACACCACCACCACCACCACAATTACCACACCACCATCACAATTACCAGACCACCACCATCACACCACCACCACCACCACCACCATCACAGCACTACCACCTCCTTCAATGATAACATACTAACCATTTATACTTCTTCTTCAAATTTGTTGCATTTTATCGGGGTATCACTGTGCTCCTCCCACATTCTTGTTTCATTATCTGTAGAGGGTCGGACGCCATGCTTTGCAGCATAGAGTTACGGCCCTTGCACTTCTGAGTTCAAATCCTGCCGAGGTTAACTTTGCCTTTCATCCTTACGGGGTCGATGAATTAAAGTACCAGTAATCATCATCACCGGTTTACGTCCGTTCTTCCACGCTAGCATGGGTTTGACGGGTTGTCCTGTTGTGGGCAATGTTAGGTCAGGTGACCATGCCTTGCTCATATGGGAACTGATTCTGGCTTGATTTCTACAGCTGGATGCACTTCCTAACACCAACCTCATTTACAGTGTGGGCTGGGTGCTTTTTTTCCGTGGCACCTCCACAACCCCTTTACAGTGTGGGCTGGGTGCTTTTTTTCCATTACACCTCCACAACCCCTTTACAGTGTGGGCTGGGTGCTTTTTTTCCGTGGCACCTCCACAACCCCTTTACAGTGTAGGCTGGGTGCTTTTTTTCCGTGGCACCTCCACGACCACTTTACAGTGTGGTCTGGGTGCTTTTTTTCCGTGGCACCTCCACGACCACTTTACAGTGTGGTCTGGGTGCTTTTTTTCCGTGGCACCTCCACAACCCCTTTACAGTGTAGGCTGGGTGCTTTTTTTCCGTGGCATCTCCACGACCACTTTACAGTGTGGTCTGGGTGCTTTTTTTCCGTGGCACCTCCACGACCACTTTACAGTGTAGGCTGGGTGCTTTTTTTCCGTGGCATCTCCACGATCAATTTACAGTGTGGGCTGGGTGCTTTTTTGCCATGGCGCTTCCATGACCACTTTACAGTGTGGGCTGGGTGCTTTTTTGCTGTGGTGCCTCCACGATCAATTTACAGTGTGGGCTGGGTGCTTTTTTGCCGTGGTGCCTCCATGACCACTTTACAGTGTGGGCTGGGTGCTTTTTTGCTGTGGTGCCTCCATGACCACTTTACAGTGTGGGCTGGGTGCTTTTTTGCCGTGGCGCCTCCATGACCACTTTACAGTGGGAGGGGTGGGGGCATATTGTCTATATGCTTCAGCTTCGGCTTGTACACGTGGGGGGTCGGGTCTTCTGTATTACTGCGCGACGCAGTAATACAAATTATGAACACCACTATCACCACCACTAACACCACTACAGCACCACTATCACCACTACAGTACCATCACCACCACTACAGCACCATTACCACCACCACCACTATCACCCATACAACACCACCACCCCCATTATCACCACTACTGCACCATTACCACCACCACTATCACCACTACAACACCACTACCACCACCACTATCACCCATACAACACATCACCATCATTATCACCACTACCACCACCACTATCACCACTACAGCACCACTATCACCACCATTACCACCACTACAGCACCATTACCACCACCACTATCACCACTACAACACCATTACCACCACCACTAGCACCCATACAACACCATCACCACCACTATCACCATTACACCACCACTATCACCACTACAACACCATCACCACCACCACCACCACTACAACACCATTACCACCACCACTATCACCACTACAACACCATTACCACCACCATTAACACCACTACAACACCACTACCACCACCACTATCACCCATACAACACCATCACCACCACTATAACCACTATAACACCAGCATCACCACCACTATCACCACTACAACACCACTACCACCACCACCACTACAACACCACTACCACCACTACAACACCACTACCACCACCACTATCACCCATACAGCACCATCACCACCACTATAACCACTATAACACCACCATCACCACCACTATAACACCACCATCACCACCACTATCACCACTACAACACCATTACCACCACCACTAACACCACTACAACACCACTACCACCACTACTATCACCCATACAACACCATCACCACCACTATAACCACTATAACACCGCCATCACCACCACCACTACAACACCACTACAACACCACTACTACCACCCATACACCTCCACAACCACCACCATTTTTCTCACCGCAAGAACTATGTTTTCAGCTCAGAATACACAGATTTGGAACAGAAGATGTTAGGCACCAAATTTAACACTGTGTCATTGTTTGACAGGAATTATTTTAAGATGGTTTGTTAATTCAAATGTTTATAGTGTCATTGCCAGTGGAGAGATTGTAGTAAATATTATCAGTATAAGAGGGGCGGTGGATTGGTAGTATCGGTAGAGGGTCGGACGCCATGCTTTCCAGCATAGTTACGTCCCTTTACAATCTAAGTTCAAACCCGCCGAGGTTGACTTTGCCTTTCATCCTTACGGGGTCGATAAAATAAAGTACCAGTAATGCACTGGGTAATTGCTGGCCTTCTTGTGCCTAAAGTAGAAACAATTATCAGTATAAGTGTTATACATGAATAATAATGGTTTCTACTTTAGGAACAAGGCCAGCAATTTAAAGGAGAGGGGAAAGTCGATTAAATTGACCCCAGTGTTCACTGGTACTTTATTTTATCTACCCCGTAAGGATGAAAAGCAAAGCTAACCTTGGTGGGATTTGAACTCAGAACATCAAGGGCCGTAACTCTATGCCACGAAGCATGATATCTGACACTCTACTGATTTAGTCAATCCATTACCATTATATATGAATAATAATTGCTTCTACTTTTGGCACAAGGCCAGCAATTACCCCAATGCATTACTGGTGCTTTATTTTATTGAACCTGTGAGGACAAAAGGCAAAGCTAATCTCGGTGGGATTAGAACTCCGAAAGTAAATGGCGGTAACTCTATGCTGTGAAATGGTGTCTGGCGCTCTACTGATTCTGCCAATCCATCACCCTTATACAGGAATAATAATGCAGTCATACTGATGTTTTTTGATTTTCAAGA
>OZ024748.1:16249792-16252292 GCA_964016885.1 Eledone cirrhosa
TTCTAAACAGATAATGAAAAGAAAATATAGATTTTCACACCTCATCTTTCTTATATTATTAACAGCTTTGTGAGAAAAATCTAATCAACATTCAGTACCTTAGAGAGGGAAGAGTACAATATATTTTTATCTGTTATTTTAGCTTGCCATGACTTGGGGCAAAATCATTAGATCTTTCAGTCTTTCCCTTTTAGTGAGTCCACAAAGTAGTAAGTGGAAGTAATGAATGTTTGGCTGTAGTATGATTTAAAACAGAGACAATTCTATGTAGCTGATTTGAGGGTGAGAGGGAGAAGAAAGTAGAGAGATAGAGAGAAGAGAAAGAACAAGAAGAGAGAGAAAGAAAAAGTGTAGACAGATGTGACTCCTAATATTTGATAGCTTCATATTTCTTGATCCCAAGGAGATGAACAGCAAACTCAATCTCTGAAGAATTCGAATTCAAGGTGCACAAAGCTGAAATGAACACCAGATGGCGTTCTACTTGATGCTTCAAGAATCTTATTAATTCTTTATCTTATTGTCTACAGATTTTATCAGATTTTTGTGAAACCATTTATCACATGTACATTATTTAGAAGGTGGGAAATAACAGATATACACATCTGGAATATATTTTTACAATGTTCTGTATTGATGGGATACCAGTCATTTCTATATGTGTACGCACACACATGCATACACACACACACACACACACACACACAGATATATATATCGTGTGGTAAAATATCAGGTGGACCATAACCCACCATAGTACTAGATACTTGGGGTAACATAGTGGGTAGTATGAAAATATTCAGGACCCCGACGGCTGAGCTCCGGCCATTTCAACAGCTAGATCCGAATGATCTAGTTGTCAAAACAGCTGAAGCTCAGCCGCCGGGGTCCTGAATCTTTTCACACACATACACACATTCACATGTGTGTGTGTGTGCTCAGTATTTCCATAGAAAAGGTAAAGGAAAGAAGAGTGCTCTATGCTCTATATATTGTACAGAGCTATTTAATTACATAATAAATAACACAATATAATTATTTCATTATCAAAGGTTTCAAGAAACTAGATGAGTCTTGCAAGAAACATCTAGCTCATTTGTCAGACCAAACAATTATAAAAATAATAAAAATATATATATGTAGAAGTTATATTTAATTTGTTGGGATACAACAAGCAAATATTTTTATAACTGATATAAAGTCCTTGAAATATGTATAATGAAATAAATATGGTTTTATAAATATAGTTTCCATTTGTTAATATATTATATATATATATATATACTATTATTACTATATTATAACAGAGTGTTGTAGTTTGCTTGAAACATTGTTGAATAGGAAACACAAATTAAAATAATTTTGAAAACCATACCATGACTAGTGACAGAGTTACGGCCCTTTACACTCGGAGTTCAAATGCTGCCGAGGTTAACTTTGCCTTTCATCCTTACGAAGTTGATAAAATAAAGCACCAATAATGAATGAGGTCGATTTAACCCTTTAGCATTTAAACTGGCCATATCTGGTCAGAATTCTCTCACCTCTTTCTGTTCAACTGACCACTATACTGTCGTGAAGGTATTATTCTCAAAATAAATAGTATCAAAATCTCATAGATTCAATATTATAAATGAGATAATTATGTGAGGTAAAGCTTTTACCATGAAAATACGAGGGTAATCCCAAAAGTAAGGTCTCCAAAGCAATGGGGACGCAGAGAAACTGTTCGTACGGCTGTTGGCAACACTGTTGTGATTGGTGCTTCCTTCACTCCCAAACAAGCATCCGCGCGCTTCGCTGGGATGCTCACTCTTGGCTTGGCAGCCATTGAGAATGGAGCTCCCGTTGAACGCTACCGCCAAGTGCGAAGTTCGCGCAGTTATTATATACGAGGGCAATCCTAAAAGAAGGGTCTCCTTCCGAGGAAAACATGCGTAAAGATTGGCGGATCAATCTGGATGCTCTCTGCATTTTGGTTCTTGAAGTTCCCCCAAAGCACCATCCACAGGATTTTAACGGAAAAGTTGCAATATCAGAAGTTGCAATATCGGAAGGAGACCTTACTTTTGGGATTGCCCTCGTACAATAGTATATATAGAGTAATGTAAACGCTAAAGGGTTAATAGACTTTCCGCTTCCCTTCAAATTGCTGGCCTTGTGCCTAAATTAGAAACACTTATTATTTTTACCATTCTTTGTTTTTAAATACCTATGAGTAAATGACAATATGGCAGAAAATATTTGACTTGGCCGACATCAATAAAGTACTTAACCTAGATTGAGATGCCAGTTGTAAATCGCTGGCATCACAAAAGTTCAGAACTTACCACCTTCGATATGACTAATTGTAAAGTAGCAACATGATGTCCCATTAGTGCAGTGACAACTGTGAATAATGGAATTATACAAACTGTGGTATCTGCCTGAAAATTGCCTTTGGACATGAAATGTTAAGTAAGAGAATGCAAATCACTGGAACTGTGTGTATATTTATATA
>OZ024748.1:16262292-16282292 GCA_964016885.1 Eledone cirrhosa
TAACTGACAGATGTTATAGCCATATACCACAAAGAAAAAAAATGCCTTCTAACAGATGTATCTATCCACACACAAGGCAATATATCTTCCAAGGAAATAGAATAGAGAAACTCTCCAAATATAAAGATCTAGAGATAGAAATGACGCAAATGTGGAAAATGAAAACAAAACAATACCTATAATAAAAGGTTCTCTGAGAATGATAAAAAAAAACACAGACAAATACATAGCCAAAACCTCAGGACTTACAAATATATACAGCATACAATAGATAGCACTATTAGGCATTGCACACATATTACCTAAAGTACTATCAACACAATAGAAACAACATCAGCAAAACTGCACTGCACATACCCAAGGCATACAGAGCTGTGCTTGGAAAAGCAGTAATGATGCACAATAAAAATAATCATGGAAATAATAATAATAATAATAATAATAATCATGGAGACACGATGTGATGGGCAGGGTGATCCACTGGCACCTGTGCAAAGTAAACAATCTACCACATTCTGAGAAATGGTATGAGCATAGGCCAGAGGCGGTGATGGAGAACAGTCAGGTGAAGGTGCTGTGGGATTTTAGGATACAGACGGACAAAAAACTGGAACACAATAGACCTGACCTGGTGGTTGTGGACAAAGAAAAAAGATCGTGCCTGATTGTGGATGTGGCCTGCCCGTTCGACACGAGAGTGCAAGAGAAGGAGAGGGAGAAAATTAACCGATACCAGGACCTAAAGTGGGAGGTGAAAAGGATTTGGAACTGCCATGAAGTCAAAGTGATCCCGATTGTCATAGGCGCACTGGGGACTATCTCCAAAGGTTTCCAGGGATGGTTAAAGAAAATCGGCCCCTTCACGCTTTTTGGAACGCTTCAAAAGGCATGCTTGCTTGGAACGGCAAGAACCCTCCGATACGTCCTGAATATCTGAGGCTGCAGGTAGTGGCTTGATATTCAATCCAACGGACTTTCCAGTTAACCAACATCAATGACTGAGATTCAAGGAATAACAATAACAATAATAATCATAATAATTATTTCTACTTTTGGCACAAGGCCAGCAATTATCCCAGTGCATTACTGATAATAATAATATTAATAAAGGAGGAGAAAATTAACTGACACCAGGATTTAAAGTGGGAATTAAAAAGAACTTGGGACTGTCATGAGATCAAGGTCATCCTGATTGTCATAGGATTCCTAGGTACTATCTCAAAGAGTTTTCAAGGATGGTTAAAGAACATTAGTCCACCCCACTTTTTTGGAACAATAATAATAATAATTATCGGACAAATTCTAATCATAAACATATTTACAATAAATAGAAGAATGTGCTTTGAGAAAAAAAACAGTTGTTTCGGATTTTTAATTCATTTTTCTATTTTGCTTTAAATAAGAGATTCTGATGAAGATTGTTGGTGTCCATTAATATTCTAGGTGGTTCGGGACTGAAGTGTGAAGGAGTGATGGATAAATAATGATTTATTAGGTGACATCTGCAATGAAATGTGACTGGGGAAAGATAGGAGGTTGGCTATGTTACAGTGGCATGGGGTGGGATGGATCATGGAGGAATGGATGGAAGGTGGTTTTAAATTGTAAAGTGTTTAGTAGTACATGGTATAAACAGCTACATAGCATAGCTGTGGTGATAGAAGAAGGGTGAAAGGTGAAATATAGGGAAGTGTGGTGGAGGTATTAGTACATTTATAAGGTGGTGGGTTGGATGAAAGGTAGATGGAATATAGCAAAAAGTGGCAGAGTTGTTGGTACATTGAATAGAAGTGGTGGTGGGGTAGAGGGTGCAATATAGTGAAGTGTGGCAAAATATTAAATGGGAGGCGGGTAGAGGGTGGAATATATTGAGGTGTGGTACAGTTGTTAGTACAGTGAGTAGCTGAAGGGTGGAATATAGTAAAGTGCGACAGAGTTATTAGTACAATGAATTGAAGGGTGGGATATAGCAAAGTGTGGCAGCGTTGTTAGAACATTGAACAGAACACTTTGCAAGTATCTGTTCCGAATCTCTGTGCTTTGAGTTCAAATCCTACCGAGGTCAATTTTGCTTTTTGTACTTTTGAGGTCAATAAATAAAGTACCACTGCCTTCCTCCATCTTCACCTTCCTCCAACCCCCTTTCCCTCCACCTCCTCACACCAGTCTCTTACCCCCTCTCCCCTTTCTTATTTCCCTTTTCTGTCTTCCACTCTATTACTCTTTCCCACATTTTCTCTCTCTCCACATCTCTCGTTTCCACCCCTCTCCCTCCCCCAGCTCTCTCTCTCTCTCTCTGGAAGAGATCAGCGATGTTCCCACCTAAAGAAGGGATGAGCAGTGCCTCATAGGTGAAAATGCCCAATATCACACAACAGCAGCACCCTCCTTACAATGACTCCCCTATGGAATTTAACCTTTAGCATGCTCTAGGCGCCTTATGTCACCAATAGAGTAATCTCCCTTCAATACATAATGCAATGTCAAGGGAAGCAATTCATGAAAACATTCAGCATGCTAAAGATTAACGAGCCACAGCATGGCATGACATGACATGACATGACATGACTGCAGTAACTAATGTTATAAGTTCCTTAATGCACTCATACAAAAATAATGTTATGATAAAACTAACATAACATGAATGCATTTCCCCAAGCTTGTTTCCCTGTTCTCAAATATATGCATGTCAACAATTCATGCAACTGTCAGTCCTAACAAATAGAAATATCTTTACAGCAGCCATATTTGTTTGCTGTGAATTGTTAAAGGAATGAAATAATATGGGATTTCTTAAAAGAAATTGGTTTGTTATATTACCGGTATCATTCAACTGTAAACATAAAAGATGTTATATTTTATTGGCAGAGGTAACTGTGACATAATCATAGCTTAAACACCTACATTTAGATGTCGAGATTTTACATATACATATATAAATATGTATATGTATATATATGATTTTACATATACATATATAAATATGTATATGTGCATATATATGTATATATATATATCTTGCATGCTCCGCTGGATGTGTAATAGTAATATACATGAACAGCAAAGCATAAATGAACTAAGTGAGAAATTAGGAATAAGAGGGATCAGATGCTGTTTACTTGAGAGAAGACTACGTTGGTATGGTCACGTGATGCGCATGAAAGACGACAGCTGTATAAAAAAGTGCAGGGCGATAAAAATAGATGGTAGCCATGGAGTAGGCAGACCCAGAAAAACCTGGGACGACTTGAAACGTGGTTGGTGTTAGGAAGGGCATCCAGCCGTAGAAAACCCACCAGACAATCTTGCCTCAAGTGGGAAAACTCCCGTCCAAACCCATGCAAGCATGGAAGATGGACGTTAAACGATGATGATGATGATGATCTATGTGCATATATTTATATATGTGCATATATATGTGTATGTACATATATATAAGTATATATATATATATGTTGTATATTGTATATAAACATATAGTATATTTATTATATATATATACATATTGTATATTTATTATATATAGAGTGATCAACTTATCGATTTATTTATTATATATATATTGTATAGTTATTATATATATATAAACATATTGTATATTAAATATAAACTTATTGTATATGCCTCTATCCTGAATCATGCTGTGCTAAAGCTCCTGCTAATAAATAGATTTTGTATAGGATCAATTTTTATTACACCTGCATATGTTTAACAAATATGTTTAACACGCAAGTGAAAATATGTGGGCTAGTGGTTAGTGTTCTGTGCTTAGGATTCTAAGGTTGTGATCGTGTGTTGTGGCTTTGAGCAAGACATTTTATTTTATGTTTCTGCAGTTCACTCAGCTGTAGAAATAAAAATGACAAGGTCAAAACAAATTGATGAAATGAGTAAAACTATAACAGCTTAGTGGTTACAGAATTGTTATTAGTTTGATTCCTGAATGGGGGCTATGTGTTGTATCCTTGAGTAAGATACTTTATGAAGGCCAGGGAGATGATGGTGGATGAAGCAAATAATAGGGCAAAATGGAGAAACATGTTAAGGAGAACTATACAGGTCTAACCCCTGCTTCTGCAGTGTATATAACTTTAAAACACTTGTTGTTGTAGACATGACAATATATAAAGGCATAATTACTTCAAGAAAATGTCTTATATATATATACAGTTGTTGTATGGTTGCAATTAAATGCGTCCGTAGGCATATATATATATATATATATATATATATATATATATATATATATATATATATAATAATAATAATAATAATAATAATAATAATAATTGTTTCTACTTTTGGCACAAGACAGCAATTACCCAGTGTATTACTGGTACTTTATTTTATCGACCCCGTAAGGATGAAAGGCAAAGTTAACCTCGGCGGGATTTGAACTCAGAATGGCAAGGGCCATAACTCCATACGTCAAAGCATGGCGTCCGACCCTCTACCGATACTGCCAATCCACCGCCCTTAATAATAATAAAATAATAATAATAAAAGGATGATTTGTTATATCTTCATTACATTTATTGATTGGTGATGCATGTTTTGCTATTGATCAGCTCAAGATTCGATCTATATCAATCTGGCCCAACTCTAGAATCAAAAGCTTGTCGGACTTCTGCAGAAGGAACCCATATATATATATATATATATATATCCAGGGAGTATATATGTATATATATATGTGTGTGTGTGTGTGTGTGTGATTAGCAAAATAATTTTAGCTGTAATTTTACAGGCATGGTATTATTCTATGTATCTGTAGTATGTGTGTGTGTTTGCGTGTGTGTGTGTGCACGTGCGTGTGTGTGTGTGTGAAGAAATGTGGCCTAGTGGTTAGGACATTTGGTTCAGGATCATAATATCGTGAGTTTGGTTCCTATGATACCAAATTGTGTCCATAGACAAGACACTTTATTTCACATTGCTCCAGTCCACTCAACGGAAAATAAAGTCAGTTGTGTCTGTAGTTTAAAGGGCTAAAACCTTGTCCCACATTTCATCATATTGACTCTCCCTGAGAATTATAGTAATGGTACATATGTATGTGAAATATTCGGCTACTTGCATGTTAACTTCATAAGTAGGCTGCTTTCATTGACCAAACAACAGTCCACCACATACATTCATGATAGAGGTATAAGCTTCTCTAACATATCGATATATACACTGACATCAGAATAGACATTTCATCATTTCCTAGATATAATCTGTCGCTTAGTTTAATACTACTACCTGGTCGTTGGGTGCATTTAGCTGAGTCAAGTCTGTTGCAAACAGTCAGTCTATGTGTCCATTCTTAGTATAATTTCCTCTCCTCCGCCATTTCCTCCTCTTACTCCTCCCACAAGTCTCAGAGTTTCTAAAAACGTTCATTCATGGACACAGTTCTCTCCTTCCTATTCCGACAAAGTCATAAAAATAAAACGCTATCCAAACATGTTTGAATATTTATATAGTTGTGATCAACTGTTGTCTTACTTAAAAGAGAATAGCTCTCTAAAGTGTCTCCAGTAAACCTATTTTATATGATAAAAGCTAAATAGACTAAGCTTATTGTTCGTAGTTAAGATAAAATGGAAGAATAATATAATCTATTTTTCTTCAAAGTCAGCAGTTTTGTGTATTGTTGTAAAAATATAAATATTTATCTGAATATTGAAACAGATGCTATGTATGTTAATATCGATACTTGGCTCCCAAAAGAAAGAAAAAAATGGATTCTCACGTATAGGTTTCTTTCTTTTTATGAATGCCTTGTATAAACGTACATTATTGTCCTCATTATACATTTGTAATTTCAAATAGCAAAGGAGAAAGTATATTCACTCTTCTATCTCCCTCTCCTTCCTCATAGCTGTCTACATTATACATATTATATAACCTTCCAATATTGTACAATATAGCTAATACTATCTTCTAACAATTGATGTGTATTCACTTAAAATCTACGATATAATTCCTTTCTCAATGTTTCAATGAGATAGATAGCTCAATAGAATTGCAGCCAGCTCATTAGATTTGCAGCCTTTACCAAATCTGAAATTCTGCATTAGATAATTTGTGATGGCATGTGGCCTAGAAGTAAGAATGGTGGACGATCATAATATTATGAGTTCGATTCTTGGATTGGATTGTGTGTCATCCTCATCATCATCACCGTTTTACGTCTGTTCTTCCATGCTAACATGTGTTGGACAGGTTGTCATGTTGTTGGCAGTGTCCGGTCAGCTGACCATGTCTTGCTTATATGGGAACTGATTCTGGCTTCATTTCTACAGCTGGATGCCATTCCTAACACCAACCTCATTTACAGTGAGTGTTGGGTGCTTTTTTTTTTTGCCGTGGCACCTAGGGATCCCAGTCCCTATCATCTCATATCTACAGCTGAGTAAACTGGAGCAATGTGAAATAAAGTGTCTTGCTCAAGGAAACAACACATCACCCGGTCTGAGAATTGAACTCACAACCTTTCGATTGCAAGCCCAATGCTGTAACCACTAAGCCATGCGCCGTCACCTGTTGCATTCTTGAAAATGCCTCACTGAGGAGATTTAACAAGATTGAAACATCTACATTGCTATCATAGGTTGGCTTTAAAGACAATATTCACCTACACCATCGTTATTTTGATCATATTTTGATTAGCTAATATCATTTAGATATATTTTCCATTATTCTAGTTTTAGATACGAAACACTCTTAAAAGAAAACTTTATTTACTAATAGCCTGGATAATCCCAAAGTTTCTCAATTCACTGTATTTTATATGTAATAAGCTACTGAATCTAATAACTAACTGTGTGTTAATTAATAAATCCTGTTAAGATAGATGGCTTAGTGGTTATAAGATCATTAATTTGATACTCAGTGGTGCATTGTATCCTTAAACAAGACATTTCAATGAGCTTGAGTTCACTCAGTTGGCAAAAAATGAGATATATCTATAATTCAAAGTGCCAACCTCATGACCAGACATTCACCTGCTAAGGCCATAAGCTATATGGAATTTGAAGCCATTCTCTAAAAAAAGATTCCGGTAAAACTATTTTAAATAATTACACATGATGATTATTTTATATATGAATGTTACTGATAAAGAATAAATAATATATATATATATATATATATATATGTTTATCCTGGATTCAATCAGGGGTAACCACAGTAAGTAAGGTACTCAATACATAGCAGAGTATATATATTTAATATAGAAACGGCTTCTACAGGACTAGAACTGTTTTATTCGGAGGAAATCATCAGGAAAGCCCTGATGATTTCCTCCAAATTAAACAGTTCTAGTCCTGTAGAAGCCATTTCTATAAATATATATATATAGTCATAATAAATACTAAGACCGAAATCCGAAGAGGGCTCAATAAGTATTGTATATATATATATATATATATATATATATATATAGTCAAATAACAATATTTTAAAGCTACATATGTCTATGGAATGCCCAGTCACTTGCAAGGTAATTTCATGTCCAGGCTGGCAACACCATTGGTTGAACAATTGGAACATTTGATATGAGAACCAGCACAGAGGTCCCTGAAACATATGTTAAACCTACATGTGTCTGTGTAATGCTCAGCCACTTGCAATTACTTTCACAACCAGGCTGGTGGTACCATTGATTAAAAAACTGGAACATGTGGTATCGGAATCAATAGATGTCTGACAACCATGTGTTAAAGCTACATATATCTGTGAAATACTCAAGCCACTCGCAAGTTAGTTTCACGACCAGGCTGGTTGCAACATTGATGGAAAAATTAGAACATTTGACCTGAGAACCAGCACAAAAACCATATGTTAAAGTTACACATATCTGTAGAATGCTCAGGCACCTCCAAGTTAATCTTATAACCAGGTGGGCAGCATCATTCTTTGAACAACTGGAACATATGACATGAGAGTCACCAGAGGTCCAGTCCGAGAACCATATGGTAAAGCTATAAAACTACACATGAATGTGGAATACTCAGCCACTTGCAAGTTAATTTCATAACCAGGTGGGTAGCACCATTGGTTGAACAATTACGACATATGACATGAGAACCACCAGAGGTCTGATAACACCATGAACCCTATTAGTTTGTTCATACTCAAAAGCTGTAAGTCTTTTCCCCATTTCTTGTCTCCATCTCATCAGCCACACAGCATTAGATTTCTTCTGAATAGAGAGTTAGATTCAGATCATTTGAATGTAGTCACGCATCCTAATAATAATAGTAATCTTATGTAGCAAATATTGCCATTCCTGCTCATATATCTTGCTGATTGTCTCCAAAGTGGAAATTACATGCTGAAAGAATCTAAATGTTAAGACACAGAAACATAGAGGGATCATATATCCGACATTTTCCATACGAACTGAGAATATCTATCAAATATAATTTATTGCTGCTTAACCTGAGAATACATGAATACGTGTTCATTTCATTAAATGAAGTGAAACGTGCAGATAGGAAGATTACTTGAGAGAATATATATATATGTATATATATATATATATATATATATATATGAATATACATATACAATATATATATATATAAATTATATATATGCTATTTTTTATATATATATATATATATATATATCTGTGAGTGTGTGTGTGTGTATATATATATATATATATATATATATGAATATACATATACAATATATATATATATAAATTATATATATGCTATTTTATATATATATATATATATATCTGTGAGTGTGTGTGTGTGTATATATATATATATATATATATATATGAATATACATATACAATATATATATATATCTATCTATCTATCTAAGGCGGGTAAAATTCCCGAGATCCATGGACGAGTTCTCTCCAGCGGTCCCTGTCCCCCATTATCGCTGCCATATCCTGCGTCTCCAATTATATATATGCTACTTTTTATATATATATATATATATCTGTGAATGTGTGTGTGTGTGTATATATATATATATATATCATCATTATCATCGTTTAACGTCCATGTTCCACGCTTGTATGGGTTTGGACGGGAGTTTTCCCACTTGAGGCAAGAGTGGTTGTCTTGCTCGCATAGGACTGTCTGGCGGCTTTTCTACAGCTGGATGCCCTTCCTAACACCAACCACATTTACAGTGTGGCACTGGGAGGTTTTTACCGTGTTGCCTACACGGCCACATTACAGCGTGGACTGTCTGGCGTGTTTTCTACAGCTGGATGCCCTTCCTAACACCAACCACATATATATATATATATGAAGGCACATGGCTTAGTGGTTAGAGCATTGGATTTGCAATCGTGAGGTTGAGAGTTTGATTCCTGGACCATGTCATGTGTTGTGTCCTTGAGCAAGACATTTCATTTCAAGTTGCTCCAGTTTACTCAGCTGTAAAAATGAGTTGCAATGTCATTTGTGTCAAGTTGTATTGTGTGCCACTGCCCTTCTCTTGGACACATCGGTGGCATGGAGAGGGGAGACTGATATGAATGACCAACTATTGGTCTTCCACAAACAATCTTGCCCTGACTTGGGCCATGGATGGGAATTTTCTAGGTACAAATCCCATGGTCATTTGTGACTGAAGCAGTGTCTTTTATATATAATATATATATATATATATATAGTCTTAATATAGATGAGATTCTACAGGACTAGAACTGTTTCATTCTTTAGAAATCATCATGAACAATGAAACAGTTCTAGTCCTGTAGAATCTCATCTATATTAAAACTTTTATACTCTGCAATGTATTGAGTACCTTACTTACTGTGGTTACCTCCGATTCAACCCGGAATAACGTACGTATATATATATATATATATATATATATATATATATATATATATATAGTAGTGAAAGAGTGAAG
Source organism: Eledone cirrhosa (assembly GCA_964016885.1). Taxonomy (NCBI): domain Eukaryota; kingdom Metazoa; phylum Mollusca; class Cephalopoda; order Octopoda; family Eledonidae; genus Eledone; species Eledone cirrhosa. Next base: position 16,272,172 of record OZ024748.1, read on the forward strand.
AATAACATGGTCGGCTGTACAAAAAGGGTTTTATTTACAGTATTGACAATTGTTTCATTGATCAGATGAGTCTAAAGACAGTTATATATATATATATATATATATTATATAAAAAAGACACTGCTTCAGTCACGGTAAACAGTGAACGCTATGTGTTGTCCTTCTCCAAACAAACCTTTTCTACAGGATTAGAACTGTTTCATTCAAAGGAAATCATCAGGAAACGGCTTTCTTTATGATTTCCTTCAGTTCTAATCCGGTAGAAGCCATTCTATTAAATTTGATGTATACACTATACTAATCTATTTACTCTGGTTACTATTGATTGAACCTGGGAATCACATGCAAAAACACACACATATATATATATATATATATATGTATAATGGCTTAGTGGTTAGAGCATTGGCCTTGCAATCGAAAGGTTGTGAGTTCAATTCTCAGGCCGGGTGATGTGTTGTTTCCTTGATTTCCTTTATTTCACATTGCTCCAGTTTACTCAGCTGTAGAAATGAGATGATAGGGACTAGCGTCCCTATCATCCCACTGCAAAGTGGTCGTGGAGGCGCCACGGCAAAAAAGCACCCAGCACTCACTGTAAATGAGGTTGGTGTTAGGAAGGGCATCCAGCTGTAGAAATCAAGCCAGCATCAGTTCCCGTCCCACCCTTGCAAGCAGGGAAAAGCGGACGTAAAATGAAATGATGATGATGATGATATATATATACACAACAGGCTTCTTTAGTTTCCATCTATCCAAATTCCACTGATAAATTATTTGCCAGCCTGAGGCTACCTACAGTAGAAGACAGTCGACCAAGATGCCACACAGTTGGGCTGAAGCTACAACCACACGGTTGCATAGTGAACACTTTAACCACACAGCCATACATGCATCCGTTTGTTTAAAAGTTACACAATATCATTTTATTAATTTCTCTCTCACTCAATATTACAGAAATTAATTTACTGGAAATGACTGTGGAGACAAGTTGTTGAATGTTTATGAACTTCATTTATTTTATATTTTCAACAATCTGGCTGAAAGTTTGCATGTATTGAAAGAAGCTAATTTTGATAAAATTGAATCTTTTAAACAAGTTGTTTACAACAATTCTACACAAACAGTGAAAGTTTAAACTTTTATCATGTTCTCTGACCAAATTACAAAAATAAGGTGATAAATAAATTTAAAAAAATGACAAATTACACTTAAAGAATAAACAAAAATATATAAAACAAAGCAATATTATTGTATTATTGTATTAAAACCATCATATTATTACCATATATCGTTACTACTATTATTAAAAAAAAAAAAATAAAATAAAGAAACCGCTATTATAACATTATTATTACCCTTATCATTATTATTATTATCATCATCATTATTATATATCAACATCATCAAAATATAATATCACCAAAATTAGCATTATCATTTTTAAATGCAACATCATCTCCATTATTATTATTTTCTTCATCATTATTATTATTATTATTATTTTAAAATGTGTGTTAGTTTAAAAATCTCTTTTCCTTCCTGGAAATTTGAAGAAATAATAATATTGTTATAATAATTGTAAAGCAAAGCATTCATTGCATGCAGTCCATAAATATTATTATCTCTCTCTCTCTCTGTATCTTAAACATAAAGTGTCATTGCAAACCACTTGAAAAGAAATGATGGTGGGGGAGTAATATGTCAGCTAAGGAAGAGCCGGGTGAGACAACAAATATTGAAAATATAAGAATGACCAATTTACATTCAGTGTCTTCAGTTTCATTCCCATGGCATGAATAAAAGAATGCATTTGACATTTCCAGAATGTCAATATTTTTCACCAGTATTTAATTATTTCTCGACACCTGACATGGATTTTCAGAACAATTTCCCTTCTTATTAAAACATGTGCTTCCTCTTATTCACTTGTCAGTTAGATGAGTATCAACACCGGCACAACCATTTAATGTGAAATAGCAACAAGAAAAATATTATTAAATGAAAATAAATAAATAATAAATATTATAAATATAATAATAAATTAAAATAAAATAAAATAAAATAAAATAAAATATGAGGTAATTTTCATTCAAGCTTTCTTTACACAGAATTTGATGTGTCCTGCATGTAATTAAAATTTGATTACCGGTAACACTATGCAGTAAATGTGTGTGTGCAAATAAATAAATATATATATATATATATATATATGCACACACATGAAAAACAAACATTGAATATATAAAAATGTTTTAGTATATGAATATGTAAATAAATGTATATATACATGGAAAACAAACACTTTGTTTATGTATGTGTCAAGCCAATCGGCAGTGAAACATATGTAATATGTAATTAAATATGTATATGATGCAATACTGATTCTTTGTTCCCATTTAATATTATTATTATTATATATATATACAAACACACATAAAAACATTGAGTATTTTATAAATACATATATACACACACACACATGAAAAACACAAACATATTGAATATATATATATATATATATATATATATATATCATTATCATCATTTTACGTCCACTTTTCCCTGCTTGCAAAGGTGGGACGGGAACTGATTCTGGCTTGATTTCTACAGTTGGATGCCCTTCCTAACACCAACCTCATTTACAGTGAGTGCTGGGTGCTTTTTTGCCGTGGCACCTCCACAACCACTTTACAGTGGAATGATATGGACCCCAGTCCCTATCATCTCATTTCTACAGCTGAGTAAACTGGAGCAATGTGGAATAAAAGAAATCAAGGAAACAACACATCACCCGGCCTGAGAATTGAACTCAACCTTTCAAGGCCAATGCTCTAACCACTAAGCCATGTGCCTCCATATACACATATATATATATGGAGGCACATGGCTTAGTGGTTAGAGCATTGGCCTTGCAATCGAAAGGTTGTGAGTTCAATTCTCAGACCGGGTGATGTGTTGTTTCCTTGAGCAAGACACTTTATTTTCACATTGCTCCAGTTTACTGAGCTGTAGAAATGAGATGATAGGGACTGGGGTCCTTATCATTCCATTGCAAAGTGGTCGTGGAGGTGCCACGGCAAAAAAGCACCCAGCACTCACTGTAAATGAGGTTGGTGTTAGGAAGGGCATCCAGCTGTAGAAATCAAGCCAGCATCAGTTCCCGTCCCACCCTTGCAAGCAGGGAAAAAGCGGACGTAAAATGAAATGATGATGATGATATATATATATATATATATGTATATATATATATATATATATAATGTAAAGACATTAACACTTAGTAAACCTAACATTACTTACCATATTTCCTGCTGTCAAAGACACTACTTTTTTTCCTAAAATAAGTCTCAAAAATCTACCATGAATCCTAGAGGCCGAAGGTTGTTTATTATTTTTTTCCAAATTTTTGGTTGTCGAAATTAGGGTGCATCCTTGAGGATGCAGCATTTTCGGTGCTAGGAAATATGGTAATCTATGTCCAAATATCAGAATACCAGCCACACAGAAGCTCTGAGTATCAGGGCAGTTCAGATTAGGGAGAGGCCCCAGGAAGTTTAGGTTTGGGAGGCCCAGGACAGTTCAGGTTTGTAGGGGGTACCAAGGCAGTGTAGGTTTCTGGGTCCCGGTGCAGTTCAAATTTGGGGGCCCAGGGTAGTTCAGGTTTGTGAGGAAGGGGTCCTGAGGCAGTTCAAATATGGAGGACGAAGGGCTGTTCCTAAGGCACGGGGGGAGGGGGGCTCTTTAATAAGGGCTCCCCAAGGACATTCGCTGATAAATCCCTGATAAATATAATATGGCCTCCATCCCTTGATAAATATGTCCCTGCCGTGTACCCTAATCTTTGTATAAATATTCTGAGGTTATTCCACATAATGCATTCTTCATAAATGATTCCCTTTCTATATTCAATTGGCATCAGATTTCACCACTATCACAACTGTCAACATGTATCATGAATCCTAGATATCGAAATTTCTGCAAACATTCAATTGCCTCTTCTCATTGTGCAGGAATTTAACATAACAGTTAATTTCTCTAAAACAAAATGAATGGTTATAGATAAAAATAGATAGAATAGATTATTTAAATCCCTTGACTCATCAATCTTCATCTTTCGGTTTCTCTTTTGCAAAGAATTCTTTTAATGCCGATAATTTCTTTTGAGATTAATGTTCATTCTTAGCATTACACAAATTTGTTACGAAATCCGCCATGTTTAACTTTTTTTAAAATCCAATAAAACCTAGTTATATCTAAAACAAATTAAGCAAAATAAAAAAATAAAAATACATATAAATATATTTATTAATTTCAAAACATGTGAAAATTGAACTGTTGAACTGTTCAATTTTAAATATCTTACAAATCATGTTAACTCTTATAATGTATATTTTTTTAATGTTTCACATTATTTATATTATTTCTTTACTATGGGTGGTGGATTGGCAGTATCAGTAGAGCCTCAGACACCATGCTTCATGGCATAGAGTTACGTTCCTTTACGTTCTGAGTTAAAATCCCACCGATGTTAGCTTTGCCTTTCATACTTTAGGAGTTATCAAAATAAAGTACTAGTAAGGCACTGGGATCAGTTCAATTGATTTTCCCCTCCCAAAATTGTTGGCCTTGTGCCTGAACAGAAACAATTATTATTTTTTTGTGGATTGGCAGTATCAGTAGAGAGTTGGACGCCATGCTTTGCAGCAAAGAGTTACGGCCCTTTATGGCAGTGGATTGGCAGTATTGGTAGAGAGTCAGACTCTATGCTGTGCAGCATAGAGTTACGGCCCTTTATGGTCTGAGTTCAAATCCCGCCAAGGTTAACTTTGCCTTTCATCCTTACGGGGTCGATAAAATAAAGTACCAGTAATGCACTGGGATAATTGCTGGCCTTGTGCCAAAAGTAGAAACAATTATTCCACACTAGTATGAGTTAGATGAGTTCCAAGTCCAATCAGATGACTGTGTCTTACTCATACAGAACTGTTTCTGGTTTGGTTTCTACGGCTGATGGCTGTCTCTAGTTTTCATCTACCAAATTACACTTACAAGGCATTACTCAATGAGAGAAATCTCTCAGAGAAGCAATATTATATATTAAAATTAAATGAGAAATAACTAATTCTGCGAGTATAAACAAGACAGACGAAAATATGTTTTTATCCATCTTTGCTTATAATTGGTGTTGGATGCTTAAAGTGTCCGTATGCGGTAGACCGTATGAGCACTCAATGCCCTCATAGAGCAGAGTATGATATCACAGAAAAAAGAGAATCAGTGTTGCAATGAAAGGAATTTATTGGACATATTACAATTGTTTCTCGGGTGACCAGTTCGAGGCACGATCGATGCAATGATCAAACCTGACTCTGAAATCACGCGGTCCTTGGAAACGTCTCGATTCTATGAAGCAGATGTTCCTATAGGAAAATCTGCTTCATAGAATCGAGACATATCCGAGGAGCGCGCGATTACAGAGTCAGGTTTGATCACCACATCGATCGCACCTCGAACTGGTCACCCGAGAAACAATTGTAATATGTCCGATAAATTCCTTTCGTCGCAACACTGATTCTCTTTTTTCTGTGATATCTTTGTTTATATATAGATATCCTTACCATGGTTTCATATGGGGAAGAATTATTATTGGAACTACCAATAATTCAAGAATCCATCATACTCTTCAGGGGAGTAAAAATTCTTCAAGAGAAATTGAACAAGAATTTAATCATCATCATCATCGTTTAGCATCCATTTTCAGAATGTGGGTTAGACCGGTTGTCCTGTTTTAGGCAAATATATATATATATATATATATATATATATATATATATATGTGTGTGTATGTGTGTGTGTGTGAAGAATGTAAACAGAAATAACAACACAATCGGTACAGTATATGGAAGGAACATATTAGGTTAACGCTTGAAATAGCAGGAAGAAGGTCAGAATGTTCCGGCCACCAATGTGGGATTCTATGTTTGGTATTTCACCGTAGTCAGTACCCTGAAGAAGCAGAGTGTTAATAAAAATAACAATAATTTAGGGGGAGTAGAAAGAGGATAAAATCGACCCCCAGTGCATAGCTGGTAGTTTATTTAATCAACCCCATAAGGATGAAAGGCAAAGCTAACCCGAGCAGTATTTGAACTCTGAATGTAAAGGGCTGTAACTCTATGCTGCAAAGCATAATGTCTGACGCTCTTAATGATACTGGCAATCCACTGCCATAATAATAATAATAATTGTTTCTACTTTAGGCACAAGGCCAGCAATCAGAAGGGAGGGGGGGGGGATGTCGATTAAATCGACCCCAGTGCATTACTGGTACTTTATTTTATCGACCCTGTAATGATGAAAGGCGAAGCTAATATGGGTGGTATTTGAAATCAGAACATAAAGGGCCGTAACTATGCCACGAAGCACGTTGTCAGTTGCTCTACCAATTCTGCCAAATCAATCACCCTAATAATAATAATTGTTTCTATTTTAGGCACAAGGCCAGCAAATTACTGGTACTTTATTTTATCGACCCCGTAAGGATGAAAGGCAAAGTCAACCTCGGCGGGATTTGAACTCAGATCATAAAGGGACGTAACTCTATGCTTCAAAGCATGGTGTCCGACTCTCTACCGATACTGCCAAATAATAATGATAATAATAATGATTTCTACTATAGGCACAAGGCCAGCAATTATCCCAGTACATTACTGGTACTTTATTTTATCGACCCCGGAAGGATGAAAGGCAAAGCTAACCTCGGCGGGATTTGATCCCAGAACATAAAGGGCCATAACTCTATGCTGCAAAGCATAGTGTCTGATGCTGAGCAGGAATGAAGTATCAATATAATATCATGTAACAAATATTATTCTCTGTGTATATTTGCTAATTACATATTTGGTTGTTCAGTATGCTAAAATAAATAAAAAAAATCTTAAAAAATGAATGTGGATGCTACTGATTTGATGTATGACTGGGAACAATGTTTGCTTGTCAGCAGATTTGTTGATATTGTTATAGTCAGCTGTCTTAATGTTTATTAACAGAAAAGACATTCCTTTGTATTTCAGGAGTTCAATAAAGAAATGAAGGCACATGGCTTAGTGCAGAGGTTCTCAAGGTGGGTGCTTCTGCACCCCATGGGTCATTGAGAATGTGCAGAGGGGCACTGGCGCCTAAGCGGGTGGTGGGCAGTAGAGATGATACAATAGTATATTAAATATCAAATGATACATATTATATATAAATATAGTGGATTGGAAGTATCAGTAGAGTGTCGGACGCCATGCTTTCCAGCATAGTTACGTCCCTTTACGATCTGAGTTGAAATCCCGCTGAGGTTGACTTTGCCTTTCATCCTTACGGGGTCAATTAAATAAAGTACCAGTAATGCACTGGGTAATTGCTGGCCTTGTGCCTAAAGTAGAAACAATTATATATAAATATAGTAAAATAATAATATATAATATTTATTTATACATAGTATATATTTTATAATTTATTATATACTAAATGAGGTACCCGGTAATACTCGTGAGCGGTGGTTTGAGCCCCCGGGAACCCTTTAATTAAAATTAAATATACGTAAGAAATCAAAGGGGCATGGACTCCACACACGTGTCAAGTTTCATCAAGATCGGTTTGGTAGGTTTTGAGTTATAGGTTCACAAACAAACAGACAGAAATTGCCATTTATGTAATATATAATAGATAAATTAATGATTTTATTTATTATATATTATTTACAATTTGCATGTAGGCATGTCTCTCTAGAAATAGGGCTGGGGGCACTGAGAGTATTGCATTGCCACGAGGGGCACAGTGGCCCAAAAGGTTTGGGAACATCTGGCTTAGTGGGTTAAATGTTTGACTCATGATTGTAATGTTGTATAGTCAACCATACACACTGTGTAATGCTGAATCTCCCTGAGAACTGACAGAGGACCTTACAGCATGTAGTGAGTACATTTTCTATAGCACCAGCACTGCCACTTTAAAGCATGCACTGAGTGAATTTCATCATACCACCAGCATCACCACTTTAAATGTGCGCTGAATGCATTTTATCATGGTACCAGCACTACGACTTTAAAGCCTACACCAGGTCCATTTTATCATGGCATCAGCACTAACACTATACAGAGTGGACTGGGTGCATTTTATCATGGCACCAGCACTACGACTTTAAAGCCTGCACCGGGTCCATTTTATCATGGCATCAGCACTAACACTATACAGAGTGGACTGGGTGCATTTTATCATGGCACCAGCACTACCATTTTACTGAGTAGACTGGGTGCATTGCAATTGTGACACCATATGCATATATTATATACAATTGTTTCTACTTTTGGCACAAGACCAGCAATTACCCAGTGCATTACTGGTACTTTATGTAAGGCTGAAAGGCAAAGTTAACCTCGGTGGGATTTGATCTCAGAATGGTGTCCGACCCTCTACCGATACCGCCAATCCACCATATGATATATAATATTCATGGAGGCACATGGCTTAGTGGTTAGAGCATTGGCCTTGCAATCGAAAGGTTGTGAGTTCAATTCTCAAACCGGGTGATGTGTTGTTTCCTTGAGCAAGACACTTTATTTCACATTGCTCCAATTTACTCAGCTGTAGAAATGAGATGATAGGGACTGGAGTCCCTATCATTCCACTGCAAAGTGGTCGTGGAGGTGCCATGACAAAAAAGCACCCAGCACTCAATGTAAATGAGGTTGGTGTTAGGAAGGGCATCCAGCTGTAGAAATCAAGCCAGAATCAGTTTCCGTCCCACCCTTGCAAGCAGGGAAAATGCGGACGTAAAATGAAATGAATGAAATGAATTCACTTTATCTTATGAAGGCTAAATGAGAATATTTTTGCCAGGGCAGAGAGTTAGATATTTGCAGCTCCTAGAATTATTAACAGTGTTTGTTAATGGCTGAATAAATTGAAAATATTAATTATCTCACAGGTTACCCTGATGAGAATCCTCCTTTGATATTATCACCATCATCATCATCACAATTATCATCATAACCTCCACCATTATCACAATCATTATCACAATCCCACCATTATTACAATCATCATCACCATTATCATCATCTGCATAATCATCATTATCAACATCCTCATCTTTACTATCATCATCATCATCATAATTATCATCATTATCATCATCTTTATCATGATGATGATCATCTTGATGATCATCTCCATAATCATCATTATCATCAGCCTCATCTTTATTATCATCATCATCACCAACATCATAATCCATAATCATCATTATCATCAGCCTCATCTTTATTATCATCAGCATCATCATCACCACCATCATCTCCATAATCATCATTATCCTCATCTTTATCATCATCATCATCTTCAACATTACAACCACAAACATCTTTATCGCAGTGATGTACATTTTATCCGAATAAAAAAAACAACAACTAATTTATGGAAACCTTATGAAACCTCTTACTTCTCTTCCAATAGCTAACCACACAGCTTTCTTTGCTAATCTATTTAATGCAACAGAGTCAGTTATTAAACTTCTATTAATTTCAACGATCCATATTGCCTCTTTTCTGTCAAAGACACATTTAATTTGTGTTCTTGGTGGGCAGAAAATCACAAGGATATTGCTTTTTAAAAAATTAACTCACTCAAAAGTGCTGATTTTACATTGGTTGTTTGTATCCAATTCAGCAAAAAGCAAGCAGTGATAGTCTTTATATATCCATGTAAAATTTGATCCCATATAAAAATGTTGAGGTTGTTTGTTGATTATGTTTTCTACTCGGCAAAACCAAGCAGTGATAGTGTGTATGGTATGTTATGGCCCTGTAACTCCTGGGGGGAGTCGTAGGGGTGTCGTATTGACATATGGCATTTCTTGAGCAGTTAAAGCCTGGCAGAGCCCATCTCTCACCAGGCCTGCATACAGCAGAGAGAGAGGAAATGAGAAAGAGATATAGAGGAAGAATCAACCCCAGTACTAGACTGGTACTTTATTTTATCGACCTCGGTGGGATTTGAACTCAGAGAGCAGAGAGTTGGAATGAATACCATAAAGCATTCTATTCATTGTACTAATGACTCTGCCAATTTAC
>OZ024748.1:16292292-16294792 GCA_964016885.1 Eledone cirrhosa
CTAAATCAGTAACCATTATTACAGAAAAACAAAGAATTATTCAAACATGTTGGCCTCTTTTTGGATTCTGACTTACCATGTTAGCATGGAAAAATGGACGTTAAACAATGATGATGATAATGATGATAGTCATGAATAATTCCCTGATGTCTACGATCACTGGCCTGTCAATTCACACATCTTCATTGGTCTGAGAGAGATGTGATTTTAAATGTATTCCAATCAACTGTAAAATCCCTCTAACACTACTGTATTTGCAATAATCTCTACATTAATGTATTCTATTCTCCCCTCCTCCTTGTTGTTGTTATTTTTTTTTTTTGGGGGGGGGGGGGGTTTATTTATTCTATGAATATTTAATAATGAAACTGGCTATCAAAATATATAAATAACTATAATTTCGGTATTGCACACCTCACAGTGAACCAGAAGAAAGTTGCTTCTATATACATGGCTATCATCATCATCATTTCATTTTACGTCCGCTTTTCCCTGCTAGCAAGGGTGGGACGGGAACTGATTCTGGCTTTATTTCTACAGCTGGATGCCCTTCCTAACACCAACCTCATTTACAGTGAGTGCTGGGTGCTTTTTTGCCGTGGCACCTCCACGACCACTTTGCAGTGGAATGATAGTGACCCCAGTCCCTATCATCTCATTTCTACAGCTGAGTAGACTGGAGCAATGTGAAATAAAGTGTCTTGCTCAAGGAAACAACACATCACCCGGTCTGAGAATTGAGCTCTCAACCTTTCGATTGCAAGGCCAATGCTCTAACCACTAAGCCATGTGCCTCCTGGGAATATATGACAAGTATGGTCTGAATAGAATATAAATAAGTTTGATTTCCCAAGATAAATTGGTGCGAAATAAAAAGATTCAAAATCTTTTGGGAGACATTAAACTTTTCTTTTTTAATATCATCGTCCCATTGGATATTAAAACATAGTCTCAGGAAGAAAGCAACAACAAAACAATCTCATGTTTATAAACACACACATCTACACAAGCATCCACCATACATCGGTGTTCATATATACAGTTATTACTGCTTATATATACATATATATAAATTTGTGTGAGTGTATAACGAAGGAAGTGTGGTAAGATACCAGGTGGACCATAACGCACCAGAGTACTCGATACTTGGGTTAGTAGAGTGGGTAATAGGAAAAGAGTCAGGACCCCAACGGCTGAGTTCCGGCCATTTCAACAGCTAGGTCATATATATGTATGTGTATGTATATATATATATATATATATATATCATCATCATCATCATTGTCTAACGTCCATCTTCCATGCTAGCATATATATATATGTATGTGTATATAAATATACACATATATATATATATACACACACATATATATATACACACACACACATATATATATATGCATATATATATAATAGTAGAACACTAGTGAGTTATATCCGTAGTAGCAGAGCACTCAGTCCATGGGACGAGTTTGGTAGAAGTAGTTCCACAACAGTTAGTTCACCATACCGAGAACAAATGTTTCACCTTATGTATGTGTATGTGTATATATGTATATATATATATATATATATATATACACACACACACACACATAGAATATATGTATATATATATATATTTATATATATATATATATATATATAATGTGATTATAGTGTAGTTCTACAAATGAATGACATTATAGCCGTAGAGAATCCTGCATAGAAATGAAAGAATAAATATAATTTCATATCTTCGATATTTTTCTAATATTGAATCATCATGAATATATATATATATATATATATATATAAATAAATAAACAAAAAGTGTAAGTCAACAGGTTAAAATTAACTGAAGTGTCGGTAAACAACCAACTCAACGTTATATATATATTTGAACACTGCTCAATGTGTTAGAGGAAAATTATGAAATGGATCTGGAATGTCAAGACTAATAATATGTGGTTAGATAATATGTGGTTAGATAGTCATTATATCTATTTTTAAGGCGGTGGATTGGCAGTATCGGTAGAGGGTTGGACACCATGCTTTCCAGCATAGTTATGTCCCTTTACGATCTGAGTTCAAATCCCGCCGAAGTTGACTTTGCCTTTCATCCTTACGGGTCAATAAAATAAAGTACCAGTAATACACTGGGTAATTGCTGGCCTTGTGCCTACCGTAGAAACAATTATATCTATTTTTAATGATCAATCTATCTCCTGAAACGATTGTAAAACAATGAACTGATTAAGCACAAATATTTGACTTTTCTTTTCATCTTCCACACACACATATATATATGTGTGAAGATTTAAATAACATCATCTTTGTCCGCTCCCTTGTCGTTTTAACTTGGATTGCCTTGAGAACGTAACTTTATTATGTCATTTCATTTAACGTCCGCTTTTTCCCTGCTTGCAAGGGTGGGACGGGAACTGATTCTGGCTTGATTTCTACAGCTGGATGCCCTTCCTAACACCAACCTCATTTACAGTGAGTGCTGGGTGCTTTT
>OZ024748.1:16299792-16319792 GCA_964016885.1 Eledone cirrhosa
GATATGGCCAGTTTAACTGCTAAAGGGTTAATAGATAATGCAATTTCAAGGAATACAACTCATAAAAATTACTAGCGGAGGAAAGATTAAGGACTTCATTAAGGGTTAATGTGCCTGTGGAAAGCTCTGCTGCTTGTAAGTTCCTTTCATGATGAAGCTGTACCATTGATTAAGGAACTGAAATACTCATAAGAACCTATGGACATCCAACACTCACATAACTAATAGAGATAGATATTGTAAGCCTAGAAACAACTGGAAATTTATAAATTCTTAAATTTATAAATTTAATTTATAATAAATTGGAGTGAAAGCAACATGACCCTCCCAAAGTATAACAATATATATATATATAATGAAATGACAGGAGGCTGGATTTGTGTAAATCCTTGAAAGGTTTATTATACTATGATCATTTCAATGACCGGGTTCCGTATGCCTTACGTTGAGTACTCTCTATATTATTGCATTACGATTGACCATACGGAATAGACCAGCTCTATACAGTGGTGAACCTCAAACCTGAATAAATATATATATATATATATATATACACATAGATGTTGTGAGCTTATAATATACATCTAGATATAGATAGAATGATGATATAGATACTGTGAGCCTATGATGATATAGAGATACATATTGTGAGCCTATAACACTTAAATATAGATATTTATAACACTTACAAATATAGATATTGTGAACCTATAACACTTAAATATAGATATTTTGAGCCTATGTTACTATAGATATTATCATTTTCATCATTTTACGTCCTCTTTTCCCTGCTTGCAAGGGTGGGACGGGAACTGATTCTGGCTTGATTTCTACAGCTGGATGCCCTTCCTAACACCAACCTCATTTACAGTGAGTGCTGGGTGCTTTTTTGCCGTGGCACCTCCACGACCACTTCGCAGTGGAATGATAGGGATCCCAGTCTCTATCATCTCATTTCTACAGCTGAGTAAACTGGAGCAATGTGAAATAAAGTGTCTTGCTCAAGGAAACAACACATCACCCGGTCTGAGAATTGAACTCACAACCTTTCGATTGCAAGGCCAATGCTCTAACCACTAAGCCATGTGCCTCTATATATATATATTGCAATCCTATAACACTATATGAGTACAAGCAAGGCTCTGTAGCTAAAATAAATCTATTAGCATCATGCATGTAATTTCATGTTCAACCAAGCTGTACATCACTTCTGGGTATATATCTTTGAGGTTAGCCTTGATTTGACCAAAGACCTGTAACTGTTCAACCTAGCTGTACATAACCTCCGCAGATTTGTCACCTCTCCGCGTTGGATGGGGAATCTCCTATCCACTTAGAGTGGGTGAGAGATGTCTTCTCTTGTGAAAATGTGTAGAGCTTTCATTATGTAAAGTTTGCCTTTCATCCTTCTGGGGTCGATAGAATAAAGTACCAGTAATGCATTGGGTAATTGCTGGCCTTGTGCCAAAAGTAGAAATAATTATGTAAAGTTTGCCCATTTTGCCTCATTTCTCCCGGTTTGGGGGGCACTTTTTTTCCTGGTACTACCCGTTTGGATTTTTAGAGGTTGGCAGGTGTGCCTCCAGGGGTATATCTTTGAGGTTAGCCTTGGGTTGACCAAAGACCTGTAACTGTTCAACCAAGCTGTACATCACCTCTGGGGATATATCTTTGAGGTTAGCCTTGGGTTGACCAAAGACCTGTAACTGTTCAACCAAGCTGTACATCACCTCTGGGGATATATCTTTGAGGTTAGCCTTGGGTTGACCAAAGACCTGTAACTGTTCAACCAAGCTGTACATCACCTCTGGGGATATATCTTTGAGGTTAGCCTTGGGTTGACCAAAGACCTGTAACTGTTCAACCAAGCTGTACATCACCTCTGGGGATATATCTTTGAGGTTAACCTTAAGTCAACCAAAGACCTGTAACTGTGGGTGACATTTAGTAGTCAGAAACAGTGTGGAATCCTGTCAGAGGGAAGGCGGGATTATTCCTGTTCTTTATTTCTAAAGACAGTAAGCTATGATTTGAAAGAGATGAATCAGTAACTTGTAAGGTAGAGAACTGACTGGGTTGTTAGAAAGTCAAATAAAGTGCTTTGTGGTATTTGTTCAAGCTCATTGCCCTCTGAGTTCAAATCCCATCAAGGTCAGCTTTGCCTCTCATCTTTTCTAGGTTGATAAAAAAAAGTACCAGTCAAGTACTGGGTCAATTCTTCCTCTACATCTATTTCTCATTTCCATTTTCTCATTCTCTTTATCCTTCTCAGGAAGAAATCTGCTGTTTTCAGACCTAGAGAGAAGATGAGCTCCACCAGATTTTTTAAAAATGCCTCAAGAATCACTCTATGCCACTACAGGGGCCCTACAACTCCATCAGGAGTTGCACGACCATGCTGTAGCATACCAATGAATAACTTAGAAGCATCGTTGTCTGCTCAATCTAAGAAATAATTGTTTCAAATTTTGGCCCAAGGCCAGCAATTATCCCAGTACATTACTGGTACTTTATGTTATCGACCCCGTAAGGATGAAAGGCAAAGTTAACCTTGGCGGGATTTGAACACAGAATGGCAAGGGCTGTAACTCTATGCGTCAAAGAATGGCGTCCGACCCTCTACCGATACTGCCAATCCGCCGCCTTGAAAAAATATATATGGGGAATGCATGTAAGCAAGATGGGGTTCCAGGCCAATCTGTAGCTCTGATTAAGTATTGACTTGTACTGTGAAGTCCCATCAAACTATTGTTAGCAAGGAAATCGGGCACTAAATGTAGATGATGATGATGATAGTGATGAGGGCTTCATGATGATGAAGATGATAATGATACTGCTGATGATGAGGGTATGATAATAATGTTGATGATGATGATGATGATGACGATGTTGATAGTGATGATGATGATTATGTTGATAGTGATGAAGGGATGATGATGATGATAGTGAAGATGGTGTTTCAGAATATTGGTGTTAAGAATGACCACTTTATATTTCAAAAGACAAAGCTACAAACACACATACATACGTACGTACACACACAGACACAGGCATACACACATACATACACACATAGCTATGCACACACACACACACACAGGCAGTGCAACCTACAAATGTACACACTCACACAGACACATACAAAGGCAGTGCGGCCTACAAATATACACAATCACACACACATACAAGCAGTGCGGCCTACAAATGTATACACACACAGACACACAGACACAAACACACACACAAGCAGTGTGGCATACAAATGTACACACACACACACACACACACACACAAAGGCAGTGCGGCCTACAAATATACACAATCACACACACATACAAGCAGTGCGGCCTACAAATGTATACACACACAGACACAAACACACACACAAGCAGTGTGGCCTACAAATGTACACACACACACACACACACACACAAAGGCAGTGCGGTCTACAAATGTGCACATACAGAGAAATTCATAAAATTAAAAGCAGCAGTGAATATTTTAGTGTGCATCATATGCATTATGTATGTCTTGATGAATATTTCTGTACACCAATTGGTGAATGCAGCTTGTGCATAATAATATAAAGCAGTTTTATGCGTTTAACTATTCATTGCCAATCTATATATTTTCTATAAAGAATCTGATTTCTGTGAGCAATGAAGGCAGGCTCTTCTGTAGAATATTTATCATAATTATTTGTTGATTTCCTTACAGTATATAATTCAATGAAAGCAAAATTCAATATAGTCTGCCATAGATTTTAAAAGTATTTTCCTTTTTAGAAGAAGCTATCAAACACTTAACAATAAATTTGCCATGACTATAATATTCTCTTGTAAGAAACATATTTGACTCAAATATCAGGAATAAAAGTATTATCATTCATATTTTATAGCTCTGCATGCAGGTATGGGCTGTGTGGTTAACGAGTTCACTCTTGAACCATATGGTCACAAGTTTAATCCTGCTGCATGGCATTGGAGGCCAGTATTTTCTACTGCAGCCTTTCATTTTATGTATATAAGACACATAACCTCATGGTTAGGGTGGTGGATGAACTCATAATCAAAAGGTTATGAGTTCAACTTCTACCAGGCAGGGTTTTGTACTGTTAAGCAAAATGCTTCATTTTATATCAGTTTTCATAGTAGTAGCGGAGCCCATATTATTAAAACACCAAAGACACCTCGTATGTGCTAGAACCATGCAGGAGACCATATAATCCTACATAGATGTAACAACAATAACATAAGACTGTCATCTCTATCATTAAAACACCCACAAGATACACCTTCATAGATCACCAACTAAATCTACATATATATTATATGAGCTGTAACAACAAACACGATAGGACTGCACCTCTTATCATTAAAACACCCAAGAACCCTCTATAAGATATAATTGTTTCTACTTTTGGTACAAGGCCAGCAATTATCCTGGAGCTTTAGTGGTACTTTATTTTATGAATCCCGTAAGGATGAAAGGCAAAGTTAACCTCGGCGGGATTTGAACTCAAATCATAAAGAGACGTAAGGCTATACTTCAAAGCATGGTGTCCGACTCTCTGAACATTTTAACATTGGATCTCCTCAGATAAGAGAGAATGTATTCAATTGAAGAAAAGAGATTCAATAGCATTTAATTTGTACACAAAATCATTGTCTGTCTCTTTACAGCTTAGAAAATATCAGGATAAAACTTAATTGAATTGAAAACAGCAGAATAAGAAACTTGATGTTCAAATTACACATTTTATGTTTGCTTAACTACTAATGAGTGCGCTTCTAAATGAAAGAGCTGTTCTCACAGAACTGACTGGATCTACTTAAGAAAATCATCTAACAAAGCTACATTCAATGTCATTTTACTTGCAAACATTAAAAAATATATATTTTTGTATGAATTCTTTCAATTGTCCAAAACAGTTAAATTCTGTTTGTTCTCACATTAATCTCAGTTAGTCAGTTGTAATTTAATTATAGATTGGGATATAAAAATATACTTAAATGAATTTCAGTTGATTTGAATGTGTTAAGATTTAAGTCAAGTCTTGGACTAGACTTCTTTTGCCTTGATAGTATATAGAGTGTGATTCTGATGTGTATCAACTCAATGTTTGGTGAAGCTGAAAGAAGAATATATATATACACACATATAGATATATTTCTTTTATTTGCCACTAGGGCATCAAAAGTGGGACAAGTACAAAGGGGGGAGTTTACACAAAAAGGCGTCCTCAATAAGGAGAAGGCAATAACAAAATATAAAAATAAAATAAGATATAACAAAAAATAAAATTTTTAACAAAATCCTCAATAGAGAGGAGGCGCCTTGGGGGGTCGCACACACCCCCGAAAAAAGTGTGCAACCCTTCTCCTCAGGAGCACAGAGAAGGGGTGCTCCCTTGGTCTTTTATCTTCCTCACCTATAGTCTGATGTAGAGTGAAGGCCCATTCACACGGGCCATTCTCGCCACTTTCACCCATCTTTCATAGAAACGGCTGGGGTGCAGCACCTCTCTCTCCATCCTGATCCTTCTTCCGAAATGATATCGGAAGAAACGGACCAGTTGTTGGCCAGAGAGAAAGGTGCCCGACCTCAGTCCTTTCAGACGCGTCCACCATACAACCTCTTTCGCCATGGCTATTACGCACAGAAACACCGCCTCTGCTTCATCTTTGAAGGGGGGAGGCGGCTTGATCATTACAATCGACTCGGTGGTCAACCGGATCGGTCCCACCCTTGACAGCAGTTGTTCGACATAGCCCCACAGATCGGCTACGCCCGAGCAGTGTACTAATGCGTGTGCAACGGTTTCCTCGTCGCACACGCATCTGGGACAGATCTTTTTGGCGGGGTCCCTACCCGGGCGCCCGTGTCTGTAGAGCCTTTCTCGAACGGGTAAAGCCCCTCGGTAGCACTGCCAGGCCAGGGACTTCTGGAAGTTGTCCATAGGTCCCGGGCTGAATGTCCTACCGAACAGGCTGGCCAGTTCGTCCTCCTCCATGTCTAGGGCTTCTCCGAGGGCGTCGTCGCACCTGCTGCGTACCAGCCCTCTATAGAATGTTGCGGTGGAGTCTCCACTGATAACCGGATCCGCCTGCCAGAGGGCGGTGAGCGCCTGGGCACACTCAGTGTGCCAGGCGCCCAGTTTTCTCGGTCTTTGCTTGACCCAGGATTGCAGCTCGGTGAGTGAGACGAGTTTGGGAAAGGTTCGTCTTACAAACGAGGCCCACACCGGTTGTCCGGTGAGGAATACGTAGAGGTGCCGTAGCCTTAATGCGTGTTTACGCATCATTAGCCACGGCATCCCCAGCCCTCCTTTCGAAGGGTGTTGACAGCAGATGGATCTCCTCACCATAGGAGCCCGCCTCTTCCAAAGGAATTGGAAGAGCGCGCGCTCCATCTTGGTGAGGGTTTCCCTTGGGCAGGGCACTACGGTCAGGCGGTAGTAGATGACGGACGCTATGTAGGTGTTCGCCACCTCCGCCCGACCTTTCAGGGATAGTTTGCAACTGGCCCACTTCTGGGTCAGTGCAAACACCCTGTTCGTAACCTCCGTCCAGTTTTTCTCCACCTGGAGGTCCGGTCCGAACCAGACCCCGAGCAACTTCACCGGGCCCTCCGTCCAGCGTCCGACGACGCTATCGGAGGGCATCGGTCTGCCCCTCATATAGATAGATAGATGGATAGATATATATATTTATTGTTATACTTTGGGAGGGGTCATGTTGCCAATTCTGCTAGTATATATATATATATATATATATTTATATGCCATTCTGCTAGTATATATATATATATATATATATATATTAATATATATATATATATATACTAGCAGAATGGCCCGGCGTTGCTCGGGATTTGCTATAGGGTTCTTATATATTTTATATATATTTATCCTTATCGAACCTCGTGAAATAAATACGTTTGTTTATATTTTGTTATTGTGTATGCAAAAATATCTGTCCATAAATATATAATTATATATATATATATATATATGTAGGAGGTGAGTTTTATTGTAGTACAATAAAGCAATGCAGATATCGGATAAGAAGCACTCTACAGTTTGTGGGACTGGAGTATGCATAATATAAGATCAAAAGATGGTTAAAGGAGTTCAATATATTTTATTATGCGCATTTCAAAAACAAACATCATCAAACAATAATATTTGTGTTTTCATCAGATAAAACAGGAGAACATGATATGAAGGCTAAAAAAACACTTGTTGATAGTGCAGTTTTAATATGTTGATTTAAAACTGCACTATCAACAAGTGTTTTTTTAGCCTTCATATCATGTTCTCCTGTTTTATCTGATGAAAACACAAATATTATTGTTTGATGATGTTTGTTTTTGAAATGCGCATAATAAAATATATTGAACTCCTTTAACCATCTTTTGATCTTATATTATATATATATATATATATATATTAAAATAACAGATTAAAGTTTAAGCAAAGAATCACTGCTTTCACTCTTAACGGGATATTCTACCTAAAAGCGGTATGAAGTACATACACTAAGACTAATTGATGTAATCCTTGGCCTTGTTTATTTATATGTTGTTTTTGTGTATGCAAAAATATCTGTACACGAATATCTATATTAAAATAACATATTAATGTTTAAACAAAGAATCGCTGCTTTCAACCTTGACGGGATCTTCTTAAACTAAAAAAATTAATCTGGAAAACAGGAAGATGATACTTTGGTTCGTGAAGACGTTCCCTGGCATAAGAATATATATATACACACATACACACTGATCGCGTCATAATGACGTAATGCAGACATTCAGGCATACAGATAGATATTATGAAGGCGCGACGTCATATCTATGTATCTATCTAAAAAGAGAAAGACTAAGAGAAAGAGAAAGGGATCGCTAAATCGCCTAATGCGGTCCCTAGGGCATTGAAAATTTGAAATTATTTTTGCTCAAAACACTTCCGGGGTCATACGAGTTACATGTATAAAGTTTGAAAAAAAACCGGTTGGGTACTTCTCGAGTTTTAGGGAAACAGACACACAGACATCCTCTGTTTTATATATATATACACACACACACATATAGATAGATAGATGGATATATATATATATGTTTATGTTTGCTTAACTACTAATGAGTGCGCTTCTAAATGGAAGAGTTGTTCTCACAGAACTGACTGGATCTACTTAAGAAAATCATCTAACAAAGCTACACTCAATGTCATTTTACTTGCAAACATTTAAAAAAATATATTTTTGCATATAACTGTGAGTTTGCGTTTCGTTTCGCTTTTTCTACCCGCCAAAATGCGATTCTCACTGAATTTATATATATATATATATATATATATATTAGTGTTCTTTTTCACTAATATTTCTGCTCTGCTTATACGCATAGAGCTTAACTAGCTACCGTCACATATTTGGTAGGTCAGACGTGATCATCGCGATTCACATACGACCTACCATACATCTTGCTTATATATATATATATATATATCTTTCATATAAAATGACATCTCTAGGACTGGATTTGTTTCATTCATTTGAAATAACTCAAATGCATGTAAAAGTTCTAGATTTCTAGGGGTCATATCTATATGGAATAAATATACAGCTTTTCTACTATTATATTGAGTACCTCATTTAGCGGTGGCTCCAACCCATTATATATATATATAAGTATGTGTGTATATATATATATATATCTTTTTGGTAAATAACATCTTGGTTAAGAGAGTGGGACTGGCTTTGTGCAGTGCCTTTGCTCACTATAAAAGCTTCACAGCACAGGCATTGCTTTATATCTGGAGATCTCTCTGCACTTGTCATCACATGGTACCTTGAGCCCAGCACTATGTGTCAATAATTGTCACAAGTGTAGTGTTTGTACCAAAGTTTTCAAGTCGTTGGCTGGACTAAAAAGTCACACTCGTTCAGCGCATCGGTAGGGGTTCTCCTACATGGATATAAAGTAGTGGCCGTACTCGAAAACGAGTTGGCAGCCACCATATATAGATATATGTGTGTCTCATCCTCATCGTATATATATATATGTATGTCACATCATCATCATATATATATATATATGTATGTCACATCATCATCATATATATATATATATGTATGTGTATATATATATATATATATATATATATATGTCACATCATCATCATATATATATATATATATGTATGTGTATATATATATATATATATATATATATATATATATATGTGTGTGTGTGTATATATATATATATATATATATATGTGTATATATATATATATACATATATAGATAGGTAAATATACACGGGTGTGTATGATTGTGTATAGAAGATTATATTAATAAGAGGAATTCCAACTTTGTCTGATTTACTCGTTTTATTTACAATCCTTTAAAATATATATAATATGGTATTATAATGAAATAGTATGATAGAATATTAAATTCTAAGTGTTAATTGAACAAGTACTTTCATGCTTTTGCAATCTTCAGGTTCATGATATGTGGTGACAGTCGACTTTGCAATTTTCAATACATATATATATATATATATATACATATATATATATATATATATATACATATATATATATATATATACATATATATATATATATGTATATTTATTAACATTTTTGTCTTCAAATTTATTATTATTACTATATATATGTATATATATATATATATAATAAATGTAATCTGAGTTTTTCGAATATTAATAATAATTTTCCATTCATTTGCAATTATGTAAACAGCTTCTTTTATAAGCCATGTCAGTAGAATGAGCCCCACATTCTCACTCTTTTGTTGGCATTCAATCAGAACTGCCGACACTAATGTTTCTGGGTGAGAACCCTTCATCAGTGCAGTTTACTGCTTACTTGCCAATTGTCAGAGCTAGTGAAAATATATGATATTTTCTGAAATATATAGTGACTGATCGGCCTGATTTGCATATTAGCAGACTGGCTGATCAGAGCGAGAATGAGGGGCTCATTCTACTGATATGGCTTATAAAAGAGGCTGTTTGCATAATTGCTAACGAATCAAATATTATTATTAATATTTGAAAAACTCAGATTACATTTATTGTATTCAGCCATGAAGAGCGATAAGTATATATATATATATATATATATATATATATATATATATATATATATATATATAGCATTATAATCAATATTTAGCATTTGTTTTCAGTAATATCTTGCTAATGAGGTTTCATATGATATAGAGTGTTATGAGTTAATAAACATAAAACATCCTTGTTGAAATAATAAATAAATCCGTTAGCTAATACAGCATTTCCAAAATTGGATATACATCCACGCAATTTCTCAAATCCACATTGCATTCTGTAATATATTTAGATTTCACTTGAGTAAATATTTTTTGTACCTGTATATGCTGATTGTATTTATCATATTATCGACAAAATCTGGTATGGGAGTTCCGATTGAGAAAAAAATTGAAGTTTTATTTTAATTGGTTTGGTTTCAAATATCCAGATTAAGAAAAAAACTTAGAAGTTTTCTTCTATATATGAACCCATGTGGTGAAGAATCAAATCAAAATCACTTTTAAAATTTTAAATTGAAAATGTTGAATTTAAATCAATGAAATAGCTTCAGCTTTGGATTTAATTCAATATTCAAACCCCAATCATTTTCTGATAAAATTTCTCAACAATTTTCGCTTTTGGTATTTTCTTTTTTTTTTTGTAAATTTCAAATCCGAAAGAAAATGAAATATAGTCTCATATCAAATTATTCATTTTTTAAATTTCCATCTGAGTAATTCTCCTCATTCTATTACAATGTCCATGTGGGATATGTTTATGGATTAAAATGTAAGCAATACAAATCATCATCATCACCACCACCACCACCATCATCGTTTTTATCTCTGTTTCACATGCTTGCATGGATTGGATGGATCCGTTTCAGCCCAGCATCTCTCCATTCACCGCATTCATTTGCCATCTCCTCTGTGAGTCTCAGATCACCAATCTTTATTTCAATTCATATATATTTGTGATAATATATCTGTCAGGCAGAAATCAACAAATAAGCTGGCAGGTAGAAAGGAACTACTCCTTGCAGCCATAAAATGATTAAAACACACATGTAATCCATGCATCTCTCTGTCCAAGAAGATTCTCCAAGGCACAGGTGAAAGAGAGTAAAAAGAGCAACATCAAAAACTGGACAGGTCACAACAGTGTGACACTGTTGTGTATGTCAGAGACCAGAGGTGATTCCTAACTATCAGAGCTGGTCTGGCAACATCAAAAACTGGACAGGTCACTATACTGTGACCCTTCTGTGTATTATGGAGGACAAATGTGATTGTTCACTGTCAGAGATAGTCTGCCAATATCAAGGACTGGACTTTTCAAAACATTTCTGACTGTCAGAACAGGTCTGACAACAACAAAACCTGAACAGGCCACAACACTGTGATACTACTGAATATGACAGAGACCAGAGGTGATTTCTGACTGCCAGAGTTGGACGGACAACGTCAGCGACTGGACAGGTCACTACACGTCTGTGTATAATGAAGGACAGAGACCAGTGGTGACTGTTGTCTGCAAACACCTTCTAATGTGGCACCCCGATGACTGGCTGCCCTGAACATCCTCAATTAATTTGACATATTTCATTCAGTTCAGTTTAATCCACTATTTAAAAAAATATATTTCAGGCCTCCTTATATTTCAAGTCACATACAGTTACATACATTTCAGGCCTCCATATACAGTTACATACATTTCAGGCCTCCATATATTTCAAGTCACATACAGTTACATACATTTCAGGCCTCCATATCTTTCAAGTCTAGAGTTACATAAATTTCAGGCCTCCATATATTTCAAGTCACATACAGTTACATAAATTTCAGGCCCCTTTTATCATATATTATGTCATATTTGTTACAGAGAATAGCTGAGAAGTGAAAATGATGTATCATGTTAATGTATATTCATTAACCTTAACATACACCGTCATCAATATTATTTCTATTACCTTAGACTACAAACTTTGTAGATTTCTAGGAAACTCTTAGATCATAAAAGGCTTTCATGCATTAATCAGGTCCACTATAAAGTGTTTTGCTGCATCATATCCATCATTATTATATTAGGTAGCATTTATGGTTGAACATCTCTATACTATTTCTTCTACATCCAATGGTGATTCCTAGCATACCACTAATCAATTACTTTTTTTTTTATTGCTCTGCAAAAGCTCTTTCCATTTACATCGATTCATAGATTTACAAATAACTAAATACATTAGTCATAATTATGTCCACTATCCATTCTCTTTGAATGCAGATCATTTTATAGACAACTGCTAACTAATGCTAATCTAACTGAAACATTTCATAACTAGCCGTTCTTTAAATCTAAAATGAAAAACCTTCATTCAAGTACATTTCATCTTCTCTCTAATAAGATACATAAAACCTAATTCCTACATAACAAATCTCTTATAAAACCTTCACTAACTTTCAAACTTCCAGCATCGTCTGTCTTATAGGAATACAGAATTCTTGCCTAAAACCTACATCAAGTTTTCTTTTACTTCCTCTAAACTTTGGCATATAAGTGAATTTTAAGATTCTTAGCTCAGAATTCTGTGTTAGGGCTACATCTATTGTATAGGGCAACACTCTCAAACATGTTCTACAAAGTACCTAAAGAAACTGTACTCACTGCTCCTGTCAAATATTGGTATCACTGATATACACAATAGCTATATTCACCACCAACTACATATGGAATCCAATGCAAAACTTTTCTACCACTTGTCTACATGGCCATAACGATTTGCATATATCCCCACACTATAAATCAATCCTTAGTTTCGAGAAATATTTTGGGACTGAAAATATTGATGTATATGACAAGCATGCAGCCCTTTACAAGCACACCTGCAGCCCTTTACAAGCACACCTGCAGCCCTTTACAGGCACACCTGCAGCCCTTTACAAGCACACTTGCAGCCCTTTACAAGCACACCTGCAGCCCGCACAAAGGTTTTTACAGCGTGAGCATGTTTTACCTTTGTAACATAAAATAAAAAAACATTAGTTGTAATGTGTGCAATTAGTTGTCATGTGTGGCCCTCAGAGAACACAAATATGACCCATGTCACCCTTGGAAGACACTCAATTTAACATGCCTGATTTACAGCATTTCTGAGTGGCCTGGAACAACACAAAATAAAGTGTCCTTTCAAGGATGCAATGCATTACTGGGAATTGAACTCAAGACCTTATAATCATGAGCTAAACACACTAAAAGAGTAAATAGTAACACAGTTAACTGCTGTTTTAAAATGTTTTGATATTTCTAGTTTCATTCTTTCTGTGTGTTTATTAGAAAAGTAGTATTAACTATATGTTTCATGTTCATCACTCTGTTATATCGGTTGATTCGAAACTATGATTGCTTTAAACATTTTCTAGAATGATTTATAATATACTTATCTTCTATCTTCTTGGCTTTTGCTGTTTATTTGGTTCTTTGATTGTTTGTATTTTTTTTTGGAAAACTTCTCCTCCCGAAAATGTCTTTGAAATTTTATTGTTAATAAATATTTAAAATAAGAGATAAACGTTATCAGCAAACAACATCGGCAACATAAAACGCTCTGATGTGAAAAGTTCGATCAGACGATAATTAGAATGCTTAAGAAGCAACAGACTGTGGACACATTTCAAAGGAATGAAAAGCCTCCAGTAAGCTTCCCTCCAAAAACATAACATTCCTGCTATGATCAGTCTGTAGATCTACAGCATAAATTATGTTCAGTCAAATAGTAAATAGAACTGAATAACTGTTTATTTATTCATTTTATTATTATTATTATTTGTGTCTCAGTCATTGATGTTATTTAACTGGAAAGTTTGTTCCAATGAACAGCCAGCAAGCTGCTACCTGCAGCCTCAGATATGCAGGACATATTGGAGGGTTCCCAGCAAGCATGCCTTTTGAAGTGTTCCAAAAAAGTGGGTTGGACTAATGTTCTTTAACCATTCTTGAAAACTCTTCGAGATAGTACCTAGTGCTCCTATGATAATCAGGACGACCTTGATCTCATGACAGTCCCATATCCTTTTTAATTCGCACTTTAAATCCTGGTGTCGGTTAATTTTTTCCTTCAAATCCTGGTGTCGGTTAATTTTCACCTTCAAATCCTGGTATTAGTTAATTTTCTCCTCCATTATTTGTATTGCACCATTATTTGTATTGAGGGCGGTGTATTGGCAGTATCGGTAGCGGGTCGGACGCCATGCTTTCCAGCATAGTTACGTCCCTTTACGATCTGTGTTCAAATCCCGCTAAGGTTGACTTTGCCTTTCATCCTTACGGGGTCGATAAAATAAAGTACCAGTAATGCTGGCCTTGTGCCTAAAGTAGAAACAATTATTTGTATTGCACATCATTACTGCTTTACCGAGCACAGCTCTGTGTGCCTTGGGTATGTGCAGTGTAATTTTTGCTGATGTTATTTCTATTGTATTGATAGTACTTTTCATAATATATGTGCAGTACCTAGTAGTACTATTTTTTATATGTGGTACATATTTGTAAGTCCTTGGGTTTTGGTTATGTACTTGCCTGTGTTTTTTTATCATTCCTAGAGCACCTATTATTATAGGTATTGCTTCTGTTTCCATTTTCCATATTTGAGTTATTTCTATCTCTAGATCTTTATATTGGGAGAGGTTCTCTATTTCCTTGGAAGATATATTGTCGTCTGTGGGGACAGATACATCTATTATTATTATTGTTTGGTGGTGGATTGGCAGTGTTGGTGGAGAGTCGGGTGCCATGCTTAGCAACATAGAGTTATGGCCCTTTATGATCTGAATTCAAATCCTGCCGAGGTTAACTTTGCCTTTAATCCTTACGGGGTCAATAAAATAAATTTCCAGTCACGCACTGGGGTCAATGTAATCAACTTTCCCTTCCCCCAAAATTGCTGGCCTTGTGCCTATATAAGAAACCATTGTTATTATTATTATTATTGTTTGTTTCTGAAGTGATTTGAGTGTAAAATATTAAAAGGTCCAGCAATAAAACAACAAACAAGAGGAATAATTGATCGTTTTCATCTTCCAGCTTTATTGTTTTGCCATTTCCCTTTGTAGGTAATCTAACAGTTTATGGTTAACAGATAGTTTCTATACCATCTCATGGCTGTATCAGAATATTAATTCTCTTTGTTTATAAATTACAGTTTCATTAGTGTTAATTAAGATAATTAAGATTCAAAGATTATCTCCAAAATTGCTGAATTGGTGGAATTGTTAGGAACACTGTACAGAATGCTTTGCGGTATTCATTCCATCTTGTTGCATTTTCTGAATTCAAATCCTACTGGGGTCAATTTTTTCTTTCATCCATTTTGTGGTCGATAAATAATTGTTTCTACTTTTGGCACAAGGCCAGCAATTACCCAGTGCATTACTGGTACTTTATTTTATCGACCCTGTAAGGATGAAAGGCAAAGTCAACCTCGGCGGGATTTGAACTCAGATCGTAAAGGGACGTAACTCTGCTGGAAAGTGGTCGATAAATAATGTACCTGTCAAGTACTGGGGTTGCTTCTTCCTCTATATCTCTTTCTCACTCACTTCCTCTTTATCTCAATTTCTTGCCCCTTCTCTGGAAGAAATTGACTGTATTCCAACCTGGAGAGGCGATAGGCTCTGCCAGTTTTAAAGTGCCCAAGACACGCAAATGATTTCATCAGAAGTTACAGATTCGTTCATAAAATTAAGATTCTGAGAATATCTGAAAAGGTAGGGTGTATTGGCAGAGTGGTTAGGACATTAGACAGAATAATTTGAAGAATTAACTTTGGTTATCACAGCTCTGAGTTCAAATATCACCAAGGCCTGGTTTACCTTTCATCTTTTTAAGGTCAATGAATTAGGTACCAGAAAAATACTGGGATCGATTCTTTCCCTTTATCTCACACACACACACAAACTCTCTCTCTCTTTTGCTATCTCTCTCTTACCACTGGAACAAATCACCTGTGTTTAGACCTGGTTAAGGATGAGATCCACCAAGTTTAAAATTCCAAAGACATGACAGCATCCATATGACTCCATCAAGAGTTAAAGGTCCATAAATGGAAGTTTATGTCAAAATCACGTACTCCATTTGGAACAGTTTAGTTTTAAAGTTATATTTCTTGGAGTGAATTTAACCATATTTTGTATATTACATCTTGTCCCACAGACTGAGTGCTCTACCAACTTTGGATACAATTTTTTAATGAAATTCACTTCACTATATATATATAATAATAATAATAATTGTTTCTACGTTAGGCACAAGGCCAGCAATCACCCAGTGCATTACTGGTACTTATAATAATAATAATAATAATAATTGTTTCTACTTTTGGCACAAGACCAGCAATTATCCCAGTGCATTACTGGTACTTTATTTTATCGACCCTGTAAGGATGAAAGGCAAAGTCAACCTCGGCGGGATAATAATAATAGTAATAATAATAATAATACAAGGATGATTGATTAAGCCTTCTTTACATTTATTGATTGGTGATGCACTTTTCGCTATTAGGTTTGATCTGTATCGATCTGGTCTGCCTCTGGAATCAAAAGCTCATCGGACCTCTGTTGTAGTAATGACAGTTAAGATGCATCACCAATCAATAAGTGTAATGAAGGCTTAACCAACCGTCCTTGTATTATTATATTACACTCTGTCTAGCTCTACACCTCGATACTGACGTGAACCTAAACATCGGGTGCTCACCTGGGTGAACCTTCAGTAACTTTACGTTACACTCCCTGGATATATATATTTATATAACAGAAGAAGTGATGGCTAAAACTTTAAAGTAACTGCCACCATCTAATTTTTTTTTTTTTTTTTTTTTGAATAAATCTTACACTGCTCACATGTATTGAGTGCTTATTCAGTTAATGTCTGATAATTTTATATACACTAGTAATTAAAACACCTAATTAAATGTGTGTGTATGTGTGTATCTATCTATCTATCTATCTATCTTTCATCATCATCATCATCATCATCATCATCATCATCATCATCATCATCACCATTTTACGTCCGCTTTTCCCTGGTTGCAAGGGTGGGACGGGAACTGATGCTGGCTTGATTTCTACAGCTGGATGCCCTTCCTAACACCAACCTCATTTACAGTGAGTGCTGGGTGCTTTTTTGCCGTGGCACCTCCACGACCACTTTGCAGTGGAATGATAGGGACCCCAGTCCCTATCATCTCATTTCTACAGCTGAGTAAACTGGAGCAATGTGAAATAAAGTGTCTTGCTCAAGGAAACAACACATCTACCGGTCTGAGAATTGAACTCACAACCTTTCGATTGCAAGGCCAATGCTCTAACCACTAAGCCATGTGCCTCCATATATATATATATATACATACAATGTGAGTGAAAATGCCTCAATTGCATGAAGTCATAAAAGTGTATACACACAAACTCATATAATCACAAACAGTTATATATAGGCACACACATATACACAGAAGCAACAGCAATGGCACTTCAACAAAACATCTACCATCACCATCACCACCACCACTACATACGGATTTATATTCAAAAAGGTAATTTCAGATTTCAACAGATTTCATTCATAAACATGCAGTTGTTAATTACCAAAATCTATACAGAACGGTATAAGTTAATGATGTGCAGAAAGGTGGAACAACAGTAACAACAACAGTAACAACAGTAACAACAACATTAACTCTACAAATAAACACCTCACCTCATAAAACACACAAATAATGAAATACTTGATATTCTTTTAATTTAAGCCTTCAGTGAAATCTTTCAAACTATAATGGAAATAATCTCAACAAAACTGTAAAAATAAAAAACACAGATTACAGTCTGGTTAATGAGTGACTGGTTAATGAGTTTGTTGCACAACCATGTTGTATTGAGTTCTGCCTTACTGCTCTGTTCCTTGAGCAAGTGTCTTCTAATAAAACCTCAGTTTGACCAATGCCTTGAGAGTAGAATTTGGTAGATGGACACTGCAGAAGCCTGTATATGTATATATAAATGTGGTTGGTCTTAGGAGGGGCATTTAGCCATAGAAACTAAGCTAGAAACAGTTCTGTATGAGCAAGGCATGGTTATCTAACTTGACCTGTCTCACAATGGGACTACTTGTTTAACAAATGCTAGCATGGAAAAATGGATTTTCAATGAGATGCTGTCATAGTGTTGTTTGGGGATAAGAATGTCTTGCTAACGTGATTTCATCTGGTTTGTTAATTCAAATGTTTATAGTATCTTTACTAGTGGTCAGATTGTGAAAATTTAGAGTAATCTAAATTTACGATGTTAATTCCTCAATTATACTGCTGTTCTGAACTTGTTAAGAGTGTCTTGCAAATGTGGTTCAATGTGGTTTGTTAATTCAAATGTGTATTGTATCTATACAAGTAAACAGATCATTGTGAAGATTTACAGTAAACTAAAGTTATGATATAAATTTCTTAATGTGATGCAACCATAGTGTTTTGGAATTTTCCAGAACATTCATGTAATGTGATTTCATGTGATTCAATTCGTTAAGAGTTAATTTAACCCTTTAACATTTAAACTGGCTGTTTTGAAATTTTCAAAAACATCTAGCTAATCTGGTTTAACCCTTTAGCATTTAAACTGGCCGTAGCCGTCTAGAATTCTCTCACTTCTTTCTGTTCAAACTGGCTATAACTGGCCCCTCATACGGACTTTAAGGTATTGTTCTCAAAATCTCATAGATTCCATACTATGTGATATAATTATGTGAGGCAAAGCATTTTCTGTGAAAATACAATAGTATATATAGAGTAATGTGAATGCTAAAGGCTTAATCCTTTGGCATTTAAATCGGCTGTATCTGGGCAGCACTCCCTCACCCCTTTCTGTTCAAATAGGCTGTAAATAAATAATATCAAAATCTCATAAATTCGATATTACACGAGATAAAGCCTTTACTGTGAAAATACAATAGTATATATATAGAGTAATGTAAATGCTAAAGGGTTAATGTTGCTTGTTAATTCAAATATTTATTGTATCTTTACAAGTGAACAGTAAACTAAAGTTGTGACATTAACTTCTCAATGTGATGCAACCATATTGTAGTTTCGGACTGTTCCATAACATTTATGTAATGTGGTTTCATGTGATTCAGTTCGTTAAGAGTTTAGTTAAACCTTTAGCATTTAAACTGGTTTTTCTGACCAGAATTCACTCACCTCTTTCTGTTCAAACCGACTGTAACTAGCCACTCATACTAATGTTAAGGTATTGTTCTCAAAACAAATAATATCAAAATCTCATAGATTCAATATTATGGGAGAAAGCCTTTACAATAATATGTATAGAGTAATGTAAATACTAAAGGGTTAATGTTTGTTAATTCAAATGTTTATTGTATCTTTACAAGTGAACGGATGATTGTGAATATTTTACAGTAAAGTTATGACATTAACTTCTCAATGTGATGCAAGTATATTGTTGTATTCGACTTTACAAGAAC
Source organism: Eledone cirrhosa (assembly GCA_964016885.1). NCBI lineage: Eukaryota > Metazoa > Mollusca > Cephalopoda > Octopoda > Eledonidae > Eledone > Eledone cirrhosa. Next base: position 16,319,395 of record OZ024748.1, read on the forward strand.
CTCCAACTAATGTGGCTTCATATGATTCAGTTCGTTAAGAGTTAATTTAAACTAACAGTGAAATCTTTCAAATGAAGATGCAAGTAACATGAAACTAGCTGTAAACAAAACATATATAATATATTATAGAATATAGATTCACAAAAACATCTTTTGGCATATACAGAAAATATAAATTAAAAAGTAATTACACATTTACCTTTTCCAATTTCTCATTATGTCTCCATAATGGACGAAAGTAAATGGAACTTTCTGAGAATAAATGATGTTTCTTTTAAAATATTTGTTTCATTTTTTTTAGTTATTTTTATTTTTGTGTAATGCTTAACTGAAAATAATTAAGATTATTTTTCTTTCAAGATATTTCTTTGCATGATATATGTGTGTGTGTGTGTGTA
>OZ024748.1:16324792-16327292 GCA_964016885.1 Eledone cirrhosa
TGCCTGTATAGGTTTGTGTGAATGTATGTGTGTTTGTGTAAATGTATGTGTGTTTGTGTAAATGTATGTCTGTGTGTGTGTTTGTGGGAACGTGTGTGTTTGTGTGACTGCATGTGTATTTGTGTGAATGTATGTCTGTGAGTGTGTATTTTTGTAAGTGTGTCTGTGTTTGCACATTTATATTTATATACTCATACATATAAATGTATGCATATGCACATACATATATATATACACATATGCGTCAGTGTGTTGAAAACAATTCTAGTTATATAAAAATGACTAAATCAGCAAGATCCCAGACCTCATTCACTTACCAAGTGGGGTGGAGCTTGTAAAATCGAACTAAGGGTGAAAATGTTTCCATTGGTCTTTCCATTGCTGATGCTATCTACTGGTTGCAACTCCTTATCATCCATTGGAAGAATAAAAGGCAAAGTTGATCTCAATCTCAACCAGGTTTGAACTCTGAACACTGAGCTTTGCGACAGATACAGTAAAGCATTCTATTCTTCTGATATTTTATTTATTAACCTGGGTTTGAACTCTGAGTGAGCAGTGAGAGTGAGAACAAATATAGAAAGATATTCTATCTGACATACTAAGGGTAAAGAACCACTTCGGTCACAAATGACCATGGGATTTACACCTAGAAAGTTCCTCTCCGAGGTACAAGTCCAGGCAAGGTTGTTTGAGGAAGTCCAGCAGTTGCCCATGTATACCAGTCTCCCTTCTCCATGCCACTGATGTTGTCCAAGGGAAAGGGCAATGGCCAATACAGCTTGGCTCCAGTGATGTTGCAACTCATTTCTACAGCTGAGTCAACTGGAGCAACGTGACATAAAGTGTCTTGCTTAAGAACACAACACAAAGCCTGGTCTGAGAATTGAACCCACAACCTCACAATTGTAAGCCCGACACTCTACCCATTAAACCACAGCTCTACCAATTCTCCACTGTTTATTATAAACAAGCCAACCACAGCAATATTTTAATACATAATGTAAAATGATGTGATTCTGAACTGCATGGATATCTCTTATTTATACTGGCTCTGTGAAAAATTCAACAAAAGGAGATTTCAATATATAAATCCTTCAACCTTTTTCATTCTTCTTAATAAATTGAATAATTAAAATATTATGTGATGTTACATATCTGCTAGAAGGGTTTGCTAAGAACATGATAATTAAAACAATAATTTCATTTCCCATTACTGTGATGGGTAAATATATTTATGATATTTAAAAAATATAAGGCATATCTTTATATCAAAGTGAAAAAAGGTTTGGATGAAAATGTGTATAATATATACACTGCCTCTGACCCATCTGAAAAGTCAGTGGCTCTCACATATGAACCCTTGCTAGAAGGATAAATAGACGTTAAAGGAAGTTATATGTATATACATATATATATATGAAAAGATTCAGGAACTCGATAGCTGAGCTCCAGACGTTTCGACAGCTAGATCTAAATTCAGCCATGATACAGCATATTTAAGCCTGGTATAGCCCATCTCTCTCTACGCCTGACTACAGCAGATTTCTTCCAGAGAAATATAGAAAGTGGGAGAGAGGAAATGAGAAAGAGATATAGAGGAAGAACCCATGCCAGTACTAGACTGGTACTTTTTTTATCGACCTCGAAAGGACGAAAAGTTGACCTCAGTAGTATCTGAACTCAGAAAGCAAAGCAGAGAGCCAGAAGAAAATACCATAAAGCATTCTATCTGATGTTCTAATGACTCTGCCAAGTCACCATCTCACCACACAAGTACAACTTCTAAATATATAAATAGTGACAAGTAAGTATGTTTTGAAACAGTGAGCAGGTTTGAAATTAGAAAATAGAATAGCTTTCACCGTATTTTTGACTAAAGAAATTTTAGCCTGATAATGGGGTTTAGAACCCTCAGATAAATGGAAAAAGATGAGTATTGACGTCAATACTCATCTTTTTCCATTTATTTGAGGGTTCTAAACCCCATTATCAGGCTAAAATTTCTTTAGTCAAAAATACGGTGGAAGCTATTATATAAATAGTGATTTTACAAATTGCAGAATTTACTGTTATTTAGAAATTAGTTTTGACTAAGAATTAGAAAAAAAACAAAAACAAGAAATAATTAAGTAAAAATTCAAATTATTAAATTATAAAATAAGACTGATAAATATTTTGAACTGTAAATAATATAATGAAAAGTAATTAAAAAATTTAAGGAAAATATAAAATTCATTTTAATCACACACATGTTACAAGATCTTGTATAGAATTACAATAACTTAAAGATACTCAACTGAATAACAACAACAACATAACTGAACAAAGAAGTTTCCATTACTTTGAGACTAAAGTGGCAAATCAATAAGACTTCTGCTGCTACTGCTACTACTGTTACTACTACCATTACTACTACTACCAGCACCACCGTCCTTAATACTACTACTACCATCACCGCCACCACCACTACTAATACTACCATCACCACCACCACCAC
>OZ024748.1:16332292-16334792 GCA_964016885.1 Eledone cirrhosa
TCTCACTAATTGGCTCAGTATTAGTAGCTCGATATACAACAAAGGCTCCAAAGTTTAATATATAATAAATACATGGATACCAGACTCTATGTTTTACTATACAATCACTATATATTTGTACAATAGGATGGATTTATAACCTGCAGATAGTACCAGCAATGAAAACATAGATTCCTTGACCAAATTTGATAATCAGCTCTCTTTTCTTTCTGTACCGATATATTTTACTGATGAGTTGAGAGAGAAACTGTGTATGAGAGGGATAAGTTGTAGTGTGCGGGAGAGAAGACTGCAATGGTATGAACATGTGATGCGCATGGATGATGACCGCTGGGTAAAGAAGTGCCAAGAAATCCCAGTAGAGGAAGACCATGAAAAACATGGGCGGAGGTGGTGAGAGCAGACCTCAGATTGCTGAAGCTCACAGAGGAGATGACGAAGGACCGTGACAAGTGGAGAGATGCTGTGCTGAATAGGACCTGTCCCACCCTTGCAAACAGGGAAAAGCGGACGTAAAATGATGATGATGATTTTACTGTATAATATGAATGAAAATCCATGCTGAGACACTCGTCTTCTCAAGGAAGCCTGCTCAGTTCACTCTACATGTGAATGGAGTTCCACTGAAGCAGGTAGAGAAATTCAAATATCTTGGGGCCGTGTTCATAAGCAATGGAAAGCAGGGGGCTGAATTAAGTGCATGAGTTTAACTGGTGTCACTTGGGAATCCAGTCAGATCAGTTGGAGATGGTTGTATCTGACAAGCCCTGCTGGAAAGAGTGTTAGAGGACTCTGCCCCCTATAGCCCTCCCAGGAATAAGTGGGCGAAGAAGAAACCCTTTTCTTACCATATTTATAATAAAAGACACTGCCTATGATTTCCAAATCATTTTGAAAATAATCAAGAATTTATAGGAATTTTGTGATACAACTAACTTACTTATTATTAATCTGGTGTTTGGAACATAGCAAAGATTCTTACATAAAAATTATGATGAAAGGTCTTAAGATAAATATGAATACTTTAAAATAAACAGTCTTTTATCATAGAACCAGGGTGGTTTCAGGTGGTTTGGTATCAAAGGGGTTAAACTCAAATGCTTAACTTTCTGTTGCTGACTTCGATGCATAAATTTTGACATTTGAATGCAATGCAGAATTTTGACAATAAGCAAACAATAGTTAATGTGTATTCAAGCTGAGAAAGATAAAGACAAATACATGAATTTAAACTAAGTCTGCACAATAAATGTTGTCCAATAGAAATGTAGGCATTGCAGACTATTGTTTCTATAGTTTTACTGATACAATAAAGAAAGGGGGAAAAAAACAACTATGTAATGCTAAATGGAAAATGTTAAAACATCGTCTATAGTTACACACACTCATTTATATTTAGTGGTTAGGTGTTGGCCTCATTATCGTGAGGTTCTGAGTTCAATTTCTGGACCAGGCAATGAATTGTGTTATTGAGCAAAAGGCTTTCATATGATCTCAATGATTTGGTTCGATTCCTGGACTAGGTTGTGTGTTGTGTTATTGAGCAAAAGGCTTTCATATGATCACAATGATTTGGTTCGATTCCTGGACTAGGTTGTGTGTTGTGTTATTGAGCAAAAGGCTTTCATATGATCACAATGATTTGGTTCGATTCCTGGACTAGGTTGTGTGTTGTGTTATTGAGCAAAAGGCTTTCATATGATCACAATGATTTGGTTCGATTCCTGGACTAGGTTGTGTGTTGTGTTATTGAACATAATGTCATGGGTTCCATTCTCTGAGTAGGTTGTGTATTGTGTTATTGAACAAAAGGCTCCTAATAACATATAATGTTGTGGATTCGATTCCTGGAATGGGTTGTGTGGTGTGTTCTTGAGCAAAACATTTCATTTCATGTAGTTCCAATATACTCAGCTGAAAATGAATACCAGCACCAGCTGGCGGTTTAACCCTGCGATGGAATTTCTTCCTGTCCAAAGCTGAGTCTTGTACACACAGTTGTTTAACACCACAGAAACTGGAATTAACACTAACTTAATAGATATCTGAGCTCGAGACAGGCTTTCACTCTGTGATGGACTGGCATCCTGTCCAGGGAGGAGTCCTGTACTCTCCGTCACTGAACACCACAGAAACTGTGATAAGCTCCAGCCTGATGGGTCTCCTGGTTAAAGACAGATTTTAGATTTCAGGCTTCCTTTTCATGTTGCTTCCCATGAAAAGATTACGGCCTCTATCATTAAAATACCAGAGAAACCTAAGAAGTACTACATACTTCCTTTGATTTGTCATGGCCTACTAGCTCTATACGAACATTTAAATTGATTAAATGAATAAATAATTAGTGACTCCATCAGAATGAAAGGCAGAGTTGACCTCAAAGGACAGGAAATCAGACAGCGACTGGGAAAAACACTATAAAGCATTTTCTCTGCCAATTTGCCATCTTAACCCTTTAGTATATAAACTGGCCATATCCAGCCAGAATTCTCTCACCTCT
>OZ024748.1:16339792-16345837 GCA_964016885.1 Eledone cirrhosa
TAAATACAGATGGGTAATTATTATAAACGATACATACATTCTTATATTCTTTTATTACTGGCTTCAGTTATTTGACAATGGTCATGCTGGGTCATTACCATTATACACACACAGACAAACATATGCACATACATATGTTATTATATTATGTACACACACACATATAAGTATATACATCACCAATAAACGTAATGAAGGGTTAACAAATCATCCTTGTATTATTATATTACACTGTCTAGCTCTACACCTTGCCAACCTAAACATTGAGTGCTCACCTTCATGTTATACCCCCTGGATATATATATATATATATACATTTTGCCTTTCATCCTTACGGGGTCGAAGAAATAAAGTACCAGTAATGCACTGGTGTTTTGCTGACCTTGTGCCAAAAGTAGAAACAATTATTTGATATAGAAATTGCTTCTACAGCACTCTGTTTCATTCATCAGGAATTCTTGATGATTGTATATGAATGATACAGTTATAGTCCTGGAGGAGTCATTTCTATATTAAATAATTGTTTCTACTTTTGGCACAAGGCCAGCAATTACCCAGTGTATTACTGGTACTTTATTTTATCAACCCCGTAAGGATGAAAGGCAAAGTTAACCTTGGCGGGATTTGAACTCAGAATGGCAAGGGCCGTAACTCTATGTGTCAAAGCATGGCGTCCGACCCTCTACCGATACTGACAATCCACCACCATTTCTATATTAAATAATTGTTTCTACTTTTGGCACAAGGCCAGCAATTACCCAGTGCATTACTGGTACTTTATTTTATCAACCCCCGTAATGATGAAAGGCAAAGTAAAATGATGGTTCCTCTCTACCAGCGTATTGAGTACCTTTTTAACTCTGGCTACCCATGATTTCACTTGGGATGAACATACATGTCTGTGTTTCTATGCAAATAAGTATGTATATATGATATGTGTCTGAAATCTGAAAAGTAACAGGACTTTCTGTACTGTGTGAGCTATAAGTAGGGTAGAGATTAGTCGGTTGCGTTGCCATCTGACATAATATCTGGGGAGTGTGTAACTGCGATCTCAGTTCTCTGTAGACATTGTATGTTTTTTGGTGTACTATTGTTAACAGCTATCCAATTTTAGGTAATCGAGTGATGGACACACGGCAACAATCCAACCTGAAGCTTCTGGTCTGGCTGGGGAAAACTCCATCAGAAGCACTCAGAATACATCACATATATATATATATATATATATATATATATATATATATATATATATAGAGAGAGAGAGAGAGAGAGAGAGAGAGAGAGAGAGAAGACCCGCCTTACCTAAATACATAGTAAAACCTACTACAGTCAGTAGGCATTTCTAACAAAATACACCCCCGTCCCACCACCCCACCCCATCCACACCGCCCCCTTCTATGTAAAGTTATGTTGGTGCCACACCATCCAGGCCGAAACAAATGAGATCGTGTAGGTGTCACGACAAAAAAACACACAGTCCACGCTGTAATGTGGCCGTGTAGGCAACACGGTAAAAACCTCCCAGCCCCACACTGTAAATGTGGTTGGTGTTAGGAAGGGCATCCAACTGTAGAAAACCTGCCAGACAGTCCTATGCGAGCAAGACAATCACTCTTGCCTCAAGTGGGAAAACCCCCGTCCAAACCCATGCAAGCGTGGAACACGGACGTTAAACGTTGATGATGATGATGATGATGATATACCACAGTACACTTATATATTTACACATACACATCACATATACACACCACTGTACACATACATACATACACACATCACATATATATATACCACAGTGTGTACATACATCACATATACACAACACTGTAGAGAGGTCGCTCAACAGAGAGTTATAAGTATGTATTGTTGAATGATATTTAGACTTATACAAGCAAGACATTAAAAATAACATCTCAAGCACATACAACAATGAAATAAACAAATATATATATATACACATATATAGATGCATACATACATACATACATACATACATATATATATATATATATATACATACATATATACAAATATATATATATACATACATATCATCATCATCATTTTACGTCCACTTTACCCAGCTTGCAAGGGTGGGACGGGTCTTATTCAGCACAGTATCTCTACACTTGTCACGGTCCTTTGTCATCTCCACCGTGAGCTTCAGCGATCTGAGGTCTGTTCTCACCCCCTCCGCCCATGTTTTTCGTGGTCTACCCCTACCACGTCTTCCTTCAACTGGCATTTCCTGGCACTTCTTCACTCATCGGTCATCCTCCATGCGCATCACATGTCCATACCACCTCAGTCTCCTCTCTCGCACACTACATTCTATCCCTCTCAGACACAGTTTCTCTCTCAACACATTTATGCTGGGTCGTTCACGCACATTGACATTGCACATCCAACGGAGCATGCTTGCCTCCTTTCTCTCCAGCCGTCGCATATCCTCTGCAGTTGCTGCACATGTCTCACTACCATGCAGCATCGCGCTCCTCACACAGGCATCATATAACCGGCCTTTGTACGCAGGGAGAAATACTTCTTCGACAGCAGAGGAAGCCGCTCCCTAAACTTCTTCCAACCCGGCCTTATTCTAGATACTGTGGCCTCAGAACAGCCCCCTTCCATCCTAATCTGATCTCCTAGGTACCGGAAGCTATCCACCACTTCTATAGCACCCGTCTGCATTTGAAAAATGTGTCTATCAATGCGATTTCTACTGTCTAATTTCCCTGTACATGTACTGCATACGTATTTCTCCCTACCTGTTAGTTTGCCTGCTATCCCATTACATCTCTTGTGTACCCAGGATCTGCATTGTGTGCATTTTATAGAATTTATGCCAGTTCCTTTTCTGCATATCGAACATGGCTATTTCCCTGACGGAATCAGGGTTTTGTCCACTTTTCTACTCATCAACACTTTTGTCTTAGCTAGGTTCACTCTCAGTTCTCTTGCTTCCAACTGCTGTTTCCATAGCCAGAATTTATTCTCTAGTTCCTCTACTGATTCTGCTATAAGAACCAGATTGTCAGCATAGAGAAGTTCCCATGGAGAAGTTCCCATAGAGAAGTTCCCATGGAGAAGTTCCCATAGAGAAGTACCCTGACTTTACTGAGAGTACCTCTGTACAAAGTTTGCACTGTCCTCACAACCCATTCCTCAACACCTAGTTTCCTTAGGGACCACCAGATGACAGATCGGGGTACTCTATCAAAGGCCTTCTCTAGGTCAACAAAGGCTAAGTATAGTGGCTTATTTTTCTCTAAGAACCTCTCTTGTAATTTTCTCACCAAGAAGAGGGTATCTGTTGTACTCTTCCCAGGCACAAAACCAAACTGCATCTCATCTAGTTTGACCCTTTCTCTAATTAGTTGTGCTAATATCCTTTCTTCCACTTTCATAACCTGATCCATCACTTTTATACCCCTATAATTGCTCCTCTCCAGAGCATCCCCTTTACCTATGTAGCAATTTATGAGAATACTGCTGCACCAGTCTTTGGGTATGACACCACCATATATAGCCTGATTGATGATGCGTGCAACCAGTTTAGTGCCTACGTCCCCTGATGCCTTCAGCATCTCAGCAACTATCTGCGATGGTCCAGCAGCCTTACCATTTTTCATTTCCTTAATCGCCTCTTGGACCCTATATTCATCAATCTCAATAGCTGGTCCCTCTGTTGGATCTACTGAGGGTAATTTCTCTCTCTCCCATCGTTCTCCACATTCATCAGTCTCTCATGGTGACATTTCCAGGCCTCCTTTTTCTGATCATTCGGGACACTAAGTACACCGGCATCATTTTGGACACATTTATCTCCAACAACATCCTGATTTGCATTGACACACTGCCTTGCAATGTGGAACATCGCACATACATATATATATATATATACATATATATATATATATACATACATATATATAAATAAATACATACATATATATATATACATACATATATATAAATAAATACATATATATAAATAAATAAATACATATATATAAATAAATACATATATATATATCATCATCATCACCTTTTTACATCCTTTCTTCCATGCTAGCATGGGTTATATATATATATATATATACACACACACAATAATATATACAAAAATATATACAATATATATACAAATTATATACACCAAATATATACAAAAATATACCAAATTATATACAATATATAAACAAAGATCTATGATAAAATACACCAAAATCTATTCAAAAATATATACAATATATATACAAAGTATATACATCATATACACACAAAAATATATACAATATATACACAGACATATGGTAATACTAAAGTATATACAAAATATACACAGAAACATGAAAATATAATTTTTTAAATATTACAAAATATATACAATATATACAAGATATATACAAATATATGCCAAAATCTATACAATATAAAGAAAATATACACCTAGATATATATAGTATATACTAAAGTATAAAATATATACAAAATATAGACCTAGATATATATAGTATATACAAAAATATAAAATATATACAAAATATACACCTAGATATATATAGTATATACAAAAATATAAAATATATACAAAATATACACCTAGATATATATAGTATATACAAAAATATAAAATATATACAAAATATACACCTAGATATATATAGTATATACTAAAATATAAAATATATACAAAACTATAAAATTATACAAAAATAACATTTTATTCAGATACACATTCATATATGTACATACATCCATGCACATACATACTCACACATATAATTAGATACACATACTTACATACATGCACACACATTCATATATATATATACATACACATGAGTATATACTCTTTTATGTGTTCCAGCCACCAGGCAGAGGCCATGCTAATGCACCCCTATATACACAGATATATACATACACATACTTACATACATACTTATACATACCATAATTACATACACATACATACTTATACATACTATAATTACATACACATACTTACATACATACTTATACATACCATAATTACATACACATACATACATACATACTTATACATACCATAATTACATACACATACTTACATACATACTTATACATACCATAATTACATACATACTTATACATACCATAATTACATACATACTTATACATACCATAATTACATACACATACATACATACTTATACATACCATAATTACATACACATACATACTTACATACATACTTATACATACCATAATTACATACATATACATACATACTTACATACTTATACATACCATAATTACATACATACATACTTATACATACCATAATTACATACACATACTTACATACATACCATAATTACATATACATACATACATACATACCATAATTACATACACATACTTACATACATACTTATACATACCATAATTACACATACTTACATACATACTTATACATACCATAATTACATACACATACTTACATACACACTTATACATACATACATACATACTTATACATACCATAATTACATATACATACATACATACATACCATAATTACATACACATACTTACATACATACTTATACATACCATAATTACACATACTTACATACATACTTATACATACCATAATTACATACACATACTTACATACATACTTATACATACATACATACATACTTATACATACCATAATTACATATACATACATACATACACATACATACATACTTATACATACCATAATTACATACACATACATACATACATACTTATACATACCATAATTACATACACATACATACTTATACATACCATAATTACATACACATACATACATGCATACTTATACATACCATAATTACATACACATACATACATACTTATACATACCATAATTACATACACATACATACATACTTATACATACCATAATTACATACACATACATACATACTTATACATACCATAATTACATACACATACATACATACTTATACATACCATAATTACATACACATACATACATACTTA
>OZ024748.1:16346037-16351037 GCA_964016885.1 Eledone cirrhosa
CGGCATTGTTTGACTCAACAAGAGGTTTCCTTAGGTAGCGAGTTCTTGGGAATTCCTATGCAGGTTAATCTTGGAGTAATAATAGTGAAAGAGTGAAGAATAACATGGTCAACCGTACAAAAAGGGTTTTATTTACAGTATTAACAATTGTTTCATTGATTAAGTTGTCTAAAAATTGCTAATCACTTGAAGTTGTCTCACTCAATTTTAAATACAATGTATGCTTAATCAAATCATCGGAAAAATGATGATTTGATTAAGCATACATTGTATTTAAAATTGAGTGAGACAACTTCAAGTGATTAGCAATTTTTAGAGAACTTAATCAATGAAACAATTGTTAATACTGTAAATAAAACCATTTTTGTACGGTTGACCATGTTATTCTTCACTCTTTCACTATATATATATATGTGTGTGTGTGTCTAAGAACAACAACAACAATAAATTATTATATAATTCTTACATATATTGATAAAATTGATGTTTACTAGAGACATAGGTTACATAAACAGCCTTTGGTGTAAAAATGGCTTCCATGAGAATATAAAAAATTTCAGGAATTTTGATATTCTTGGCAGTAATTACTGAGGTACCCTCAAAACAGTTCCATATTTCCACCATTTTCTCTCATATGGAACCAACAGGATGGTTCCAGTGCTAGGGGTTATGTGCGCGTGCGCGTGTGTGTGTTCTTCGGGTTCTTTAATTTTATAAACTTTTACCATTAGAGCCAGTTTCTAACAGACTCAAGACTCTTTCATTGAAATTTAGACAACATCAACTAGGTAAATATGTATGTCCTCATGCGTGTGTGTATGTGTGTGTGCAGGTATAGAGGTTATTGTATGTGCGGATCCGTATGTTTTGAGCTATATGTGTACACATGCATGCTTTGTATTCGTACATGTGTACATGCCTTGCTCGCACACAAGCGTCTCTGGCAGGTTTTTTACTGGATGCCCTTCCTAAATGTCGTTGGTGTTAGGAAGGGCATGCAGCTGTAAAAAACCTGCCAGAGAGGTCTCTGTGTAAGCAAGGCATGGTCTCTCGACCATTCCTGCATCAAATGGAACAAAAACGTCTAACCCATGCTAGCGTGGAAGATGGACGTTAAACGATGATGATGATGATTATGTATATACGGTTATTATATATAACATTTTTTGAATGTTTTACATACTTTTACAGTTCCATTAATGGATTGTTCTTGTAACTTCCTAACAAGTTAAGTTCCTTCTGGCTCTGTGAAGCCCAGCTTCTCAAGATTTGTACTGAGGCAGTTAGTAACATATCCCAGAGCTCCAATGATCACAAGTATATTTCATTTGACGCTCTAATGATTCTGCCAATTAACAATAAATGCTTCTAATTTAAGCAAAAGGGCAGCAATTTTGATGGGGCTTCAGACAGACTTTAACACTATGATGGATTGGTGTTCTGTCCAGGGTGCATCTTGTACTGTCAGTCACTTAATGCCATGGAAACTGGAATAAGCACTGACCCTGATGAGCCTCAGGGCTCAAGACAGACTTTAGACTTGCTGGGGATGGCTTCCTGTCCACGAGGAGTCTTGTACTCTCAGTCACTTCACAGCAAAGAAACTGAAATAATCACCAACCTAATGAACCTCCACAGAGCTCTGGGCTCAAGACAGACTTTAGACATCATTTATCACTTGACTGGTACTTTATTGAACTCAGATTGATGAAACAGCAAATTTTATCTCAGTAGGATTTGAACACAGAAACAAAAAAAATGTCAGAGTAAACACCACATCGTATCTAGAGAATCTAATAACAATTTTATTTGATATTAAAAAAAAACATTATATATGACAAAAAAAGGACCTTATAAGAAATCCCATATTTACAAATGTACACTATTCAATTACCGAGGGCATGGGGTAGAGAGCATGAGGATAAGCTGTGAGCAAAACATGAGAGAGATTAAGAGATGGAGAAGCTGACGGATATTTCTGTCTCTCTGGCCAAGAGAACAGAGAAAGTATCAGCTTTAACACATGACCATTGTAGAGCAACACTCTGTACAAGTTAGATATTTTAACTACGTGTTTCATAAAGCCTTTTAGATGTTCTACCAATTCTCACAATCTACTTTTCTCTTAATTATAATTGTTTGGTTTGATTGCAACTTAAAATTTAATTTAAATGGCAGATATATTTTGAATTGGATTGAAGTCAACAAAAATAATATTAATTGACTGACTGTCTCTATAGCTCTCGTTAAGGTTAATTCCACACATTATCAAACATAGACTCTCTAATAAGATACACCCACCAATTTGTATTCATTTCATTAGCATTCTATCAATAAAACTTTAGGCCTACAGTCAAAATAATTTGTAATTCTAGTATATATATCTCCCTCAATCTCTCACTCTGTTTATATACTGTTTTCTGCCAAATTTCAGTCATTAAGTATTTAAAGAAAACCTGAAATATTTCTCCCTTCAGACATAACCATTTTAAGATGTAAACTTTAGTTAAGTCCAGTCAATATCATTGCCAAATTTTGATGAATGTCTTCATGTTTTAATCATCGTATTTTGATTATTGCAAATTTTCATAATTATTGTGTATGTGTCAGTATGTGTATCTTTGTGTGTGTTTGTAAATATGTGTATATGTATGTGTGTGTGTAAATATGTATGTGTGTGTGTAAATATGTGTGTGTGTAAATATATGTGTGTGTGTAAATATATGTGTGTGTGTAAATATGTGTGTGTGTAAATATATGTATGTGTGTAAATATGTGTATCTGTGTGTGTGCGTGTAAATTTGTGTGTGTGCATGTGTCTATGTGTGTGAGTGTATGTGTATGTATAAATATGTGTGTTTGCATGTGTGTGTGTCATTGTGTATCTGTATGTGTGTGTTTCAGTTTGAAGTGTTAATGGTTCAAAGATCAGGAAGACCCAAAGTCAGGGTTGTACTCAATATATATATGGCTGCAATCATCATTGTCCTCTGGTTTAACACATTGTCAGAAACATTGGACATTACAGGAAGGTATAGATATAAACCGATACGTGCATATATATATGTGTGCATGTATGTATATATATACATACTACTGTACGTCTGTATACATATATGTATGTACACATACATACATACTTACATTTAAGTAACTGCCGTACTAAGAGTGAGAAATGAAATTTCGTTTCATTCTATTCCATTTATAGATATAAGGTATAGTCACAATTAAAGGGGCCCTCTCTTATGTGGTTAAAGGGTTTGCTTCATAACTGTATGGATTTTCTATCCAGCTCTACTGTATGGTAACCTGGGGATCTTGTAACATAGCCTCAGGTTGACCAATGCCTTGTCAGTGACATTTTATAGATGGGAACTATGTGAAAATCTGTTGTACATTAACCCTTTGGCATTTACATTACTGTCTATTTACGATTATATTTTCAGTGGATTGGCAGTACCGGTAGAGGGTTGAATGCTATGCTTTCCAGCATAGAGTTACGTCCCTTTATAGTTTGAGTTCAAATCCCGCTGAGGTAAACTTTGCCTTTCATCCTTACGGGGTCGATAAAATAAAGCACCAGTAATGCACTGGGTAATTGCTGGCCTTGTGCCAAAAGAAGAAACAATTATATTTTCACATTAAAGGTTTTGATCTCACATATATCGAATCTATGAGTTTTTGATATTATTTATTTTGATAACAATACCTTAACATCAGTATGATGTTACAGTTACAGTCGGTTTGAACAGAAAGAGGTGAGAGAATTCAGGTCAGATATGGCTGATTTAAATGCTAAAGAGTTAAAATGTGTGTGAGTGTATGTGTAAGTGCGTATGAGTAAGTGTGTATGTGTAAGTGTGTATGTGTAAGTGTGTATGTGTAAGAGTGTATGTGTAAGAGTGTATGTCTATGTGTGTGTATGTGTAAGAGTGTATGTCTATGTGTGTGTATATATGTATCCATGTCTGCATTTGTTTATGCCCTGTAAATTATTGGCTTGACAAAAAATGATCCATAAGATAAGTAACAGGCTATAAGAAATATGAACGGATGTCAATATAATTAACTAAACTACCAGAAAACCACCCTTCAGGTGGTTTTCTGCTAGCATGTGTAGTGTTTATATTGATATTATACGCAAGTATATATACATGTAGATATGATACATCAAATAAAATCGTAATTGACAATATAAACAGAAATTGAACGAAGACGTTGTTACGCTGTCTTATGTAATGAGTAACGTAATCCATGATACATTAAAAAAAGACGATATTAAATATAAACTGCATTAGGAGAAAATTAGAGACAGAAAATTAGTATGTTTATTTAAGTGATCGCCACCGAAAGTGTTGACATCACACACTCTCTATTTCTATGTATATGTTAGTTGAAGTGGTGATGGTGGCAACGATATACTGGAAGTGCAACTTTGAAAAGAAGTCAATTTTAAATTATTTATTTTTACGAAATTATTTTTCTTTACGAAATTTAGTAGATAAATTATGTAATATTCATTTATTATTTATTCAAAGTAATCCAGCTTATTTTACTAACAGGATAACAAAAAAAAATAAACCGTACGCAATCATGCAGACCTTCCTTTATTATAGTTTAGATGCCTTCAATACAATGGCTGCAAACTAAAGACTGCAACCAAGAAAAGAGTGATATATATATGTATATATATATATATATAATATAGAAATGGCTTCTACAGGACTAGAACTGTTTCATTCGGGAGAAATCATCAGGAGGCCCGATTGAACCCAGAATAAACATTATATATATATATATATATATATATATATATATATATATATATATATATATATATATATATATGTGTGTCTATTAATAATTGTTTCTACTTTAGGCACAAGGCCAGCAATTACCCAGTGCATTACTGGTACTTTATTTTATCGACCCCGTAAGGATGAAAGGCAAAGTCAACCATATATATATATATATGTCTATTAATAATGGTTTTTATATAA
>OZ024748.1:16358537-16361037 GCA_964016885.1 Eledone cirrhosa
ATTTTTAAACTATTTTCCAACAGCCATAACTTCAAAGTTATGAACAGGTTTCCAACAGTTCATAACTTCAAAGCTAGATGAGGTTACTAGTTTATTGATGTGATGTTTGTGAATCATTCAGATATGTGTTGTTAATAAATGTTTGTTTGAAAAAATAATCATTTTACTGAGAGAAAAATAAAAAACAGGCACAACTGTAGCTGTATAAAATATACACAGCAGTCAACAAATTAAAGCATTCATATTTATCTAACGATACATTCCATTGTAATATTTTTGTAAAAAACTTGGTTAAGTTTTGCACCAAATACCAGAAAAATAATGGAAAAATATACTAATTCCTCCAAAATTTTGACTATTTGCAAAATTTAACAGAAAACCACAGACAGTGTCATTCATTAAACATATGGTAACCTGTCTCTAGTCAGGCTATTTGTTTCTCAACCATTTGAAAGCATATTTCATCTTTCTCGCATGTGATGGAAAGAACAAATATCATTAATAAGGGTGAAAAATATCTCTTCCCTATATTATTGTAAGCTAAGCTTTCAATATTTCTATCAATTCTTTATAGTGATGGTGTTATTAAATGTAAGCGGTTCTTGCTATGGTTGTATCTATTTTCTCATACTGTTGAAATATGAGTATTCTCTAATTCGGGTATGTGTATACATATATATAATCAGAGGTATATATTGAGTTAGAAACTCAAAATATTCTCTTACAATTAAATAGCTCAAAGAAAGAAGTTTTTCTGAGCCGTGTAATATAATTGAATATACAAGAGAGGTAAACACAAATATAAACATACATGTGTTTCTAGCAGCGTATGTTTGTGAGACACGCTAGGTTCTGATGCCATGTGCATTATTTTATATTCGCATACAATGACACACGACCGTGACTTCTGGCGTCACGCAGTAATACAGGGTACCCGACCTCCCATGGGTACATGCTGAAGCATATAAACAATATGCCCCCACTCCCCCCACCGCAAGGTGGTCGTGGAGGTGCCACGGCAAAAAAGCACCCAGCCCACACTGTAAAGTGGACGTGTAGGCGCCACGAAAAAGCACCCAGCACTCACTGTAAATGAGGTTGGTGTTAGGAAGGGCATCCAGCTGTAGAAATCAAGCCAGATCAGTTCCTGATTGAGCAAGGCATGGTCAGCCGACCAGACACTGCTCACAACAGGACAACCCGTCTAACCCATGCTAGCGTGGAAGAACGGACGTAAAACGGTGATGATGATGATGATGATACTATTCAGTCTTCTGATATACTTAGAAGTGGAGGGATTACTCATCTTTACATCCAAGAATTGGTAATTTCCTTCGCTAAAAAATTGTGAAACAGCTACCAAAGCTGTCTGGGTGTTCAGCAGTTGCCCAGTATAGGTTTGTTTTTCTTTTTCTTGATTTATTACTTTAAATTGAGTCTAGCAAACCATATTGTTATAGTTAGTATTTTTTTCACCCTAACGAACTTGGTCCCTTACAATTCGAACACGTGTATGTTTATATTTGTGTTTACCTCTCTTGTATATTCAATTATATATATATTTCAATATATTTAAAAGGTGAAGGTGAAAATGCACAGAAGTATATTTAACCCTTTAGCATTTAAACCGGCCATACTTGGCCAGAATTCTCTCAACCTCTTTCTGTTCAAACTGGTTGTAACCGGTTGCACATACTTATGTTAAGGTATTGTTAGAATCGTCATAACTAGATGATTCTAACAGAAATGTCCAGTTCGCTCATCAGTTGAAATATTTATGTTATGGATATCCAGATATCTTTAACATAAATATTTCTGTTAGAATCCTCTAGTTTCATGAAACCTTGATTAATGGAATAATTATATTGTGTTGTTTATTATATAATATATATACATAAAACATTAACTGATTAAGCACTCAATACATCTAAGCAAAGTATAAGATTTATTTTCTTCAAAGGTACTAACCCCTTTCTCTTCAGAATGAAAAAAACAAAACATACTATGTACAAGGATGTTCCCTGACATGACCACAGTCTAATGACTGAAACGAGTAAAAGAGTAAATGTGTATGCATGAGTGTGTATGTGTGTGTGTGTGTGTGTATGTTTGTGAGTGAGTGTGTGAGTGTATATGTGTGTGTATGTGTGTGTGAATGTATGTGTGGGTATGTATGTATGAGTGTGTATGTGTGGGTATGTATGTATGAGTGTGTATGTGTGTGAGTGAGTGTATGTGTAGGGGCATATATGTGTATGCATGTACGTATGTGTGTATATATGTGTGTGTGTGTGCAGGGCCATGTCTGTGTGTATGTATGTATGAGTGTATGTGTGTATAAGTATGAGTGTTTGTGCGGGGGCATATATGTGTGTGTATATATATGTGTGTGTGTATATGTGTGTGTGTGTATATGTGTGTATGTATGAGTGTGTATATGTGTGTATGTATGAGTGTGTATATGTATGTATGAGTGTTTGTGTGGGGGCATATATGTGTG
>OZ024748.1:16368537-16373537 GCA_964016885.1 Eledone cirrhosa
TATGGGCAAAGTCAACCAGCAGGAAACCCAGCTCAAGACCACAAGCAAGATAGTTGGATAAGATCCATAAGCTCAGTTGATATTGCTTAGGAATCCAGCCAGATTATTTGGAAATGGTAGCTTTTGATAGGATCTTCTGGCAGGCATGTCTGAGGACTCTACCCTTCGTGACCCTCTCATGAATATATGGGAGAAGGAGACATCCTCCATGTGTATGTGTTGGACCTTGGTCAGTTCCGACAACAAGTGCTCCAATTGATTCGGTCAACTCACGAAATTAACATGCCAGTGGCTGAGCATTCCACAGATGCATGTAGTCTTAACATAATTCTAAGGGAGTTTCAGTGTCACACAGTATGTGGTTTGGTTGGCTTTTCAATTACAGATACAGCTCATAAAGTACCTTGCTGAAAAGCATAAGAGGTCACTAAGAATCAAACACATGGCTTTCCACTAACTACTATGCCACATATCTTCACTCGGTAGAGGAAATGAAAAACATTATTCTTGAACACACAGCTTTACAATTGTGAATAAAACCCACTAACAGCTATGCCATAATTGTGAACCAGACACACTAACTACTATGCCACAATTGTTAATCAAACCCACTAACTACTATGTCACAATTAGGAACCAAACCCACTAACTACTATGCCACAATTGTTAATCAAACCCACTAACTACTATGCCACAATTGTGAACCAAACACACTAACTGTTATGTCACAATTGTTAATCAAACCCACTAACTGCTATGCCACAATTGTGAACCAAACCCACTAGCTACTATGCCACAATTGTGAACCAAACCCACTAGCTACTATGCCACAATTGTGAACCAAATCCACTAACTACTATGCCACAATTGTGAACCAAACCCACTAACTACTATGCCACAATTGTGAACCAAACACACTAACTGCTATGTCACAATTGTTAACCAAACACACTAACTCCTATGCCATAATTGTGAACTAAACACACTAACTGTTATGCCACATATCTTCATTAGTTAATGGAAATGATGAAGTTACCCTATTTCTCGGAGCTGAAGACGCTTCGTCCTTCAGGACGCACCATAATTTTGACAACTAAAAATTTGTAAAAAAATGATAAACACTCTCGGGCTCCAGGACGTATGGTAGAATTTTGAGACTTATTTTAGCCAAAAAGTAACGTCTTTGATGCCGGGAAATAAGGTGTTCTCAAACTGGTCATCTAGCCTTAATGTTTGTAACATAACATGCTCAGATAAACGTGTGCTGGAGTTAAGCAGTTAAGTCATGTGAAAAATTACGATCACCATTCTAGGGCAATTTTTTACAGTCATAAGAAGTCTTTCCAGATACAAACCCTTTTAGCTGCCTCCTACGACTTACACAGCGATATATTGTTCCAATTCTAAACCAAATACACATCGCCTCCATAGCATCACCAATATGTCTGTTTTATATGTCTGTTGTTCAATACTTGCCAATGTATGTTAATTTATTTACTTCAAATTAATGGTTCCAACTCATAATGATAATGTTAGTATCTCCCTGTAGTTACATTCTGATCATATTTGATTTAAATAAAGCTTCACTTATGCATTCTATCTTCCATATTTATATTAAATACTTACTTTTTTTCTACTCCCATTTAAAACCAAACCATTTTTAGATTCCCTTTCTGTTTCAAGAGTATTATATATATTTATATATATACATATATATATATATATATCATTTCTTTTCTTTCTATTTTCAGTAACAATCTAAGATATTTTCTTGAAACTGAACATTTCAAAACAATGCCTATTTCCTAAATATATCTATTTAAGTATAATTATATAATACATATTTTTTTTATTTTCAATTATATATGTTACAAAAAGAAAAAAGATTATCTTCAATTATATCATCCATCTTTCAATATATTTGCATTCCTTCTTTTGTTATTTTTATCCTTATTTTTAATTTTGCGGTTAAGATTTTTCTCGGCAGCCATTTGCTGATAAGTAGGGATATTAGGTTTTAAAAAAAAATGTTACACCATATCAATTTTCAGCAAAATTGATATGGTATTTCAGTAATTTTATCAAACATTTCTTATGGCTAATGATGATAGAGGTAAGGAATATTTCAGTAATATCACTCACATCTGCTTCAAGTAGTTGCCTGTTGCAGAAATGGTAATTTAAAAGAGCCATTTTATTTTATTTTATATTTTGTTTGTTTATTTTTCTCTTTCTTTCCACCCCCCACCCCTATTTCTATTGGTTTATAATAGAGAATTTAAGAATTCTTAAAGAAATTATTCCCAGATAGTTACACCTCAGTAAATATGTCTAATAAAGCAATGATGGGGGAAATTTTCGATATGCAATTGCTAGAAAATCTCAAAATTGCAGATGATTTGGTTCAGTGAGAAATTTCAAGAAATTCTTCACATTAATTGGTTTTAACATGTTATTATTTGGATTCTGAACTTGGTTTTCATTTTCTTCTTTGGCCAGTCTGGTGGTCTTGCTGGGTTTGCCTAATAATAAATATCTCAGCAGTGGTGGCAGCAGCAGAAGGCAACCATAGGAACACTGACATAAAAGTTCCTTAATGATGTATGTATCGGAGAGAAAGAGTGGATGGTGGTGATGATGGTGGAGGAGGGGTCTAAAATGTCAGAGGGGGAGTTCAGAGAGAAGCTGGAGAGAGAGTGAGCAGTGGAGGTGAAGAGAGGAAGCAAGAGACAGTTAAAAAGAAAGTAAAACAGAGAGAGATGGGGAGAGAAAGAGAGTAAAACACAGGGAGAGGAGAGATAGTGAGAGAGAGTAAAACAGAGAGAGAGGGGAGAGAGCAAGAGAGACTTATGGAAGAAAGCAATTATCCATTATTTCATAAAAATGGCTACAGATTGTTGAGTAAGAATTGTGGCACCTCTGGTTTCAAATTGTGATCTAAGAGTGGTTCTGGTGAGGAAAATAAACCAATACTTGAAGCAGTTAATAACTTATATGGAGGAGATTACCTCCATTTTATTCTTTTACCAGTTTTAGTCATCAGACTGGCCATGCTGGGGCACTATGTTAAAGCGATTTCAGTCAATCATGCCAACCCCAGTACTTATTTTTCCCTCTCAAACCCATGCTGGCATGGAAATGTGGACATAATGATGATGATGATGATATATATTTTTTTGAGCTTTTATTAAAAATCATATTTATTTTTTTTTTTTTTTTTTATTGTCATAGGGGTGTCATCCTGCCACATTGCATGTTTTGTAAACCTGGAACTTATTTTATCTATCTTTTTTTTTCAAACCATTAAGTTCAGGACATAGATGCGCATGCACACACACATATATAGTGTATATACTTGTATATAAGCTGAGGAATATGTAACCAAAAAATCGTGGGTGAAATGAGGAGTGGTCGACTTATATTTGAGGTAAATATTTTGATGATTTTCACCAACTTAAAATTCTATGTAAATAAGGTTTGGATTTTTGCCCATTTATCAGACATAAAATAGTGGGGTCAGCTTATATTCATGTCTGCTTATTTTCAAGTATATATGGTATATATGCTCAAATGGAAAATAGATGTTCAAAAATGATTATATATATTTTATTCAAGACATTGGTTAACCTAAGATTATAGTATAAGACAATTGGCCAGGGTCCTACACAGTGGAAGGGAACCTGAAACCACGTGGCTGAAAATTGGACTCTTTAACTACACAGCTATGCCTGTACTTACATGTATTTTCATGTCATTGTGGAAGCACATGATTTGGTTGTCAGGATGTTCAACTTATGATAATAAGATTGAGTGTTCAATTCCTGGACTTGAGGGCATGTTGTGTTCTTGTGCACAATATTTTACTTCACATTGCTCCTTCTGCCAGGAGTTTTGATCAGTAGATAGTATCAGCAATGGAAAGACCAATGGAAACATTGTTTCTTTGGTCCGATCTGATGATCTGATGTCATTAGGAATTTAGAAAACTAATAAACAATTCACCAGAACTTTCAATTCACAGTGAAAACTACTATCCATAGCTGCCTCATTAATTATGCATTTATATTTATTCATAAGAAAGAAAAGAAGTAACTCTGTATACACATGAGGAATTTTTCTAAGCTTCTCTCATTCCTTTATTAGTTTTCTCTTTGTTTCAGTAAAGTGGAAAGACATTGTTCAAATACATTTGCTTCATTTAACCATTTTCAGGCTAAACTGCCAGAAGCTGTTCATGGTTCTATAATACAAAACTACTTCTTTTAAAGTGTTTATATTTATTTGAAAACCTTCCATAATAGTTTTATATAAAAACCTTTGTTAAGATATATTTCAAGCACCAGCTTAAACTTTTTCACACCAGACCACCATAACCACATTTAGTTCTATGATACAAAACTGTTTTATAGTATCTATATTCATCTAAAAAAAATCTTCCATCATAATTTTATGTAAGAACTTTTGTTAGGCTATGTTCCAAATACCAGCTTAAACTTGTTCACACCATACCAACATAACTACCCTTAGATCTATGATACGAAACTGTTTCCTTTAAAGTGTTTATATTTATGTAATAACCTTCCATCATATTTTTATATAAGAACCTTTGTTAAGCTATGTTCCAAATACCAGCTTAACCATTTTCACACTAAACCACCCCAATCCACTCTTGGTTCTATGATGCAAAACTGTTTCTTTTAAAGTGCTTATATTTATATGAAAACCTTTCATAATAATTTTATATAAAACCCTTTATGTGTATATATACTTTATTTTCTCAACACTGTAAGAATGAAAGGCAAAGCTCACTTAAATGGGATTTGAACTCAGACTGCCAATCCACCATCTTAATAATAATAATGGTTTCTTATTTAGGTACAAGGCTAAACATTACACCAAAACACATGAAAACAGAAACGGGCCCCATAAAAATAAAAAAATCTTTGGACAAATTCCTCCAAGAAATCCCATATATACTTTCTACACCCAGACATGACTCC
>OZ024748.1:16383537-16393537 GCA_964016885.1 Eledone cirrhosa
TTGGGGATTGCATTGCAAGGAACCATATTCATATTCAAATGTTCTGTAAGATTAAATAGCAGCAATTAATGTTATCAGAAATAATTCTTCAAGATAATATTTTCTCATGTCAATTTAATCCTTTACATTTCATTTCATTCTTAATCGTTAATTTCTCCTTTTTAAAATGGATAATCATCATCATCATCATCACCACCAACACCTTCTCTATCATCATCTTTATCATCATAACCAACACTATCACCAACATCATCATCAACACCTTCACCATCATCATCAACATCAACATCATCCCCAACATTATCATCAAACATCATCACTAACATCATCATTACCAGCAATTTTTATAGGGACAGTGTCATGATGATATCATCATCACCATCCTCATCATCATCATCATCATCACCAACACCTTCAAGATCACCACCAACATCATCATTATCATCATCACCAACACCTTCACCATCACCACCAACACTTTCCCCATCATCACCACCATCATCATCACCAACAACACCTTCACCATCATCACCACAAACACCATGATTATCACCAACACCTTCACCATCACCACCAACACTTTCACCATCATCACCACCATCAGCATCACCAACACCTTCACCATCATCACCACGAACACTATCATCATCACCAACACCTTCACCATCACCACCAACACCTTCACCATCACCACCAACACTTTCACCATCATCACCAGCATCATCATCACTAACACCTTCACCATCATCACCAACACTTCCATCATCACCACCAACACCTTCACCATCACCACCAACACTTCCATCATCACCACCATCATCATCACCAACACCTTCACCATCAACACTTCCATCATCACCACCATCATCATCACCAACACCATCATCACCACAAACACCATCATCATCATCACCAACACCTTCACCATTATCATCACCTTCGCCATCATCAATTTTTATAGGGATGATAAATGACATTATTGTGACTATATCATCATTACCATCATCAAAGCGTGATTATTTCGATGTCATCATCGCCAGAGTCATCATCATCATCACCATCATCAGTATCAATGTTTATATGGGTATCATTACAATGTATCACCATCATCATCAAAGTTATCAGTAGCATCATTATTATTATAGCATTCTCATTACCATCACCATCATCATCATCATCACCACCATGTTATTAGGGTTATCATCATTATTACTATTATATCATTATCATCATCATCATCATCACAACATTATTAGGGGCATCATTACGAATATACCATCACTATCATCATCATCATCGTCAATGTAATTAGGCAGATTATTTACTATCATATGATGATGTCTAACATCATCATCATCATCATCATCATCAGTGTCAATATCATCAGTATTATCATCATCATCATTCTCATCAACATCCACATCATCTTCATCATTATCTTCATTATCATCATCATCAACATAATCTTTCTAATTCTCATCATCAACGAAATCATCATCATCATCAAAATCATGATTATCATCAACCATCATCACCATCGCCATCACCACCATCATCATGTCCATGAATGTCACTGAGAATTTGTTTAATGTTACAGGAATAATGAGAATGCAGGGGACTATAATGAGAATAACGAGCTTCTTCAGAAATGACATCATTAATTATGATACTCCTCCATAATTAAGTATGTAAATCTACTTTCAGTTTTGCCTCCATATCAGTAAATTTCCCATGACAAACTGACAAATAGAGAGAGAACAATGATACTTCGACTTTGATTAATAAATCATCCCTTTAATCCATTCAAGTTTGGATTACCAATAACTGATAACTATAGACCAGCTTTTGACATCTTTCATATAAATGTTGGCTAATATTTGATATAGTAATATCGCCATGTTCGACAATCACGTAAGCAGGGTCTTTAGTGGGCATCAAATTGATAATGAAAGTGAAAGTAAAGTAACCACGTTGCTGAAAAGAAAAATGAAAAAAATTTACAGCTCACACTTATGTAATAGGTTTAGCTGGCCACTTTATAAGGTTGTATATCATAAGGGGCTTCTTGGGTGTTTCAATGATGAGGGTTACAGTTATTTCTCTCTCTCTCTCTCTCTCTCTCTCATTCTCTTCTCTCTCTCACACACACATATCTCTCACCTCTGCAGATTTAGTTGGTCCCCTACTAGGTTGAATTTCATAAGAGGTATTGGGTGTTTTAATGATAAGGGCTACAGTTCTCTCTCTCTCTCACACACACACACACACATACATACATACATATATATATATATATATATATATAAGGTATGATAGATTGCTCGGAGCATTGTGGAGTATGAAAATGAAAAGAGGGCATGTTTAGAAAGTTGTACAATGCCTTGTACTGCTTTTTAAACATACCCACTTTTCAGACATACATATATATATATATATATATTCATATATATATATGGAGGCATATGGCTTAGTGGTTAGAGCATTGGTCTTGCAATGGAAAGGTTGTGAGTTCAATTCTCAGACCGGGTGATGTGTTGTGTACTTGAGCAAGACATTTTATTTCACATTGCTCCAGTTTACTCAGCTGTAGAAATGAGATGATAGGGACTGGGGTCCATATCATTCCACTGCAAAGTGGTCGTGGAGGTGCCACGGCAAAAAAGCACCCAGCACTCACTGTAAATGAGGTTGGTGTTAGGAAGGGCATCCAGCTGTAGAAATCAAGCCAGAATCAGTTCCCGTCCCACCCTTGCAAGCAGGGAAAAAGCGGACGTAAAATGAAATGAAAATGATATATAGGAAAAGAGTCAGGACCCCGATGGCTGAGCTCCGGCCGTCAGGGTCCTGACTCTTTCCCGATTACCCACTCTACTACCCAAAGTATTGAGTACTCTGGTATGTTATGGTCCACCTGGTATCTTACCACAATTCTTTGTTATATATATATATATATTTTTACACACACATGGGCATAACGTTATATATTCAGTTCCTGGACCAGGTGGCACACACTGTTCCTGAGAAAGATGTTTTATTTTACATTGCTTTTCATAATGTGTATGGCTTAGTGGTTAGAGCATTGGGTTGCAATCTTGAGGTTGTGAGTTTGATTCTCAGACCAGATGATGCATTGTGTCCTTGAGCAAGGCACTTTATTTTTCTATGTTGCTCCAATTTATTCAGCTGTAGAAATGAATTGTGATGTCACTCGTGCCAAGCTGTATCGGCCTTAGCCTTTTCCTTGGACAACATCAATGGCATGGTGAGGGGAGACTGGTATGCAGGGGTGACTGCAAATCTTCCACAAAAGACCCTGCCGGGACTTGCATGATGGAGGAGAGCTTTCTATATGTAAATCTCATGGTTATTCGTGACCAAAGGGGGTGTTTACCCTTTACATACATACATACACACACCTACATACAGCTCACACTTATGCAGATTTTGCTGGTAACTTACTAGCTTGAATTTCATAGGAGGCTTCTTGGGTGTTTTAATGATAGATGTCCCAACATACTATGAAAACCCATGTAAAATAAAACATCTTGCTCAAGAACAAATTGTGCTACCTGGCCCAGGGATTGAACATATAAGGCTATGCTCATGAATCCAATACTTTAACCACTAGGCCACACACCTTTCATTTCATGTTGATAAGGAGGAAATGGAAGTGCTGAACAAAAGCATGTAGTTGGTCTATAGAAGAGAAACAGTGGTTTAATGGTATGAGTTATTGGAAATTGATGATGGTGATGATGATGGTGGTGGTGGTGATAGTGGTGATGATGATGATCGGGATGATAGTGGTGATGATGATAGTGGTGGTGATGATGATAGTGGTGATGATGGTGGTGGTGTTGATGGTGGTCATGGTCATGATAGTGTGGTGGCTGTGGTGATGGCTATGATGGTTATGATGATGTTAATGGTGGTGGTGATGACGTTTGTTATGGTGATGATGATGATGATGATGATGATGAGAGGAATTTGGCTATTCTCTTCAAATAATACTATTAACTGTTGAAAAGGAATAAAGAATTTGATATACATAAAGGGCGTATGTGTGTGTGAATACATGTGAGTGTGTATGGTGTGTGTGTGAATATGTGTATGGTGTGTGTGTGAATATGTGTAAGTGTATGGCCGGGCATGTATGTAGCTTGTGTGTGTGAATGTGGAGTGTGGATGAGCATGTGGTCCAGCATTGTATGGGTGTGCATGTGTGTAGTGTAGGTGAGTATATGTGATTACGTGGTTTTGCTCATTGCAAAACACTTACATAATTATAAGTGTGTGTGTGTGTGTGTGTGTGTGCAGGTGTCTCTATATATCTGTGTCATTGTGTGATTTTACCATAATACAAATTAATGCCATATATATATATATATAGAGAGAGAGAGAGAGAGAGAGAGAGAGAGAGAGAGAGAGAGAGAGAGAGAGAGAGAGAGAGAGAGAGAGAGAGAGAGAGAGAGATAAATAGATACATACATACATACACACATGTGGAACTCTCAATGTATGTGAGCAAGAACATAAATAAAGATATAACAGTCACTATCAAAGCCAGGGATAGGAATACTGGCAATCACAGTATAAAAGTATTTATAATAATAGCCAAACTGAAACCCAAAATCAACAATAGACTAGAACTCAACACACAGTAGCTAACAAAGACACAAACAGTACCTTACTCCATTACATTTCGAAAATGATATGACATAGCATAGATCAGAACATAGTTCAGATCACATATCTTCTGGTCCATTCACCACTTCCAGGATTGAAAGAAAAAAACAAAACAAGATTTTCAAATTTGTTAAAAATGACAGCTAAAGAGCAATAAAAATATAGCGCTCTAAACTAGTTTCTTCTATTAATCCTTTGATGAAGGCATTTTATCCTGAAATATATAAGGACCTATAAAGAACTGCAATGTAACATCCCAACATCATTGTTATATTTTTAACAATTACTGTTCAATTCAAATTATGGGAGCTTGCAAAGAAAACACTATTTCAGATGATCCCGCTTTAGGGTGAAAGCAGAAATTGTTTGCTTAAATTTGTAATCTATGCTGACAATAAATATTTGCTCTACGGGCTTATATATACTTATATATATAAGGTGTGTAGGTGGCCGTGTGGGTAGTTGTGGTGTTTCTATGCATCAATAGATTGGAGATAGGGTTTTGATCTTCGACTTTATCTTAAATTTAAAACAATGGAGGTACATGGCTTAGTGATTAGAGCATTGGCCTTGCAATCGAAAGGTTGTGAGTTCAATTCTCAGACCGGGTGATGTGTTGTTTCCTTGAGCAAGACACTTTATTCAACATTGCTCCAGTTTACTCAGCTGTAGAAATGAGATGATAGGGACTCGGGTCCCTATCATTCCACTATAAAGTGGTTGCAGAGGCGCTACGGCAAAAAAGCACCCAGCACTCACTGTAAATGAGGTTGGTGTTAGGAAGGGCATCCAGCTGTAGAAATCAAGCCAGAATCAGTTCCCGTCCCACCCTTGCAAGCAGGGAAAAGCGGACGTAAAATGATGATGATGATCATGATCATGATATATATATATACATACACACAACCCTTATCGAATCCTCTCTGGCTTTTGGTCTTTGTCTCAATTATTACTTGTATGTATATGTGTGTGTGTATATAAATATATATATATATATGTTGAGATAATGAGTTAATGAAAGTCAGGCAAACACAATATAAATAGATAAAATTAATATATAAATAAATGTATGTCCTATTTCAATATAAATGTAAATAAATTGCAGAGGAGAGAGAGGAGAGGAGAAAGGGGGCAGGGCCAGAGAAGAGATTTTGCTCAAAATATTTACATTTTGTTTAATAATTTTCAACAGTGTGTTATTCATAACTCACTACATGTTCTATGCAATCATGTAAGTCATGCTGAGAACTGGAGATAAATTAGCATCATTTATTGTCTGTCTGTCTGTCTCTTTCTCTCTGCCAATATCACTATATGTCTATCTCTCTGTCTTTTTGTCTCTCTTGATCTCTCTGTTTTTCTCTCTCTCCCTCTCTTTGTCACTATATGTCTATCTCTCTGTCTTTTTGTCACTCTCTCTCCTCTCTCTCACTATCATTATATGTCTATCTGGTGGATTGGCAGTATTGGTAGAGGGTTGGACGCCATGCTTTCCAGCATAGTTACGTCCCTTTATGATCTGAGTTCAAATCCCGCCGAGGTTGACTTTGCCTTTCATCCTTACGGGGTCGATAAAATAAAGTACCAGTAATGCACTGGGTAATTGCTGGCCTTGTGCCTAAAGTAGAAACAATTATATGTCTATCTCTGACTTTTTGCTACTATCTCTCTCTCTGTCAGTTTGACTCCCTCTCTCTTCCTTTCTCACTCACACAACATCTCTCTATCTCTGGCTATGTTTCTCTCGCTCTCTCTCTCTTTGCCACTATCACTGTCTCTCTATTTCTTTTCATCACTATCTTTCTCTCTCTTCTTCTCTATCTCTCTCAATCTATCACTCTCTCCTATTCCCCCTCTCACTTTGTCTGTGTCAGTTTCTTTTTCTCTCTCAATCTATCTCTCTGTTTACTTGTGACTCCTTGTCTCTCCATCTTTCTCTCAGACTAATGGCAGACTAACTTCTCTACCGTCACTGTGGTCAATATAACACACACAAACACATACATATATCATTATCATTGTCCCTACAGTCACACATACATACACATATATACACACATATATACATACATTCCATACATACCTAACATACACACATACATACATACATGACGGCTGCAACTCATGCATACATATAAACAAACATACATTACATATATATATACACACATATATATATATATATATACACACAGACAGACTGACACACAGAAACACATATATTGGACTGTTGGAGAAAGAACATAACTCCTTAATTTGTAAATTAAGAATGCCCCCCCCCACACACACACACAAACACACATCCATACATACATACATACATGATGACTGCCCCCTCGTTATCGAGTATGGCCATTGCACAAGAGAAAAAAATAAAAAAATAAATAAATAAATAAATAAAAAAAAATAAATAAATTTAAAAAAATAAATATATATATACACACACACACACATACATATATATATATATATATACATACATATATACATATATATATATATATACATACATATATACATACACATATATTAACAATAATAATAATAATAACAACAACAATAATAATAACGACAACAACAACAATAATAATATACATATACATATATACACACACACGCACACATGAACATATCTATACACACACACACGATAGCAACTAACAGCGCTGCGATCGAATGTGGCTTTTTAGCCCAGCCAATGATCTAAAATCTCTTGCACAGAGTCGGCAACCAAAACATTCACTGGGAATAGTCGGCTGTGGTTGGAGTTCATGTACTTTTGCATGTCGCTTGAGCCCTCCTGCTGATTTACATTCTCTACCACATGTTTGGCAAGCATGATGAGTAGTATCTCCAACAGCAGCCTGGTAGTCAACCACTGGTCTTACTTTATGACTGCGAAGATGACTTTCGAGTCCAGCATTGCTTAGGCAGAGTCTCGCACAGACGCTGCAAGTCAGCACCATAGGAGGACCCTCGCCGTCTGGAAGTGCAACAGCAATGCCCTTGCTCACATCCCACTTTACTTTCTCGTATGCGATTCGAGATGCCTCAAAGGCAACTTTTCCCTCATATACAGTCTTTCTCCATTTATTATGATCAGCAGCAATATTTTCCCATGTATCAGCAGAGATGTTAGCGTCTTTCAAAGAGGCTTTCAAGGAATCCTTAAACCTCTTTTTTGGTTTATGTGGCGGTCGTTTTCCTTTAACTAACTCTCCATAAAAGAGTTATACATACATACATACATACATACATATATAGCCACAATATTTTGAATCTTCAGACTACATAAAATATTCTTCTGATTCACAGAATGAATTATTACAGAAGGAATAATGAAAGATTCCTTTTATTTACAATACATCTGGGAAGGTAGCCAGTCAAAAATATACTTGAAGTTAAAAGAAAGAGACAAAACATACACACACATATATTCATCATCATCATCAGCATTTTATGTCCATTCTAACATGTTAGCATGGGTTAGACGAGTTGTCCTGTTGTGGGCAATGCCAGGTCATGTAACCATGTCTTGCTCACACACAGCTGATTTTGCCTTCGTTTCTACAGATGGATGCCCTTCCTAACACCAACCTCATTTACATGTGTGTGTGTATGTGCGCACACACACACATACACACACACATATATATATATGTATATATACCCACACTTACATACATACATAAATACATATGTGTGTATATATATAAATATATATATATAAATATATATATATATAAGTAGAAGGGGTATTTAATTTGTTGGAAATCCGACAAATATAAATATAAATGGTTATAACTGATTTAGAGCACTCAACAAGTTCCTGGCATAAATATTCAATGATATTAAATTAATGGAAACTATATTTATAAAACCATATTTATTTTATTATATATATTTCAAGGGTACCAAAATACTTTGGTACGCTTTCTTCAGATAAAATACAAAGTTTGTTTTATAAATAGAGACATACCCAGGAAAATCATACCTTATCAGTTGGATATTCTCTGGATATATAGATATCTATTTATGTTTATTGGATATTCTCTGGATATATATATATTTATTTAGGTTTGTTGGTTTACCACTGGATAGAACTGGTCATTCCGTATGATCAACCTCGATGTAAAATTATGGAGAGCACTCAACGTAATGCAACTCACCCATCTTCGTTTGTGTAGTTGGTGGTGCAAGTACGGAGTTAATTATTATAATAAAACAGGAGGCCTCCTGTTATTTTATTTTATTATATATATATATATATATATATATATATATATATATATATATATATAATTATATATAATCATATATTCTGGAGAGGAGATTGCGTTGGTATTGACATGTAATGCGTATGAAGGATGACAGCTGTATAAAAAAAAGTGCAGGACACTGGATTGAGACCTTTGGCGCCATGCAGTTGTACAGAAGACCTGACTGCCATTGCATATAAACCCACAATCAATAGGCACCTCTTAACCCAATATACACCCCAGCCCTACACACCCTCTCCTGTTCCGTCCACTGTCTCGATGACACAACAGTCCACACTGTAAGGTGGCCGTGTAGGAGACACGGTAAACAAGCCCCCAGTCCACACTGTAAATGTTGTTGGTGTTAGAAAGGGCATCCAGCTGTAAAAAAACCTACCAGAGACACTTCCGTACGAGCGAGTCACAGTCTCCTGACCATTCACGCATCAAATGGAACAAAAACCATCTAACCCATGCTAGCGTGGAGGATGGACGTTAAGTCTTGCAAAACAAATTCAAAAACGAAATAAATATTTACACATATATATATATATATATATACAGAGAGGGAGGGAGAGAGAGGGGGAGAGAGAGAGACATACATTCATACATACAAACAAACATAATTCAACAGCATTAGATCATTGTTACAAGAGTACACCTCACTTTACCTATATATCAGCAGTTCCTTGTATTCTTTTGTCACTGACAGTACGAGCCTAATTCCTCTCTAATTGCGTGTTCTTTCATTTCATGCCACCAATTTACATGATACTGTCTATCATGTTCAACTTTTATTTTTCGGCTTCAGTTTTCTTTTGGCACACATTGGACAAAGGTTGGTGAATGCACACACACACACACACACACACACACATTATATATATATATATATATATATATATATATATATATATACCTTTCATCCTTACGGGGTCGATAAAATAAAGTACCAGTAATGCACTGGTAATTGCTGGCCTTGTGCCTAAAGTAGAAACAATTATATATATATATATATATATATATATTCATATACATACATATGGTGGCTGCCA
>OZ024748.1:16398537-16448537 GCA_964016885.1 Eledone cirrhosa
GACGGGAACTGATTCTGGCTTGATTTCTACAGCTGGATGCCCTTCCTAACACCAACCTCATTTACAGTGAGTGCTGGGTGCTTTTTTGCCGTGGCACCTCCACGACCACTTTGCAGTGGAATGATATGGACCCCGGTCCCTATCATCTCATTTCTACAGCTGAGTAAACTAAATTTTATATATATATAAAATTGTATAGTATATAGACTATTGCAAAGTTTGCCTCACTTTCAAACAATGTTGATCCCCTTCACCTGTTCTTGATAATGTAATAGTGGTTATGGAGCTGGGATGAGGGGCTGTTTCAATTGACCAAGGCTGTGTGGAGCCCATCCGTCTCCAAGTCTGAATATAGTAGATTTTCTCCAGAGAACGATAGTAAGTTAAAGAAAGGAAGTGAGGAAGAATCGACCCCAGTACTAGACTGGTACTTTTATTTTATCGACCTCAAAAAATGAACAGCAAAGTTGAACTCGGCAGAATTTGAACTCAGAGAGCCGAAACAAATACCATAAAGCACTCTATCTGATGTTCTAATGACTCTGCCAAACTGTTGCCATGTCTGTATAACCTTCATTATTCAGCTTCTATACTATGGCGCTCACTCGAAGAAGGGGGAATTTCTTCATCTTCATTTCTTCTCTGAATATATATATCAATCAGTATTTTGAAATTATATTCAATAGAAACGGAAACCGTAAAAAAAAAACCAAGGTAGAATTATTCACATTGTCTATTTGAAAGTCACAAACATTCTCTTGTTAATGTGTTCTACATATGAAACCAACTAAGTTAAAAGTTTAATAGACTGAACTTTTGGAAAACTTTAAATTACACTCAGCCTTGGTCAATCGAAACAGCCATAACTACTATTACATTATCAAGAACAGGTGAGGAAGATCAACATTTTTTGAAAGTGAGGCAAACTTTGCAATAGTCTACTGTATAGATTATACAATTATATATATATATATATATATATATATCTTCTACGTACATATAATATATATTTATACATATATCTAAACCCATGCTAGCGTGGAAGATGGGCATTAATATCTTCTACATACATAATATATATATATATATATATATATATATATATATATATATATGTATATATCTTACACATACATATAATATATATATAACACGCACATATATAAATATGTATGTATGTGTATGTATGTATGTGTATGCATATATGTATATATGTGTATGCATATGTGCATATCTCTATGTATACATATATGTGTGTCTCTACACATACAAATATAGGTAGACATATTTCTATAGTGATAGGTAAAATTACATATATATGTATATATATATATATATATATATATATATATACATACATACATATATATACACATTGACACACACACACACATATATATATATATATATACACATATACATACACATATGCATATATATATACACACCCATACATATGTATATACATATTGAATATTTCTGTCTGAGACAAAAGAAAGTGAGTGTATGTATTTCTTGCAATAATGGAATGGATGGGAGTTAAAAATTGAATAATATACTATCGATTTTTCTCTATACATTGGAGTTAAATATGAATTGATTCTGTCACATCTAATGAAAGGTAGACATCACTTTCATTAGGTACTTACATCCAACGAGATTTCAACCTGTCTTTATCAATCCAATCACAGAAAAACCACAAAAACTTCCCTAAGTCATCCTTTAATATTTTTCTTCTTCAAAATATTCCTACGTGGTTCTTTAAAGGTCATCAAATATTAATGTATATTTTAAGATGTCTTATTTTATTTTTTGTTCTTTGGGGGGTTTTGGTATATTTTTTTTCATCCTTACCAAAACCTTCGTCGTTCATATATTCCCAGACGAAGGCATTCTCGATGTTATTCTTGTTTCAGAAAAGAACATTCAAGGTTATATTGATATTGATATTTATATTGATATTCATTCATAAAATCAAAGAGTGGTTTTTGATTTTGTGTTTGTATGTATAAAAAATAACAGAAAAAAACCCATCAAACAGAAAAGATTAAAGGGCCTTAACTCTAGATGACCATTTTAAACATGGCAAAGCCCATCTCATCTCCAGGTGAGAACATAGCTGATTTCTTCTTGAGGAAGAACAAGAGACAAAGAAGGAGTAAGAACAAAAGGAGAAAGAGGCAAAGGAAGAGAATATGGATGAGAAAGAGAGAGAGAAAGGAAAGAAGGAAAAAAAGAGAGGATGAGAGAGAGAAAGAGGGTGTAAAAACACACGAGCAAGAGACAAAGAGTAAGAAGAAATGACACAGGAAATCCAAACCCCAATACAGGACTGGTAATTTATCGATCTTGAATAAAAGGATGAAAAGTGAAGTTGACCTTTGTAGGATTTAAACTCAAAGAATTATGTGTTGAAACAAATAAATACCAAGACAGTTTTAATAACAAGCCCTAATGACACTATTAATTTGCCCTGATCACTGCTACCCCTGTGACTAATAGGTCACTAGTGTGCCTATTCTCATTCTGAAAATGGGGCTGTGAAACCCTTGAAATATTAATATCCAAGCAGATTTCAGACTGCTATTGTTACTAAACTAAACACAAAGGATTTCTAACAATATATGGAAAAGAATTTTAATAAACATTAATCAAATTGGAACACAGCAGTGTTTTCAATATAATGTGGAAAAGCCTGAAGAAGTCTAAAGAAAATACCATTGAAGAGATACTTAGGAAGAATCAACATATTGTATACTATACCAAGCAAACATTTAGCAAATCAATACAGAATCTGGCAAAGTATTGAACAGGCAGCAATTCTACAAACTTTGGTAGTTAGTAACAAAACAACATTTTCTATCAGAAAATAAAATAAAAATTGTTCACAAATGTAGCCTACAAAGAAATGAATGAAAAGGATGGATGGAAGATGTATAGCCTAGTGGCTATACATATGACAAAAGAACACGCCAAGTGGAGAGGATCTTATACTGCAAGCATGGAACAGTAAACATAAAATGATGATAATCATCATCATCATTTTCGTTTCCACATCCACTTTCCCTGCTAGCAAGGGTTGGACAGATCCATTTAGACCAAGTCAGTACTGAAGTGGAACCACTGATCTCCCAGACAGACCAGGGACCTGTGTCTCACTTTCCATTGAGTGTTCAGGAAAGGTTATCATGCTTTTGACACAACTGAGGGACCTCCTAACCCTTTGATACATACATACATACATATATATACATATATATTAGGAGGTCCGTCAGTTGTGATGGCTTAGTGGTTAAAGCATTGGGCTTGCAATCGAAAGGTTGTGAGTTCAATTCTCAGACCGGGTGATGTGTTGTTTCCTTGAGCAAGACACTTTATTTCACGTTGCTCCAGTTTACTCAGCTGTAGAAATGAGTACCGGCCTGCCCGCCCAGCCAGTGCGATGGTGTTATCTTATGGCTAAAACAGCACGACGTGCTGTGACCAGCAGCGTCGATTGGCGCCTGACAGACTGGTCAGTCAACATGATCAAGGTGATATATATATATCATTTCATCATTCATTCTTTTTTGCTCACAGAATGTTTATAGCTCGCTGTGACTTTCAGTCACCCTCTCTCATTCAATCGATACAACTGACTCTCTCCTCTCACTTTCTCTCTCTTTCAATCTATACAACTAACTCTCTCCTCTCACCACTTCTATCACTCTCTCTCTCTCTCTCTCTCTCTCTCTCTCTCTCTCAAACTATACAACTGACTCTCTCCTCTCACTCTCTGCTATCTATCCATCTGTCTATACATCTCTCAATCCCCCACTCTACATTTTTTATCAACATAACTTCACATGATGTAAAATCTCCCATGAGACATCACAATTTCATACATTATGCAAGTTACATAGTTGAATTTTTTGAAAAACCGAACATCGTGTGTGTGTGTGTGTGTGTGTGTGTGTGTGCATGAAAGTGTGTGACTATGTGAGTGTATGGATTTCTGTGGCATCATTAACTCATTTTAAACTAGACACCATTTATGTGCATGTGTGTGTGTATGTGTTTGTTCATGTGTGTGTGTGTGTGTTTGTTCATGTGTGTGTGTGTGTGTGTGTGTGTGTTTGTTCATGTGTGTGTGTGTGTGTGTGTGTGTGTGTGTGTGTGTGTGTGTGTGTGTGTGTGTGTGTTATGTCACAAATGATATCTTTTTCTTTTTCATTCCTCTCCTCTTCAGCCTTCTCATTCATCTTTCCGTCCTCTTTCCTTCCCCTCATCATCTCTTCATCTTCTTCCTTATCTTCACATATCTCTTGAAAACTCCAGAATTACATATATTCTTTTCCTAACTTTCACAACCCAGTAGTTCAATTATTCTCACTTATTGGTTTTTAAAT
Source organism: Eledone cirrhosa (assembly GCA_964016885.1). NCBI lineage: Eukaryota > Metazoa > Mollusca > Cephalopoda > Octopoda > Eledonidae > Eledone > Eledone cirrhosa. Next base: position 16,402,926 of record OZ024748.1, read on the forward strand.
GCAATAAATTTGAGAATTTAATACACATTAATTAATTTTAAATTTGTATAATATATTTACTAAACGAGATATCGTTTGTTTTATGCTCACTATTTCATTTTCTCCTGTTTAATTAACATGTTTCTGGATAAATTGTTATTTCACCTGAGGCATTCTAACTAGGTAGTACATGTCTGTGTGTCTTCTCTCACATCCATCAAAGTTTTTAATGCTTCTTATTCTCCACTTACTTATTCTTGAGAGGGTCATGGGGGCAGAGTCCTCAAACATTCCCTGCAGTGGTTCTTAGTATCACAGACTTCCGACCCTTCTAGATACACACTTCTTCCATATAAGTAGATATATTTCTAAACCTTTCTTTATACATATAAAATCAAAGCCATTACAGTTACCTACCCAACACAACCTTTAATGATCTATTAACCATCAACACATACCAATAACGCACGCACACACAAATGCACGCACACACACAAACACACACACACCACCAACACACACAGACACACCAACAGCACACACCAACACACACACCAACATCACACACAAACACACACATCAACAATACACACACACACACACAAACAACACACACCAACAGCACACACACACCAACAAAACACACACAAACACACATTAACAAAACACAAACACACAAACACACACTAACAAAACACAAACACAGAACAACATACAAACACACACACCAACAGCAAGAGCACACACAAACACACACACCAACAAAACACCAACACACAACAACACACACACACATATACACAACACACACCAACACACACAAACAAACTAACATACACACAACACAACCTCTTTTACGCCAACTAATTACCACAACAGGCTTTTTATCCAACTTAACCAGTCACTCTTTCCTAGCACTAGAATATATTTAACATCTTTGACTGAAGCCAAACCCTTCACCCTTTTCTTTGCCCACTTATTCCTGGGAAGGTTGTGGCGGTAGAGTCCTCAAACAACTCCAACCAGCAGGTCATGTCAGAAGCAACCATCTCCAAATAATATGACTGGAGCCTCAAGCAAGGCAAGCCAAGATCATGGATGTTATCCAAGCATCTTGCTCAGTTTTATATGCTTCTTCTATTTCTTCGACCAGTTATTTCCGAGGGGGTCATGGGGTGCAGAGCTCTTCAAACAACTCCAACCAGCAGGTCATGTCAGATGCAACAATCTACAAATTGTATGGCTTGATCCTCAAGCAAGAAAACCTGAGATCATGGATGATGTCCATCCATCTTATTCTGTTTTATATGCTGATACTGATATTTCAATAATCTTTTAATCTTTTGATGGTTTCAGTCATCAAAGAGTGGCCATACTGGAGTACAATCTGTAAGGATTTTAGTTGATCACATCAAAACCCCAACCACGCCATTACTTATTAATTTTGTTGGGCTTTTTAAAGCCTGTTACTTGTTTATTTGATCCCTTTTTTGTTAAGCTGCTAGTTTTCAGGACATAAACACACAAAGATAGACATGGATACATACACACACACACTTAAGCATATATATATTGATACACACACAAACACACACGCATATATATATGGATACACACACACATATATATCGTCCGAAACGTTAAGATATATATATACTATCTATGTATATATATATACTATCTATGTATAAATATATATACTATCTATGTATATATATATATATATATATATATACTATCTATCTATATATATATATATGCTATCTATGTATAAATATATATATACTATCTATGTATATATATATATATATATATATATATATATATATATACACTATGTATATACATATATATACACTATGTATATACATATATCAGTGTAAGATGTTAGAGATGATCGCACAATGAAATGCGCTCAGTATGCATTGTAAAGTAGTAATATAGGTGTCATGTTAAAAAGAACCCAATTCATGCCAGTGTAAAGTGGGTGGCATTCAGAAGGGTATCCAGCTGAAGAAATGACACCAGACAAGAATGCATGAAGAAGATGTAGTCATCTGATCCGCTCATTCTCAGCACGACACAACCCGTCCAGTACATGCCAGTGTGGTGTGGAAAAACGAACATAAAACGGTGAAATTGATGATGATGATGATGACGATTATCATTGCTATCAAATATTAGTTTCTAATTTAGGCACAAGACCAGTGATTTTGTGGGAAGGGAAAATTGAATTAAATCGACCCCCAGTGCATGACTGGTACTTTATTTTATCGACCCCGTAAGGATGAAAGGCAAAGCAAAGCTAACCTCTGCAGGATTTGAACTCAGTTTGTAAAAGTGTGTAACTCTATGCCATAAAGCATGTTGTCTCACGGAAGTTTGAAATGATATATACTCTTATATAGAATCACGACAGTGTTATTAACAGAGTGCGTTGGTGGGGTGGGAGAGGGAGGATTCTTCAGCATGAGCAACACTTTAGTGTCAAAGAAACAGGCATAGAATCTTAACAGAGATAACTCTTTATGTAACACTGCACATTACATTACTGTATACTTATACAAAAGTACAAGTCCATAGTTTAACAAGACTGATGGCTGATGCCTATACAATAATATAATGTCAAAATGGAATCTAAATAAATGGCAATGACAAAGTGTTTTCTTATTTGTCTTCAATGAAGTCATTCTTCCCCGAAAAAAGGAAAAAGGAAAAAGGAAAAAAACAAAAAAAAAACAGCATAATAAAAACAAACATTTCACAGCAAAGCCAAATTGCATTGTGTATATAACTACCTTATCATAGAAAATTTGGTAGGAACTGAAGAGATAAAATATATGTTAATCTCTTCAAATGCATCCTCCTTCACAAGTAAGATCAATAAATAGCATTTCTTTTATACATTAATATAGATAAGATGCTGTGTGGGATCGTCAGATAATACATACTAAACAATGATGTTATTTTTCGTGCAGTAACTCAACAGATAGGACTAATTGCATTGTAACACTCCAAATAATCAATTTTCTCTGCATATATATACATGTGTGTGTGTGTGTGTGTGTAAATATATATATGTGTGTGTGTTTTTATGTATGTAAATATATATATGTGTTTGTGTTTTTATGTATGTATATATATGTAAATATATATGTGTGTATATATGTAAATATATGTGTGTGTGTGTGTGTGTGTATACGGGTATGTATACATGTATATATATATGTGAGTATATATGTATATATATGTGGGTATATATGTGTATATATAAATGTGGGTAAATATATGTATATATATATATATATATGTGGGTATATATATGTATGCATATATATATGTGGGTTTATATATATGTATATATATATGTGGGTTTATATATATGTATATATATATATGTGGGTTTATATATATGTATATATATATATGTGGGTTTATATATATGTATATATATATGTGGGTATATATATATATATATATATATATGTGGGTATATATATATATATATATATATATATATATATATATATATATATTCTTTCCCTATTTGAAGAAGCTATTGGATTTTCATAATTCTAAAGTCAAGATTCTTCATACTTTAAATAATGACTGTCATATTTAATTTGATAAAGCAACATGTCCTGTAGCAATTTCCTTGAAAACACAGCTATTTAAAAACATTGCTATTAAGCATATCTTGGAAATTGTTCTTACTATGAACATGATGCTAACATCAATGGAAATCTAATACATTCTTGGATTTCTTATCACGTCCACATTTCAGAATTATGGTTTGGTTGAGTATCTGATAATATTTGATAACCTCTAACGTTTATTTATTCTGGTAGAAACTAATTAATATTTTATATATATATATATATATATATATATATATACAGAGTGAGAGAGAGAATTAGGGAGAGAGTTTATATTAAAGTTCATATCATACACTTAATATTTATGCACGACTTTAGGTTTCAGGGCCCGGTTATGATCACTACTGTCCTGCACACATAAACACAGATTAATGAACAAAGCTAGAATACAAACACACATAGATTCAGACACGAAAACACACCAAACAGAAGACACACACACGCAAATGCATGAGCAAATGGACAAAGACAAAAATAAATAAATAAATAAAATAAAAATGGCGTAGACATTACAATACAACAGGAGGAAACAATAGTACCACTGATGGTGTGACAAGTGTTTGATGAAAGAACTTTGATAGACTATATATATATATATATATATATATATATATATAGTGACGAAACATAAGTCAGTTGCATGAACTCATAATCCTTTATTTACTGCTATATATATTTCGATGATAGCCATTGAATCGCTATGACCTCATCAGGCAGTTAGTCAGTTCTTAGATATGCCAGCTCTGTGTTTATAGTGTTGATGGTATACATATGAGCTTGTTAGGAATAATTTAATATTGGCAGGAATAGTCTTAATTCTCTCTCTATATATATATATTGATATATATATATTTCGTTTCTGAATTTGTTTAGCAAGATTCTTTATCTGAAATCGTGTGTTGAAACCGATATTGTTATACTTTGGGAGGGTCATGTTGCCAATAAGAAACACACGCACCAGTTGCTTTCACTTCAATTTATTATATATTTATAAATTTACAAATCTACAAACTTATAAATTTCTGGTTGGTTGGTTGGTTCCACAACCAGATAGTTGTTTATATATACAGTCATAGTCCTTTCGTCACACACTCTGTGACCTCTTCAGTTACTGGGGATTCCTTTCTTCTCTTCGTTTCTGTGCCTTTTCTTTCTTCTATCCTACGCCATTTTGTTTCTGTGTGTGTGTTGTGTGCTCAGTTTCACAACACACACACAGAAACAAAATGGCGTAGGATAGGAGAAAGAAAAGGCACAGAAACGAAGAGAAGAAAGGAATCCCCAGTCACTAAAGAGGTCACAGAGTGTGTGACGAAAGGACTATGACTATATATAAACAACTATCTGGTTGTGGAACCAACCAACCAACCAGAAATTTATAAGTTTGTAGATTTGTAAATTTATAAATTTATAAATATATAATAAATTGAAGTGAAAGCAACTGGTGCGTGTGTTTCTTATTGGCAACATGACCCTCCCAAAGTATAACGATATATATATAGTTATATGAATAACCAAAGAGTGCTTAGAAATACATTGTTTTATTAGCTAACAGTGTTTCATCCATACCCCATGGCAGGAATCATCAGAGCCTATAAAGAAGAGTATATCAATAGTTGCATGTTCCACCGAGCTGCGTCACCAGAACAAGGTTAAAGGACCAGCAGGGGGGTGCCGAGCCAGCACTATATGTCATACCAAGGGCAACATATCTGCATGTCTGGGCATATTGATATATTTGTCAACGAAACTATATCATCATCATCATCATCATTTTACGTCCTCTTTTCCCTGCTTGCAAGGGTGGGACGGGTCTTATTCAGCACAGTATCTCTCCACTTGTCACGGTCCTTCGTCATCTCCACCGTGAGCTTCAATGATCTGAGGTCTGTTCTCACCACCTCCGCCCAGGTTTTTCGTGGTCTACCTCTACCATGTCTTCCTTCAACTGGCATTTCCTGGCACTTCTTCACCCTTCGGTCATCCTCCATGCGCATCACATGTCCATACCACCTCAGTCTCCTCTCCCGTACACTACATTCTATCCCTCTCAGACAGTTTCTCTCTCAACACATTTATGCTGGGTCGTTCACGCACATTTACACTGCACATCCAACGGAGCATGCTTGCCTCATTTCTCTCCAGCCGTCGCATATCCTCTGCAGTTGCTGCCCATGTCTCACTACCATGTAGCATCGCGCTCCTCACACAGGCATCATACAACCGGCCTTTCGTACGCAGGGAGAAACCCTTCTTCGTCAACAGAGGAGGCAGCTCCCTAAACTTCTTCCAACCCGTCCTTATTCTAGATACTACAGCCTCGGAACACCCTCCTCTCATGCTAATCTGATCTCCTAGGTACCGGAAGCTATCCACCACTTCTATAGCGCCCTCCTGCATCTGAAAAATGTGTCTATCAATGCGACTTCTACTGTCTAATTTCCCTGTACATCTACTGCATACATATTTCTCCCTACCTGTTAGTTTGCCTGTTATCCTGCTACATCTCTTGTGTATTGAGGATCTGCATTGTGTGCATTTTATAGAATTTATGCCAGTTCCTTCTCTGCATATCGAACATGGCCATTTCCCTGACGGAATAAGGGTTTTGTCCTCTTTTCTACTCATCAATACTTTTGTCTTAGCTAGGTTCACTCTCAGTCTTCTTGCTTCCAACTGCTGTTTCCATAGCCAGAATTTATTCTCTAGCTCCTCTACTGATTCTGCTATAAGAACCAGATCATCAGCATAGAGAAGTTCCCATGGACAGCCAGTCTTAAACTCCTCTGTTATGGCTTGAAGGTCTATAATAAACAAGAGCGGACTGAGGACCGAACATTGATGTACTCCTACTTGTATCTGGAATTCCTCACTAAACTCCATTCCTACCCTGACTTTACTGAGAGTACCTCTGTACAAAGTTTGCACTGTCCTCACAAGCCATTCCTCAACACCTAGCTTCCTTAGGGACCACCAGATGACAGATCGGGGTACCCTATCGAAGGCCTTCTCTGGGTCAACAAAGGCTAAGTATAGTGGCTTATTTTTCTCTAAGAACCTCTCTTGCAATTGTCTCACCAAGAAGAGGGCATCTGTTGTACTCTTCCCAGGCACGAAACCAAACTGCATCCCATCTAGTTTGACCCTTTCTCTAATTAGTTGTGCTAATATCCTTTCTGCCACTTTCATAACCTGATCCATCACTTTTATACCCCTATAATTGCTCCTCTCCAGAGCATCCCCTTTACCTATGTAGCAATTTATGAGAATACTGCTGCACCAGTCTTTGGGTATGAGACCACCATATATAGCCTGATTGATGATGCGTGCAACCAGTTTTGTGCCTACGTCCCCTGATGCCTTCAGCATCTCAGTAACTATTCCCGATGGTCCAGCAGCCTTACCATTTTTCATTTCCCTAATCGCCTCTTGGACCCTATATTCGTCAATCTCAATAGCTGGTCCCTCTGTCGGATCTACTAAGGGTAATTTCTCTCTCTCCCATTCATTCTCCACATTCATCAGTCTCTCATAATGACATTTATATATATATATATACAAACATATATATACAAATACATATATATATATATATAAAGGCATGTGGCTGATTGGTTAGAGAAGTGAATTCGCAATCATGAGGTTGTCAGTTTGATTCCTGGACCGGGTGATGCATTATGTCCTTGAGCAAGACACTTTATTTCACGTTGCTCCTACCTGGAGTTGCAAGCGATAGATAGTATTAGCAATTGGAAAGACCAACGGAAATATAGTTTCCTCAGTCCGATTTGACAAAAGTCGATTGACAAATTTTTTTTTTTTCTATCTGTATTTTTAACTGTTGGTTAATCAATGATAAACATTGATTACCAGATAAATTAACTATGGAGATATAAAAGATACGGAAGCAAAAACCAATCCAAACCAAACAGTAAGTGTATTTTATTATTAATTCTGACAATATTATAACAATATGACCCTCCCAAAATATAACAATATATATATAAATGTGTGTGTGTGTGTGTGTGTGTGTGTGTGTGTGTACAGGTTGTTTGGGATAAATTGTATCTGTGAAAAGTGAATGGCATTGTGAAATCTAATCTCTACAGTTTTAAAGATGTCAAAATTAAATGAAATGGACAAGTGGAAACCCCTGAATATTGGGAAAGGGTAACCTGCATCATAATGAGTCGTGTTTGGCATCAAAATTCGATAATCATGATAGCTGCTCAATGCTTTTTGAACACTGTGAAAGCAATAAGACATCAAATGTAGAGCTGCAAATCTTTATTTAGCCCTTAAATTTAGTTCAAAGTTTCTTATACACAAGAAAAGATAGCACCCAAAACGCTCTTAGCAAGTAAGATACGTCAGGATGGCGCCCCTAAGCCTCCATCAAAAGTTAAGGGCCCATGATTTGAATGGAGGGATACCATATTTGGAGGTTAAGATGTAAGTTTTATATATATGAGGATTTGATCTCACACACACACACACACACAATATACATGTATATATATATATATATATATACATATATATACTAATACATACATATATATATATACATATCATCATCATCGTTGTTTAACGTCTATCTTCCATGCTAGAATGGGTTAGATGGGAATTTGTCCTACTTGAGGCAAGATTGGTCGGGTAACCGTGTCTTGCTCGTATAGGTCTATCTGGCAGCTTTTCTACGGTTGGATGCCCTTACTAACACCAACCACATTTACAATGTGGAAAAAATATATATATACATACATACACATATATATATGTATGCATGTGTGCGTGCATGTGTGTGTGTTTAATCACATATACACATATGTATGTTAGATTAGACATATACATACAAGCGCATGAATGATCACACACACACATATATATGTATGCTTGATCATACACAAACACGCATAAATGTTTGATCACGCATACATGCTTTGTTACACATACACGCACGCACATATATGCTTAATCACACATACATGCACACACATGTATGCTTGGTCACATACACACACAACTATATACTATATAAAGGTATTACTTAAACTGAATTATATTTTTTGCAACTTGGTTTTCATGCCACTGGGATCATCATCATCATCAATAGCATCATCATCATCAACAAAAACAAGAAGGATTCCTTACACTTTTTTCAATATTCTCCATTTTATATGCTTTTCTAAATCTGTCTTTTCACACCCACACACATTAGCTGGGAGAACAGGTGTTAAATAATATTAATGACAATATGTATACAATATGTGAGTGTATACACACACACATTTATATATATATATATATATATATATATATATATATATATATATATATATAAATATATCTGTATTTATGTATATATATATATATATATATCTGTATTTATGTGTATATATATATATATAAATATATCTGTATTTATGTATATATTTATATATATATATATATATATATATATGTATATATATGTATGTATTTATGTGTATGTATTTATGTGTATATATATATATATACATACATGTGTATATCTATCTATAAATATATCTATGTATTTATGTATATATTTATATATATATATATATATATATATATTTACATGTGTGTATGTTTTGTTTTTCTTCTGCCTAAACAATAGAATATAAAAAATAAAAAAATATCCTCATCGCCATCTTATTCTCTTCTTTATTTTCCCCCTTTTTTTCTAATCTTACCTTCGTTATTTTACTTCTTTCATTCCCTCTCTCTTTTTTTCTTCCTATCTCCTAATTATCTTTATTCTCTAATTAACCCTTTCAAATCCTCAAGGAATAAGAAGTAACCGTGGCGATATTTTTAATCTTTATTTAGGTTTATCGGATTGCTATTAGGGAATGATGCTATTTCAAGTTCTGCTCTCGAGAAATAAGCCTTACTGTTAATATCCCTGCGGTGTTCAAAGTTGAAATACGTCTCTTTGCCGAAATTACCTTATAATGAAATCAGTATAGCAACTTGATTCTATTGCTATCCCAAAAGAGAAACAAATAAAATAAATAAACAGAATAAATATATAAAATTAAATAAAGGTATGAAATAAAACAAGTGAAATAAATAAATATAATAAAGATATAAAATAAAATAAAATAAACAAATATAATAAATATATGAAATAAAATAAAATAAAATAAAACAAGTAAAATAAATATAATAAATATATAAAACAAAATAAAATAAAACAAAGTAAAATAAATAAATATAATAAATAAATATAATAAATAAATATAATAAATAAATATAATAAAACAAAATGAAACAAAGTAAAACAAAGTAAAACAATAAAAAATAATAATTGTTTCTACTTTTGGCACAAGGCCAACAATTATCCCAGTACATTACTGGTACTTTATTTTATCGACCCTGTAGGGATAAAAGGCAAAATAAACCTCGGCGGGATTTGAACGCAGACTGTAAAAGTTCGTAACTCTATGCTGCAAAGCATGGCATCCGACCTATCGTTACTGCCAATTCCACTGCCGATAAAAGAAGAAAAATGAATAAACATAATAAAACAAATTAAAACAAAGTAAAACAATAAAATATCGTAGAAAAATAACAATAATAATAAAAGAAAAAAAGAGTTAAGATATGATGGTAAGAAAACAAAGAATTTGTGTTGAAGAATAAAAAGTCCAAGAGAACTTCTGTGAAGACGACGCCTGTCGTGGTATAATGGCCTTAAATAAGATCTTCAGTAATTCTCAGAAATAGAATTAAAAGTTAATGATTCTTGTTTTGTCTTATTTAATTTACATCCACTGCCATATATATATATATATATATATATATGTATGTATGTGTATATATATGTATATCTATGTATTTGTATACATATAATATATATATATGTATGTATACATATATGATTATATATACATCCATATATATATCTATGTGTGCATATATATATACAGGATAGGAGGCACATGGCTTAGTGGTTAGAGCATTGGCCTTGCAATCGAAAGGTTGTGAGTTCAATTCTCAGACCGGGTGATGTGTTGTTTCCTTGAGCAAGACACTTTATTTCACATTGCTCCAGTTTACTCAGCTGTAGAAATGAGATGCTAGGGACCGGGGTCCCTATGATTCCACTGCAAAGTGGCCGTGGAGGTGCCACTGCAAAAAAGCACCCAGTACTCACTGTAAATGAGGTTGGTGTTAGGAAGGGCATCCAGCTGTAGAAATCAGTTCCCCTCCCACCCTTGCAAGCAGGGAAAAAGCGGACATAAAATGAAATGATGATGATATATATATATATATATATATATACATGCATCTACATATACATACATCTACCTATATTTATATATATCTACATATACATATATATCAACATATACATATATATCTACATATACATCTACATATATCTACCTGTATATATATACATATATCTACTTATATAGTAAAAAGCATGACCCCGACGGCAGAGCTCAAGCTGTTTCGACGGCTATTTCCGTTAATACTATCTATCGGTCGCAACTCCAGATAGAAGGAGCAACGGGAAATAAAGTGTCTTTCTCAAGGACATAACGCATAGTACGGTCCAGGAATCAAACTCAAAACCTCATGATTGCGAATCCAATTCTCTAACCATATAGCCACACGCCTGAATTTATAGAGAAAGAAAAGGCTTCAATAGATATAACATCTCACTAAATAACAGTCTTAATAACGGGGCATATAAACCCACTGGACAGAAAAAATGGGTATCATATAGGTGTGTGTGTTTATGTCAGTTTTGTTTATTTCTCATAACTTCGACAATTCTCAAAGTTAGTACCCCAGCATGGCCACAGTATGACTGAAAACAGAGAGAAAAAAAAGTGTAAAAGAATCACATTGTCAACTATGAGAGGTGTATTATTATTATTATTAGTTTCTTTTCCAATAAATCAATCAATGTCACAGATTTAGTAGCCAAAATGTTTGGCAACGATGTGTTATTATTCACTTTGTGTGTGATACAAATTCTAGAAAATTCCTCAACATATACAACACTTCACTCATTATAAATTTTAGCCTGACATGATTTATAGATTTCAGATATCAACCATTGAATATAGACACAGAACATATAGCTATTTATTTGTTACTCAAATAATTTCCTAATTTACTAATTTACCCACTTTTCTTACACTTTCTACTAACTATCAATAATGGCAGGTAATTACTATAATAGTTCGTGTATTAAAACTTATCTAAAGTTATTCTGGCTATAGGAAGCTTTTCTGGAAGACATATTAAGAGTAATGGACGATAAGAAAATTATTTCTAATGAAAATTCAGTATGTTAACTCTTAACACCATGTAATGATTTAGTAGAAAATTAGGTTTGTTAATTCAGATATTTTACTATCTTTACTATCAGACAGATCAGTGTGAAAATTTGCAGTATTATGCTGAAGATCTTGATTTTTATTGTGATGTAGTCACAGTGCAGTTTAGTACTTTTCAAGAACATCTTGCTAATGCTGTTTCATGCAGTAGAGGACGTTAAGAGTTAACATACACTTGATAGATTATTACATAGATTGAGTACAAATACCGCCAAGGTTAATTTTGCGTTTCATCCTTACGGGGTCGATAAAATAAAGTACTAGTAATACACTGGAATAATTGCTGGCCTTGTGCCAAAAGAAGAAACAATTATTATATAGATATGTAAAGGCATGTAGTTTTAGTGGATAAAGTGTTAGGCTCATGATTCTGCTTCATGGCATTGTGTTAGATCCTTGAGCAAGACTCCTTGTTTCATGTAAATGTAACCCCAGCGGCACAAAAATAAAAGTGCGAATGTACTCCTCCGTGTCAATGGCCATCCACCCCCAACTAAAATCTGTTGCATTCTTGATAATTGGTCTCATGATATTAAGTTATTGTTATTTTTTTTATTATATTTCCTCAAGAGATACGGTTTTGAATATGGAATCTATAATGGAGTTACTTTACTGATAATATCTGTTTTTTCTCCACAGGTGATGAGATACTCTAGCCACATTGAAACGACTGTAGATGTATAAATGAATAAATAATAATAATACTTGATCTTATTGAATCTTGAATTATAAATGCTCTGCTACTATAAGTATTCACTCCTGAAGAACGAAGGGTAAAAATGCGCATACATATATATATATATATATATATATATATATATATATATGTATATATATATATATATATATATATATATATATATATATATAGACTGCAATGCTGAGACAGGAAAGACCACAAATCAGCACAGTACTTACTCAATGCATGGAGCTGAAACTGCTTGGCATTGCAATTGGATTTTTTTCTCTGTCTTTATATATATATACATATATACATATATATATACACACACACACACACACACACATACATACATACATATATCCCTTTAGAATTTGCATTACTCTATATATACTATTGCATTTTTATTTCACCTTATATTGAAGCTATGTAATTTTGGTATTATTTATTGAGAACAATACCTTAGCATAAGTATGAGCAGCCAGTTATGGCCGGTTTGAACAGAAAGAGGCGAGAGACTTCTGGCCGGATATGGCTAAAAGGATATATGTGTGTGTATGTTTGCATGCATGTGTTCATATCGTGTAACATAATGTTTTGACAAAAATAAGATAGATAAAATAAGTACCCATGTCTATATGATTGACTAAATCAAAATACTGCCCCAGTATGGTCGCAATCTAATGACTGAAATCAGTAGAAAAGATATAGAATACACAGAACAGAGATTACATCTGTTAATAAGGTTTTCAATCTGGAATATGAAGAAAGAGAGTATGTTATCTCTCAGCCAACAAACTTAGAACTAATGGAATACATTTATAAACAGTGCACATCGTTATAACAAGAGTTTATTACCTTACCAATAATTGGTTAATGCATAGCTTATTGAATTGAGTTAAATTATCAGCCATCAGTAAGGTTATTGGCAAAATCTTTATATCAATATACTCCTATCTAAATTTGTAGATTTCCATACAAATTGTTTAGGTTTTTCAAACATACATCTTTATTAACATTCTACAGTTCTCTGCTAAAAGCTCTAATTTTATGGTAATTAGAGGAATTTTAGTTCAGATCGGCACTAGTTTCAATGTTGATTTATTATAATTCAGCAAGAATTTTCTGTTATTATGTTATAGGGTGGTGGTTTAACAGTATCAGTAGAGGGTCGGACAACATGCTTTGTAGCACAGAGTTACGCCCCTTTCTGATCTGAGTTCAAATCCTGCCGAGGTTAACTTTGCCTTTCATCCTTACGGGGGTCGATAAAATAAAGTACCAGTAATGCACTGGGATAATTGCTGGCCTTGTGCCAAAAGTAGAAACAATTATATTATATACCGTCGAGTTGCCGGCAGCTAAACCAACTCCACCAACAGATCTTGGTCTGGTCAGGTCAGGCTTCTCTCTGCTGCTGGTACCAGGTAACCCAGTATAATCTACTTCTTGATCAGGTGGTTAGCAACTAAACTAACTTCTCCATGAGACTCTGCTTTGATGAGGAACGTAAGTGGAACTTAAGCAGCACGAAAAACAATAGGTGTTAAAAGGGCGGATGAACTCCTCAGAGTCAATGGCTATCCACCCCAACTATGGGTTAAATAGCCACACAACCTGAAACTGGCTATATATGGTGAGTTTGGCTACACCCCTGACATGTTCAAAACCAAAAAGAAAGCAGTGGAGGCTAGCCAGAGAGGGATTCCTCCAACTGAAGTAAGGAGTCCCTAGCTTGGATTGGTTACCGTCAATAACAAGACCTTATGTTTATTACATAGCAACTTGAATAGAGAAACTACATGTTAGTCTAGTATATATATGAGGGTTTGATTCTTATTGATACATTGTCTCCTTGAGCAAGATATTTTATTTATTGTTGCTTCAGTCTACTAAACTGCTCATTAAATCAAAGTGGAAATAGCTGAGCATTTCCCAGACATGTGCATGCTTAGTATAGTTCCTAGGGAGACTCATCATGATAGTGCTAGCCTTTTGAAATAGATGTACAACTCACTTTTGCCAACTAGGTGGTCTGGTGGGGGGAGCTGGCTGTGTCACCAAACTCTTGACTATGAAGCAGGTTGGACTGGATTACATGGTACCAGTAACAGGCAGAAGTATAATCTGATCATACCAGGTTCATGTGGGGGGAGCTTTTTTTTTGTTGTCAACCTCACGACTGTGAAGCAGGTTATACTGGGTTACATGGTACTAGTAGCAGGCAGAAGCCTGACCTGACCTGACCAGACCAGGATCTGGTGAGGGAGTCGGTTTAGTCACCAACAACTCGACTATGAAGCAGGTTGTACTGGGTTACATGGTGCCAGTAGCAGGCAGAAGCCTGACCTGATTATACCAGGGTCTGTTGAGGGAGCCAATCTATTTGCCAACAACTCGACCATGAAGCAGGTTGTACTGGGTTACATGGTGCCAGTATCAGGAAGAAGCCTGATCTGACATTAGCAGAACACAATGAACTAACTGAAGTTTTTAAAAAGTTCCCCATGTTATAGATGTATCGCACAAAGGTGAAATGTTTCAAATCAGTTTCCCTGCAATGCATGGGGTTATGAGGGTCACAAATACATGGAATTTACTTTCGCTGATGTTCTACACATACTTTTGCAGTTAAGTGCAATCCATTTTATTTGAATATCTTTCCTCAATCACTGTATAGCCAGAATTCATTAAATCATATGTCTATATTTGCTTAACATTGTTGTAGAGAGACAAGTAAATTAGTGGCCACATTATAAGTGAGTACAAATAAGAACATGCTTGATAGTGATCAAGGAACCTTTCAAATAACTTTTCCTCTTAAAACATGGAGAAGGTCTTTTAGTATATATATCAAAGTAACTTCTAAGAAATTTATTTCCATTTTCTGTAATAAGTAGTAGTCAATGAGATCACAACTACATGGTCACCAGACTTCTAGAATTATCTAACAAAACTTATTCAAACCATACATCTCTCTTCTTTGCCTACTTATTCCTGTGAAGGTCGTAGGGGCAGCTTATATTTGCAAGCTGAATGGATAATATCTATGAGCTTGGCTGGTCTCACTTGGAGATCCAACCAGTTCACTTGGAGATGGTTGCTTCTGGCAGGACCTGATGGCAAGAGTGTTTGAGGACTCTGACCCCAACAACCCTCTCAAGAAGAAGGCAGAAGAAGAAGAAAAAGACGAAAAAGAAAGAAACAAAGAAGAAAAAGAAAGAAAGAAAGAAAAAGAAAGAAAGAAAAAGAAAGAAAGAAAAAGAAAGAAAGAAAAAGAAAGAAAGATAGAAAGAAAAAGAAAGAAAGATAGAAAGAAAAAGAAAGAAAGATAGAAAGAAAAAGAAATAAAGAAAGAAAAAGAAAGAAAGAAAAAGAAAGAAAGAAAAAGAAAGAAAGAAAAAGAAAGAAAGAAAGAAAAAGAAAAACAAGAAGAAGAATGGATTGGACCAAATGTGAAATAAAGTGTCTTGTTCATCATCATCCAGTTTTTGATTATGCAGGACACAATGCCTAAGTAGGCATGGGTTCTGCCTGTTAGCACTCCTTAACATCCTGCTCCATGTGTTTGTGTCAACCTGTCTCATTTGTATTATGTTCAAGCTCATAGGACGGTGGATTGGCAGTATCAGTAGAGGGTCGGACACCATGCTTTCCAGCATAGTTACGTCCCTTTACGGTCTGAGTTCAAATCCCGCCGAGGTTAACTTTGCCTTTCATCCTTACGGGGGTCGATAAAATAAAGTACCAGTAATGTACTGGTGAAAATTGCTGGCCTTGTGCCTAAAGTAGAAACAATTATGTTCAAGCTCATAATACACCACCAGAAACCATGAATCAGATATGTAACCTTACCATCATGAGCTGAACACTAACCACTCAGATATGTAACCTTACCATCATGAGCTAAACACTAACCACTCAGATATGTAACCTTACCATCAGGAGCTGAACACTAACTACTCAGATATGTAACCTTACCATCAGGAGCTGAACACTAACTACTCAGATATGTAACCTTACCATCAGGAGCTGAACACTAACCACTCAGATATGTAACCTTACCATCAGGAGCTGAACACTAACCACGCAGATATGTAACCTTACCATCAGGAGCTGAACACTAACCACGCAGATATGTAACCTTACCATCAGGAGCTGAACACTAACTACTCAGATATGTAACCTTACCATCAGGAGCTGAACACTAACCACTCAGATATGTAACCTTACCATCATGAGCTGAACACTAACTACTCAGATATGTAACCTTACCATCATGAGCTGAACACTAACCACTCAGATATGTAACCTTACCATCAGGAGCTGAACACTAACTACTCAGATATGTAACCTTACCATCAGGAGCTGAACACTAACCACTCAGATATGTAACCTTACCATCAGGAGCTGAACACTAACCACGCAGATATGTAACCTTACCATCAGGAGCTGAACACTAACCACTCAGATATGTAACCTTACCATCAGGAGCTGAACACTAACCACTCAGATATGTAACCTTACCATCAGGAGCTGAACACTAACTACTCAGATATGTAACCTTACCATCAGGAGCTGAACACTAACCACTCAGATATGTAACCTTACCATCAGGAGCTGAACACTAACCACGCAGATATGTAACCTTACCATCAGGAGCTGAACACTAACCACTCAGATATGTAACCTTACCATCAGGAGCTGAACACTAACCACTCAGATATGTAACCTTACCATCATGAGCTGAACACTAACCACTCAGATATGTAACCTTACCATCAGGAGCTGAACACTAACCACTCAGATATGTAACCTTACCATCATGAGCTGAACACTAACCACTCAGATATGTAACCTTACCATCAGGAGCTGAACACTAACTACTCAGATATGTAACCTTACCATCATGAGCTGAACACTAACCACTCAGATATGTAACCTTACCATCAGGAGCTGAACACTAACTACTCAGATATGTAACCTTACCATCATGAGCTGAACACTAACTACTCAGATATGTAACCTTACCATCAGGAGCTGAACACTAACCACTCAGATATGTAACCTTACCATCATGAGCTGAACACTAACCACTCAGATATGTAACCTTACCATCAGGAGCTGAACACTAACCACTCAGATATGTAACCTTACCATCATGAGCTAAACACTAACCACTCAGATATGTAACCTTACCATCATGAGCTGAACACTAACTACTCAGATATGTAACCTTACCATCATGAGCTAAACACTAACCACTCAGATATGTAACCTTACCATCATGAGCTGAACACTAACTACTCAGATATGTAACCTTACCATCATGAGCTGAACACTAACTACTCAGATATGTAACCTTACCATCAGGAGCTGAACACTAACCACTCAGATATGTAACCTTACCATCATGAGCTGAACACTAACCACTCAGATATGTAACCTTACCATCAGGAGCTGAACACTAACCACGCAGATATGTAACCTTACCATCAGGAGCTGAACACTAACCACGCAGATATGTAACCTTACCATCATGAGCTGAACACTAACCACTCAGATATGTAACCTTACCATCAGGAGCTGAACACTAACCACTCAGATATGTAACCTTACCATCAGGAGCTGAACACTAACCACTCAGATATGTAACCTTACCATCATGAGCTGAACACTAACCACTCAGATATGTAACCTTACCATCAGGAGCTGAACACTAACCACGCAGATATGTAACCTTACCATCAGGAGCTGAACACTAACCACGCAGATATGTAACCTTACCATCATGAGCTGAACACTAACCACTCAGATATGTAACCTTACCATCAGGAGCTGAACACTAACCACTCAGATATGTAACCTTACCATCAGGAGCTGAACACTAACCACGCAGATATGTAACCTTACCATCAGGAGCTGAACACTAACCACGCAGATATGTAACCTTACCATCAGGAGCTGAACACTAACCACTCAGATATGTAACCTTACCATCATGAGCTGAACACTAACCACTCAGATATGTAACCTTACCATCAGGAGCTGAACACTAACTACTCAGATATGTAACCTTACCATCAGGAGCTGAACACTAACCACGCAGATATGTAACCTTACCATCAGGAGCTGAACACTAACCACTCAGATATGTAACCTTACCATCAGGAGCTGAACACTAACCACGCAGATATGTAACCTTACCATCAGGAGCTGAACACTAACCACGCAGATATGTAACCTTACCATCAGGAGCTGAACACTAACCACGCAGATATGTAACCTTACCATCAGGAGCTGAACACTAACCACGCAGATATGTAACCTTACCATCAGGAGCTGAACACTAACCACTCAGATATGTAACCTTACCATCAGGAGCTGAACACTAACCACGCAGATATGTAACCTTACCATCAGGAGCTGAACACTAACCACTCAGATATGTAACCTTACCATCAGGAGCTGAACACTAACTACTCAGATATGTAACCTTACCATCAGGAGCTGAACACTAACCACTCAGATATGTAACCTTACCATCAGGAGCTGAACACTAACCACGCAGATATGTAACCTTACCATCAGGAGCTGAACACTAACCACGCAGATATGTAACCTTACCATCAGGAGCTGAACACTAACCACTCAGATATGTAACCTTACCATCAGGAGCTGAACACTAACCACGCAGATATGTAACCTTACCATCAGGAGCTGAACACTAACCACTAAGCCATACAAACAGATTGGAAAAACTGTTGTAGAAACTAACAATATCTCTGTATCTACTGTTACATACAATTTAAATAAACAGCAATTAATAACTAGATACAAGTGTTTACATTTACATTATTTCTTTTATCAAGTGTTTATAAAACACCACCACAACAACAACAACTACTACTACAGTAACACCAACAATTAGGTATTGATAATTTTATTCATAATACCTGTCTGATATATATTTTTTTTACTGAATGTATTAATGTGTCTAGTGAGTGTTGGCTAAGTGCTATTGTTGTTGTTGGTGTTGGTGGTTTGGTGTTGGTGTTGATAGTGATGGTGTTGTTGTTGGTAGTGATGTTGGTGTTGTTGTTGTTGGTGGTTTGGTGTTGGTGTTGTTGGTGGTTTGGTGTTGTTGTTGGTAGTGATGTTGGTGTTGTTGGTGTTGGTAGTGATGTTGTTGGTGTTGGTAGTGATGTTGGTGTTGTTGGTAGTGATGTTGGTGTTGTTGTTGGTTTGGTGTTGGTGTTAGTGGTGGAGGAATGAGGTGATTTTTATTAAAGGTGATGAAGGAGAATATATTTGTGTGGTAGAAGTTGATATATAACTGAAAGTAGAAGATATATATATATATGTATGTGTATATATATATATACATGTGTGTATGTGTATGTATATATATATATATATATATATATATATACACATGTGTGTATGTGTATATATATATATGCATTAATTGCTGAAATATGAATCTGCGAGCTACCAAGCACCCACGTGAAGCGCCAACCCAGAGACCCTCCCCTACGAGTGTCGACAAATGCCCAAAACTCCGAGTTGGTACCATCAATGTAGGCTCAATGAAAGGAAGAGCAGGAGAAATCGTAGAAATGCTAGAGCGAAAGGAAGTTGATGTATGCTGTGTGCAAGAGACTAGATGGAGAGGAGGGTCTGCTAGAGTCCTTGTAGGAAAAAGCCAGTGCTACAAATTTTTCTGGGTGGGAAATGACGATGGGATGGGTGGTGTAGGTATACTATTAGCTGACAAGTGGGTAGATAAAGTAATCTCAGTGTACAGGGTAAATGCAAGAATCATTAAACTCAGACTAGTCCTGAATAAGACAATTACCACAATAATATCAGCTTACGCACCCCAATCAGGGCTGCCAGACGAACTTAAGGATAGGTTTTACGAGTCCCTAATACACACTACTGCTCTAACAGACGACAAGGACTTCCTAATCATTGCAGGAGATTTTAACGGACACGTAGGTAAACACTGCGACGGCTTCAATAGAGTACATGGAGGCCATGGAGTTGGCACAAGGAATGAGGAAGGATTCAGACTTCTAGAATTCTGCGACGCCAATGACATGTCGATATGTAACACAAACTTTAAAAAACCCGACAACCACCTGATCACCTATAGATCAGGGGAGCACTCTAGTCAGTTAGATTTTATCCTCATCAGAGGACGTGACAGATGGACGGTCGTAAACACAAAAGCCTTCCCTAGTGAGGAATGTACATCCCAACATAGCTTAGTTGTCAGCGACCTCACGGTCAGAACTAGACGAGCCCTGAAACAGAGGCCAACCTGGAGAAGAAAGATCTGGAAGCTGAAAGTCCCCTCAACCAGTAACAGATTTAAAGATATTTTACTCAACGCCTACGACAGTAAAGAAGAACAGATAGAGACATTTAACGTAGAAGAGAACTGGGAGTTCCTAAAAAATAACTTACTAGAGGCGACGGATGAGGTTTGTGGCTGGAGTAAGACCTCAAGCAGGAGGAGAGTGACTTGGTGGTGGAACAATAAGGTAGATGAAGCAGTCAAGGCCAAGAGACAGGCATGGAAAGAATGGAAGAACGGGGGGAGCAGGGTACATTATATAGAGACCAAGAGGGAAGCTAGGCGACAAGTATACTTAGCTAGGAGGGAAGCAGAGGATAGAAAATTCAAGCATGTTTTACAACGTGAGGACCAGAAACAGGAGGTATTCAAGATTGCGAGGCAGTGTGTCAGAGATAGTTGTGATGTCATTGGAGAGAAGTGTATCCGGAATGATAAAGGTGAGCTTGCCCTCACAAGTGCTGAGAAGAAAGATGCATGGAAGAGTCATTATGATAGATTACTAAATGAGGAGAATGCATGGGAAGAAGAGACCCTACCCCACGTAGACCCTATAGAGGGACCAGCAGTACAAGTCAGCGGCAGCGTAGTAAGTAAGGCAATCAGAGATATGAAGATAGGGAAGGCAACCGGTCCATCGGGTATAGCTGCCGAGATGCTGAAGGCATCTGGGTCTGTAGGTCACACTATAACCACACGTATCGTTAACCAGGTAATACTAGAGGGGGCCATACCAAAAGATTGGTGCAGTAGCATCATTGTCAACTGCTACAAAGGTAAAGGCGATGCACTAGATAGAGGAAACTATAGAGGTATAAAGTTGATGGACCAGGTCATGAAAGTAACAGAAAGAGTTATAGCACAGCTGATTAGGGACCGGGTGAATATAGACGAGATGCAATTTGGGTTTGTTCCAGGGAAAGGCACCACTGATGCGCTCTTCCTTGTGAGGCAATTACAGGAAAAGTACCTAGCTAAAAGTAAGCCACTCTACTTGGCATTTGTCGACCTTGAGAAAGCCTTTGACAGAGTTCCACGTGCAGTAATCTGGTGGGCTCTTAGAAAACTAGGAGTAGATGAATGGCTTGTGAAAGCGGTACAAGCCATGTATAGGGGAGCAGTCAGCAAAGTTAGGATTGGCAATGAGTATAGCGAGGAATTTAGCGTACAGGTTGGGGTCCACCAGGGCTCTGTTCTTAGCCCTCTCCTGTTCATCATAGTCCTGCAGGCAATAACGGAGGAGTTTAAGACCGGATGCCCATGGGAACTCCTGTATGCTGATGACCTCGCACTCATAGCTGAATCTATGGTAGAACTAGAGAATAAATTCCAAACCTGGAAGCAGGGACTAGAGAGAAAGGGCCTCAAAGTCAACATGACAAAGACTAAGGTCCTTATAAGTAGACGAGAAAACAGAACCCAGATCCCCTCAGGGAAATGGCCTTGCTCAGTATGTAGGAAAGGTGTAGGTAGGAACTCCATTCTTTGCCCCAAATGCAAACAATGGGTACACAAGAGATGTAGCGGGATCTCAGGAAGCTTAATTAAGAATGTAGGATTCACATGCAGCAGCTGTGCTGAAACAGCAAGCAAACAGCCACAGGAAACAAGTACCACCAATCTCTGGGAGGGCCCTGTAGAAACAGTAGACAGCTTCTGCTACCTAGGTGACCGAATTAGCAACGGAGGTGGGTGCTCAGAAAGTACAATAACTAGGGTAAGAACGGGATGGAAGAAGTTTAGGGAACTACTACCACTGCTAGCTGCAAAAGGCTTCTCCCTCAGAATGAAAGGCAGACTGTATGATGCGTGTATCCGAACAGCGATGTTGCATGGTAGTGAGACCTGGGCGCTGAAGGTGGAAGACTTACGTAGATTAGAGAGAAACGAAGCCTGCATGCTCCGATGGATGTGTAACAGTAATACACGTGAACGACAAAGCATAAATGAATTGAGAGAGAGACTGAGCATAAGAGGAATCAAATGCTGCGTGCAGGAGAGGCGGTTACGCTGGTATGGACATGTGATGCGTATGAAGGATGACAGCTGCATAAAAAGGTGCAGAGCACTAGAAGTTGATGGAAACCGCGGAGTGGGGAGACCCAAGATGACTTGGGATGAGGTGATAAAAGCCGACCTTACCCAACTACACCTCTCAAAGTCAATGACACACGACCGTGACTTCTGGCGTCACGCAGTAATACAGTGTACCCGACCTCCCATGGGTACATGCTGAAGCATATAAACAATATGCCCCCCCCCCCCCCACCGCAAGGTGGTCGTGGAGGTGCCACGGCAAAAAAGCACCCAGCCCACACTGTAAAGTGGACGTGTAGGCGCCACGAAAAAGCACCCAGCACTCACTGTAAATGAGGTTGGTGTTAGGAAGGGCATCCAGCTGTAGAAATCAAGCCAGATCAGTTCCTGTATGAGCAAGGCATGGTCAGCCGACCAGACACTGCCCACAACAGGACAACCCGTCTAACCCATGCTAGCGTGGAAGAACGGACGTAAAACGGTGATGATGATGATGATGATGATATGTGTGTATGTATATTTGTGTGTGTATGTATATATATATATATATATATATATATATATATATAATTACAGAACATCTATGAAGAACTGTTGATAAACACTCACACAGACAGTCACACAAATACACACACACACACACACATATACAATTTAGTTAATCAAGGTGGGCACATAGCGTTACATGTAAAATAAATATTAGCAAACTTGTACACAGAAAAACGAATATGGAGGATGAACAAAGAAAAGTATCTACTTTCCTCATCAACCACTCTCTGGAAATATAATTTTGTGCGTAAGACTGGTATTATAGTATTATTACTTCTAGTAATAATATGCAGAACAGATCGAAAGAACAACTACTGGATGGTGTCCGATGGGGAGGGTGTAATATAAGAACATAAAAACAAACAAATGAAAAATATACACAGTTATGATGGAACATTTGGGAAAAAATACATTATCAATGTAATTGTAAAAGTCTAAAGTCTGTCTTGAGGATGGAAGCTCATCGCGGCAGTGCTTATCCTGGTTTCTGTGGCATTATGACAAAGTACAAAACTCCCGAACCCCTGGACATGATGCCAGTCCATCGCAGAGTTAAACACTGCAGCTCTTGCTGCTGATACTCATTTTCAGCTGTGTGTACTGGAACAATATGAAATGAAGTGTTTTGCTCAAGAACACAACACACAACCTTGAGTGGAAATCGAACCAACGACACTATAACCCTGAATCTAACACCCTTACCACTAGGCCATACTAGACTCCCCACTTTCCATTACAGTGTTAAATTCCCAGCTACTGCAGGTCCGTATTTTCAGCTGAGTATTCTGTAACAATATAAGATGAAGTGTTTTGCTCAAGAATACAACACACAACCCAGTCAAGGAATCGAACCCACAACATTATGATCATAAATCCAACACACTTACCACTAGGCCACACACCACCACATCTGAGTCAACTGGATAAACATGAAATGATGTGCTTTATTCAGGTGCACCATGCATCACCTTCTCTTGGAATTAAACCCATCAC
The DNA here is from genome assembly GCA_964016885.1 of Eledone cirrhosa. NCBI lineage: Eukaryota > Metazoa > Mollusca > Cephalopoda > Octopoda > Eledonidae > Eledone > Eledone cirrhosa. The sequence continues at coordinate 16,427,565 of OZ024748.1, forward strand.
TTTGTTATTATGAACCCAAGAGACCCCAACTATCCAATCACGCACTTTTATATCAGAAACTTGGTATGGTAATATGGTCCTGTAAGGGCACTGTAGGGGCATATGACATTTCTTGGGCATTTCTTTCAAACCTGGTGGAGCCCATCTCTTCTCCAGGTAATCTAAAACACAACATTTTGCAAATTAGATAATTCCTAATGTCATGATGTAAGATGTGATAACAAAGAAGATAGAAGAAGCAATAGTAAGGCTTTCAGATATTCATTTAAATCTCAAATATGGTTTATTTTATATCCAGAATAATTGTTTCTACTTTTGGCAGAAGGCCAGCAATTACCCAGTGCATTACTGGTACTTTATTTTATCGACCCCGTAAGGATGAAAGGCAAAGCTAACCTCGGCGGGATTGGAACTCAGAATGGCAAGGGCCGTAACTCTATGCATCAAAACATGGCATCCGACCCTCTACCAATACTGCCAATCCACCGCCCTTATATCCAGAATAATGAGAGATATTTCAGAGGTAAATCCAGTTGGTATACTTCCGGCCATCTTAGATTTAACTCACAGAGCATATATTAACAAAGAAATAAGTCACCAAGTTCAACAGTTAATACATTCCTTATTTGATCTACACATGTTTCATTCCCTTTGGATATTACTCACAATATCCTTATAAAGAAATCATCGGGACCAATAATATATATAACATATTAAGGAGTTTTAATTACTAATTTATATATTCCATAACCGCATGCTTCAGTTGTAAATTGTGAACAGTTTTTTTTATAAGGTTATGGAAGGTTAGAAATGCCAGAATTATTTAACAGTACTCTTCATAAAAGTTGTTTTTACCTGGCATTACTGGCAATATAATCTACGTCAGTCATTAGTGCAACTATATTAATATTTACTGAAGTTATAATCAAATTTAACCTTAGTATATAGTTTGAGCGTTAATGTTATGAAGTCTATGGAAACAAGTAATGGTTAAATTATCTAGGGTTTATCAAAGTTTATTTTATTAGGTTACCTATATGTACCAGTTTCTTTTACTAAATATATGTAACCACCGACTACTCCCACTTGTACATGTAGCCAAACATATATGTACAGACCCCCACGTCCTTACACACATACCTATATGGACACACACACACACATATATATACATACATACATATATGCATAAATATATATATATATATATATATATACACATATATATATATTTACAATCCTTCTGTCCATAAATGCGTACATACATTTACAAATAAACATATATTCATACCCATATATATATATATATATATATATGTGTATATATATATATATACAATCTTTATGTCCATAAATGCATACATACATTTACAAATAAACATACATTCATACCCATATATATATATATATATATATATATGTGTATATATATATATATACAATCTTTATGTCCATAAATGCATACATACATTTACAAATAAACATACATTCATACCCATATATATATATATATATATATATATATATATATAATTAAATAATCATTCAATATATATACACTGAATAATCATTTAAGTTATTTAAGTTATATGAATAAATTTTAAAAAAACAAAAAACTAATTGAATTCTGTCTGAAGTTGATTTTATGTGTAGTTGTTAACAAAACATCATACCACCAGAGATTTCCTATTTTCCGTTTAATGTATGAGAAAGACAACTAATCTGGACAAAACCATTATAAATATTTATTTCAATTACGCTGTTGGTACTAACAAATAAAAGAAATATTCTTGGTTCACCAGTTGAGTTGAGTTGAAACGTTAACAAAGGCATCTACCAATAGGTGTTTGCATGACAAACTAGAAATAGCACACTAATTCCCCTCATCAGATTATTTTAAAACCCCTTTAGACAGCAAGCCATGTATTTTAGCTTTTTTCTGTTTTTTTTTTGGTTTTTTTTCTTAATTTAAACAGAGCAAACCAGGGAATCTACTAATAGGTGTTTGCATGACAAACTAGAAATAGAAACTAATTTCCCTCATCAGACCATTTTAAAACTCTTTTAGACAGCAAGCCATGTATTTTAGTTTTTTTTTTTGTTTTTTTTTTTAGTTTAAACAGAGCAAACCAGGGAATCTACCAATAGGTGGTTCCATGACAAACTAGAAATAGCACACTAATTTCACTCATCGGACCATTTTCAGACCCTTTTGACAGCACACCGTTTTCTTTTAGTTTAGTTTTTTTTTTTGTTTTTTTTTTTAGTTTAACCCTTTATCATTTAGATTACTCTATATTTACTACTGTATTTTTGTGGTAAAGGCTTTATCTCACCTAATTATCTCACAAAATATCAAATCTATGAGATTTTGATATTATTCATTTTCAGAACAATACCTTAACATAAGTATGAGTGGCCAGTTACGACTGATTTGAACAGAAAGAGGTGAGAGAATTCTGGCCAGATATGGCTGGTTTAAATGCTAATGGGTTAAACAGAGTTAACATAAGGTTTTACCCATATGTATTCACACAATTAGCTAGAAATAACTAAGAAAATTCCCTCATATCGCAATATTAAACATCATTTATTCTAAACTATCCTAAGAATTAATCTCTGGACAGATTTTACAGGCAAAACCAACTGGAAGAAGACCCAGGTGTAGACTGAGCAAAATAGTTGGATAACATCCATGAGCTAAGCTGATCTTATTTGGAGATAAGACAGAACAATTGGAGATGGTTGCTTCTGACAGGACCCACTGATTGATATTTTATCTATAGATTTTATCCATTCATTGAGACTAATTAATATTTAATTATTTATAAACTGCTATTTGTTGAGCTGTGTCAGATGGTCTTTTGGCTGCTATTTCTAGCAGTATTATAAGTCGGTCATGTAGTTCTAATATTGTTTCTACTTTTGGCACAAGGCCAGCAATTATCCAATACATTACTGGTACTTTATTTTATCGACCCCTTAAGGATGAAAGGCAAAGTTAACCTCGACAGGATTTGAACTCAGTCCGTAAAGGGACATAACTCTATGCTGGAAAGCATAGCGTCCGACTCTCTACCGATACTGCCAATCCACTGCCCTGTAGTCCTAATATTTGTTTCTACTTTCGGCACAGGGCCAGCAATTACCCAGTGCATTACTGGTACTTTATTTTATCGACCCCTTAAGGATGAAAGGCAAAGTTAACCTCAACAGGATTTGAACTCAGTCCGTAAAGGGACATAACTCTATGCTGGAAAGCATAGCGTCCGACTCTCTACCGATACTGCCAATCCACTGCCCTGTAGTCCTAATATTAAGAGACATTTATTCATGTAACAGTTCAATTACACGTGTTCTTGTACAGCATGCATGACCAGCAACAGGTATGTAGAATTTCATGATAAATATGGTCTCTTTAAATTGAAGAATACTCCCCTGACGATTTTGTGAATTTTTTCAAATATTCGTCTTTTCCAATAGTTGCTTCTTCCAACGATTTAAACCATGGTAAGGAGATCGGTATATAAGTGAGATAGCCTAAACCTTGGGGGGGGGGGGTCTGTTTGTCTAATACTCCCATAAATAGAGTTTTTTCACTCAAATTTAATATGTAATATATATATATATATATATATATATATATATATATATATAAATATATATATATATTTTTATATATATCATCATCATCATCGTTTTAAGTCCATTTTCGACGCTAGCATGGGTTAGATATATATATATATATATATATAAATATATATTAATATAGATATACACATATATATATATATATATATATATATATATATATATATACATATACACATATATATGTATACACATATATAAATGCATATATCTACATATATATATACACATAAATATGTATACATATATATATATACACACAAATATATATACATACATATATATACACACATATATGTATACACATAAATATATATATACATGTATATGTATATATATATATATATATATATATATACATGTATATGTATATGTATATATATATATATATATATATGTACACACACACATACACATATACATACATGTATATATTTCTTTGTTCTTGCCATGTTTACATAGATCTGAAAATTCAGATATTTGTATATTTGCATGACTTAATGAATTATCAGAACTAAAATTTCAAAGCAGGCTCTTTACAACTTCAATGTTTACTATGAAATGATAAAATGAAAATAATCACAAAATGTTTTCAACAATATAATGTGATTTGGCTCCAATACATAGAGCAATGCCATAAATATAATTATAATCACACTAACAAAGGGATCTTCTACATGGCAGCTAGATGAGCTAGAAAGAGCAACACCTACAATTATCATCAGCCTCGATTTAACCCTTTAGCATTTAAATCGGCTATATCATCATCATTTTACGTCCGCTTTTCCCTGCTTGCAAGGGTGGGATGCATCTTATTAAGCACGGCATCTTTCCATTCATCACGGTCCTTTGTCATCTCCTCTGTGAGCTCCAGCGATCTGAGGTCTGCTCTCACCACCTCCGCCCATGATATACGTAGTCTTCCTCCACTGTCTTCTTTCTACTAGGATTTCTTAGCACTTTTTACCCAGTGCTCATCCTCCATGCGCATCACATGTCCATACCAATGCAGTCTTCTCTCTCGCACACTACAGTATTCTATCACTACACTATTCTCTCACATCTTTCTGTTCAAACCAGCCATAACTGGCTGCTCATACTGATGTTAAGGTATTATTCAGAAAATAAATAATATCAAAATCTCACAGATTCGATATTATGCGAGATAATCATGTGAGGTAAAGTGTTTACTGTGATAATATAATAGTAAATCTAGAATAATGTAAATGCTAAAGGGTTAACACTCGGTACATTATTTATTGACTCCAGAAATATGAAAGGTATAGTTAACTTTGGTGGGATTTGACCTCAGACCCAGAATAAGAATGTATATAATATGATGCCCTAATAAATGAGACCTAGAATAAATATGGCATTTAATATGATGCAGGAGCTGGTGCAGTAATGTGCCAGCTTCAGCTTTTAGTAATCAGAAGATGGGAGGTAGATGTAAAAGCCAAACTTGTTATCTTCAATTCGATATTAGTGCCAGCCCTTACCTATGGTCATGAATCTTGAGTAATGACCGAAAGAATACAATCACGAATACAAGCTGCCAAAATGGGGTTCCTCTGAAGGGTCTCTGGAGTAATGTTTCTCAATAAAGTGCTTAGCTCAGAGAGTCACTCCAGGTAAAGCTGGTTCTTCTCTGAATTGAGAGATCACACCTCTGATACTATGTTTTGTGGTTAGAATGTCTCAGGAAAAAATTGCTGGACGGATTTTATGGGCAAAACGAACCAGCAGGCAACCCAGAGGTAGACCCCAAGCAAGATGGTTGGATAACATGCATGAGATTGGCTGGTCTCACAAAGGCATCCAGCCAGATCAGTTGGAGACTGTTGTTTCTGACAAGACTCGCTGGAAGGAGTGTTTGAGGACTCTACCCCCATGACCCTCTCAGAAATAAATGGGCAAAGAAGAATATGATGCCCAAATAATTCAAACCCAGAATAAATAAGGCATAGACCCTGAAAATATAAGGCATTTAATCAGATTCCTTAATGACTCTACCAACTTAGAAGCCAAAGTCAAATACCAGAAATCATTTTGTCAGACATGCGAACAATTCTACAAATATATTTTCTACCCTATATATACAAGGCCCTTAACTTGAAGGGCAGCAAGGATTTGGCGATTATATTTTGATTGATATTGGATTTGATTTTATTTAGCCAGTGGGGAGGATGAAAAGTAAAGTCGACCCAAGCAGTATTTGGAATATAAATGTAAAGAGACCGAGCTGGAACTATTATTGCAACAAAGAATGGCATCCAATGCTCTACCGATACTGTCCTAATAAGAATGGTTTCTTATATAGGCACAAGGCCAGCAATTTTGGGGGAGGGGAAAGTCGATTAAATTGACCCCAGTGCATGACTAGTACTTTATTTTATCGAACCCGTAAGGATGAAAGGCAAAGTCAACCTCGGTGGGATTTGAACTCAGATCGTAAAGGGACGTAACTATGCTGGAAAGCATGGCATCCGACCCTCTACCAATACTGCTAATCCACCGATAATAATAATAATAATAATGGTTTCTGATTTAGCTACAAGGCCAAGAATCTTGGGGATGGGGGAAAAATAAATTAAATCAACCCCAGTGCATTACTGGTACTTTATTTCATCGACCACGTAAGGAAGAAAGGCAAAGCTAACCTCGGCAGGTTTTGAACTCAGATCATAAAGGGCCATAACTTTATGTCATGTTGACCAAAGGTGCATCAATACTGCCAAGAGGAAGAATCCACTCCACCCCAGTATTTAACTGGTACTTTTATTTATAGACTTCGAAAGGATGATAGGCAAAATTGACCTCAGTGGGAATGTAGTGAGCCGGAGGCAGGATTTGAACTCAGATCATAAAGGGCCATAACTTTATGTCATGTTGACCAAAGGTGCATCAATACTGCCAATCCACTGACTTGTTCATATGTTCCATTTTGGCATAGGTACTATGGCTGGGTGCCATTCCCAATGCCAACCACTTTTACACAATTTCATCTAAGAACTTTTGTTAACACCAGTATAATAATTGTTTCCGGCAATTTTGGGGGAGGGGAAAGTCGATTAAATTGACTCGAGTGCATTACTGGTATTTTATTTTATCACACCACTTAAAGAAAAAAAGCAAAGCTAAATTCAGCAGGATTTGAAATCAGAACATAAAGGGCCGTAACTTTATGCCATAAAGCATGTTGTCCAATGCTCTACTGATTCTGGCAATCCACCGCCCTAAACCAGATAACAATAATAAAACAATAAATACAAAAATATTCTAATTGCTTTTGTTTTGTTTTGGGGTTTTCTTTTTTGGTGTAGGGTTTTTTTTTTCCACTTTCAGCTCAACAGATGTTAGTGCTTTGATAGAGAATTTCTGACAATCAAACAGGCTTATTCAAGAATTTAAACATACGCAACATTAAACACGATTATTGGACAAGATCAAAAACAAAATGGCTGAGCACTTTCCGTTTGTTGGTTTTTGAACGGAAAGATAAACTAATTTCACATTGTGATTGCTGTAAATATCAATTCATTGGTCATTGATCTAAACAAAGATGTACTAACTGTACTGTATATACAAATATACACCCAACAAATTATATATATATATATATATATATATATATACACACGCATATATATCATAAGCATGTATATACATGTACACACACATATATATATATGCATATATATATATATACATATGTGAAAGTATTTATGTATACACATGTATTTCTCTCTCTCTCCCTTTCTGTGTGTGTGTGTATATATATATATATAAAGGTTATATATATATATATATATATATATATATATATATATATATATATATATATATAAATGGTTTCAGAATAGTGGATGAATGGATGCACTTCAGAGAACTTTGGTAATAATTTAGAAAAGAAATCATTTTGGAATTATTTTCTGTTTAGTTAGATTATTCATAACTGGTATCTTTCTCTCCAAGATTCAGTTAATTATATATATATATATATATATATACACACATTATAAATAACAATCAAAGAGTGTTTAAATATTAATATTAATATTACCCACATTATATATATATATATATATATATATATATATAGATGAGTGTGTGTGTGCAGAAATGCAAAAAGTAAATGGAAAGAGCTTAGCAAATAATACAGTTCAATGAAGGAATATGTTGGTTCAATGTTTCATATATTAGGAAAAGAGACTATGTTTCAGACACTAGCCCTTCATCAGAAGATAGAATGAGAAGTAATAAATAAAATAGAAAGATAATAAATGAGAAGACGAAGGAACGTAAACAAATTTTTTTTTTCAGAAAAGACGTGTGTATTCATTCAAACATTTATATATATATATATATATTAAAATAACAGATTAAAGTTTAAGCAAAGAATCGTTGCTTTCACCCTTGCTGTTATTTTAATAAATATTTGCTCTACGGTTCTTATATATTTGATATATATTTATCCTTATCGAGCCCTCTTTGGATTTTAGTCTTCAAATTTATTATTATTACTATATATATATATATATATATATATCCTTCCCAACAAGACCCACGATACAAGTACAATTATACAGCCACAAAAACAACATTTATCACAACAAAACAATGCCCACTATAAGCAAAACCATGCCGCAAATATTTGTCTAATCAACAAACCCACCACCAACGTGTGTCTGACATCATGTGCAAGCGTCGACTTAGCTGGTTGGAACACGTCACACATCTCCCAAGGGAGAGACATGCTAATCAGATCCTGTATTGGTACCCTCAGGGAAAGAGGTGAAGAGAATATCCCAAGATGAGCTGGTGGCAGACAATTGACAGAGACCTGAAACTCATCAACAAAAGTTGGAACTATATATTGATAGATACAACTTACCTTGGTCATTGGAGGCCTTTGGCTCTTGTCATGCATTTCACAACTTAGTGACAGCTAAGCCTAAGTCACATACACACATATATACATATATATTACACACACACACACACACACACACATACATACATACAGTGACCTGAAACCCATCAACAAAAGTTGGAATTATGTATTGATAGATAAAACTGACCATGGTCATTGGAGGACTGAGGCTTAGAAGCCCCTATGTCTTGAAATAGACGAGGGAGCCAAAGTCACACACACACACATATATTCACACACACATACACAGTCACACACACATATATACTGACCTGAAACCCATCAACAAAAATTGGAGCAATGTATTGATAGATGCAACTGACTGTGGTCATTAGAGCACATTGGTTGCCTCACACAACTCAATGCGGGAGCTTATAAGTCTAAGTAAAGTAATCAACAAAACCTGAAATTCTTAACCAAGAAATATATCTGATCCAAATGTAAATGACTAAAAGAAAGATCACCAATGATCACTGCAATATGACGAAACACAACATTCAACACAAGAAGTTTAAATCAGACTTAATTAGAACTGGAAACTAAATTGTACGAACGAATAGAACTAAATTAATAATATAAATATAACTGTACTTATCTAATATCCAACCACTATACTGCCTCAAACTAAAAGACATGCCTGTATCACCCAATGTCTCTCTAAAGTCTGTCTCAAGCCTGGAGGTTCTTCAGGCTGGTGCTTATACTAGTTTCTATATCATTAAGCAATTAAAAGTACAAGACTCGCCCCTGAATAAGATGCCAGTCCATCACAGGTTAAACTCCTAGCTCTTGCTAGTACTCGTTTTCAGCTGAATACACTGGAACAATGTGAAATGAATTGTTATGCTCAAGAACACAACATGCAACCCAGTCCAGGAATCGAACCCATGACATTGTAATTGTAAGTCCAACACCCTTACCAGTAGGTAACACACTTCCATAGGAGGAGTGAAAATAGGGGTAGAGAACTGACACGGTTTTCACTATGTCACTTATTTCAAAAATCGACTTCCCTAACACCTGAACATGCATTAATCTGCTAATAACCATAACAACTACAAATACATGCTTAGACACCCTAGTAGTTTGAGAAAAAAGATCGAAAAATATGTACCAGACTTGAAAGAATCAATACTGTGGTTCGATATGATTGATTAAATACCATGAACCCTTTTAATACCGTATTTCTAATGAAAAACATTGCCTATAACTTTCAAATCATTTTTAAAATAATCAATAATTTGGAGGAATTCAGTGATATAATTAGCTTTCAGATTATTAAGTTTGTGTTTAGAACATAACTTAATAAAAGCTCTAATATAAAATTATTATAGAAAATTTTTTAGCCAAATATAAACACTTTATAACAAACAGCTTTGTAGTGTAGAATCATGGGGGTGTTCAGGTGGTTTGGCATGAAAAGAGTCAAGGCAGTGTCTGAGACTGAAAGCAAGTAGAAAAAATAAAAGAACAACAATAATGCATTTATTATTTAATAAATAAACATAATGGCAGTTGTGTGGCAGCAATCGGTGGAGCGTCAGAAAAAAAATGTGCTGTGGTGTTTAGTTACAACTTTTTACATTCTGATTTCAAATCCTGTCAACGGCAACTTTGCATTTCATCTTTCTGGTTTAGATAATATAAAGTACCAGTTAAATACTGGGGTTGATATAATCAACTTTCTCCTCCTCTGCCTCTTCTTCCCAAATTGCTGGCTTGGTGCCAATGTTAGGAAGAATTATTTAGTCAACTGCTCAATCATTTTTGCGGACATGTCTCCTATGAATGCACTCCATTTCAGTATCTTATAGTTCAGACAATATAGATATGGTTCAGTAAGTATCCGACAACACAAGGTGAATAAGTGTATATACATATACATATATATACATACATATATATATATATATATACATATATATATACATATATATATATATATATATATATATATACATATATATATATACATATACATATATATATATACATATATATATACATATACATATATATATATATACATATATACATATATATATATACATATATATACATATATACACATATACATATATATATATACACATATACACATATATATATACATATATATATATATACATATATATATATATACATATATATATATATACATACATATATACATATATATATATACATATATATATATATATACACATATATACATATACACATATATACATATATATATATATACATATATACATATATATATATATACATATATACATATACATATATATACATATATATATATATACATATATACATATATATATATATACATATATATATATATACATATATACATATATACATATATATATATATATACATATATATATATATATATAGGAAAAAGTATGACCCCGACTGCAGAGCTCAAGCCGTTTCAGCGGCTATTTCTGGACTGAAATACCCGTTGAAATGGCTTGAGCTCTGCCGTCGGGGTCATACTTTTTCCTATTTCCCACTCTACTACCCTAAGTATTGAGTACTCTGGTGCGTTATGGTGCATCTGGTTCTTTACCACAATTCCTTTGTTATATATATATATGTGTGCATGTGTGTGTGTATGTATGTATATATATATATATATGTATGTATATATATATATATGTGTGTATATATATATATGTGTATGTATATAAATATATATATATGTGTATATATATACATATATATATATATATATACACACACATAGAGAGAGAGGGTGGGAGAAAGAGATATGTGAAAAAAAAACAATAACACATTGCTAGTACGTTTTACAAATTGAAAGACTAGAATTTATTAATTTCTGTCTCAATCAATCTTACACACAAAAGAGAGACAAACAAACAATAAATTATTATTGTAATGAAATATTTCAATAGAGACATATATTTACTATAACTATGTGAAACAAACAGACCCTCACCTCAAAAAACTGTGCCATGCCTCAATTATGTCATTTTACAACAGCCACCTTGTCTATATTTGTAGATTCATTTCAGTGTTGTTTGTTTTGTTCTGCAAAAATGTTTTTGCCTGATTTTTTGGGCTGTTGTTTTTTTGTGTTTTGTTTTTTGTCATTAAAAGAAAAATTAAATAAAATGAAATAAAATGAAATAAAATTTAATAAAATAAAATAAATATAGACTTTACAGCTAATTTTTTCATATTAAAAATATTCAGAGAATATATTGAAAATAAATTTGCATCAATAAGTATTAGTTCATTTGTTAGGTATATTTGTTTTCTAAAAAAAAAAATTTAATATAAAATATATATTTTTAAAATATACAAACATATATTAAAAAATATATAAAAATATTAAAATATATATTTTAAAATATATATAAAGAATATACAAATATATATATAAAAATATATAAATATATATTTTAAAATATATAAAAATTTATAATATATATATAAAAATATACAAATATATATAAAAAAATATGTAAAAATATACAAATATATATAAAAAAATATGTAAAAATATACAAATATATATAAAAAAATGTAAAAATATACAAATATATATTTAAAAATATATAAATATATACAAATTATATATATATATATATATATATATATATATATATATATATATATATATATATGTACACATACATACATATAAAAGAAGCAAAATTAAAGACTGAATGAAATCAAAATAAATGAGTTAAAAAGAATAATGGAATAAATAGGAAAATAGAAAAACAAAACGAATAGAATATAATTGGTATCCTTTCATTTCTCGAACTAATAGTAATGCTCGGTGTATGTGTGAATGAGTGAAAACATCACTAAAGCTAGGGAAATATGCTTTCAGATGCATTAGTCAATTATCAGTTGTAACATCAAACAAAAATATTCTAATTCGACTGTGCTTTCATTATTTCTGCTTTATCCACAAACTTTAATTTCTCTGATGAGCCGTTTAATGGGTTCGATATGTGTTTGAACCTCTATTTTTCACTCAGATTACCCATAAAACCACGTTATTGCTAATGTATGCAAATTAGACATTTCTTCTCTATCCCCCATTTTCTGCTATCCTTTACTTTCTTTTCCCCTTTTCTCTACTTTCCTTTTAGCCCATGGGAGAGATTTTCACACATTTTGGTTTTTTGTAGTTTTGTTACTTCATATATATATATATATACATATATATATATATATATATATATATATATATATATATACATACGCACAAACACACACATGTATATGTGCGAGTGAAAAAAATATATATGTATGTGTGTGTATATATATATATATATATATATATATACACGTGTGTGTGTTAACCACTTCAAATAATTTTGCTGCTCCAGAAGGGAATTTATTACAGTACATCCATCTCTGAATTCACTGGGTTTAATATTTTTTATATCTCCTTATCTCAATACTCCTTTTCACAGCCTGCAGGAGCTGAGTGATGCGATAGAAAATAAATAGAACAAATTATATGCATTATAAATAGATTATACATGCATACTGCATACAAATATACATATATATAAATATACATATGTATGTATATACATGTATATATATTTATGTATATATATATATATATAAATAGAAAAAATGAAATGTCATTTCTCACTCTTAGTACAGCTGATACTTAAATATAAGCATGTATACGTACATATATATATGTATACAGACGTACAGTAGTATGTATACACATACATACATATATATATATATGGTAAACTCATACGTATATATATGTATGTGTGCATGTATGTATTTGTACACAGACTACTGTACTTTTGTATACATATATGTATATATATATATATATGTATATATATATATATATATTTATGTATATATATATATATATATATGTATATATTTATATATATATATATATATATACACATATATGTGTATGGATATATGTATATATCTATGTATATATGTATATATAAACATATATATAAACATATATATATGTATGTTATATATATACATATATGTTTGTGTTTTTGCATCCCTGTTTGTGCATTTGTCTTGTCATTCCTTAAACTATATATATATGTATATATATATGTTTGTATGTATTTATGTATTTCCGGTGGTGGGGTGTGTGGGTTGGAGGGTTCCATGTTTATCTGTCAGCAAATCAGCAACAACAGAAAAGGCAAAACACAAAAAGCACAACACAACACAACAGAAAAAAAATGTCAACATTCCTCTTGTAAGGTTTAAATTCATTATAAACTGAACAAGATCCATAAAATGTAAATTGATAAACTATAAAGCTTGAGGGGGATGTATAAATAACCATATATTACGTTTAAATGAGGATGAAAGATAATAGAAAGCTTGCCATTTCCCTTTTAAAACAAACGAAGGCCTATAAAAAAGGAAGGACAAACGGAAAGAGGGGAAATAAATGGGTTATATAGTAAGGATTAATTTCACTATAATTATATTTTGAAAATCTCTATCAAACTGAAAGCGAGGCATTCACTATCACTATATATATATATATATATATATATATATATATATATATATATATATATATATGCATGTGTCATCATCTTCATCAACGTTTTATGTCTATTTGTAGATGTACGGGTATGTGTATATATTTATATATATATATTTGTTGTACCATTCATCTGGAGGTGCTTTACTAAATAGTTCTTGCAACATGACAGTGTACATGTGTGAATATGAGTGTGTGTGCTAGTGTGTGTATGAGTACATGTAAATACACACACACACACGTGTGCGCGTGTGTGTAATATGATTGATGTTATTCCCATTGGTAGACTGCTCAGATAGAAAACATAATTTAATTTTATTTCACTATTCCAGGTTTTGATTTCAATCCTTACTTTAATTTTTCACTCTTTTTCTTGTCCAGGCCAACTGGAGCATTGCCATTATTGCTACGCTTTCTGAGAATCGAACTCACAATGTTCCAATTGCAAACCCAATGTTCTAACCACTAAGCCATCCTGGGGGATAATGTGCTGTGCTGTAAAACCTTGAGGAGTTGGGGGGGGTTCATTGCTTTGTTAACTTTTAACATCCTGTAATGATTTAGAAAATGTTTAAAAATTGGTTGTTGTTTAATTCAAATTTCTAATGATATCGTTACCAGTGGACAAAGTGCTGTAAAATTTACACTACTAGTATCTTTTTCAACACACTGACGCATGTGTCTATATGTGTGTGCTTGTGTGTAAGTGCATATGTATACATTTATATGTATGAGTATATAAATAAAAACGTACAAACACAGACGCACTTACAAAAATACACACTCACAGACATACATTCACACAAACACACATATACACTCACACACAGCGTAGCAAATGAAACGCCAGCCGTTGTTTTGCTATAGATTTTTTACCATCCCCTGCCCCCCTTTTACACTTACATATATTCACACAAACACACACACATAGTGTAACGAAAGAACGGACAGCCATCTCTCAAATTTATATATAGATATTGTTACCAGTGGACAAATTGCTGTAAAAATTTACAGTATTAGAATAAAGGTTTCAATTTTGAATGTGGTCCAGTCTTAGAGCTGTTTTGTATATCTTAAGAATGCATTGCTAGTTCAGTTTCATGTGGTACAAGATGTTAGGAGTTAAACCACTATTCAGATGATCAAACGATGGTAGAGATGGTGATAGCCGAGTAAAGAAAGCTTTCTAAGATAAAATATACATACAAACAAAGAATGCTTGGGGTGTTGGTATGTTTGTTAATGATACAGTTTGGTGAGGAAAATGTCAATGCACACAATTTAAACTGGTAAATTATTTGATCTTTCTGTCAGCAGTATTGATCTGGAATGTTAAGCTATGAAATCACTGACTTCAAAGTGAGATGAATGCAAAATTTAGAATTAATTGAGTAAGAGCTAGTGTTTAGAATATTCCAGAAAGTGGTAAACAGAGCATGCTCATTTACAGGTATGAGGAAATGGATCAGTTATAGTAGATTAAATGCAACATTTTGTTGCTGAGATCCATCTAATAAAGGTGTGAGATCAGTTGAGTTGATAATGCACAGATGAAATCTAGGATAATGTAGGATGAGAGGGAAGCACAGGTGTAACATGGTGTAGGATGAGGGGGTGGGTAGAGGTGATAGTACACAGGTGAAATGTGGTGTAGGTTGAGAGGAGAGCACAGGTGAAATGTGGTGTAGGGTGAGAGGAGAGCACAGGTGAAATGTGGTGTAGGGTGAGAGGAGAGCACAGGCGAAATGTGGTGTAGGGTGAGAGGAGAGCACAGGCGAAATGTGGTGTAGGGTGAGAGGAGAGCACAGGCGAAATGTGGTGTAGGGTGAGAGGAGAGCACAGGTGAAATGTGGTGTAGGGTGAGAGGAGAGCACAGGTGAAATGTGGTGTAGGGTGAGAGGAGAGCACAGGTGAAATGTGGTGTAGGGTGAGAAGAGGGTAGAGGTGATAGCAAGCAGGTGAAACTTGGTGTAGGGTGAGAAGAGAGAACAGGTGAAATTTGGTGTAGAGTGAGAGGGGGGCAACGGTGATAGTTCACAGGTGAAAGAGGGTTTGGGGTGAGAGGGTTGAGGGAGGGTGAGGTGAAACATGGTGTAGGATGAGAGGGGGCAACAGGTGAAATATGGTGTTGGGTGAGTAAAAAGGGCTGAGTTGAAACATGGTGTAGGATATGAGATGGGCAGTGTTGAATTAACAGAAGTGCAGCTGTTCTTATAAAAGTAGAGTTGCAATATGGTGTAGGGTAAGAAGTGGGTAGATTTAATTGTCCCCCAGGTATAGTCAGCCCTTTCCAAAGTAAAGTTTAAAGATGGTGTAGGGTAAGAAGTGGGTAAATTTAGTTGCACCCAGGTATACTCAGCCCTTTCCAAAGTAAAGTTTAAAGATGGTGTAGGGTAAGAAGTGGGTAGATTTAGTTGCACCCAGGTATACTCAGCCCTTTCCAAAGTAAAGTTTAAAGATGGTGTAGGGTAAGAAGTGGGTAGATTTAGTTGCACCCAGGTATACTCAGCCCTTTCCAAAGTAAAGTTTAAAGATGGTGTAGGGTAAGAAGTGGGTAGATTTAGTTGCACCCAGGTATACTCAGCCCTTTCCAAAGTAAAGTTTAAAGATGGTGTAGGGTAAGAAGTGGGTAGATTTAGTTGCACCCAGGTATACTCAGTCCTTTCCAAAGTAAAGTTTAAAGATGGTGTAGGGTAAGAAGTGGGTAGATTTAGTTGCACCCAGGTATACTCAGCCCTTTCCAAAGTAAAGTTTAAAGATGGTGTAGGGTAAGAAGTGGGTAGATTTAATTGCACCCAGGTATACTCAGCCCTTTCCAAAGTAAAGTTTAAAGATGGTGTAGGGTAAGAAGTGGGTAGATTTAATTGCACCCAGGTATACTCAGCCCTTTCCAAATAAAGTTTAAAGATGGTGTAGGGTAAGAAGTGGGTAGATTTAATTCCACCCAGGTATACTCAGCCCTTTCCAAAGTAAAGTTTAAAGATGGTGTAGGGTAAGAAGTGGGTAAATTTAATTGCACCCAGGTATACTCAGCCCTTTCCAAAGTAAAGTTTAAAGATGGTGTAGGGTAAGAAGTGGGTAGATTTAATTGCACCCAGGTATACTCAGCCCTTTCCAAAGTAAAGTTTAAAGATGGTGTAGGGTAAGAAGTGGGTAGATTTAATTGCACCCAGGTATACTCAGTCCTTTCCAAAGTAAAGTTTAAAGATGGTGTAGGGTAAGAAGTGGGTAGATTTAATTGCACCCAGGTATACTCAGCCCTTTCCAAATAAAGTTTAAAGATGGTGTAGGGTAAGAAGTGGGTAGATTTAATTCCACCCAGGTATACTCAGCCCTTTCCAAAGTAAAGTTTAAAGATGGTGTAGGGTAAGAAGTGGGTAAATTTAATTGCACCCAGGTATACTCAGCCCTTTCCAAAGTAAAGTTTAAAGATGGTGTAGGGTAAGAAGTGGGTAGATTTAATTGCACCCAGGTATACTCAGCCCTTTCCAAAGTAAAGTTTAAAGATGGTGTAGGGTAAGAAGTGGGTAGATTTAATTGCACCCAGGTATACTCAGTCCTTTCCAAAGTAAAGTTTAAAGATGGTGTAGGGTAAGAAGTGGGTAGATTTAATTGCACCCAGGTATACTCAGTCCTTTCCAAAGTAAAGTTTAAAGATGGTGTAGGGTAAGAAGTGGGTAGATTTAATTGCACCCAGGTATACTCAGTCCTTTCCAAAGTAAAGTTTAAAGATGGTGTAGGGTAAGAAGTGGGTAGATTTAATTGCACCCAGGTATACTCAGTCCTTTCCAAAGTAAAGTTTAAAGATGGTGTAGGGTAAGAAGTGGGTAGATTTAATTGCACCCAGGTATACTCAGTCCTTTCCAAAGTAAAGTTTAAAGATGGTGTAGGGTAAGAAGTGGGTAGATTTAGTTGCACCCAGGTATATCAGCCCTTTCCAAAGTAAAGTTTAAAGATGGTGTAGGGTAAGAAGTGGGTAGATTTAGTTGCACCCAGGTATACTCAGCCCTTTCCAAAGTAAAGTTTAAAGATGGTGTAGGGTAATAAGTGGTGTAGGGTAATTGTGCTCAGGGATAGTCTGGATCTTTCAAAGTAAAGTGTATATATAAATTAGGGTATGAAATGGGTAGATTTGATTGTACACAGATAAAGTCTGGACCTTACAAAGTCAAATTTTAATATGGTGTCACCTTGTGAAAACAAATGGTTAAGTTATAAGAAGATAGAAGATTTATGTATCAATGAGAAACAAATGCAAAATACACATCATATTTAGGCAAAGGATAATTGTTTCTACTTTAGGCACAAGGCCAGCAATTACCCAGTGCATTACTGGTACTTTTATTTTATCGACTCCGTAAGGATGAAAGGCAAAGTCAACCTCGGCGGGATTTGAACTCAGATCGCAAAGGGACGTAACTGTGCTGGAAAGCATGGCGTCTGACCCTCTACCGATACTGCCAGGCAAAGGATAATGGCAGTGGATTGGCAGTACTGGTAGAATGCTTTGTTGCATAGAGTTATGCCCCTTTATGTTCTGAGTTCAAATCCTGCTGAGGTTAGCTTTGCCTTTCATCCTTATGGGCTCAATAAAATAAAGTACCAATAACACACTAAGGTAGATTTAAACAACTTACTCCATCCTCAAAAATGGTTAATTTTGTATCTAAATCAGAAACCATATTTAGAGAAAGGGTTTAAATACTGCGTCGTCATCTCTAGCATGTCCAGAATCCTCATGGCAGAATTGTTAGTCAAAGTGTGGTGGACTAGTAGAATCTTTTAGCCAATCAATATACATATCATATTTAGGTCAATGATGGAGCCTCTATGAGGATGCTGGACATGCTAGAGGTAACAACACAATATCCCTCAAACCATTATCTTCCAGTTCAAAGAAACAAAATTGGACAATGTACTTCTAGATACCTTACCTCAGATCAGAACATAACAATATCCAGGATGACCAATGCTGACATTCTTTTGATCATAGGTCTGCTTAATCAGAGCTGACCTGGGCCAACAATAACAGCAACAACACCACCCCAAAACACCAGCAAACATCGTAAGACAGGTGGTTTTCATTTGTGTAAAAGATGGTGTTCAGTGTAAAATAGAGTTGATTCATAGATATTGTCGGTGAGAATGAAGAAATGTTCAATTGATAGGAACTGTGAAACCATTAATTCCAAACTTGGTTGTAGCTATGCAATGAATGTCGCTCTACAGATTCTGCAGTTTACTTAGTATGGTTCAATAGTAACATTGTTAAAGAATCCTGCTGTGTTAAAGGAATCTTTTCTCTGGTATTCATAAGCTAATATTCAAAACTTCCATTCATGCTAGAAAGGTAAAAACATGAATGGAAAGCCGCAAAAACTGTAACAAAAAAAAAAAAGAGAAAAGGAAAAAGAAAAGAAAAAGGTAAAGGAAAAAGAAAAGAAAAAGGTAAAGGAAAAAGAAAAAAAGAAAGCAGTTCTGAACTTTTGTATTGATTAAGTTTTCTAAGAAGTGGATTACAATAAAATATATGAGATACAACAACACCATTACCAAAATCAGCAACAACAACAACTCTCAATACCACCAACAATAACACGAACACCAACAATAACAACAACACCCTCAATATCAACCCCAACAACGCCACCATTAATACCAACACTATTAACAACAACACGAATACCAACAATAACAACAACACCACTAACACCACGAACAACAACTCTACTACCAACACCACCTACAACATCACCCTCAACATCACCACCAACAACAACAACAACTCCACCACCAACAATAACACCACCATCAACACCACAAACAACAACACTACTACCAACACCACCACCACCACCTACAACACCACCAACAACAACAACAACAACTCCACCACCAACAATAACACCACCATCAACACCACGAACAACAACACTACTACCAACACCACCACCACCACCTACAACACCACCAACAACAACAACAACTCCATCACCAACAATAACACCACCATCAACACCATGAACAACAATAATATCATCAGTGCCACTACCAACATCAACACTATCACCAACACTAACAACAACACGTCCAACCCCACCCACAGCAACATCACTAACACGATAATCACCACCATGAACAAGAACAGCTAGATTACTTCCATTACTAGCAACATCACCACATCCTCCACCACCACCACCACCACCTCCAACACCACCACCACCACCACCAACAACATCACCACAACCACCAACAACATCAACAACATCACCACCATCACCACCACCAACCACAGCAATACCAACAACAATAACAACACCAACACCTACATCACCACCACCACCACCACCACCAACCACAGCAATACCAACAACAATAACAACAATACCAACACCAACATCACCACAACCACCAATACCATCACCAACAAAAACACTCACGACAATGACAGCACCAACAACAACAACAATAAGACGACAAGACGACAACAACAACAACAAAACAACGACAACAACAAGACAACAACGACGACAACAACAACAGCAGCAGCTCCACAATCACCACCGACACCAACAACACCACACACAGCAACAACAACCACCACCACCACCACCACCACCACAACCACCAACACCACACACAGCAACAACAACCACCACCACCACCACCACAACCACCACCGACACCAACAACACCACACACAGCAACAACAACCACCACCACAACCACCACAACCACCACCGACACCAACAACACCACACACAGCAACAACAACCACCACCACAACCACCACAACCACCACCGACACCAACAACACCACACACAGCAACAACAACCACCA